>CM073133.1:7618175-8214697 GCA_037039145.1 Fundulus diaphanus
GTACTAGTACTACTGATACTACTACTACTATTACTACTACAAATTCCTTCAAATTCTTCAAATTCCTTCAAATTCTTTAAAAACTGATACTACTACTACTACTGATACTACTCCTACTACTACTGATACTTCTACTACTACTACTGATACTACTACTACTACTACTGATACTACTACTACTACTGATACTACTACTACTACTATTACTACTAATGATACTACTGCTGCTACTGCTACTACTACTGCTACTACAACAACTACTACTGCTACTACTACTATTACTACTACTAATACAACTATTACTACTACTAGTAATACTGATACTACTACTACTAATACTACTACTACTACAAATTCCTTCAAATTCTTTAAAAACTGATACTACTACTACTACTGATACTACTACTACTGATACTACTACTATTACTACTAATAATACAACTACTACAACTACTAGTACTACTACTACTACTACTACTACTACTACAAATTCCTTCAAATTCTTCAAATTCCTTCAAATTCTTAAAAAACTAATACTACTACTACTGCTACTACTGATACTACTGATACTACTACTACTACTACTACTACTACTACTACTGATACTAGTACTACTACTACTACTACTACTACAAATTACTTCAAATTGTTCAAATTTTTTCAGCTTTTTTTTCTCTTCTGCATGGATCTTCTGCATCTTCTCCTCAAAGCATTCTGCAGATTAGCATTCTCACTCGCTGTTGCGTAGGAACAGCTTTTTCTAGTTATTATTATTATTATTATTATTATTATTATTATATATCGACCTCGTTATATTTGCATAATGCATGAAGAAAAATAAAATCATCAGCGCAAGAGTCTGTTCCGATCATGCGGCCCTTACCACAGGCTACTGCAGCCCATTGGTTACCATCCCTGACAGTCTAAAGGGCTAGGCCAATCATAAAGTAGAAAAACACCTTCACGCTCCATGTGGAACTTTGTGCAGCGGTGTTCACAGTAGTAATTGATAAGAAACGCAAGGGAGGCGCAGAGAAACTGCGCGAAAAAAAGAAATGAGTTCTTCAAACGGATGCTGCGAAATGTGTCAAACTGACTGACATGTTCCCAACAGCAGGCCCTTCATCTGCTCCGGTGTCTGATGTAAAATATGGTGGTGGTGGTGGTGGTTGTAGTGGAGGCAACGGAGAACCGAGCAGGGAACATGTCAGTGCGGCTGCTGTAGTAACAGAACCTGCGGTAAGCCGGACAGTCTTACTATGTAATGATGATAGGATAAACCAACCAACCCCTTGATGAATATGATAAAATAACATAACCCCAAAAATATGTTGGTTAATATTCCATGGTGAAGTTAGTTTGTATAGTAAACACAGGTGCTGCTACCCATAGACATTATATATGTAGACGCGTCGTTGGGCGGGTTCTGCCTATGCTGTGATGTGTCAGAGCGTCCGCCATGTTACATGTGGCAAATCTGCAGTTACTCAGTCACTTAAACAGTATCAGAGGGACTTTAATCTCTGAATATACTTTGTATTCGTAATATTTTTATTTTTGTAATATTACAAGTTTATTTTCGTATCCCTTTAGTTTCATTCTCCTGAATTTATTCTCGTAAAGAATAAAAATAATTAAAATAATCTAACCTGGCCCTATTACTGCAGGAGTGAAATAATTCTGCAAACTGTGACTATTCTGGAAATGTTCCCTCTTAATTCTCATAATATGACGTTTTTCTCATAACATTACCACTTTTATGTTTTTTTTTTACTTTATTGTCCTAGTTCTTTTTTTCTCATATTAGTAATTTTACCTCTTTAATACTCCCCCAAAAAGTCTGGTCCTAAAGTTACACATGTGACACGGTTTTATGAAATAATGAAGACCACAATGTTTAGATTGAAAAATTTATCCTTATATTCATAACACATACACATATACACACAAATACACACACACACACACACACACACACACACACACACACACACACACACACACACACACACACACACACACACACACACACACACACACACACACACACACACACACACATATATATAAAATCCCATAGCTATTTATTTGGCTTATTTATAATACTTGAAAGTCTTTACATGCACATCTATGTCTAAATACAATAGTCGGTACTGAATGCAAGCTAAAAACCTTGAAAAAGAATGGTCTTGCACAGCTTTTTCCTAGTGTTGCCACTCTGCAGCTTTAGTGTGTCCAGTTTTGCAACATGGTGCAGCCTTAGTTTATAGAAGGCAGATACAAGTAGTGAAATCAGCCCGAATACATTTCCATGCAGCACAGGAATGAGGCATCTTCTCTTAACCACGTTCACTACAACAGAACTTAACTTTTTTCTGCCACATACAATATGGCGGTGACGTTGATGTGCGAACCTGCGCCCAACGACGCGTCTACGTATATGTCTATGTTGCTACCCATAAACTTCATGCTAGCACTAGTGGCTAATGATGATTTTTTGTAGCCTACACTGAGTGCATGGGAAAATAAGTCTTGGTTTGGCTAATACGTCTATGTCTTCCACCCTGAACTGAACACTTTTCAATGCGAGAACCTTAAAACCACTATTCACCAACAATAACAGAATGTAGTATGCAAATGTCATCATTAGACTATCATTGTTTGTGGTTAGAGTAGCCTTGGCTACACCAAGGCTAAATGAGGTTTTGCCTCTTGACGAAAGGCAGGTGGCAGTTTCTATTTAAATGGATAAGGTCAATACAAGACAGTCACAATTTTTGAAATCATATTATTTTGCTATATCATTTTGCCTGTTATGCCAATTAGACTGTGTATCTCTATGTGTGACTTTGTAAGAGAGTCAAATAGTATGTCAAATGTTTCTCGAAAGCCACTCCCCAATATGAAAAGTGAGTTAGCACTCTCATTTCATTATTAGGCTAATTGAACTACTGTTAGAAGAAATGACATAATTTTGTGTCAGTGTTATGCTAATACAGCTGTGTCTGTCAACTAGACAATCAAATAACTGACTGCATCCTTATGTGAAAAAAAAGTGACAACACGTTTTGTTGTGCCAGGTTCAGGTGCCAGGTTTCTAAAAAAAATGTTTTTTTTTTCAGGTTTTTTTTTTTGGTTTGGACATAAGACTCACTGAGTGCTGACAGTGAGGGGTAGTGTGTATATATATATATATATATATATATATATATATATATATATATATATATATATATATATATATATATATATATATATATAACCACAGCCGAGCCTCTGAAGGCTAAATGTCTGACCCAGCGACCCGCCCCTCTCCAGCTGTGGTTGGTGTGGTGTATCTGAATACAGTGCATTAAGGGTTAATGCTTTACGCAGGTTACGTTACAGAAAGTACAGTAGACCAATAGGATTGTGTGTGTGGGATCACGTGGGGTGGGACGTGCTACGTCGAGGGGGACATGTTGAATAAAATGATGAATAACGTCTAGACACAGTTGGTCCGCGCTGATTTATTCTCCTAAAATAGGAGATACGACATGGTGTCAGAAGTGCTGTGTTTATGACGGGAATGTAAAATCGAAAGAGAACCCAGCCCACGGCGACAGTGACGGAGGGAGTGACGTTGGTGGATGTTATGACCGAACAACGGGAGGAAAACATTGACGTGGAGCAAAGGGAAGTGAGCATGGCGGCTAGCGCACCCACTGCTACATTTAACATCCAGCCACCGGAGCCCTTCGATTTCAGTAAACCGCTCGAATGGACAAAATGGATCCGGAGGTTCGAGAGATTTCGGCAAGCGAGCAACTTGGCCACGAACTCCGAGGAGAACCAGATTAACACTCTGATATATTGTATGGGGGATGAAGCCGACGATGTATTGAGAGGGCTAAAGCTGAGTGATGCTGACAAGAAAGAGTATGACAAGGTAAAAAACGGATTCGGGGATTTTTTTGTCGTGAAAAAGAACATAGTGTTTGAACGCGCATGCTTCAATATGCGAAAACAAGAGCCGAATGAGACTGTCGAAGCATTTGTCTCCGCCCTGCATTCTCTAGCAGAGCACTGTAAATACAGGGACTGGCATGATGAACTCATACGAGATAGGATTGTAGTGGGGCTTGCAGACACCAGACTTTCCGAACGACTGCAGATGGAGGGAAATCTGACTTTGCAAAAAGCCATAGATATGGCAAGACAGTCGGAAGAAGTAAAAAAGCAGCAGAGCACACTTAGGAGTGACGCTAGCAGTGTGATGCAGATGGAGGGTAGCTCCATAGACAGACTGATAAAGAAGGGACAGAAATATTCAAACCCGAAAAACAGTGGTGCACGTGTACGCCAACACACGCAAGGCAGAGACAAAGACATGCAGCGCAGCGCCCAGTGTTTCAAATGTGGAGGTCCTTTTCACGCCAGAGCGGAATGCCCCGCCAACGACGCAAAATGCCGGGGCTGCGGAAAAAAAGGCCACTACCAGCGCGTCTGTAGAAACAAGGCTGTAGTAGCGTGCATTGAGCAAGAAAACAGGAAAAGTTTCTTTCTGGGTTCTGTGACGTGCAAAACAAATAAGTGGGAGGTGGATGTCGAGATAAAAAGGAAACTGCTGAAGTTTAAACTTGACACTGGCGCAGATGTAACTGCCATTTCTGAAAGTGACCCGAAAGACTTGTATCCAGGGGCACAAAGGCCTGTTCTCCATGAGCCAGAGAAACCCTTGCTGGGTCCAGGACAGACAAAGCTGGAGGTAGTAGGCTATGCAAAAATGCAGCTGACTTACAAAGCCAAGCAGACAGAGGAGAAGGTTTATGTGGTCAAAAACCTGGGCACACCTTTGCTCGGGTTACCAGCCATTATTGCCCTGGACTTACTTATTCGAGTCGACAGTGTCACTATGGACTCTTTAAAGACAACCTACCCAAAACTTTGCAAGGGCCTAGGCGACATTCAACAACCTTACCATATCAAGCTCAAGCCTAATGCTATACCTTTCTCTTTAAAGACACCACGGAGAATCCCTCTGCCCTTGATGGAAAAGGTGAAGGAGGAGCTCCAGCGGATGGAAGAGATGGGGGTCATCAGGCGCGTCGAAGAGCCTACAGATTGGTGCGCTGGCATTGTCGTCGTCCCAAAGAAGAACAGCCAGCGACTACGCCTGTGTGTGGACTTCACAGGCTTGAACCAGTATGTGTGCCGTGAGAAGTACGTCCTGCCATCAGTCGAACAGAGCCTAGGGATGCTAGCTGGACCCAGAGTCTTCAGTAAACTAGACGCGAACATGGGTTTCTGGCAGATTCCCTTAGCAGAGGAGTCAGCGAAACTCACAACATTTATAACACCTTTCGGACCATTTCCAGCGTCTTCCGTTTGGGATTAACTCTGCGCCCGAGCACTTCCAGCGTGTTATGGCAGAGGTCATAGACGGACTGGACGGGGTAGTCTGCCACATCGATGACATGCTGGTGTGTGGAAAAGACCAAGATCAGCACGACGTTCGTCTACATGCCCTGCTGAAAAAGCTCGAGCAAGCAGGGGTAACTTTGAACACAGTCAAGTGCGAGCTCTCCAGGAGCGAGGTGGTCTTCCTCGGGCACGTCATCACCACGTCAGGTATCAGGCCCGATCCAGAGAAGATAAAAGCTATCAGGGACATGAAAGAGCCTATGAACGTGAGCGAGTTGAGGAGTTTCCTGGGAATGGTAAACCAGGTGGGAAAATTTATACCCCAGCTGGCAGAGAAAGACAAAGCTCTCCGCGACCTCCTCTCAAAGAAAAACTGCTGGCTGTGGGGTGTGGACCAGGCGGCGGCTTTCAGGGTGCTGAAAGAGGCACTAACCTCTCCACCGGTCCTGGCCATGTATGACACAAGCAGGGACACCAAAGTATCGGCAGACGCTTCATCGTATGGACTGGGGGTGTGCTCCTCCAGAAATGGGACAGTGAGAGGAGGCCGGTAGCTTATGCATCCCGCTCACTTTCACCCACAGAGCAACGCTACGCGCAAGTTGAAAAGGAGGCCCTGGGTCTAACCTGGGCATGTGAGCGTTTCCGGGACTTCCTGTTAGGAAAGCACTTCTGCCTAGAGACTGACCATAAACCGCTCCTTTCCTTACTGGGCGCACAAGCACTCGACCTGTTGCCTCCAAGGATACAGCGTTTTCGAATGAGGCTCATGCGCTACTCTTATGACATTGTGCATGTTCCAGGGAAGTCACTCTGGACTGCCGACACGTTGTCACGGTCACCGGTACAGAAACAGATGACCACAAATGACACTGAACTGATGGAGAGCACGAACATCTACGTGGACTGCATTGTCAACAATTTACCTGTCAGTCCCACGTTTATGGATACACTCAAGGCACAGCTGGAGGCTGACAGTGTATGCTCTCGTGTCATGAAAATGTGTGCAGACGGATGGCCAGAGCACGCAAAGCAGGAACCGCTCCTAAAACACTTTTGGCCCGAGCAGGCCACACTCACCGTACAAGATGGATTGTTGCTGAAGGACACACGTCTGGTCATTCCAGCAGCAATGCGGAACGACGTGCTGGACAGGCTGCACGAGGGCCATCAAGGGGTTGTGAAGTGCAAAGCACGTGCCCGTCAGACCGTGTGGTGGCCTGGGCTCGGACAACAAATCACGGAGATGGTGCTCAGATGTAGAATGTGTCTGCAAGAGCGCCGCAATCACAGTGAGCCACTCATGCCATCAGATTGCCCTGAGCGCCCGTGGCAAAAGCTGGGGGCTGACCTTTTTGAGCTGGGGGGTAAAATCTATCTCCTTGTTGTTGATTACTTCTCCAGATATGTCGAGCTTGCCCTGCTGACACACACAAAATGCAAGGATGTGATTAACCATCTAAAATCAATGTTTGCCAGGCACGGCATCCCAGAGAGTCTCATGTCTGACAATGGGCCTCAATTTTCCGGCCAGGAGTTCGCTTCCTTCGCCACAGCATATGGGTTCAAACACCTTACCAGTAGCCCCAAATTCCCACGTAGCAATGGCGAGGCTGAGCGAGTTGTATAGACCATGAAAAGTCTTCTGAAGAAAGCAACCGACCCGTACTTGGCTCTTCTTGCATATAGAGCCACTCCTCTTCAGAACGGATACAGCCCGGCACAGTTGTTCATGGGTCGATGTCTCCGCACCACTGTGCCGACATATCCCTCTGAGCTACAACCTGCACTGCCTGACCGCAGCTCGCTGTTTCAGAAAGAAAGGGAGAAGAGGATGTCAGATGTTGCAAACTTCAACAGGCGTCATCGTGCGAAGCCACTCTGTAGCCTGTCACCATGTCAGGAGGTGTGGATAACTGACTCAAAAACATCAGGGTCAGTAATCCAGAGGCACACCTCGCCGAGATCTTACCTTGTGGATGCGCCACATGGGGTGGTAAGACGAAACCGCCTGCATCTTATACCACTCCAGTCTCCAGCACAAGACGAAGGTGAACAGCAGCAACAGGAGCCACTGCCGGTCCTAGAGCAGGATCATGCACCACCTGCTTTTGGGTCTCCCGTGCCCTCTCCGGAAGTTTCTACTCCCAGAACCAGGTCTGGGAGAGTGATTAAACAGCCCACTAGACTGAACTTATAAGTAAAAAAAAAGAAAAAATGCTGGAAATGTTGTTCTATAATGTACCAGTTTCAGGGGAAATGTGTGCTACAGAAAATAAGTTTGAAAATGTTGTATTTGGAAAAAGAATTTAAGAAGTTAGGACAGTAATAGAGTATCAGAAGTATTTGTCTAACAGGATTTGTTTAACCCTGCTTTCTTTCACAGGTTTAGATGGACTTTTATTTAAAAAAATAAAGTGGGGAGATGTGGTGTATCTGAATACAAAGCATTAAGGGTTAATGCTTTACGCAGGTTACGTTACAGAAAGTACAGTAGACCAATAGGATTGTGTGTGTGGGATCACATGGGGTGGGACGTGCTACGTCGAGGGGGACATGTTGAATAAAGTGATGAATAACGTCTAGACACAGTTGGTCCGCGCTGATTTATTCTCCTAAAATAGGAGATACGACAGTTGGCTAGCATGTTGCCTTCAGGCGTTGATTTAATTGGTTGAATTGTATGATTGACACATCAAAGATAGTAATAATAGAACGATGGCCACTCCGAAGAGAAAAAAAGAAGACAGCTTCCAGTCCAGGGCGGGCACTGCGTGCTCAGCGGGCGGGCACGCCCCCCCCCCCCCCATGCCGCCCGTGCCGCCGTGTCTGGGCAGCAGGAACCCACCCAACAGTGTAAAAGCAGTGCATGACGACGTCAGGTGACAACACGGGCCGATAACGGGGAAAACGACAGGTTGCGACGACAGGGAATACAGCAGGTTTTAACAGCACAGGGAGATGACGGGGAAAACGAGATCACGTGATTACAGGTTCAAAAACAAGGTCAAACAACATAAACTGAAGTAGAAATGCCATGCACCTGATCCCTTATGTAGACACAATACATATGCTCACAGCATATGGACACGACATATGCATCAGACATATGCAGCTTCCATTACATAAGCACGATACATACACACCTTACATAGACACATGTTCACGTCAGAAGACGCATGAACATATTTTTGGCACAAATGGAACCCCATACTCCTCTACTTCAGGGGGGTTCACTTTTCCTCTGATGGCTCTAAGGTGTCTGAAACATGCAAATAAAGAAAAAAAAACGTCATCTTTAATTTGTTTTGTTCAGATTTTCTGCTTGATAAAAAATTATTCCAAAGTGTGCATTTCTAACGTGTCTCATTGAATCATAAATACATTTTATGTTGTTAAGTATCAAAATATGAGCTTATTTATTAACTATAATTTCTTTCCTAGATATGCTGAAGCTTGCTGCCCAGTTGCCCAGTTGGTAGCACTGTCGTTGGTTCAACAGAAGGTCCTGGGTTGAAATCCCAGTCTGGGGTCATTCTGCATGTGCGGGTTCCCGTCTGGGTGCTCTGACTTCCTCCCTCAGCCCAGAAACACGCCTGTTAGGTTAATTGGTGTCTCCCTTAGGTACGTATACAAATAAAGGGCTCCTGAGGCAGTATTTGCTAGAAATACCTGTATTGTCCCACAACGGGGGAATTCGGGTGTGACGGTGTCAAAAACCGGCACCGACGAAATAAAGATTTCCTCCAAACCTTCATGTCTGGATTGCAGTTACATTTTATACTGTATAAAAATACAGCTTTACTAGAAATAAGATTAATTAGCACAGCCTCTGGCATCAAATTTTAAGTTTCTGCACAATATTTGGGTAAATCTGATTGAATTTCAGTGGGATAGGTGAAATATAAATAAAAGGGAAGCTGAACCTTAACAGTTATTGGATAATAGAAGCAAAGTTAAAATGGCTCAGTTTATGAATTGTTCTTTTTTTTCTCCATCATGACAACAGAATTAGCAGCTCCTCCAACATCAACCGGACCCGTTTACGTCTCTTAAAGGCCAAACGGTCTCCTTTCACTGGCACTGGATCCGGCCTTTACTACCTTTAAAAGGTGCAGCAGGCGGTCCGACTCCCGGCTAGTTGTTCAAGAAGCTCAACATTGTTTGGACTACTGTCTATGGTACACAACACTACCTGATGCTGATGGATTCTTCAATAAATAAATTATACCTTTATTCAATTCAATTTTATTTATATAGCGCCAATTCATGATACATGTCATCTCAAGGCACTTTACAAAGTCAGACTCCATCAGATCCTCCAGGTTGGTCAGAAAGTTTCCTCTCTAAGGAAACCCAGCAGGTTGCATCAAGTCTCTCCAAGCAGCATTCACTCCTCCTGAAAGAGCGTAGAGCCACAGTGGACAGTCGTCTGCATTGTTGATGGCTTTGCAGCAATCCCTCATACTGAGCAAGCATGGAGCGACAGTGGAGAGGAAAACTCCCCTTTAACAGGGAGGAGAACCTCCAGCAAAACCAGAACCAGGCTCAGTGTGAACGCTCATCTGCCTCGACCCACTGGGGCTTAGAGAAGACAGAGCAGAGACACAGAAAGAACAGAAGCTCACATTGATCCAGGAGTACTTTCTATGTTAGATGGTAATAGAGGATGATCTGCCTCCCCTGATGATGTCACAGCTAACAGAACACCAGACCAGGTGTACCTTCTATGTAGAGAAAAAAGACAGAGAACAAAAGTTAAAAGCTGAAATAAAAACAAACAATGCAGATTGGAGAACAGTTGAAATCAGTAGTGAGAAAAATAGACCCTGATGTCCTCCAGTAGCCTAAGCCTATAGCAACATAACTATAGAGGTAGCTCAGGGTAACATGAGCCACTCTAACTAGAAGCTTTGTCACAAAGGAAAGTTTTAAGCCTAGTGTTAAAAGTAGACACGGCATCTGCTTCACGTATTAACACATCTTATCAGCCTTTTTCTGCAACACTGAGAGCTTGTCAAGTGTTATATTTTCATACCTGCACTGCGATTTCTCGCCCTCTAAAGCTGCGACATTGTTCCTGATTTACATCAGGAACATTATTTACTGACAGGGTACCATCGTGTTTGTGTCATTATGGCGGTTCAGCGCGCCACAATAAGGCCACCCAGAGGTAGAGTGGCTGTGCCGCTGCGTGTGAATAGGAGGAGGAGACCCTGTTAGTCTGTGCTCTGGATGATGAGTTAAAATCACAGAACGAACAAACAAAACCCGGCGATCTGAGCTTGGAGCAGGTTGGCCCCCGTCATTTGCATGTCAATGGGGAATTTGATCACATCTCGGCATTCAGAGGCAGCAGCATAATCCAATACACTGGGACAGATGCTTTCTGATATGAAAATACATCCGCAGCACAACAAGACAACAAAAACACTTTTCTTCTGCACTGAGGGCCTTTTCCCCACCACTGGTTTGTGTGTTTTATTGCGTGATATCAACGAGCATCACAATCAGAGGAGGTTAAAAGCCGCTTTGGAGGCTGGAGAAGACTCAAACAAATCAAAAATGATTCCTACATTAGAAACGAGTCGACTGCTTCTCGTCGAGGTAAAGCCCGGGAGTATGTCGCTGAGAAGGAGAGCGTAGCGATGGGTTTCTCAGGCAACACACTCAGAGTTTTTCACCGCGGGAGTCGGTGAGTCATCCCTGTGGCTGTTGTACGGCGGCGCATCAATCAGCCGCTCCTGATGGGAGCAGATGGTGCGTGGCGTCTCAACCACCAAGGAGGAGTGGGGGGTGTGTGTGTCTGCTGAGGAAGGGCTGCTCCTGATGGAGACCGAGGCAACAGGCGCGCCAAAGGATGCCGGAAAGCGACCGCTCACACATGACAGTCGGTGCCGGAGATGCAGCTGTGGTGCAGGTGTGTCTGGTGGAAGGAGAGGGATGAGGAGGCTGAGGCAGAAGCTCCAGATGCCGGGAAGGTCCGGTGGTTCGGGTGGAGGGTGGGTTTGTCTGCGGCAGGGTCGGTGATGATGGGCCGACACGCCGTGGGCCTCCGTCGCATGACGTGTGCCCTGAACGGCTCCGGCTTCATCCAGTTAGGGTGAGGAGTCTGGGGTGATCATGAACGGCACAAAGTTCCCTGAAAAGGAAAGAAAAAACCCCCTACACAAAAAAAGTCAAAAAACAAAACAAATGGACCTTTTTCCGGAGTGTGAAGATGTTTCGCTTCCCATCCAGAAAGCTTTCTCAATTCAAATGTCTGGAGTAGTGAGGAGCTCCAAGCTTTATAAAAGACCTTGTTATGGCTTAGATAACATGCAGATTAAACTGTTACTGGTCCACTCCTTAGTAATGGGGAGTCGTTAGGGTCATTATTGGCCTGGCTTACAGGGGAGATGTTGTGATCACCTGCATGGAGGTGAGGATTGAGGTGATGATTGGAAGGAATCAAATCTATAGCTGTGTTGTTAGTTTTTCAAAGTTGAAACCTAAGTCCTCCTCCTCTGTTTAAAGTAGGTTTTTCTCTCTTAACGTAGATGGCTTCCTTTCAAACCATCTGTCTTCTTTGTCCAAAATGTGAACATTTTGGTCCTCAAAGAGTGTCCTTTGTCCTTGAGGAGCAGGTGGATGGCTGAGTCTTGTCCTGAGGAGGTAGATCTCCTGTGTTGAGCCATGCGTCTGTGGAGAGGTTGTTTGGTTTCTTAAATATAAAGGCAACTTTATTTAAAAAAACAAACACGTTGAACATAAAATATCCACAAACACAATCTGGAAGGAAGAAGGTCCCGCTGGTGTCATATCTCTGGGATATTCCAAGAGGAGCTGTGACCTTTTGTCACCTCTTGGTAAGTAAAGCATCCACGCAAAAAGAGAACAACGTCGCTGGAGTACGGCACAGGAACATCTGAGCTGCAAGTCCTGATGTGGAGGCATCACCAAAGGTGGAGAAGATGAACCAGCAAAGATCCTGCTGGACTTTTCCATCCGGACCAACGAGTCGGTGAAGGCGACCCTACCTGACCCTGTGGTGGTGGACAAGAAAGACAAGGCGGCCATATTGTTAGACGGCGCCAAGCAACAGCAACGCTCAGAGAAGCATGAGCTCTGTGATCTCCAGTGGAAACTAAAGGATCTCTGCCCAGAAGAGCGCAGTCTCTATTCTACTCAGCACAATGACAACGCTGACAATCGTGATCCAGCCTCAGTCCAACAAAGCTATCAGGTGTGCGCTGCAAGCTAGGCTTTCCATAGCCAGGCATGTGTTGCATTGTGGGAAACAAGCTAATAAACAAAGACAACTGGGCAACTTTCAAGACATCGTCTCAAAATCATTCAACACACAGCTCAGATTACTTTTACATGATATTATAATGAAAACCAAACTAATAATATGTTTAAATTAGCATTTCCTTCCTGTCTTTAGGTCTGGTTCTCCTGCTGCGGACACGCAGGACCGATAAACTGACCCTCCTGGTTCGTAGTGAAAGCTTTTAGTTCACCTGGAGTTTTATCCAAGTTAACAAACTCATTAACCGAAGTAAACCAAAGTAAACAAATGATACCTGCAAAAAAAGGCTCTTAACCACAAGGTTTTATAAATTTGCTCTAAACTTCAGTGCTTTTGTTGATGAGTTGACTGACTGCAGCTATGTAGATCTGGTCCTCTGATAAAACACCTGCGGTTTGGCTTTAGTCTTTTTATTCCTGGTGATTCCTGTAGTTCAGGCGCAGGACAGCAGAGAGAGGAGCTCATGTGAAGGACAGGTCATCCTACCATCAAAGATCTGGTCGTTGAGAGGAAAACTCAAACTCCAGGGCCTCTGGTGGAGGAAACAAGCCTGAGGACTGATTAAACATGGTCTCATTATAGATATAAAAAAGATCAGGCTTCTCTTATGTCTTATCTGCTGCTTTTAGGGAAATATTTTGCTCTTCAGTAAAGATTCCTTAGACATCCAGGAGAATAAAAATTATTTCTTCTAATTTCAGCTGGGGTCAAGGAAGGTTTCATCTTTCACCCCTAAAGGCTTAATTTGGTCTTACTCCATTTGCTGGAATAACCTAAAATTCATAGGCAGGACTACTTTTTATTGCTCTGCCCTCGTGATTGGGCACAAGATGCTAGAAAAGAGGAGAGAAACCAACGCTGCAGAGGAAGCGAATAAAGAAAGAAACTCTGCAAACAAAGGCGGAGACGTTTGCAGGAGGAACGAGGACGGAAACGTTGAAAGAGCTCGGCAGGACGGCGCTGGAGCAAAGATTTGGTGATTGTGGAGCTAAAGGGGCCGGGCTCAGATCTGCTCCTTCTCCCCTGCATCCTCGTCTGTAATCACACGAAAACACACACGCTCACATGAAAGGCGACAGGAGCAGCGGGATGCCGAGTCGCTGCAGGCGGGCAGATATGGAAGGGAGAAGCTTGATGGCATGACACTCATGGTAATGAATTTCCCTCCACCACGCAGCTCTCATGCATGACATCAACAAACACCAAGTACCAAAAACAGCCTGTTCTGGGTGGCTGTCGTCGTCTCGGCTCTGATCTGGGTTTGTTTTCTCTGGGAGAACCCTCTTTTCTCAACCTGCCGGTTTTACAAAGCCTCTGGGAATACAGGAGCTGGAAAAACAACAGAAAGAGTAAATGATTCCGGTTTGGAGCCTGCAGACTGGAAATCAGAGGCTTTCCCCCTGATTTACTGACTGACTGCAGCTTCTTCCATAAAAAAAAAAAAAACATGAGCCCCATCCTTTCCACAGCGAGTTTCAGCTTCTTCCCTGTAGAGACAGTTTGCACATTGTATGGACTGCGTGGAGTAGGCCTATTTCTGTTTATTTGTTTTTCTAATTTTTAATTTAAAACATCTAAAACTGATGTTATTCTTTTCTCTTAGTGTAAATAAATTCTAGCTCTGGGTATTTTTAAACCTGGAAACATGTAAGGACAAAATAAAAAAAAACTTAGTATCTGGAAGCAGCAGTTGGACCATCTGTATTCAAGTTTGAAAAAAATGTAAAACAATTTAAAAGGAAGGAAGAGAAGGAAGGGCTATGTGTGCATTTTGAAAACAGAATTTTGTTTGTAATTCCTTTATCCTCTAAAACGGTTATAATCTCTTCACTTTTATCCAGTGAAACAGACAGTGGTCCTTCCTCTGTAGAAAATCATCTCTTGAATGTAAAATAATAAATTTTCTGGACTAAAGAGGCCCTCGAGTGATGACCACGAAAACCGCTTTAACGCTGACCCCTTTTAACCAAGAGCTGACATTAAAAGGTTTTAAAATGTTTCTGCAGCAATAATGATCATTTCCAGTTTTTTGTACTGTTTGTGACTAGATTATTTTCAACTGAGACTGTTTTTTTATGTCTGATATAAAGGACATATAGGGAGGTAAAAGCAGCGTGTGGCTGAGATCGAGGCGGTCGGTCTTCTGGAAATCAATCAGGATCTGAAGCTGCAAGAACAAAGTGATTAGTAACCACAGGGAAGTGCCTGGAGCCAGTGGAAGTGAGTTCCTAGGTGGACCACAGGCCAGGAGATAAAGCATAGCAAGAAGAAAAAAAGCCCTCAGCAGCCCTGTGTGTCCAGTTTGACCGGCTGCTCTCTGCTTTGTGGAGGCAGAAGCCCAGGGCTGACTGTGGGGCAGCTGGAGGGAGGACTGCAGGGACGTAAAGCACCTCTAGCTGTTCTCCTTTATTTATTTATTGAGTTGTCGGGGCAACAGGTTAAAACAGATTGTTACGGTTTATGGCTAAATTACAATATTTTATTCCTTAGAGCCATGCTTACAATGGGACATCCCCCAGGAAGGTAACCTGAAGCTGTGCTAATGTCCTAAACACTAACCGCTATATTTCCAAACTCCTCTTGCAGCTATCGACACCAGGGGTTCCCAAACTTTTCAGCCTGCAACCCCCAAAACAACAATTCCTCAGACTGGTAACCCCCTTTTGGAGGGTGGAATTTTTTTTCCCTTTTCTGGGGAGACATTTTGAGAATAAAATATTATTTCATACGAATAAATGCAATCATCCTCCTACTTTAAAAATAGGAATGTTGTCATTTCAGCTTTTATGTTTTGCTTCTCTCTCTTTTTCTCTTCATAGAAGGTACACCTGGTCTGGTGTTCTGTTAGCTGTGACATCATCATGGGAGGCAGATCATCCACTATTACCATCTAACATAGAAAGCACTCCTGGATCAATGTGAGCTTTCTGTGTCTCTGCTCTGTCTTCTCTAAGCCCCAGTGGGTCGAGGCAGATGAGCGTTCACACTGAGCCTGGTTCTGGTTCTGCTGGAGGTTCTCCTCCCTGTTAAAGGGGAGTTTTCCTCTCCACTGTCGCTTCATGCATGCTCAGTATGAGGGATTGCTGCAAAGTCCATCAACAATGCAGACGACTGTCCACTGTGGCTCTACGCTCTTTCAGGAGGAGTGAATGCTGCTTGGAGAGACTTGATGCAACCTGCTGGGTTTCCTTAGAGAGGAAACTTTCTGACCAACCTGGAGGATCTGATGGAATCTGACTTTGGAAAGAGCCTTGAGATGACACGTGTTGTGATTTGGCGCTATATAAAGACCCCCTAAACGTGGCTCACGACCACCCCCCCCCCCCTCCCCCCCCCCCCAGGGGGTCCTGACCCCCACTTTGGGAACCCCTGCTCTGCACAACAGTATTAATGCTAACTGCTGTTCTGTTCTCTAGTCCTGTAGCGATGTGTTGCGCTGCATTGCTAACACTGCTACTTTTCTAACTTCCTGTTGGATTGTTTTAGCTCGAGAAGCCTCTTTCCTACTACCAGTACCAGTAAGCCGTGGAGCAATGCCAGTACTAACTGATGATTCCCTAAACACCTAAGGTAGCAAGCTGTTGTGTAGTTCAAACACTAATTGCTATTTTTCCAATTTCCTGTTGCAGTGAGCTGTGATGCATTAGTAATAGCAACTGCTACTTTTCTAACTCCTAGCGCTTAGCAGTTTTGCAGTGCAATTGCTAGCTGCTAATTGGGTAACTCATAAAGCAATTAGTTGTGCTGCACTATTAATGATTCTGATTCTAATACCGGATGTTCATTTTCTAACTTCCTGTAGCAGTTAGTCGTGCTGCAGTACTGATGCTAATGGCTACTTTTCTAGTTTTTCTAACCTCATATCAATTAACTGGGCTGTAATAATAACGCTGGCTGCTTAAAGCCCCAATACGTAACATATTAGCCTAATTTGAGCTATATCATTTAATTTTCCATGTCAATATACAGCACTCAGGGTATATTGATGTGAGGGCTTCTCAAAAACCCGGCTATGTAACTTGAGAGATGCGGATCCGTCACTCAGAAAGTCATGTGACATAGAGCGCCCTTTAAACTGGAGAGCTACCACATGCTAGCGGCCTACAAGGGCGCTAAAGCTGGACCTTGGGGTTTAGCGCCCCTAGTGATCAAACGTTACACATTTTCGCTTTAAAGAACGAGTTACAAGGAGGATTTCAGTTTCAGCTTTTAGATTTTAAGTCTGTCCTCCTCAAAAGCATTAGTAACTGTTTCCTCTAACATTTCTGCTCAAACCTAGGCTTCTAACTCCTGGTTGTGGAAGGTCTCTGATTAGTTTTAGCTCCAGTGGACCTTCACCCATTAGTGACAACATACAAAAAATTTAAGTTAGATCCATTAAAACAGACTGTCTGTAAAGCCAGGACAGAAATATGTAAATCTGTGTAAAATAATTTCCCTTATAAACCAACAGCTACAGCGCAAGGTCCCTTTATGCTTGAGATATCTCATTAGTTAAAGCATTTAGATTTTTCCTATCTTTGGTCCGAAATATGATTGAAAACACTTTTTTGGTTAATTAGCTAAAATAATTACGATACTTACCTACGTATTTATCTCTACATCAAAGCTGATTTACTCCAGATCTGAGCGGGCGTGATATGAATCATATTATGAATCCTGCCACTCATGTGGAGGACTGTGGCTGATGTTTGCATGCATGGCTGCAAAAGCCGGACACTCAATAAGTTGTCGATAAAAAACAAATAAAAAATTGCCCACTGTAGCATAAAATAAGCAACAGTGAACAAATTAAACACAGGGATATAAAACCGCGGCATGTAGAGAGCAAAGAAAGTTGGAGCTGAATCTGAATGTCTAATGTGCCGAGGCGGAAGAGTTATCTCTCTGGAATAAATTAGGAAGCACAGTTTACAAAATCCGAGGCAGTTTTCTTCAGAAATATTAAGGTCTGTGTTGAATTTGTTAAATTATATATTTTTTTACCTCATTCTGTATTCACCTGACATCAATTGTGAGCCAGTGTTGTTGAGATTAGGTATGTGTATTTAGCAAACAGCAGAAAAGGACTGAAAACATGTTTCTGAGAACGTTTTTATGTTTTCTGTTGTCAGGATTAACTTAAATATCAATCAAGACTGACATCAATTATGGAAAACATCAAGAGAACAAATTCTTAATTCCTACATAAAATATCTAATGCTGGGAAGTGGAAAGCAAAAATACAAGCAAGTGGATTCTCTTCTAGGTGTTTAAATTGTTGTGTTGAATACCCAACGTCGTTTTGATTTATCTTCAGCCAAAGGTTTTGCCCGAGAACACATTCCTCTGGTGTCAGCAGTGGTTACCCACAGAGAAATAAAACTTCAGCCATCATTGCTTGGCATGAACTCACATGAAGGAAACTGCTGCTGAGAACATGGCTTTGAGAAGAACGGTTCTCTGAAGGATCCAGAAGTTCAAGCTGAGAGATTGAGCTGCAGAGACGGCTCCAGAGGATGTGCAGCAGGCTGCGGGGCGGCCACCTGTTGCAGACCATGCTTAACATCATCAGCAGGTGTTATGAGCGCATCTGCACGCTGAGCTGCAGGGCAGCAGAGAAGCTACAGCTGCTCAGGAACAAAAATAAGGTTAGAGTGAAATTCAGCAGTACAATAGTAGAATGCCTATTTTCTCTGTTGAATCCTCATTTTGACTGTTTGGGATGATTTCTTTAACAGAAAAGGTCAGAGCTTCTGTTTCTGGTGCTGCTGTTGGGTTGTGTCTCTCCCAGGGGACCCGGCTTCCTCCCACCTCTGTCCGAGAACATTGGCCTGACCAAAGAGCGTGATCAAGAGGTTCTTCAAGAGAAAACCCTTACGTTAATCTTGCAGCAGTTTGTCAACGATCTGAGAACTTTCCAGTGTCACGGAGCTCCGTGTCACTGTGCCGACTGGACGACAAAGTGGCTCAAAGAGCCATTTTGCACCAGTGGTCAGCAAACTCTGCACATATAAAGACGAGGATGCACAAACCAATGGGACTAGGATGACGGAAGGGAGAGAAATGAGGAAAAATCGGACAAAATGAAAAATAATAAATAAAATAAAAAATAAATCTAACTGAGACATCCAGATAGAAGCTAAATATCTGATCTCTCCTCTCCAGAATAAATGAATAAGCTTCATTACCACATAAAGAATGTTTTATAATATATTTGTGAATAAAGAGCATAAATGTGTTTATTGATGACTGGGTTGTTTTCTTTCATATTGTCTGTTTAAGAGCCATCAGGCTCTGAGCTCCCACCGGTTAGTCCATTGATACACTTTGCTTCATGCGTTTACTGGAAAGGAGGACGCACAAAGACGGCTCGGAGGGTCTTTGATGATCGAACACATGCCGTCCTTTCAAGATAAGAAGCTGTTTTGTGGCTCACCACGCCATTAGGCCCTCACAATGGAGGGCCCTCAGGGAAGAGCTCCCGTCCTGTGTGGCAGATGAGGCTGAGGAGGGGCGGCTAGAAGCATCTTGGTCCAGCTCCACTGTTGTTCTGGGGTTATAAAGCAATCAATGCGATCTGTGCAGGGAGGAACATGGAGGTAACATTTACAGACTCAGAAACGTTCATTTTACTGAAACGTTTGGTGGGTTTCCATGAGGCTGAGAGGTCATACAGTGTAATTATTCAGCATGCTGGATGCACAGAGGCACTGCACGCTGATCTTTGAAACCAGTAACACAGAAGGCCGTCTACGCTGTCTGTCCTCTCACTTATCCCGGATTCTGAGCACATTTGGACCTGTGGCTGGCCTTACATCGCTGCTTCGGCTCTCAGACAGACCGAAGTGCACACACAGATACGAGAAAGCTTTCTGAATAAAAGTAGGAGGAAAAATTGAAGAGTGGACAGAGGTGTACCAACTGGGATCAGAACAAAATCTCAAATAAACCTTTTTCTATTAAATCCGTTTCTTAGCCAGTCCACGGCTGGTTCTGGTCTGTTTGTTAAAGAACGTTTAGGAAGGTGTCAGCCTTTCCACAGCAGGAGCCGCTCTGAAAACATCCTGGTGTGTTCAGGGACACAAAGGACCTGAGGAGACGCCTGAACTTCGTTTTTAGCCGACAGGATGAAGGTGATGAACTGAGCCCAGGCAGAAGATGCAGTGAACTGGGCCAGTTTCTCCATTAATAAGGTCTCCAGCTGTCTGCAGACAAGTGTTTGGCTTTGAAGTGTCCTTGGACATCACCAGCGCCGTCCTCTCCTCCACAGCTCCCCCTGGTTCCTCCAGTGCGGCACACCTGATTCAGGACTATAAATACGTGACGTCCCCACAATGGTTGAACATTTTGAATGATTTTATTTCCTGAGGCGACGGTCTTATCATTCCCTCACAGACGCTCCGGACCCCAACGCAGCTCCTCCTCTCCGGCGTTTAACCTTCCTGAGGCTGACTGCCTCCAAGCTGCCGCTGTCGCTCTGAACAGTGAGTTGTTTTTGTATTTGTCAGCGTAAAAGCAGAGTCAGCCAGCTGCTCCTATTCTTTCTCATAGTGTGGCTCCGGATGTTTCTTTTGTCGGCTGCTGCGCTTCTTCTGTTCTCCGCAAACTCGGAGGAATCCAGAGAACCTTTGTCAGGTGCGTCTGTTTCTCTGAGGCGCAAACATTCAAGGCTTTAGCTTCAACAAAGCCCTGAGGACAGGGAGAACAGTCCACAGCCTCACAATAAGAGGTAAACCGCTGTGTGCAAACAAGTCTGCAGGTGAGGAGCTCCTGTAATTAGAATCAGCCCAGATAGAGAACACAAACAAGCAATTTGAATTAAGTATGCACTCAAAGCATACAAGCATTAAGTATACATTTAGATACTTTAGAGGAGATAAAAGATATAGGGACAGTGTGTACATACACTCGCCGGCCACTTTATTAGGAACACCTTGCTAGTAATGGGTCGGACCCCCTTTTTGCCTTCAGAACTGCCTTAATCCCAGTAGATCAGCAGTTTCTGAAATACTCAGACCAGCCCGTCTGGCACCAACAACAATGCCACGTTCAAAGTCACTTCAATCACCTTTCTTCCCCGTTCTGATGCCCGGTTTAAACTGCAGCAGATCGTTTTGACCTTGTCTCCATGCCTAAATGCATTGAGTTGCTGCCATGTGATTGGCTGATTAGAAATGTGAATTAACGAGCAGTTGGAGAGGTGTACCTTATAAAGTGGCCAGTGAGTGTAAATGTGTGCATACAAGCATTTTTCTATAAGGAAAAAGAAAAAAAAGGCAGGTTGTGGAAGTGTACATATTCTTATTTAGTTTCAGAGCAGTGCAGCAGAATGATCAGACAGTGAGATGTTTATGGTGTTGATCAGAGAGACAGTCTGGGGGAGGAAACTGTCTCTGTAGCGACCCTAGATGATCCTCTCTGCAGACCTGATTGTTCGTTGCAGTGCGGACCTGTCCTGTGTTGTGGATGAGCCAAACCACAGTGATGAACTCAGGACAGACTGAATGATGGGGGTGTAGGAGATGACCAGCAGCTCATGTATGACATCTCTCATTGTGAGAGACACATCGTTTTTGGCCCACTAATTTTTCCAAAAGCTTTCCAGTTTCATCTCCACAAGTACATATTAAACTTTAAAACATGCAGTAATGTGAAAATGTAAGATAGAAATATTCAGATATTAGACATCCAGTTATTTCAAAAGAAATGTTCACATAACCAGGATTTATAATGATTTCATTTTACTTATATATATGGAAAAGAGAGCGACTTAAAGGTAGAGTCTGCTATTACTATGGAAACATAAGTAAGAGACGCCTATGTCTCTTTTTAAGTTGAGCATACACAATCGAATCTTACCTGCTCTTCTACTCTTCAGGGGGATTGTGTGAAAAAGTCTCCCAAATTCACTCTGGTCTTATTTATTTCTACTGAGGCCTTCCTCTTCTTCTCAAAACTTGCACGGGGTTTATCTCTTGCGACTCTCAGCCATGTTCAACGTTTATGGTGAGAGTAGTGGAGCTACAAAGAACGGCTAACAGCGAAGCTAACTGCTAAGCTAACAGGATACATAAACACTAGAAGTGCGCATGGGCAGCCAGGAAGTCACGTCAGAATGATCGGCATGTGGGACAAACAGTAGAAAAGGTGATACCCCAGACCTTGAGGGACAGAGGGGGGTGAGAGCAGGAACAAACCTCTGACCAATCACTGCCATTTGGACCGAACGGCAGTGATTGGTTGGATTTTACAGGCCTGCAGCTCCCACAGAGATTGTCTTATTTAACCTCTTTTTTCTGACTACATAATCCAGGATAAGACATGAAGGCATCTGATTGGTTCTTTTCATTCAGACCGAATGGCTGGGATTGGTCAGAGTTTTTAGAGGCCTGCAGTTCTCACAGAGATCAAATTTTTTACTTCCTTTTTCTGAGTACATAATGCATTAAAGTACTTCTTGATTCTTAGATCATACAAGTTGCTATATGTTAGAAAGTTCACATATTATTATGACCCGAGGAAAAAAAATCGATGAAAAAGTGGATTTTTAAGGCTTTTTAGCTCAAGGCTCATAAAAAAATGTTGCGTGACCGATGACGTAATTCATAGACAAGCGTTGATCTGTTGACATGGTAACAAGATACTTCCTGGTTGCAAACTCGCTTTCTCAAACACAAATAGACGGATCAAACATGGCTAAAAAGTGTGTGGCTTATGGTTGGTCAAATACCAACAAGGATAATGTCTCCTTACACACATTTCCGAACCCGAAATGTGTGCGAAATTCAGTTCCCCTGTGAAAACCTGTTCCCCTCTGTGTCGGGAGCGCTGCAGCCAGAGAGGCGGGGTTTCACGGCGCTTCTGATCAGTTTCTCGTTGAAACAACTCATATAATCATGTCAAGATTGTAACATTCAGTTTAATCGGCAGCTGTTGTTTACAAAATTGTAAAATAAAAATAAATAAATGCGGTCTTTCAGGCAGCTAAAATATCCATTCTCTCCTCTCCTCCCACCATAACTTTGGGAAATAAAGAGTTTCCAAATTCACGAAAATTGTTATGTGTGATAGCATGTAGTATACTAGAAATGTCCTTAATCCAGTAATCTGTCATATTTTACATTACAGCGGGATTTACCAGGAAGTCTACACTCTCGTCTTTTCAGGAAGTCTTAATTTTTGTGCCCTGCTACCAGCCAGTTTCCATCCTCTTATTTCAGCAATGGAAAATCATAAATACACACTACGTGTTGGAATACTCTGTTTTGTGGCTTACTTTTATTTGTCAGGCTTACTTGACAAAATTTGGAAAAAGACCTATTATCTTGGCATTTAAAATAACACAAAACACAAACTGAATTTCGCACAACACCGGGGTGAGAAAATCCTCGCTGAATGGAATCGCCAAGCAGCCGGTAGCCTCTAAACTTGGTAGCCTCTTAAAGTGTCTGTCCCACTCCAGCCTGAGACCAGAGAAGCTCTGTGCGCTCAATCAGAGCCCACCGAGATCTCTGGATGTCTCCTTCTCTCCTCCTCACTCATCGCGCATGGGAACGGAGAAATCTGGCCGTCATCACAGCAGCCTGCTGTGAAGCGACATGTTCTCTACCTCCACTACCTCTCAGCACGGTGCTGCTACCCCGCAGAACCCTGAGCCTTGGTGGGGATTAGACCCACAGCCCCTTCGGTTCGGAACCCCCTTGCGCTTATGAACTACGTCATCGTACCACATGACCCAAGTTGTGGATTTTCACAATAGCGGTCGCCGAGGGACAATTTTAAGTCCTTAAAAAAAACTTTTTTTTTTTTTTTTCCAGTGTCCTGTCTAGCAATGTGGCAATAAGAATCGATATCTTAATGCCAAATAGAGCTCGACAGATTTTGCTTTCACAAGTGGAGCAAACAGCTTTCGCCATAGTGCTCCACTTGATTTGTGCGTGTAAATAGCTTTATTGTGATTCCTGCAGGGAGAATTTCAAATTATATGGACACTACAATGGGAAAGTAGGAGAGTAAAGGAAGAACAAGAAGAGAAAAAAAAGAAAGAGAAAAAGTGAAAGAAAGAAGAGATAAAAGGGAGAGAATGATAAAACGTCCTCTGTCTGCTCCATCACCTGGAAAGAGAGATGAAAAGAACAGCACAACCAACAGACATAAAGCAACAATCGAGTAACACCTTGATGCCATTGCTAAATCATATGTATTATTATTTAAGCTGACATGTGTGATGTGATACCTGAAAAAAGAAAGTGAAAATAAATAAATAAATAAATTACAGGCTTTCTGTATATAAGTGAACACTTAATACCTGGGACCCAGCACCTGTGGGAGTTTGTGAGAGTGCACTAGTTTAGGTGAAAGTTATCCAGAAGGAAATAGCTTGATAGTGGTTGTGGAGAACCAAAGACCCACCTTCCCCGAGCACAGAGGCAGGAGTCAGGGGACCCATAACCCCGGACTCCCAAAGGGGCCCCCAAAGCAGTGCGCCCAAGAGGGCCCCACTCACCACACACAGACTTACAAAAAAAGGATGCTGTACACACATTCCCACATAATGGGTCCAGTGTTGGGCAAGCTACTTGTCCAGTGTAGTGAGCTAAGCTATCAGTTACTCAACAATAAATTAAGCTTCACTACACAAAAGCTACCACCTATAGAAATATAGCAAGCTAAGTTACACAAATGTGTTAAAAGTAGCTTAACTACATTAGAAGCTACTTAACGTTGTACCAACCTAATGTCAGATCAATTCAAAATGAGTCTGATACACTGGTTAAAACATTTATTAAAGATCAGCCAATGACCTAACACAGTGTAGACATTGCTTTATGAGCAGCATAATAAAATACAAACTGAAGTAATTACTGCTAGAAATAAAACAAAAAGGTTATTGGCCTAGTACGTGCGGTGGCGTTAATAACGTTTGGTGCCGTTTTTTGCATATTATATTATCAGGAGGTTGTCTTTTATGTGCTCAGCCACATGATTTAAAGGTGTTTTACCCAATAAGAACACTGCAGCACCAGACACAACCAGGAGGTCCCTGATCGTTGGGGAAAGGCAGAAAGAAGATGCACCATAAGCTTTTTCATATTTCTTTTGTCATTTTAAACATGAAACTACCAAAGCACAAGCCAAGTAGTAGAACTAAATGTTGAAAAGAAATTAAAAGCTAAATAAAATAAACCAGGTCACTTAATAAAGCTGCATTTCCTGTATGCTTTGTATTTATATTCACATGATACTATTTTCAGAATTAATAATAACATTTCTGTTAAAGATTTCATTTATCTTCTGCACCAAGGGCATAAGTAGGGAGAACAAGCAGAGTGAGTTTTGTGTAATATCAGACTTTATTATTGAACTAAGCAGGATTTAGACAGGATCAGAAAGGAAGGTGCATCTTCTTTCTGCCTTTCCCCAACGATCAGGGACCTCCTAGTTGTGTCTGGTGGTGCAGTGTTCTTATTGGGTAAAACACCTTTAAATCTAGTGGCTGAGCACATAAAAGACAACCTCCTGATAATATAATATGCAAAAAACGCCACCAAACGTTATTAACGCCACCGCACGTATTTTACGCGAGCGCGCGTTTTTTACGTCACCGCGCGTTCTGGCTGGAAACGCGCGGTGACTAAAAAACGCGCGGTCGCGTAAAATACGGTTTGGAACTGCACGTTATTGTAAGGGCGAGTATTTGCCTAATCGGCTTGCCATAAGTTCCACTGCCGTATGCATGCGCATGTTTCGATAGATACAGACAGGAGAGGCAAAGTAGAAGCTCGCGCATGAACATGTCCAACCAACAACTCTGATTGATTGTTCACTCTGAATGTTGTTTCAAAATAGCAAACCTGGTTTCATTTCTTAGTTATGTCCTGGATTTTGTAGCGTTTGCGGACGCTACGTCGCTACTTGATCAAAAAAATAACGTCACTACAGGAAAGTTACTTGATTCATAAAGCAGCGACGCTACGGTCAAGCTACTGGAAAATGTAGTTTAACTAATAGCTTCGCTACATGTAGCGGCGCTACTGCCCATCACTGAATGGGTCACCACAATTCAACTATACGACTGCCTGTGCCCGACCCCCGGCTCCGACCCCGGACCAGACGCCCCCCGGACCAGGCCCCCCAAAGAGGGGGGGCCAACACGACCCGTACGGGCCACCCAACCAGAACCCCCCTCACCCACTAAATAACTAATAAACCCCCTCCCTCCCCGACCTTACCCTAGCCACCCCTGCCCCCCACCACTTTCTGGGGAGAGCAGAGGCGTCAGCCCCAGACCCGGCAAGCCGCTGGCTACCCACAGCAGCCCCCCGCCAAGACCCGCACCTCCTCCAGGCCCCAGACTCCGTGCCGCGATCGGAGATGGGGGGTGTGCAAAAGACCCCCGATCCTCCCTACGCCCGCTCAGATGTGGTGTTGTTGCATGTTGTTCTCAAGTGTGTTTAAAACTGGGAGCGCCGAAGAGGGTGCACGGCACAACCCACCCCCCCCTCCGGAAAGAAGCTGGTGCCAGCTCCCCCCCTTAAAAAAAACCTTTAACGGCGCAATCACGATCTTAATGCCACATTTTTTGAAAATATGGTCACTAATGCATGTATGTCCGAGTTGGTCGATCTCAGAATCAAGAAGTACTTTAACTACTGTCAGGATGGAAGAACCATTTCACCCAGTATAACAAAAGTGTTTCTGAACAGCATTATCAACTATAGCTTTAATCATTAGCTTAGAGGCGCCTGAAATTACTTACCTGACAGCGTTCTGGATCAGCTGCAGCTGTCTGATCCACTTTTTAGGCAGACCTGTGAAAACACCGTTGCAGTGATCAGTTCTACTAAATATAAACACATGGATTAGTTTTTCCAGATCCTGCTGAGACATTAGTCCTTTAATCCTGGAAATGTTCTTCAGGTGATAGAAAGCTGACCTTGTAATTGTCTTTAGATGCTTTTGGAGGTTCAGGTCTGAGTCCATCACTACTCCCAGATTTCAGGCCTGATCAGTGGTTCCTAGCTGAAGCTGTGTGCTAACTTCTGATCTTTCCCCTATTGGTCCAAAAATTATTACTTCAGTTTTGTTTTTATTCAATTTAAGAAAATGTTGGCACATCCATGCATTGATTTCTTCTAGAAATTTACTCAGAGCTTGAACTGGTTCATAGTCTCCTGGTGACATGGTGTTGTAGAGCTGTGTGTCGTCTGCATAGTGATGGTAGCTGATGATGTTTTATGATCTGAGCTAGAGGAGCATGTAGATATAGAACAGGAGGAACCCAGGATGGAACCTTGGGAAACCCCACATGTCATTTTAGTCATCTCTGATGTAAAGTTACCTACTGACACAAAGGTCCCTGTTCTTTAAGTAGCATGTAAACCAGTTAAGAGCTGTACCAGAGAGGCCGACCCAGTTCTCCAGGCGTTCTAACAGGATGGAGTGATCGACAGTATCAAATGCTGCACTAAGGTCCAATAGAACCAGCACGGTGGTTCTTCCACAGTCTGTATTTATATGGATGTCATTAAACACCTTGATAAGGGCGGTCTCTGCACTGTGGTGAGCACGGAAACCAAACGTCAAAGCGGCTGGTCGTTGTTAAGAAGGTGTTTAATTGTTGAAACACAGCTTTTTCAATAATCTATTGATGTTGAGCTAATTCATATTCTAATCCATGTCTTGGTGAAGCTGGTAGGGAGTAGGGTCTCTCGCTGTCTACCATCTCCTACATCAGTCTGAGGAAAGTCGGCTCCACTCCTCACTTTCAGCTGGGAGATGTTTGAGGGGTTTCCTGCATGTTCAGCTTGTTTTAAGTCACCCCAAAGATTCAATTCAATTCAATTTTATTTATGTAGCGCCAATTCATGAAACATGTCATCTCAAGGCACTTTACAAAGTTATGTTCAATCATATTATACAGATTGGGTCAGATTATACAGATTGGTCAAAAATGTCCTATATAAGAAAACCAGTTGATTGCTTCAAAGTCCCGACAAGCAGCATTCACTCCTGAAGAAGCGTAGAGCTACAGGGAGAGTCGTCTGCATTGTACATGGCTTTGCAGCAATCCCTCATACTGAGCAAGCATGAAGCGACAGTGGAAAGAAAAACTCCCCATTAACGGGAAGGAAAACCAGCGGCAGAACCGGGCTCAGTATGAACGGTCATCTGCCTCGACCGACTGGGGTTACAGAAGACAGAGCAGAGACACAACAAGAGAGACAAAAAGCACAGAAGCACACATTGATCTAGTAATCTGTTCTACATTAGATGGTAATAGTCGGTGATCTGTCCTCCCTGGATGATTTCACAGTCAACAGAACGTCAGACCAGGTGTACCTACTATGAAAAAAAGTGAGAGAACAAAAAGTTAAAAGCTGAAATGACAACAGTCATTTCAATGTAATGCAATGCAAATCTGGAGAACAGTAGAAATCAGTAGAGTGAGAAAAATAGGCCCAACCAGGCCTGATATGAGTTTTGACTAGGCCAAGGACTTTTCATTTCCTCATTCTCAGACAGTTTGTATGGTTCATGTCTATTACTTAAATATCTTAGTATTATTAAAATTGATATTAGATATCAGTATGTCCAACATGTGTTAAGTAAACAGGTTGTCCAGGAGCATGATAATTTCTTTCCCACTATGTTTCCCACATTTACTTACATTTCTCTGTTTAATCAGCCCAGAGTGCAGAGAGGAACACTAATTCCTCACGGACTGTGACTTTTTCTGTTCCAACTTGAACTTCAACCTCTCCTTAACCCATCCTGCCTCTTACATAAAATTCTGTAAACACATAAAACTGTACATGTGACGACCAGAAGGTTCTGCCACCCAAAGTTCAAAGTTCCTCAGATATCATCTTTAGTGCACTTAAAGCGCCTGTTTGGGATCGTCTTGGCACTCCTCCATATCTGTCTGCTTGCTGAGTTTCTTTGTCTTTATTTCACCATGCTGGTTTCCATGTAGAAAAAAACACACCAACCGAGTCATCGCAGCGACTCTGACCTTTGACCTCTGCAGTGTTTGCCATGTTGATAACGCTGTTAATCTGTCTGCGGCTCTCCTGGAGCCTCGACACACAGAGAGGAATAAGCAGATTTCCTCCTTTCACTTACAGACAGGAAACACAGACAGCCACATGCTGAGAGATTCCTGTGTCTCCTTCTGAAGCACACACATGTGCACAGACACACACATGTGCACAGACACACACATGTGCACAAACACACACATGTGCACAGACACACACATGTGCACAAACACACACATGTGCACAGACACACACATGTGCACAAAAACACACATGTGCACAGACACACACATGTGCACAGACACACACATGTGCACAAACACACACGGTCCCATCAGGTCATCCCCCCTGCATCTGTATTATTATATCTGGCACAGTGTGGAGCAAATCCTTTCCATATTTTTTTTAAGTTAGCGGGACAATGAAAGAGAAAGGAGATTAGTGCACATAATCCACTCTGTGTGTGTGTGTGTGTGTTTTGTCCTGGTTGGTGTGCTATCTCCGTGCCGGCTTGTGTTCCGGCGTGGATGTGAAGCTGATGGCACGGAGGCTGAAATGAAGCTAAGTGAACCGTGGCAGGCCGCCAGCAGCTCGTCTCCCTTCGCTGTGAAATGAGAGAACCAGAAAGTGATAATAGAGAAAAACAAATGAGAAGGCAGCGGCTCTCAGTCGCTGTTTGTGCAGCACAGAAACAACGCAGCAGCGCGAAGAAATCTGTCGTTCGCAGGATAAATCCTCTGAGAAACAACGAGCAGCAGGACGCCGATAACATTCAGGCTGTTTCATTCAGAAATCTCATTTAGTTTTGTTTTTAATTAATAAATACGAGGTCTGTCGGGGGTTCCCTCCTGGACCGGTTGGCCTCTCTCGTAAGCGGAGAATAATCAAAGGAAAGACGGATGCATCATAAAACACAACAATAATTGTTTGCCCCTTTGGGAACAGTGTGGCTCAGTTCAAAAGGTTCTTTAGTGTAATTATCGGCACTGCTGGTGAAAAGCGTGGAAGTCCTGTCTGGATCCTTTCTGCAGCCTTGGGAAACGAGAAGCTAGACAGAGTTATCTGGTTAAAATAGTAAAAGCATATTGGAAAACATGGCTTCAGGATGATCTTAGTCATCAGATAATGCAGTCAAGTTCAGCTTATTGCTCAAATTGGTTGAAAGTTTTCTATCTGAGGAAACCCAGCAGGTTGCATCGGGTCACTGACTTGCAGCATTCACTCCTCCTGCATAAGACACAGTGGACAGTTGCTGGCATCGAGTCGTTTGCAGCAATCCCTCATACCGAGCATGCAATATACTACGTGCTCCTTTATTTTCAGAACTAGGCTGAACTTTGTGTTGCATCAAGCCATATTGTTTACAGACCTATATAATCAGACACAAACAGAACAGAAGGTAAACATGGTACGATGAGCAGATGATGGAGTCCCATGCTGGTTAATGTTCCCTGTTTTCATGATTGACAGATAAACTAAGGCTTTCTTCAGTTTAATATTAATAAACTGAGAAAACACAGTATTTGCAATTATTATTATTATTGGCAGCAATCTGTGTTCCTGATTTAGAGCGTGGTCAGGGTTGAAGCGAGGCTACAAGCTAATCTCACCATATTGTTATGGCAGGAAGACAAACTGGGTGGCTGCAATCCTAGAGCAAATGTTCAGATTTCTCAACAATGGACAAACATTGACACCACATTGTAATACAGTACTACAAAACACTCATTATCATGTAGGTTATTTAGAAAAAAGCTGTAATATGCAAGATATTTGAGTTATTTTACAATATGGTCGTTGCTGCATAATTCTATATAATTTTTGTCTTAGTTTTGATGTCTTCACTATGTATCTGCAATGTAGAAAGTCATAAAGATAAGTAAAAACCATTAAATGACTAAGGTGAGTCCAAACCTTTGACTGGTAAAGTGTTTTAAAAGCATTTTCTTCAGTCCATCATAAAACTTCATGAATGATTTTGGTGAAATCCAGAGTTATCTGCGATGTCAAGCAAAGTAAATTATCAGAGTATTTTAATGTGTATACAGTGGTGTATTTAAACAGAAAACATCCGTGTAAAGCAGGGGGCCCAAAGGGCTGCTCAGGGGCCACTCATGGCCATTGGAATAATTTTGTGTAGCCCTTGACCATAGTTCAGGTTTTCATATGTTTTTTTTCTTTCGGAGATTTGAGATTTTCAATTGCAAAGTAATTTTTTCTTAAATTTAACATTCTGGTAAAACACAAAGTGATTTTCTTCCATTAGCCATGTTAGTCAACATCTGACCCATAAAGTTAGGAAACTAAATCTTTGTTTCATCAAGACAGAAATCTGAGACTCTTTTTCAGACTTACGGTGATGCATTTTATTAAAATATTGTGTTGCATGTCTATCTTATTGCTTGGCTGGAAAGAGGTAAAAAGTGAAAAATTATGGCCGCTTGGTGATTTCGGCCTGTGACGGCAAACGTTTGGACTCTGCTGGTGTAAAACGTGAAACAGCTTGTCACTTCTCAGCCACTATCCAATCAGCTCAGTCTCCCCCCAGCCACCATCCTACTCCAGATCCTCTCCACCTGTTACCAGTAATTAGTTACTCACCTCACCTGTCAACCAGCCTACATATACCTTCCTCTGCCAACTCATCCCTGCCAGAACGTCTCTTTTCTCCCACCACACTTCTCTCTTCACTGCTCGCTTCTCGTGTTGGCTCGCCCAGTGTGTTCGAGACCAGATCCTTTGTCTTGTTGAAATTTTGGGGTCTTAACTTATTGCTGGGTGGGGAATCAATATTCACAATGAAATTATTTTGTTTTTTTAATTTATAAGCAGTGACTCTTTAATGCTTTCAACTTAGACCCAATCCCAACCAAGTTGTTTAAGGAGGTATTCCCATTGATCAGTGGTGCTATTTTAGACATGATTAATCTATCCTTAGTAAATGGATATGTACCACAGGCTTTTAAAGTAGCTGTTATTAAACCTTTACTTAAGAAACCTTCTCTTGATCAAGATGAGTTAGTAAATTACAGACCTATATCTAATCTTCTTTTCTTATCTAAAATTCTTGAGAAAGTAGTTGCTAATCAACTTTGTGAACATTTACAAAGCAATGACCTACTTGAGGAGTTTCAGTCAGGCTTCAGAGCTCATCATAGCACTGAAACGGCTCTGGTGAAGGTCACTAATGATATTCTCATGGCCTCAGATAATGGACTTGTGTCTGTACTTGTCCTGTTAGATCTTAGTGCTGCATTTGATACAGTTGATCACAATATTCTCCTACAAAGACTTGAACATACTGTAGGGATTAAGGGGAAAGCATTAGGCTGGTTTAAATCTTATCTGTCGGACAGATTCCAGTTTGTTCATGTTAATAATAAATCTTCCTCAAACTCTAGGGTCACCTTTGGAGTACCACAGGGTTCAGTCCTTGGACCAATTCTCTTTACTATATATATGCTTCCGATTGGCAAAATTATCAGACAGCATGGGATTAATTTAAAAAAGTAGAATGGGAGGCAGATCCTTTAGCTATCAGGCTCCTCTCCTGTGGAACCAACTCCCAGTTTTGGTCCGTGAGGCAGACATCCAGGCGCTGCGCTGCTTACCATTTAGCTGGGCAGACCTATCCGGGGGGAAATAATGCCGAGGGGACTCTATGATCCTACCCCTGTTGTTAAAGGCGGCAAGCGGCTGGAGGGCTGCAGATGATTGCTGGCGAGGGATCTGGAGCGCACCACAACAGACGAGAGCGACTGATGGATTAACCAGAGTGGGGTGGGGGGGGGGGGGGGGGGAGTCTCAGGCCCGTCTTGGTAACGCAAAGGGGGTATGAGGGGAAAGCTAGAGCAAAATTCTGGAGATCTGGTTCTTCGAGCCAGACTTCAAGGCAGGTGAGTGCATCCAAGCACACAAAACTAAGACAAAAAACAGGAGATCCAAAGTTAGTCAAAAATCATAGAGCGCAGGGACTCACAGATACGAGTTTCAGGATCTGGTCAGGGGCCACGTCATACCACGACTGGTTTAACACTCTGGCGTCTTCCATCTGTCAGAGCTCCGCCTAAAAAGCCAGAGGAAGCCGCTTCGAACGAGTCGCAGGTGTGGGCCACGCCCCCCCAGTCAACTAGAACCACCTGTGGAGCAGAATTAGGGCACGGATGCACAGAGAACCCTGACACTTTCTGTATAGTTAGAGTGGCTCATGTTACTCTGAGCTACCTCTATAGTTATGCTGCTATAGGCTTAGGCTACTGGAGGACATCAGGGTCTAATTTTCTCACTCTACTGATTTCTACTGTTCTTCATTCTACTGTTCTCCAGATTTGCATTGTATTACATTGAAATGACTGTTGTCATTTCAGCTTTTAACTTTTTGTTCTCTCTCTTTTTTCTTCATAGTAGGCACACCTGGTCTGACGTTCTGTTGACTGTGAAATCATCCAGGGAGGACAGATCACCCACTATTACCATCTAATGTAGAACAGATTACTAGATCAATGTGTGCTTCTGTGCTTTTTGTCTGTCTTGTTGTGTCTCTGCTCTGTCTTCTGTAACCCCCAGTCGGTCGAGGCAGATGACCGTTCATACTGAGCCCGGTTCTGCCGGAGGTTTTTTTTTCCCGTTAATGGGTGTTTTTTCTTTCCGCTGTCGCTTCATGCTTGCTCAGTATGAGGGATTGCTGCAAAGCCATGTACAATGCAGACGACTCTCCCTGTAGCTCTACGCTTCTCCAGGAGTGAATGCTGCTTGTCGGGACTTTGATGTAATTTACTGGTTTCCTTATATAGGAACATTTTTGACCAATCTGTATAATCTGACCCAATCTGTATAATATGATTGAATTTGAGTTTGTAAAGTGCCTTGAGATGACATGTTTCATGAATTGGCGCTATATAAATAAAATAAAATTGAATTGAATTGAACTTGGTGACTTTAGCCTGTGGTGCAAAAAGGTTTGACTGCATTTGTCTGGGACAAAAACAGGGTTAAACACAGACGGCAATTTTATTCAGAAAACTCTCCCGCACAGTTTGGACATTGACATGAGGACATGTGGTACAGTCCAGGTGGCCTTGACACTGAGCCACTTGTACCTACATTTAATTTTTTTTTTTTTTACATTTTATGACAGTTTGGGATTGATAATTCTTGTTTTCAATAAACTACCTCTGTTTGGAGACAAAATTATACAATATATCTCATTTCTATTGATTTTATTGGTATTATGCTGTGCACTACGGTACATTTTGATGAAACACAGTGTAAATCTTATGATTAAAGGCTTTGATATATGCAGAAGGTGTCCTACAATAGAAAACTGCACTTTTATCTGACCAGATTCCCTTTTATGGGGGAACACATTTGGCACAGTTTTGGCCCATTACGGCACAACTGTGCCAAAATCATATGTCCGCCTAGCACACTTCCCACTAAAACCTTTGTGGAACAAATATATTTCAACCGATTCAGTCCTAATTTGTTGCAGTTAAAGTCATGATATGGATCTATAAAGTCTGAGGATTCTCCTATATTTTTAAAGTGGTTTTCATGGTGTTTTACAGTGTTTATTTTGGAAAAACAATTAGAGCTCAGAAACTTTGATTATTTCTTTGTTTAACCACCTATAAACAGACGTTGTGACATGTGCAATAGTGGTTCCAACTGCAAAATATTCTTTAATGGCTTTGTTTTATACTAAAACTAACATTTACATTTCCACTTTATGACTTTGGAGCTGTACTTGATTTAAATCACAAATGTAATTTCAGGCAAAAATGGCTCCGGAATCCCTCTGGGCTTAAGGGGTTAAGCCCCTGACCTGTCCTTCTAACTTTACATACGGGTTTCCCACAGCCTCCTTATGCCAGATTATTGAACACCTCGTGTCCAGCATTCCTTATTTCCCCTTGATCCAGACCAAGTTCTGTTTTTTCTGGATTTCCCTGTCTCACCTTGACCTTGTCAGACACATCATTGGCTTCTGTTTTCTGAACACATCCTGGACTATTTTTATAACTACGATGATCCTTGTCAAGCTCTTCCGATCTATCTGCTCTTCTCTGTGCTCCCATGCAGACCATATCCTGTCCCCGATCACAGCCTCGGTAAACCTGCCTGTTACCTCCTGCTGTGTGCAGCTTGCTCCCCGCATCAGCAGGCTCCTGTTTGCTCCTGCAGAGCATTTTCTAGCCAGCTCCAAAGCTCTATTATTAATAAATCTTTTATAGCACAACAGCACCTTATAAACAGCGCTTATCTTTGATGACTCTCAGACACTAGCTGCTTTTCATATACTTTCAATCCTTGTGTGTAGCCTCAATTAAATGTACAGGGTAGCTGTGCTTTAATAACTTGCATAACAATTTAAGGGTGTGTTAGGGATTATGAGATTACAGAGTTGATTTGACTACAAAGTCCATTTACTATGGAAATTAAAGATAGACAACGAATTCTGGAAGCACAGAGCCTGACATACTTAGATTGGACAGAATGACTGATAAGGGGAAGATGTGTCAGCTTGGCACGTCTGCATTATAGCATGATCTTCGCCACCAATGCGATGAGCGGAACACTGATATCGTACAGTGAACGCCCCTGAATGAGTGGACACAATGGGTCCTACTTCATGTCTGTGTGAGGAATGAATGAGGCTCTCTCTGGCGTCTGGAAATCTGCCCGTTGCGTTGTTGTGTATGAGAACACAGTACTGAAGCTGTAAACATCCCTCTGCCTTTTAGATTAAATATGGTAAAAATTTGTTTTAGTTTCAAGAGTCTTTTTATTACTACAGAAGTCTACAATACAAACACCACATTATTCAAAAAAAGAACCTGGGGTGACAGCCAGGTCAATTCTTTAACAGGTGCAATCCTCCTTTTCGAGGAGCAAATTAGAAGGATGTGCACATTCCGCTTTGTACCCTAAACATGCAACAACATCTATAAGATCTCAGTCCATCAACAGGGGATCATTCAAACTGACACAGTTTTCTGTTTTTATCTAAGAAGATTTATTCTTTTCAGAAACTCACAATTAAAGTCTGAGGCTCCACTTTAAAAAAAATTGTCCTGAGGTTAACCAAACATCATCAAACAGTACTGTAAACAGTATCAAAGCTTCAGGGTAAATTGATGGATTTATTCATGTAGTGTACATCTGAGACCAACCTGCATCTGAAATAGGACATAGAAAAAGACCAGAGCATTTTGAAACCTCTAACTGAGCACATGGATTGATTCATACATGCTTCTGTGCAACAGCTGCACCAGGCATTTGGGCAACAAGAGGAAGACTTTGTGATGTGACAGGTGAGGTTTCTTCTAAGTCAACCCTGTGACATAAAAGTTTCCCAGCTGAATCTAATTATAGACAAACGGTACCTACTCCGCTTCGGTTTCTGCTCCCTGTGGGTTTAATTGGCAGCGCACTGACACCCTGAACAACTGGACTCGTGACCTATCAATCAAACCTGCTGCAAAAAATGGAAAAGGGACAGAAAGTAGGTCGATACGGGAAAAGAGCTTTTAGATGTTTGGAGTTCTGAAGGCTTGATAAAGGCTGTCAGGTGTGAAGCGAATGGCAGACAAAGAACAAGCTGAGTGTCAGGTTATGAACTCACTTCACTGAAAGAGAATAAAAGCCTTGTGCTTTTTTCTATTTCCCCGTTGCTTTCCTTAAAGGGGAAGTCTGGTCAACAAGGAAAAATCAGGGTATCATTAGCTATAACTAAAACTAATACGTTCGTGGTTATTTAATGAACTTATCTTTAATCAATAAGAAAATAAAAACATAAATTGTCGTCTGAATCACTGTGTATGGGGGCTGACATTACTGCCCATATTTGGGCAGTAAGGGGCGTTTGACATCACATCCTGCGACGTAGAAAAGCGGAAGCGTCGACAGTATTTCTCTCCGCTTTCCATGCAAAGTCAATAGGAGCCGTTCTACACAGCTGCGATCATCAATAATTATTTCGGATTTCCAGAGGACTTCACCGCTGACATTCCCAAGAGCTATTGCTGAAGCAACAATGCCCACGTGCATGGCCATCGGATGTTCCAACACAACTGGTAAAAGTGGAAAAAACATAGCTTATTTTAACTTCCCGATTCATGAGCCACCGGGCTCGGCGCTGGATTGCCAACTTGAAGAGCGGATTTGCCATCTAACTTCTGGCCAGAGAGAAAACACGTCATATGCAGTGACCATCTCGAAGAAGAATGTTTTGAACATGACATGAGGGCGAGGATTTTCAGTAAGTTATTTTTAAATTTTTAATTTAGAAGTTACGGGGATGGTTACCGACCAGAGGGGCGGAGGGATACCACATGGTATCCCTCCGCCCCAGCATGTGCTGGAATGCTTTTATATTTTAATACTTATACAATAATGACCACCTGCCCTATTTGCTAGGGGGCAAATATATAACTTAAGTCACTTCAGCGCGATCTCTCCTCCGCTGTGTGTGTGTGTGTGTGTGTGTGTGTGTGCGCTCTGCTGCAGCGCCGGCAAAGCCGTGCTCCGCCCAGCATGTGCTGAAATGCTTTTATATTTTATTATTTATACAATAATGACCACCTGCCCTATTTACTAGGGGGCAAATATATAACTTAAGTCACTTCAGCGCGATCTCTCCTCCGCTGTGTGTGTGTGTGTGTGTGTGTGTGTGTGTGTGCGCGCGCTCCGCTGCAGCGCCGGCAAAGCCGTGCTGCGCGGAGCGCGCGTACACACACACACACACACACACACACACACACACACACACACACACACACACACACACACACGCACACACACACACGCACGTGTATATATATATACTGTAGGACCCGACTGAGTTTGCAATGGAAATAGGTACGCTGGACTCCGTCAAAAGTCCGGTTTCTGTCAAGAAACTCTTCTAAAACATCCATATCGCTATCAGATGATGATGACTCCACGGAACTCTCATCACTGTCACTAAATACTTCATCACTCTCTGCTTCGTACAGAGCACCAGTCGCCATCTTGGAAAATAGTGCGCCGTGACAAACAGAGCGTTGAAACTTGCTCAACAGCGGGTCCGCCGAGTGACGTCAAAAAATGGAAGGTGACAGTACTATTCTTGACCAAGATGGATTCCTCCACATAAACATGATTAAATGAGAATTATTCTTAATTAAAAAAACGTATAATTTTTGCACAGTATGTAGTAGTTTTATATTTAAAGTACTTTCAGCAGTTTGAATTCTGATTTTGACCGGACTTCTCCTTTAAATGGTGAGCTTGGAGGATTTCACATCCTCAGCTTCTGCTGTGGGGAAAGTCTCAGGAGAGTCCGAAACAAAGCAGCAACTCATCATCCAAATAGGGACAGTTCACTGCATGCATCTTTTTATTATTAGCCTCCAGAAATGTAATCCATTAGTTTGCTGAAGCAGATACAATCTTTTCTTTTCTCCTTTTCAAGAACACACTCTCCAGTGGTTGGCCCACGGGCCCTGCTGCCTGTCCCTGCCCCCAGGGGGTGCGGCTGGCGGAGCTCCCCTCTCTGGGTGGGTTTTCAGGGAACGGAGGTGCCTATCGGAGTCAGCAGGGGAGCTGGCTCCCTGGGAGAGCAGGAGGCTCCTTGGTTCTTCCCTCCCCATCCCCGACTCCTCCCTCTGCCTGCTCCACCACGCTGCCACACATGTAGGACCTTGGAGAGGGGGGCGTTGTTGGAGGGTACCACTTTCAGTTGACGTCCGTCATCCCAATTTTATTATGGATCTTGGACATTTTCATTCACAACATTTTCACAACACACATATATGTAGGGCTCTGTTAAGGGGGGTAAAGACATCTGGGGTGGGGGCTCATTGTGTAGGCCTCACCCTTGATGGCTCCCTCTATCCCCACTCACATTTAGACATTGAGGGTTCTGGGTCTGTTGCTTGGAGGGGGTGCGTTGGCACCAGCTACCTTCTGGAGGGAGGTGGATTGTGCCGGGCACCCCCTTTGGCACTCCCCGGTTTTAAACCCACTCTAGGAAAACACGCAACAACACAACATTTGAGCAGGCAGAGTGAGGATCGGGGTCTTTCTCACACCTCTGTTCTTCGATTGCCGCCCAGAGTCTAGGGCCTGAAGGAGGGGCGAACCACCTGGTCGGGGGTCTTGGCTGGCGGCTGTTGTTGGGCCCGGGCGGCTTGCCAGGACTGGGGCTGACACCTCTGCCCTACCCGGGAATGTGTGTGTGTGTGTGTGTGTGTGTGTGTGGGGGGGGGGGGGGTGGGGGGGTTGGCTAGGGCATGAAGGGGGAGGGAGTTGGGTTGATAAATATTCAGGATTGTTTTGAGGGGGGTGGGGGTGAGCTCTGGTTGACTGGCTCGTATTGGTCATGTTGGCACCATACACTGGGGGCCTGTCCCATGGGCCGTCTGGCCTGAGTGAGAGATGGGTGGCCGGTACCGGAGCAAGAACAGGGAAGGTTGGGTTGTGGTGGACTCCCTCCTCCCTCCCCATCTTGACTTTAGGGTACACGTACCGGGTCCGGGTGCCTGGTCCTCCTTTGGGGTTGGCACCTAGACCTGGGAATATGGTATGTGTGTGATGAATGCAAATGTGTGTACGGCATCACCCCTCCTTTTTTCTTTTTTACTGGAGTGTTTGTGGTTGTGTGTGGGGGGACTGGGGCGGGAGTGAGTAATTGAGACTGTGTTATTTATTTTTTATTTTTTTATTTGTCAGGTTGGTTTTGAACTGCCCCTCTCCCAAGGACATCTCAGGACTCCAGTAAGTGCGGAGTCCATCCCCCCCGTCCTGCCCCCCTCCGCTGGCTGGAGCCTTGGCCCGCTGGTGCATTGGTGGTACCCAGTGCCTGGGGATGGGTGCCCAGGCAGGTGCCGGCTCACTACTGGTGGCTGTTTCGCGAGGTCTGGCCCCCCGGGGCTCGGTCCCTGGGGCCCATGACCGGTTCCACCTCAGCGTAACTGGCTGCCGGCAGAGCCCACGGGCTCATCTCCGCAGCTCCTGGGGGCTTTGGCGGTGCGGCGGCTGGGGAGTTTCCTGGAGGCCATCTCTCCTCTTCTCTTGGTGGGGGGGATTTCCTGTGTTGGCCCCTCTTGGGCACCTCTGGGAGTCCCTTTGGGCATCTGGGGTGTTGGGTCCCCTAGCGCCTGCCTTGAGCATTTTCCCCATGGATAAACCTTACACACACAAGTCCACTTTCACAAACACATACAGTTGCTTGGATCCGGTTACTTACATAATATAGTTTCATATCAGTTGGTTGTGCTGTTCTTTTACATCTCTCTTTGCAAATAATGAAGCAGACCTACATAAATCATAATAAAACATTTACATATATAAATAAAGCAGAGCACTATGGTGAAAGCGATAATGCTTCACATGTGAGAATAAACATTTTTGGGCTCTTTCTGGCATTAAGACAACAATTCTTATTACCACATTGCCAGACAGGACGCAAAAAAAACAAATGAACACATTCTCCTTACACTTCGATTTTATTATTGTAAAGTCTGAAAAAAATCATCTGTCAAAGCCTCAACAAAAAAAAAAAAAAAAATTTGAAAAATGAAGTTTTTAGAAACATTAATATTTATACTGTCTCTTGTGAACCAGGAGGTCAAAGGTCAGACTAATAGCCCTGCTCATTATCCTGCAGGCTGTAAAACCTGATAACCCTCCCTGTTCTTCCTGCTCTCAGACACACCTTGAAGCTGGTGGAGCAACATCTGCTGGAGGTGAAAGCTGATTGGCTGCAGCCTCTCTGCTCTGACACGTGATTCGTAGATCAGAGCTCAGAGCTGTTGCTGTTTTCAGGAAATGAAACTCACACAGTCACTGTGACCGAGAGGAGAAATGGAGCAGAACCAGCTGGACCGAGAAACCTTGTCCTGTTCGATCTGTCTGGATCTACTGAAGGATCCGGTGACTATTCCCTGTGGACACAGCTACTGTATGAAGTGTATTAAAAACTTCTGGGATGGAGAGGATCAGAAAGGAAACCACAGCTGCCCTCAGTGCAGGAAAACTTTTCTACCGAGGCCTGAGCTGAGTAAAAGCACCATGTTAGCAGCTTTAGTGGAGCAGCTGAAGAAGACTGGACTCCAAGCTGCTCCTGCTGATCTCTGCTATGCTGGACCTGAAGATGTGGCCTGTGATTTCTGCTCTGGAAGAAAACTGAAAGCCATCAAGTCCTGTTTATTCTGTCTGGCCTCTTTCTGTGAGAAACACCTTCAGCCTCATTATGATGTGGCTCCACTAAAGAAACACAAGCTGGTGGAGCCCTCCAAGAACCTCCAGGAGAACATCTGCTCTCGTCATGATGAGGTGATGAAGATGTTCTGTCGTACTGATCAGAAGTGTATCTGTTATCTCTGCCCTGTGGATGAACATAAAGGCCACGACACAGTGTCAGCTGCAGCAGAAAGGACTGAGAGGCAGAGAGAGCTGGAGGTGAGACGAGAAAACATCCAGCAGAGAATCCAGGACAGAGAGAAAGATGTGAAGCTGCTTCAACAGGAGCTGGAGGCCATCAAGCACTCTGCTGATAAAACAGTGGAGGACAGTGAGAAGATCTTCACTCAGCTGATCCGTCTCATCCAGAAAAGAAGCTCTGATGTGAAGCAGCAGATCAGATCCCAGCAGGAAACTGAAGGGAGTCGAGTCAAAGAGCTTCAGGAGAAGCTGGAGCAGGAGATCACTGAGCTGAAGAGGAAAGACGCTGAGCTGAAGCAGCTCTCAGACACAGAGGATCACAACCAGTTTCTCCACAACTACCCCTCACTGTCAGCACTCAGTGAGTCTACACACTCATCCAGCATCAAGATCCGTCCTCTGAGCTACTTTGAGGATGTGACAGCAGCTGTGTCAGAGCTCAGAGATCAACTACAGGACATCCTGAGAGACGCATGGACAAACATCTCACTGAGACTCACTGAGGTGGATGTTTCACTGTCAGAACCAGAACCAGAGAGCAGAGCTGGATTCTTGAGATATTCATGTGAAATCACACTGGATCCAAACACAGCAAACAGTCTTCTGTTACTATCAGAGGGGAACAGGAAGGTGACATTGATGAATAAACCTCAGTCTTATTCTAGTCATCCAGACAGATTCACTGATTATTATCAGGTTCTGAGTAGAGAGAGTCTGACTGGACGTTGTTACTGGGAGGTGGAGAGGAGAGAGAGTGTTTCTGTAGCAGTCGCATACAAGAATATCAGCAGAGCAGGAAATGAATGTAGATTTGGAGCTAATGACAAATCTTGGGCATTAGATTGTTACCAAGGAGGTTATAAATTTGGTCACAACAACATCTGGACCTCCATCTCAGGTCCTGGTTCCTCCAGAGTAGGAGTGTACCTGGATCACAGAGCAGGTATTCTGTCCTTCTACAGCGTCTCTGAAACCATGACTCTCCTCCACAGAGTCCAGACCACCTTCACTCAGCCGCTACACGCTGGAGTTTATGTTTGTTATGGAGGTTCTGCTGAGTTCTGTAAACCCAAATAGACAGAATCCACTGAAGGTTCAGTGAGTTTGATTCTGGTTTTTAAATCTCCAGCAGATTATTTTCTTGATGGTTGTTGTTTTATGTCTAAACTGCACAGAAATCAATTGTCAGAGATTGTCAGCACTTGTTTTTCTTCAGAATTGATGTTCTGGTTCTGTTGGGTTTCTTTATTTCTCATCATTGTTTTCTAAACCAGTTGTTTGCTGTTTTTCCTCCTTGTTGCTTTCAGCAGCAAAGACTGTGAACTCTGTAATAAAATGTGTTGGGTACCTTGACTTTTTCGTTGTTTTGTCCAGAAAATAAGTGAATTACGTGACCCATACGAGTTCTAAAATGGTGGCTACCAAACAATCCCCACTTATTGTTGTTAAGACATAATCTATTTAAGTGAAGTGCAAAAGTTAAATGTTTTAAAATAGTGAGGATTCTAGACTGTAAAGGGTTAAGACCTAAACTTCAGAAATTACTACATTTCAGCTCAAATAATCCTGCTAATCAAAATTAAAATGCTGAACATGTGTACAACTAATTTCAATATTTCTAAAAACCTATTATGTTGTACTGACACCATGTTTCTTTAATATGTAGGTTAACAAACAAATATTAATGTTGCTGATGTAGTCATAAAAATAAATTTACTGAGAACAACACTGTAGATGTCATGATTTCGGCACTGTTGCCTGGTCTAATGTCTCATGTCACACACCTGCTTAGCTCCGCCCATTCCTCATCACCTCAGATCTGTTCCACCTGCTCCCACTTGTATAAAACCAGCTTTTAGACCAGACAGCAGTGCCAGATTATTTCAAGCTATTGCAAGACTTATTCCAGCGTTCCTTGTTCTGATTCCTGATCCTGAACTGTTTGCCTTTCGACTACTGAGCCTGCCTCTTCCCGTCTGATTCCGTTTGCCTAACCTGATCACCTGCCTGACTTCTGCCTGCTTGTGCACCGACTGGAACCGTTCCTCGTCTACCGAGCCTAGCTGCCCTCGTCTAGCCTGTCTGTTGATCGTGTACCGAACCTGGAACTGTGTCCCGACCTCGTCCTGGATCTCCCTCTGGCACCTCATCTGACATCTGACCACCTGGCTCTGACCACCTGGATCTGACCACCTGACATCTGACCACCTGACCACCTGGCTCTGACCACCTGGCTCTGACCTCGGATCTCGTCCCCGACATCGGCTTCTGGTTCGTCCTCCTTATCATCCTGCTCACGTTCGTCTTCACGGTTCTGACCTCCTGCCTGTCCTCTGACCTCCATTACATCTGCTTCTGGGACTCTCTGAGCGGCAACCGTCGCACCGGGTTAGACACCCGCCAGCTGAGATCTACGTCTGCTACCGGACCTGAACTGGACATTAAGACCAGGTTAGTGACCGACACGTTTGTGTGCAAGCACTTTCAGGTAAACGAGGTCACTAACCTGCTGTCTCCTCCTGCAGAGGCTCCCACTGTAGACGCTGACGCTACCTGCTCCGTGGCTGATCTTAATAAACTGTTAAACCTAAACTGTTTTACTGCCTGGAAACCTGGGTCCACCTGTTCTGAGCCTTACAAATTGATCCTGATTATTCTCCTTCTCTTTTTCAGTTTATCCTCATCTTTGTGATTTTCTCCTCTCTCAGTTTCTTATCATCCCTTTCTCTCTCTCTCAAAACTTTACATTGAGAATCTTGGCATCAGCAAATCTTTCATGTATAACAATTTTCTCATTTGCTCAAATGAAAGAATAGCCAGGGAGGTCAGCCTTTCCTGTGTCATGTTGGTTTAAGATAAGATAAGATAAGATAATATAGGGCTTTATTGATCTCACAGTGGAGAAATTCACTTGTCACACATCGGCTTAATAAACAAAAGAAGGTGCCAAAAGGAGGAAAGGTGCATAAGGTATACGGTATATACATTGTGTTCACATATGTACAGTGTATCAAAAAAACATAAAATAAAAGTAATAGTACAAGGGAAATAAGCAGATATTTAGGGTGACTTATGTACAAATGGAATGACTTTGTACGTTAGGTGGTACCAGGTAAGAACAACAGTGAGGTAGTGAGATATCTATGCAGCTGAAGTTGCTTATTAAACAGGATTATTTAACTGTATTATTGCACAGTAAATTAAATAGAATTGCACATTAGTTATTACAGTTATGGTTACAGTTCTAGTGCAGCATTGTATAATCTGGTAGCAGCAGGGATGAATGACCTGCAGTAACGCTCCTTTTTACAGACAGGATGTCTAAGTCTGTCACTAAAGGAGCTGCTCAGCTCCTCTACAGTCTGGTGCAGGGGGTGGAAGGTGTTGTCCATGATGGATGTGAGCTTGGACAACACCCTCCTCTCAGCTACTTCCTCCACTGAGTCCAGAGAGCAGCCCAGGACAGAAGTGGCCTTCTTCACCAGCTTGTTCAGCCTCTTTCTGTCCCGCTCTGTGCTGCCAGGGGCCCAGCAGACGACAGCATAGAGGAGGGCTGAGGCCACCACAGAGTCATAGAAAGTTTTTAGCAGAGGTCTGCTCACTCCAAAGGACCTCAGCCTCCTCAGGAGGTGGAGGCGGCTCTGGTCCTTCTTATACAGAGCATCTGTGTTATGAGTCCAGTCCAGTTTATTGTTGACGTGAACACCCAGGTATTTGAAACTCTCCACAGTTTCTATGTCCTGCCCCTGGATGTTCACGGGGGAGTGAGGTGGGGGTCTTCTCCTGAAGTCGATCACCATCTCCTTGGTCTTATTGGTGTTTAGACACAGGTGGTTCTTCTCACACCAGTCCACAAAGTCCCTGATGACCGACCGGTACTCCAGCTCGTTCCCCTCAGACACACAGCCCACAATGGCCGAGTCATCAGAGAACTTCTGAAGGTGGTTTGCATGTTTTTAGTTTTACTTTAGAACAGCTTCAACCAGAAGCTACAGTAACTGGGAGAGTAAGAAGGAGCCTGAGTGCAATGCTTAAACTTGGATCCAGGTCAACAATGTTCTCCTTCTAGATGGGATTTAGCATCTCTGATGGTGGGAAGGTGTGTGTGGGGAAGGAGTGAACTGCCCCCTCTACCTCCAGCCTCAGGTCCTGAGCTTCAACATCTTCTGCTGCCTGCTCTGATTTGTGGCAGCATTCAACCAGCCTCCCTTAATCCTTCCTGCTTTTCTTCTGCTCCTTGGAGTACAGAAATCCATGAAGCTGGGAAAACCTTTCTGTGAGAGTGACCAGAGCTTTATCCATGGAGGAAGAACAACTTCTCCTTTGAAGATCTCTTCTGCTGTACCCTGTGTTTCCTCTTCTCCTTGATATTCAAACTGTCTCTGGCCAACTCATTTCTACCTCAATCTCCTGTGTGATTTCACTGGCATCTGTTTTCATGGAGCTGAATCCCATTTATCTGAATTCCTGTAAGAAGCCTGTAACTGTGTTGATTTCTCTCCTCAGTGTATCTACAAACACTGCTGGACTCTGCAGAAGCTTGCTGACTTTACTGATGTTGTACATAACCTTGTACCATACAATAGTGCTCACCAGGAGAGGCCATGTCTGCATCTCCTTGAAGATCCCTCTGGCTGATGAGGCAACTTCTGCATCCCTCTTTTCCTTGGCATGGTCTTCTAGTTCAGTCAACGTCTTTAGGATGTCAGGAAACTGATGACGGACCGCTTTGACAGCTTCAATGAGACATTCCCACCTGGTAGACAGTGCTTTTAGGGTGAAGGTCTTGACATGGTCTTTAAGGATTGTCCAGCAGAGTACTGAGGAGCTGAAGAGAGAGTAGAGACGCTGCAACAGCCCAAAGAAACTGGCTGATGCCACAGATGACTTGGCAGCATCACCAACAACACGGTTTAGTGTGTGACCAGCACAGGGAACACATAATGCCTCGCTGTAGAGATCTAGCACTCTCCTCTGGACCCCCTGGTTCTTACCCTGCATATTGCTGCCATTATCATATGACTGGCCATAACAGTTAGCAAAGACCAAGCCTAGTTTTTCTAGGTGCCCTAAAAATGCCTGTGGTATCAGGGGCCAACAAAATCTTCATGGACAGTGATGCCTTTTCTTTAAATCACAGTTTACGATTCACAGCCCCACTGAGAGCTGCTGGTTGTGACTCTAATCGGTTATACATACTATTATTATTGAACAATGTTTGGCTTTATTTACTCTGTCAACAATTCCATCTGTTGTGCACTTGTCCACAAGTGAGATGACTTCCTTTTGGATCCGACTACTCAGGTGGTTCTTTCAGCTTCTTGCCTGGTCAGAGAGACGAGCTCATAGCTGCAGCATCTCTGGGCGTCTTTCTCCATCTCCTGTCCACAAACAAACTAAATTGGGTGGCAAAAAAAAACAAAAAACATGTCTTCACAAAGCTGTGTCTCTGCTGCCCACGAGCAAAGACACTCAGGAGACACTGAACTCATGTCTTGGGGGAAATATTGCAGTTCTTTCTCCACAGATTGACCATAAAATCACAGCAAAAATCTGTCACTCACCCCCAACCAGAGCGCTGTTAACTTGCATCAACATGAGCTGCGACCCTTGATGCCCTTCACTTAATAAACTCATCGTTCTGTTGAAACGACTCAAACTCTGTTCATCCACAACACTTCAGATCCAGATGCAGCTGCATTTAAAAGGTTTCAGGTAAAGAAAACCAGCAGCTTCAGTCATGCAGTGATGTTGGAGGAAAAGTCATTTTGAGAGCTGCTATCCTGAAGCTTTGCTCCAACACACCTGGATCAGACCACACATGGATTTAAACGGCACCCTGTGGTTAAATGCATGCATTTTTAATATTGTTCAGTATTTATTTAAGCAAAATAAACATGATGAAGTCCAGATTAACTCCTAATTAAGACAGAAAGTATTCATCTGCCGTGTGTCTTGTTTCAGAGCTTTATTCAGTCAGTGGTAATTGTTTTAGAACATGAAGCATTTTAATTTACCTGAAGGGAATTTAACTAAAAAACCTGAGATCATTTTAAATTCAACCAAATTGTTACTTTTATTAGTTACTGCACAGATGTCTGGTTATGCTCAGATTATCAGGAAATACACATTAAAATGACCCTTTGTGACGCTACACTGAGGTTTTTAGTCAAAATTTGAAAATGTGAGGAGTGTCTTGATGCTGAAGCAGATAAGATCTTTTCTTTTGTCCTTCATCAAGAACACACTCTCCTTACACTTAGATTTTATTATTGTAAAGTCTGAAAAAATCTTCTATTAAAACCTCAATAAAACAAAAACATATCTGAAAAAAACTTTTTAGAAACATTAATATTTAAACTGTCTCTTGTGAACCAGGAGGTCAAAGGTTAGATTTACAGCTCTGCTCCTTTTCCTGCAGGCTGTAAAACCTGATAACCCTCCCTGTTCTTCCTGCTCTCAGACACACCTTGAAGCTGGTGGAGCAACATCTGCTGGAGGTGAAAGCTGATTGGCTGCAGCCTCTCTGCTCTGACACGTGATTCGTAGATCAGAGCTCAGAGCTGTTGCTGTTTTCAGGAAATGAAACTCACACAGTCACTTTGACCGAGAGGAGAAATGGAGCAGAACCAGCTGGACCGAGAAACCTTCTCCTGTTCGATCTGTCTGGATCTACTGAAGGATCCGGTGACTATTCCCTGTGGACACAGCTACTGTATGAAGTGTATTAAAAACTTCTGGGATGAAGAGGATCACAAAGGAATCCACAGCTGCCCTCAGTGCAGGAAAACTTTTGTACCGAGGCCTGAGCTGAGTAAAAACACCATGTTAGCAGCTTTAGTGGAGCAGCTGAAGAAGACTGGACTCCAAGCTGCTCCTGCTGATCTCTGCTATGCTGGACCTGAAGATGTGGCCTGTGATTTCTGCTCTGGAAGAAAACTGAAAGCCATCAAGTCCTGTTTATTCTGTCTGACCTCTTTCTGTAAGAAACACCTTCAGCCTCATTATGATGTGGCTCCACTAAAGAAACACAAGCTGGTGGAGCCCTCCAAGAACCTCCAGGAGAACATCTGCTCTCGTCATGATGAGGTGATGAAGATGTTCTGTCGTACTGATCAGAAGTGTATCTGTTATCTCTGCCCTGAGGATGAACATAAAGGCCACGACACAGTGTCAGCTGCAGCAGAAAGGACTGAGAGGCAGAGAGAGCTGGAGGTGAGACGAGAAAACATCCAGCAGAGAATCCAGGACAGAGAGAAAGATGTGAAGCTGCTTCAACAGGAGCTGGAGGCCATCAAGCACTCTGCTGATAAAACAGTGGAGGACAGTGAGAAGATCTTCACTCAGCTGATCCGTCTCATCCAGAAAAGAAGCTCTGATGTGAAGCAGCAGATCAGATCCCAGCAGGAAACTGAAGGGAGTCGAGTCAAAGAGCTTCAGGAGAAGCTGGAGCAGGAGATCACTGAGCTGAAGAGGAAAGACGCTGAGCTGAAGCAGCTCTCAGACACAGAGGATCACAACCAGTTTCTCCACAACTACCCCTCACTGTCAGCACTCAGTGAGTCTACACACTCATCCAGCATCAAGATCCGTCCTCTGAGCTACTTTGAGGATGTGACAGCAGCTGTGTCAGAGCTCAGAGATCAACTACAGGACATCCTGAGAGACGCATGGACAAACATCTCACTGAGACTCACTGAGGTGGATGTTTTACTGTCAGAACCAGAACCAAAGAGCAGAGCTGGATTCTTGAGATATTCATGTGAAATCACACTGGATCCAAACACAGCACATAATAATCTGTTACTATCAGAGGGGAACAGGAAGGCGACATTGATGAATCAACCTCAGTCTGATTCTAGTCATCCAGACAGATTCACTGATTGGTCTCAGGTTCTGAGTAGAGAGAGTCTGACTGGACGTTGTTACTGGGAGGTGGAGTGGAGAAAGAGAGTTTTTGTAGGAGTCGCATACAAGAATATCAGCAGAGCAGGAGGAGGGATTGAATGTGTATTTGGGCGTAATGACAAATCTTGGGCATTAAATTGTTACCAAGGAGGTTATGAATTTGTTCACAACAACATCTGGACCTCCATCTCAGGTCCTGGTTCCTCCAGAGTAGGAGTGTACCTGGATCACAGAGCAGGTATTCTGTCCTTCTACAGCGTCTCTGAAACCATGACTCTCCTCCACAGAGTCCAGACCACCTTCACTCAGCCGCTACATGCTGGAGTTTGGGTTGATAATGGAGGTTCTGCTGAGTTCTGTAAACCCAAATAGACAGAATCCACTCAAGGTTCAATGAGTTTGATTCTGGTTTTTAAATCTCCAGCAGATTATTTTCTTGATGGTTGTTGTTTTATTTCTAAACTGCAGAGAAATCAATAGTCAGAGATTGTCAGCACTTGTTTTTCTTCAGAATTGATGTTCTGGTTCTGTTGGGTTTGTTCATTTCTCATCATTAATTTCTAAACCAGTTGTTTGCTGTTTTTCCCTCCTTGTTGCTTTCAGCAGCAAAAACTGTGAACTCAGTAATAAAATGTGTTGGGTACCTTGACTTTTTCGTTGTTTTGTCCAGAAAATCAGTGAATTATGTGACCCATACGAGTTCTAAAATGGTGGCTACCAAACAATCCCCACTTATTGTTGTTAAGACATAATCTATTTAAGTGAAGAGCAAAAGTTAAATGTTTTAAAATAGTGAGGATTTTAGACTGTAAAGGGTTAAGACCTAAAGTTCAGAATTGACTAAATTTCAGCTCAAATAATCCTGCTAATCAAATGAAAATCTTGAACATGTGTACAACTAATTTAAATATTTCTAAAAAACTATTTTGTTCTACTGACATGTTTCTTTAATATGTAGGTTAACAAACAAATATTAATGTTGCTGATGTAGTCATAAAAATAAATTTACTGAGAACAACACTGTAGATCCCTTTAAGGATATTGTTTATACCAAATAACTTCCTTGCATATGTTATAATATCAAGTCCTCTAAGCTATTTAGTTCATGTGTAACTAAACAAAATTTAACACATTATTGGTCGACTCCTTGTCCCACTTTTCTTATGGCCAAATTAGAATATTTTAAAACTCATTTGTTCCTGTGTTTTAAACAAGTTAAAAGTGTAATTACCTGCTAGATATTTTAAATTCCTTCTAACATATAAGACAAATCCAAATTACTAAATTTCCCATGTACAATACCTTGGGAATGAATTTCATGTATTAATCTCCAAAATGTTTTGTTTACCAGTGAATATTAACCTAATATGTCTCTTAGGTCAGGTTTCCTGTCGGTCACCACAGGCGGTTGGAGCAGAATTGATTATTTAGAGTCATCTGCAAAACAAAGATAGCAGAGAAAACATGATAAATGATGGTGAGACATAAATCACTGATTATTAATCTGTCATCATTTACCTCTTCAGCATTTTTCTCATCTCTCTCTCTTTGTTCTTCATGTCTCTTGTCTTTTCTGTCTCTCTCTGCTTGACTTCATCTCTGAACTTTCTCATTTTCAGTTTGTCCTCATCTCTCTCTGAGTTTCCTCCTCTCCTTCAATTGTGTCATGATTTTGGCACTGTTGCCTGGTCTAATGTCTCATGTCACACACCTGCTTAGCTCCGCCCATTCCTCATCACCTCAGATCTGTTCCACCTGCTCCCACTTGTATAAAACCAGCTTTTAGACCAGACAGCAGTGCCAGATTATTTCGAGCTATTGCAAGACTTATTCCAGCGTTCCTTGTTCTGATTCCTGATCCTGAACTGTTTGCCTTTCGACTTCTGAGCCTGCCTCTTCCCGTCTGATTCCGTTTGCCTGACCTGATTACCTGCCTGACCTGATTACCTGCCTGACCTGATTACCTGCCTGACTTCTGCCTGCTTGTGCACCGACTGGAACCGTTCCTCGTCTACCGAGCCTGCCTGCCCTCGTCTAGCCTGTCTGTTGATTGTGTACCGAACCTGGAACTGTGTCCCGACCTCGTCCTGGATCTCCCTCTGGCGCCTCATCTGACATCTGACCACCTGGCTCTGACCACCTGACATCTGACCACCTGGCTCTGACCACCTGGATCTGACCACCTGACATCTGACCACCTGACCACCTGGCTCTGACCACCTGGCTCTGACCTCGGATCTCGTCCCCGACATCGGCTTCTGGTTCGTCCTCCTTATCATCCTGCTCACGTTCGTCTTCACGGTTCTGACCTCCTGCCTGTCCACCGACCTCCATTACATCTGCTTCTGGGACTCTCTGAGCGGCAACCGTCGCACTGGGTTAGACACCCGCCAGCTGAGATCTACCTCTGCTACCGGACCTGAACTGGACATTAAGACCAGGTTAGTGACCGACACGTTTGTGTGCAAGCACTTTCAGGTAAACGAGGTCACTAACCTGCTGTCTCCTCCTGCAGAGGCTCCCACTGTAGACGCTGACGCTACCTGCTCCGTGGCTGATCTTAATAAACTGTTAAACCTAAACTGTTTTTCTGCCTCGAATACTGGGTCCACCTGTTCTGAGCCTTACAAATTGATGCTGATTATTCTCCTTCTCTTTTTCAGTTTATCCTCATCTTTGTGATTTTCTCCTCTCTCAGTTTCTTATCATCCCTTTCTCTCTCTCTCAAAACTTTACATTGAGAATCTTGGCATCAGCAAATCTTTCATGTATAACAATTTTCTCATTTGTTGCTCAAATGAAAGAATAGCCAGGGAGGTCAGCCTTTCCTGTGTCATGTTGGTTTAAGATAAGATAAGATAAGATAAGGTAGGGCTTTATTGATCTCACAGTGGAGAAATTCACTTGTTACACATCGGCTTAATAAACAAAAAGAAGGTGCCAAAAGGAGGAAAGGTGCATAAGGTATACGGTATATACATTGTGTTCACATATGTACAGTGTATCAAAAAAACATAAAATAAAATAAAAGTAATAGTACAAGGGAAATAAGCAGATATTTAGGGTGACTTATGTACAAATGGAATGACTTTGTACGTTAGGTGGTACCAGGTAAGAACAACAGTGAGGTAGTGAGATATCTATGCAGCTGAAGTTGCTTATTAAACATGATTATTTAACTGTATTATTGCACAGTAAATTAAATAGAATTGCATAGTAGTTATTACAGTTATAGTTACAGTTATAGTGCAGCATTGTATAATCTGTAAGCAGCAGGAATGAATGACCTGCGGTAGCGCTCCTTTTTACAGACTGGATGTATAAGTCTGTCACTGAAGGAGCTGCTCAGCTCCTCTACAGTCTGGTGCAGGGGGTGGAAGGTGTTGTCCATGATGGATGTGAGCTTGGACAACACCCTCCTCTCAGCTACTTCCTCCACAGAGTCCAGAGAGCAGCCCAAGACAGAAGTGGCCTTCCTCACCAGCTTATTCAGCCTCTTTCTGTCCCGCTCTGTGCTGCCAGGAGCTCAGCAGACGACAGCATAGAGGAGGGCTGAGCCTGAGTACAATGCTTAAATTTGGATCCAGGTCAACAATGTTCTCCTTCTAGATGGGATTTAGCATCTCTGATGGTGGGAAGGTGTGTGTGGGGAAGGAGTGAACTGCCCCCTCTACCTCCAGCCTCAGGTCCTGAGCTTCAACATCTTCTGCTGCCTGCTCTGATTTGTGGCAGCATTCAACCAGCCTCCCTTAATCCTTCCTGCTTTTCTTCTGCTCCTTGGAGTACAGAAATCCATGAAGCTGGGAAAACCTTTCTGTGAGAGTGACCAGAGCTTTATCCATAGAGGAAGAACAACTTCTCCTTTGAAGATCTCTTCTGCTGTACCCTGTGTTTCCTCTTCTCCTTGATATTCAAACTGTCTCTGGCCAACTCATTTCTACCTCAATCTCCTGTGTGATTTCACTGGCATCTGTTTTCATGGAGCTGAATCCCATTTATCTGAATTCCTGTAAGAAGCCTGTAACTGTGTTGATTTCTCTCCTCAGTGTATCTACAAACACTGCTGGACTCTGCAGAAGCTTGCTGACTTTACTGATGTTGTACATAACCTTGTACCATACAATAGTGCTTACCAGGAGAGGCCATGTCTGCATCTCCTTGAAGATCCCTCTGGCTGATGAGGCAACTTCTGCATCCCTCTTTTCCTTGGCATGGTCTTCTAGTTCAGTCAACGTCTTTAGGATGTCAGGAAACTGATGACGGACCGCTTTGACAGCTTCAATGAGACATTCCCACCTGGTAGACAGTGCTTTTAGGGTGAAGGTGTTGACATGGTCTTTAAGGATTGTCCAGCAGAGTACTGAGGAGCTGAAGAGAGAGTAGAGACGCTGCAACAGCCCAAAGAAACTGGCCGATGCCACAGAAGACTTGGCAGCATCACTGTGATGGCTGCAACTACAGCCACCCAAATGCGGTAATATTTAATCACACGATAGGTCAGCCATTCTCATTATATTTATATTTGGATTTCTTTAAGTTTAGGATTTAATTTACAGAATAATTTGGTTTAAGGAAAGGCGTAACACTGTATTCTGGAATGAGTATGCACATTTTAGTTTACACTGTTATGTTCTGCTTGATTTAACCTTTGTTTTTTGTTTTTTTTGAAAGATGGCATCCTGTATGGTCAACAGGGCTCAGCATTGCAGTTGGTGGTTCCTAGACCAGTCCAGAAGGTGGTGTTGTCCTTAGCACACTCCATTCCATGGGCTGGCCATCTTGGAAAGCACAAGACAATGGCCCGCATCAGAAAATATTTTTACTGGCCTGGAATGCAATCTGATGTGGCTTTGTTCTGCAAAGGCTGCCCTCAGTGCCAAAGGTCTTCTCTGAAGATCCCCTCCAGAGCTCCTCTTCAGTCGTTACCAATTATCAACACCCCATTTGAACGGCTGGGAATGGACATTGTTGGTCCCCTGGAAAAAAGTAAAGCAGGCTGAATTGTGCTACAAAATATCCAGAGGTTTTTCCTTTGAAATCAATAAAAGCTAAAGCAGTTGCCTTCTGTCTCATACAGCTCTTCTCACGAGTGGGGTTTCCAGCTGAGATTCTCACTGACTGTGGAACTAACTTTCTGTCCACTCTGTTGAAGCAGGTGTACCAACTCCTCGGGATTAGGAGCCTGAAGACCACACCTTACCATCCTCAGACAGATGGCCTAACCGAGCGCTTCAATCAGACTTTGAAACAGATGTTACGAAAGTTTGTCAATGAAACCGGTACAGACTGGGACCAGTGGCTGCCTTACCTTCTCTTTGCATATCGAGAAGTGCCACAGGCCTCCACTGGTTTTTCACCATTTGAATTGCTGTATGGTTATGAGGTCCGAGGCCCTTTATCTCTGTTGAGGGAGACATGGGAAGGTGTCAAAGAGAGCTCTCAAGCGATAAATGTTGTCTCTTATGTTGTACAGATGCGGGAACGGCTGGAAAGGATGACTGCATTGGCTCAAGTGCACAAAGAAGAAGCACAGAAACGTCAGAAACTGGTATGACCAGTCAGCTCGCTATAGGTCTTTTAAGCCTGGCCAGAAAGTGCTGGTGCTCCTTCCGAGTGCAGACAGTAAGCTGCTGGCAAAATGGCAAGGCCCATATGAAATTCAGAACAGACTGGGACAAACAACCTACAAGATTGCCATTCCAGATCAGCCCCGCTCTACCAGAGTGCTTCATGTCAACCTGCTTAAAGAATGGGTGGAGAGACCAAAGGCAGATGTTTTTCTTATTCAGGAGGTTCTAGAGGAGGAGGAAGAGGATACTCAATATCTGCCACAACCCTCACCTCAGTTTCTAGACCTGGGTCACCTCTCTGAAGAGAAGCAAGCTCAGGTGAGAGATCTCTGTAAACCAAACATGTTCCAGGGAAATCCTGGTAAAACAGAACTTGTACAACATGACATTGTATTAAAAAATGGAGCTTCTGTGAGAAGACTGAGTTACAGAATACCTGAGCGTCTGTTGGTTTCACTGAAAGAGGAAGTTAACCTGATGCTCTCACTTGGAATTATTGAACCATCAAGGAGTGAGTGGTGCCACCCAGTGGTTCTGGTGCCAAAGAAGGACGGCAGCCTACGCTTCTGCATTGATTTTAGGTATCTGAATGGAATAACACAATTTGATTCATATCCAACGCCTCGTATTGATGACATGGTTGAGCGGCTTGGAAAAGCCAGATATTTACCAACTATAGATCTCTGCAAAGGTTATTGGCAGGTACCCTTGACGGAACATTCGAAAGAATTGACTGCTTTCCGGACCCCCTGGGGCCTGTTCCAGTTTAAAGTCATGCCATTTGGATTAGATGGTGCCCCGGCAACATTCCAGCGATTGATGGATCAGGTACTGTCTGACCTGTCTGATTTTGCTGCAGCCTACCTTGATGACATAGTCATTTTCAGTTCTACCTGGGAAGAGCACCTGAAACACCTGGAGAAGGTGCTGTAGCGCCTCCAGTCTGCAGGGTTGACCATTAATCCAGCCAAGTGTGCAATTGCCAAGGCTGAAATTGAGTACCTTGGGTTTGTGATAGGAAATGGAGTGATAAAGCCTCAAATAAATAAAATTACAGCTATAGAGTTCTGTCTGCTGCCTGAGACTAGAAAGCAGTTAAGATCTTTTTTTGGGTATGGCAGGATTCTATCCCTCATTTTTCAGCCAGGGCTGCTCTACTAACAGACCTCACTGGTTCCCAGAGCCCCCATAAGATCATTTGGACGGAGGAGACCAAGACCGCTTTCCAGGATCTGCGATACTCTCTCAGCAAGAGTCCAGTTCTTCATAGCCCTGATTTTGGAGGGCATTTTATTCTACAGAATGATGCCTCGGAGAGAGGTTTGGGTGGCGTTCTGTTGCAGGGACCACCTGGAGATCGTCACCCAGTGGCTTTTATTAGCCGCAAACTTTTTCCGAGGGAGGTGCGATATTCAACTATTGAAAAAGAGGCACTGGCCATCAAATGGGCCCTGGATTCCTTCAGGTACTACCTTCTCGGAAGAGAGTTCACCTTAGAAACTGACCATAAAGCTCTGCAATGGATAGAGAAGATGAAAGATACTAATGGAAGGATTACGCGCTGGTACCTTGCAATCCAGCCGTTTCGATTCACCATCCACCATATTCCTGGCAAGGACAATTGCATCGCGGACTGTCTCTCTCGCTGTCCCAGCAAGAGATTTGAAGAGGGGGAGTGTGTGATGGCTGCAACTACAGCCACCCAAATGCGGTAATATTTAATCACACGATAGGTCAGCCATTCTCATTATATTTATATTTGGATTTCTTTAAGTTTAGGATTTAATTTACAGAATAATTTGGTTTAAGGAAAGGCGTAACACTGTATTCTGGAATGAGTATGCACATTTTAGTTTACACTGTTATGTTCTGCTTGATTTAACCTTTGTTTGTTTTTGAGTCATCTCAGGGCTGGCTGCTCCAGTCCTTCAGGAGAACAGAGGCGAAGAAAGGGTGGAGTCAGCCTAGTGGAATAGACCCTTTTCACGGTGACGTCATGCAACTTCCGTTCTGCGGTGAAGCAGGGTATCTTTACTTCCGCTTTCTCCGCGAGCAGTGTTTTTACATAGGGAATTCACACAGTCCCTCACCAATCTACCCAAATTTCGTTTGGGAGACGTGCACAGACTGGCACAAAAGCTTTCGACCACACCAGCCTCCAAACTCGACAAAGATGACAAGTTCTTTGTGGAACAATACCTTTTCGATTATGAAGGTAAGAGCTTTGTCTTCTTAGCTCTGTTTTTAGCATAGATGCTAGGATAATGATAGCAATGCTACCAACAGGACTTTTGTCATTTATTAGTTTTCTATTTCTCCATTATATTGCTACGCTAGCTTTATTGCTATATCAGCTTATCTGTTTCACAGCTTTTAGCCAATGAGTCTCACCAGGGATATAGTTGATGTATAATGTTGAGCCTTTTCATACTTTGTTTTGGAACAGTGTCAATGCTTTTGGCCACTTGGTCACAGTTAGAGCACGCTGTCACAGCTCTATGAATAAAAATGAGGAGCCTCATTCCCTCCTGTTTTTTTTTTTTTTTGTGTAGTATTTTACTGAGGTTGCAGACTTTGCAGTATCCCTCAAAATTCCTCTGTGGGTTCAGTGTGTTTCTCAGTCTCGTCAGTACTTTTGGAGCCTCAATTAATAAAATAATTCTGCCCATTCCTGTTAAAACTGTAATAGTTTAGGACATCATAGACTGAGAAAGACGCTGTCAATAATGTTGAATGCACACTGCATGCACACTAATAATCAGTTCACCATAGTATTTATGGATTATGCTGCTGTCGGGGCAAACCCCTTGTGTCCTATACTGTTATTTTTCAGGAACTGACCAAAAAAACATGGATTTTAAAAAACTTCAGACATCACACTTCATATATTTTAGTTATTTATTACATAGATACTTCATAGCAGCTCTGTCCATTTTACCTTTTACCTGTCCTGTTTATCCTGCTGCCTTGCTCCGGTTCCCCTCTGCCTTACAGAAGAGCCTGCTGCCGAGCTCTGGTGGGTTCTCCCCTGAACTGTCAATTCTCTTCCGAGCTGTGGACCCTGCTGCCTGTTGCTGGTTCCAAGAAGTCTCTCTCCGGGCCGTCAGCTCCTGCCAACACCATCACCCTGTTCCCGTGCAGTTCTACCTCGCTGGTTACATCACCCTCCATCCCATCAAACCTTCAATAAAGACTTTCATTTTAAGTCCCGTGTGTGTGGTTCTGGGTTCACCCATAGACAAATTAGACTTAGACAACTTTATTTGTCATTATGTATGCACAGAGTGCGTACAGAACGAAATTCCGTTTGCATACAGCTTGAGAATTACAGTAAATTACAGGATAAAGTGCAGCAGTGATTTAACAGTAAACAATTGAAATGTACACAATGCAGGAGAAAGAGACGGTGTGCGATCACAGTGTACAGGTGAGTATTTTTAAAAACCATTTGTATATGCAGAAATTAATTAATTTCTCAGATTAATTTCCTTTCATTAACAAATTGATTTTGACAGCTCTAATAAAAATTTACGTGGTGAGCCACTGAAATTATCTTGGGAATAGCTAAATAAACTTATAACTCAATTATCTTTAAGAAAGAAAGATGTTTAATTTGTTAAAGACCACTTGCAGAAACATAGGTGTCCTCGGAAGAGAAGTGCTGACTGCAGGCGTAAGTGCTGCTGCGAAGGATTTTAAAATTTGGCCCCTCGTCTCTTCTTATTGCTGTCACCCAATAGGCTCCAGTCTCAGCATCAGCCGGGAAGTCGTGAAAACTGAGATATGGAAAGTTTTTTTTGTTGTTCGAACACTGTGGGACACTGCAGTAGCAGTTTCTCTGTGATTGTGCCATGCTTGGTGGATATGATGCTGCTGAGAGATGGACACAAGGGGAGAAAAAATAGATTAATTATAATACTTTTTAAAACCTTTATTTAACCAGATAAACTCCCATTGAGATTAAGATCTCTTTTTTAAAGGTTGATCTGACTAAGAGGTCAGCAGCACATGTCATTACTAATACAGTATAATAAAACAATTTCAGGCTTCTACTTAAAATATACAGTATTTTGCACAAAAAAAGTGCATTAATATAAGTGCAAATAATATTATGAAGAAAATTCATTATAATACACAGAAAATTCAGAAACAGAAGTACTGTCCAATAGACTCACGGTAATTTTTTTTAGGAATGAACAAAAAGATTCAAATGGAATAAGATCTTTTTAATTCAGTGACTGCAATTATATATAACACGTCACCATAATCAAGTAAGGGGAACAATGTAGCAGATAAATATCTCTTTTTTCACTCCGTGAACAAGATTTATTTCTATAATAGCAAAGCTACAGTAATCATTTTATAACATCTACATCAGATTAATGACAGGTAAAGTAAGCTAACAAGCTGCTGCATGTTAGCTTTGATCTTCATGTTACTGTCCCGATCAACGCATCTATATAACAGCAATGATCGCTACAAATACTAAGGAAAATACAGATAGTCAACAAGACACGTTTAATATTGTGCTCTCAGTCTTACTTAATGAAATCACGCTGATTACTGATAGGTAAAAGTTTGGTAAAGTAAGCTAACAAGCTGCTGCATGTTAGCTTTGATCTTCATGTTACTGTCCCGATCAACGCATCTATATAACAGCAATGATCGCTACAAATACTAAGGAAAACAAAGATAGTCAATAAGACATGTTTAATATTGTGCTCTCAGTCTTACTTAATGAAATCACGCTGATTACTGATAGGTAAAAGTTTGGTAAAGTAAGCTAACAAGCTGCTGCATGTTAGCTTTGATCTACATGTTACTGTCCCGATCAAAGCATCTATATAACAGCAATGATCGCTACCAATACTAAGGAAAATAAAGATAGTCAATGCGACACATTGTGGTCTCAGTCTTACCTTATGAAATCGCGCTGATTATCAGTGAAACACCTCTTCACCTCCCGAATTTTCTATGTAAAAGCATGTAGCCGGAAGTAAAGATACCCTGCTCCGCTTCAAAACGGAAGTTGAGTGACGTCATGTGAAAAGGGTCTATTGCAAATTGGTTTACACCACTACTCATCAGCAAGAGGGGGGAATGGGATTTTCTTTTGTTAGTTATAGTTAGGTTTTTGTGTGTCTTCCCCCCCCCCCCCCTTTTGTTTTCCATGTGGCCTGATCAGCCAGTATTTAAGTTTCCCCTTTTGTCTCATTAAGAAGGTCTGTTTGTTTTCGTAGCTCTGTTTGTTAGCCTGAGTTGAATTTTGTTACTTTGACCTCTTTTATGGGCCCAACTTTGTAACCTGTTCAGTATTGACCCATGTTCTTTGTTTTGGGTTCAATAAACAAAAAGACCTTTTTGAAGCTAAACCTGTGCCTGTAACTCCTTTGACTGCTCAGCCATCACAATCACCAACAACACGGTTTAGTGTGTGACCAGCACAGGGAACACATAATGCCTCGCTGTAGAGATCTAGCACTCTCCTCTGGACCCCCTGGTTCTTACCCTGCATATTGCTGCCATTATCATATGACTGGCCATAACAGTTAGCAAAGACCAAGCCTAGTTTTTCTAGGAGCCTTAAAATGCCTGTGGTATCAGGGGCCAACAAAATCTTCATGGACAGTGATGCCTTTTCTTTAAATCACAGTTTACGATTCACAGCCCCACTGAGAGCTGCTGGTTGTGACTATAATCTGTTATACATACTATTATTATTGAACAATGTTTGGCTTTATTTACTCTGTCAACAATTCCATCTGTTGTGCACTTGTCCACAAGTGAGATGACTTCCTTTTGGATCCGACTACTCAGGTGGTTCTTTCAGCTTCTTGCCTGGTCAGAGAGACGAGCTCATAGCTGCAGCATCTCTGGGCGTCTTTCTCCATCTCCTGTCCACAAACAAACTAAATTGGGTGGCAAAAAAAACAAAAAACATGTCTTAACAAAGCTGTGTCTCTGCTGCCCACGAGCAAAGACACTCAGGAGACACTGAACTCATGTCTTGGGGGAAATATTGCAGTTCTTTCTCCACAGATTGACCATAAAATCACAGCAAAAATCTGTCACTCACCCCCAACCAGAGCGCCGTTAACTTGCATCAACATGAGCTGCGACCCTTGATGCCCTTCACTTAATAAACTCATGGTTCTGTTGAAACGACTCTAACTCTGTTCATCCACAACACTTCAGATCCAGATGCAGCTGCATTTAAAAGGTTTCAGGTAAAGAAAACCAGCAGCTTCAGTCATGCAGTGATGTTGGAGGAAAAGTCATTTTGAGAGCTGCTATCCTGAAGCTTTGCTCCAACACACCTGGATCAGACCACACATGGATTTAAACGGCACCCTGTGGTTAAATGCATGCATTTTTAATATTGTTCAGTATTTATTTAAGCAAAATAAACATGATGAAGTCCAGATTAACTCCTAATTAAGACAGAAAGTATTCATCTGCCGTGTGTCTTGTTTCAGAGCTTTATTCAGTCAGTGGTAATTGTTTTAGAACATGAAGCATTTTAATTTACCTGAAGGGAATTTAACTAAAAAACCTGAGATCATTTTAAATTCAACCAAATTGTTACTTTTATTAGTTACTGCACAGATGTCTGGTTATGCTCAGATTATCAAGAAATACACATTAAAATGACCCTTTGTGACGCTACACTGAGGTTTTTAGTCAAAATTTGAATTCATGAGGAGTGTCTTGATGCTGAAGCAGATAAGATCTTTTCTTTTCTCCTTCATCAAGAACACACTCTCCTTACAGGTATATTTTATTATTTAAAGTCTGAAAAAATCTTCTGTCAAAACCTCAACAAAAAAACAGATCTTAAAAAACCTTTTTAGAAACATTAATATTTAAACTGTTTCTTGTGAACCAGGAGGTCAAAGGTTAGATTATCAGCTCTGCTCCTTATCCTGCAGGCTGTAAAACCTGATAACCCTCCCTGTTCTTCCTGCTCTCAGACACACCTTGAAGCTGGTGGGGCAACATCTGCTGGAGGTGAAAGCTGATTGGCTGCAGCCTCTCTGCTCTGACACGTGATTCGTAGATCAGAGCTCAGAGCAGTTGCTGTTTTCAGGAAATGAAACTCACACAGTCACTGTGACCGAGAGGAGAAATGGAGCAGAACCAGCTGGACCGAGAAACCTTGTCCTGTTCGATCTGTCTGGATCTACTGAAGGATCCGGTGGCTATTCCCTGTGGACACAGCTACTGTATGAAGTGTATTAAAAACTTCTGGGATGAAGAGGATCACAAAGGAATCCACAGCTGCCCTCAGTGCAGGAAAACTTTTCTACCGAGGCCTGAGCTGAGTAAAAACACCATGTTAGCAGCTTTAGTGGAGCAGCTGAAGAAGACTGGACTCCAAGCTGCTCCTGCTGATCTCTGCTATGCTGGACCTGAAGATGTGGCCTGTGATTTCTGCTCTGGAAGAAAACTGAAAGCCATCAAGTCCTGTTTAATCTGTCTGGCCTCTTTCTGTGAGAAACACCTTCAGCCTCATTATGATTCAGCTGCATTTAAGAAACACAAGCTGGTGGAGCCCTCCAAGAACCTCCAGGAGAACATCTGCTCTCGTCATGATGAGGTGATGAAGATGTTCTGTCGTACTGATCAGAAGTGTATCTGTTATCTCTGCTCTGTGGATGAACATAAAGGCCACGACACAGTGTCAGCTGCAGCAGAAAGGACTGAGAGGCAGAGAGAGCTGGAGGTGAGACGAGAAAACATCCAGCAGAGAATCCAGGACAGAGAGAAAGATGTGAAGCTGCTTCAACAGGAGCTGGAGGCCATCAAGCACTCTGCTGATAAAACAGTGGAGGACAGTGAGAAGATCTTCACTCAGCTGATCCGTCTCATCCAGAAAAGAAGCTCTGATGTGAAGCAGCAGATCAGATCCCAGCAGGAAACTGAAGGGAGTCGAGTCAAAGAGCTTCAGGAGAAGCTGGAGCAGGAGATCACTGAGCTGAAGAGGAAAGACGCTGAGCTGAAGCAGCTCTCAGACACAGAGGATCACAACCAGTTTCTCCACAACTACCCCTCACTGTCAGCACTCAGTGAGTCTACACACTCATCCAGCATCAAGATCCGTCCTCTGAGCTACTTTGAGGATGTGACAGCAGCTGTGTCAGAGCTCAGAGATCAACTACAGGACATCCTGAGAGACGCATGGACAAACATCTCACTGAGACTCACTGAGGTGGATGTTTCACTGTCAGAACCAGAACCAAAGAGCAGAGCTGGATTCTTGAGATATTCATGTGAAATCACACTGGATCCAAACACAGCATACAGTCATCTGTTACTATCAGAGGGGAACAGGAAGGTGACAAGGATGGGTCAACCTCAGTCTTATTCTAGTCATCCAGACAGATTCACTGGTTGGTCTCAGGTTCTGAGCAGAGAGAGTCTGACTGGACGTTGTTACTGGGAGGTGGAGAGGAGAGAGGAAGTTTATGTAGCAGTCGCATACAAGAATATCAGCAGAGGAGGGAATGAATGTGGATTTGGGCATAATGACAAATCTTGGGCATTAGATTGTTACCAAGGAGGTTATGAATTTGGTCACAACGACATCTGGACCTCCATCTCAGGTCCTGGTTCCTCCAGAGTAGGAGTGTACCTGGATCACAGAGCAGGTATTCTGTCCTTCTACAGCGTCTCTGAAACCATGACTCTCCTCCACAGAGTCCAGACCACCTTCACTCAGCCGCTACATGCTGGAGTTTGGGTTTGGATCACTGGAAGTTCTGCTGAGTTCTGTAAACCCAAATAGACAGAATCCACTGAAGGTTCAGTGAGTTTGATTCTGGTTTTTAAATCTCCAGCAGATTATTTTCTTGATGGTTGTTTTATGTCTAAACTGCTCAGAAATCAATAGTCAGAGATTGTCAGCACTTGTTTTTCTTCAGAATTGATGTTCTGGTTCTGTTGGGTTTGTTCATTTCTCAGCATTGTTTTCTAAACCAGCTGATCAGCACCAGAATATTTGTAAAGTTTTTACCTCCTTGTTGCTTTTAGCAGCAAAGACTCTGAACTCAGTAATAAAATGTGTTGGGTACCTTGACTCTTTCTGGGGGTTTTTTGTCCAGAAAATGAATTAACTGCACGAGCGATACGAGTTTTAAAATGCTACCAAACAATCCCCGCTGTCACTGTAATTTTTGTGGGGTGCAGAAATCAATCCACACACTTTGTTTTAATATTTAAATAACCAAAAGTTAAGCCTCCCCTTCCTGATCCTCCCAGTTTCTCCTGCTCACCATGTGGACCTCTGCAGACACATCTCCATGAACCTAGAACCTGCTTCCAGCTCCTTCACCCTCCCTGAAGAACAGAGCCGTGCAGAGACCACTGAAGGAGCAGGTGCTCAAAGTAAAAAAGGGATTCTAGAGCTGAATATTAGTACAAATTTCACATCTTTACTGTTCAATGTACCATGATGTATTACAAAATAGTTACCAGAGTTATACTATAGATTCAAATCTAGAGGAAATGACAGAACACAACACCACACAAAGGTTTGGTCAGTATTTTATTACAGTCAGAATTTAACTCTGCAGGACTCCTTTGATTACAGGGAGGTCATTAGAAACCTAGAACATAGAACAGAGTGACCATAATACAGCCTGAAAGTGAACTGTATTAAGATAGATAAGATAGGCTTTATTGATCTCACATCGGAGATATTCACTTGTCACATCGGCTCAGTAATCAATAATCAGAAGAAGGTGCCAAGTGTAGGAAAAGGTGCATCAGTTATATACAGTGGATGAAAAAAAGAAAATAAGAAAAATTAGAATAAAAATACAAAACAAAATAGAAAAAAGGCAGATGATGTCATGTACATTCATGGTGACTTATATACATGTGTATTGACATATATTCACGTGGTGATAGCAGCAGGAGTCCCTTCTTTCAGGATTATTGCACATAAGTTATTACAGTTCTAGTGCAGCATTGTAAAGTCTGGTAGCAGCAGGAATGAATGACCTGCGGTAACGCTCCTTTTTACAGACAGGATGTCTAAGTCTGGCACTAAAGGAGCTGCTCAGCTCCTCTACAGTGTGGTGCAGGGGGTGGAAGGTGTTGTCCATGATGGATGTGAGCTTGGACAACACCCTCCTCTCAGCTACTTCCTCCACAGAGTCCAGAGAGCAGCCCAGGACAGAAGTGGCCTTCCTCACCAGCTTATTCAGCCTCTTTCTGTCCCGCTCTGTGCTGCCAGGAGCCCAGCAGACGACAGCGTAGAGGAGGGCTGAGCCCACCACAGAGTCATAGAAGGTCTTAAGCAGAGGCCTTCTCACTCCAAAGGACCTCAGCCTCCCCAGGAGGTGGAGGCGGCTCTGGCCCTTCTTATACAGAGCGTCTGTGTTGTGAGTCCAGTCCAGATTATTATTGACGTGAACACCCAGGTATTTGAAACTCTCCACAGTTTCTATGTCCTGCCCCTGGATGTTCACGGGTGAGTGAGGTGGGGGTCTTCTCCTGAAGTCGATCACCATCTCCTTGGTCTTACTGGTGTTTAAGCACAGATGGTTTTTCTCACACCAGTCCACAAAGTCCCTGATGACCCACCGGTACTCCAGCTCGTTCCCCTCAGACACACAGCCCACGATGGCCGAGTCATCAGAGAACTTCTGAAGGTGGCAGCTGTCCGTGTTGTATTATAGGCCCTAATAATAAACTAGGCAGCCCAGATGTTCTCTACTTACAGTGGAGGTGTACTACTACTAGTAAACTGACTGCTTGTGAAATTCTACTTAGGTTCTCTACCAATACAAAGTTTTTCTAGTCACTGTACAGCTGGTACAGGGACTAGAAAAACTTTGTATTTTTCATTTTACCTGTTGAACTCCTTCTAACCCAGCTGGTTATCGTCCCTTTGGCTGCCTCAACCAGCTCCTCATTTTTTAGTTTAACATATAGTTTAGTTTAAGAAATTATTCCTTGTAAGGCAACATTCACCTTAAAAAAACATTATACATGGTAATCTAAAAATATTTTTTAAATATAATGTTTTCACATTATACCCTCCCCACTGATTCATCCAAAAAAGAAAAAGAAGTGTCCTCATTTGAAGAATGAGTTTCTTGTTGAAATAAACAAATAAACAATGTATTTGTTGCCCTTTACTAAATAACAACACAGCTTTCCTTTTAATTATTTCTTTTAAGCCCTTGACATTCAAAGAACCAAAATAAATTTTAACATTTAACATGAACTCAGAAAATAGAACAGTAAGAGATAAAAATTAAAAAAAGATTAATAATGTCATTCACCTATTACATTTCCAATCATCGCCCTTAATATATCCATGTTGGCCCCTGAAAAGGCCTTCCTTCTACCTTCCACTCTTCCAGGTCTTCTTTTGGTAACATTTCTCCAAAGCTGATACCTTCTTCTCTGCTAACGGTCGGTCCTCTGCTCCGCTTCCATAATTCTTTTATTTATCTTTGAGTAACTAGGATAAATACAATCCTGATCCTGTTGTTTTTTTTCCCCTTCTCCTCATCCTGTGGACAACATCCACGCCATCTTCTATTTTCAAGTCCAACTCGGGGACAATGTTTTTAGGACTTTCCCCACATTGTCTCTATTATTTTCGTCCTTCTTCTCTTTCATACCTTTCATCCAGAGGCTCCACCTCATTCTCTACCTATCTTGCTCTTTCATCGTTTCTGTGATTCCACTTCTCCAAACTCATAAAAGCTTCAAGTAGGGATGCACGATATATATCGGACCAATAAAATATCGGCCGATATGGTGGAATTTTATATCGGCCCGATAAGTAAATTCTTCCGATAAAAATAAACGATAAATTAATTAAATGTGGTGGAATTTTATTCAGACAGAGTCGCCCCAAAGCGAGACAAGACCTGTGGATTTTGCGTTCCTTACTATCAGGACCCAGGCTTGGCTCCATTATTGCCTGACTATAAATAAACAAATTGGGTATTAGAAGATGACAACAGCATTGCAGTTTGCAAAACCTGTTCAGCAAGAATTTCGAGAGAAGGGGAGAAGGATTTGGGTTTTAACACAACAAACCTAATAGCTCACCTGAAAAATTGTCATCATGGTACCTCATTTATTTTTGAGAATGCACTTTTATTGACTTTACTGAATTTTTAGAATTTTTATATGCATATGTAAGTACAGATAATTTCATGTTTGAAAATTATTTGACTTGACTTGAAAGGTATTTGAAATACCTTTGCTAATAGCTTTCTGAACACTTTTTTCTTTGACCTTTGCTGTGGTTATTATTTTTTGACTTCACAAATGCCTTTGCAGTTAAGCCTTGTTCAGTAATTTTTAAAGGATGCTCTTTGTATTCTAAATTGATTTGTGTGCAAATTTAGTTGTTATTAAAAGCAAATTACATCTTTTTTGTGTGATGGTATAAAAAAATAAACATTTGAAGAGCCAAAACCTTTTGTTTGCTGTTATAAATAAGCCACAGCTGCTAAATAATTTGTTTTCATAGCACAAGCTGCAGATTATACAAAAACTATATTGAATATATGCTTATCGGTATCGGAATCGGTATCGGCCATGAAAGGCAGAAAAATATCGGTTATTGATATCGGTTGAAATTTTTAATATCGTGCATCACTAGCTTCAAGTATAACCTCAATGGAAACTTGGGCAGCAGCTCCATCCTCGGCTGACTTTACTCTTTTCTTAGTCTGTGACTGCATCGGGGTAGTCGGTGCCAAGCTATCACATTCTTATTTGTTTTGCATTGCATTTGATCGTGTTCAAAGTCTTTCACCTGTGATGTTGCTTTTGTCTTTGGGCGTCCCCGTTGCAGTCTGACAGGCTTCATTAACTTGTTAGCATCCGTTGGAGCTTCTTGGGTGGAATAGCACACGTCAAACAGAGACTGCTCATGCCGCCATCTTGGTACCTCCCTGGTACAGATCGGGTAGTGACAGGGTATTCGGATTGAGCTGCAGATTTAAATAGTGAGGAGAAATGTAATCTTATGGAATTACAAACTAAATTAGACCAAATTAAGTTTTATGCAAAATCTGTAGGTTTTGTGAAAGAGAAAAAATGCGGGCAAATTTCTTTGTTTTCTGATTAATTTTGATAAATTACTTCACTTTTCCCATGCAATGTTTTACATAACACTAGCCTTGGCTTTTTGTTAAGTATTTATATGTAATTCTATTTTTTAAATTATATGTTATAAATTGCCCTTTGCAGTTTAAGAATTTCATTGTAAATGATTGGTACCTATTTGTTCTGTAAAATGTTAAACAAAGGTTATACTGGGAGCAAAGGTGCTCCCTCTGGTGGATGTTACAGTTAAAAAGTGCTTGTGAGTGTGTTATAGATAAATCCTGTCCTGGGACAACCGCCCCATCTGCTGTTTGGTCTGAGAGTCAGTGAAGAACAAGAGATTCTCAGTATTCCTCAGCACATGTTTGATCAATCCGCTCCACTAGAAACTTTTACAATTTATCAAACTACATTTATTCAGGTGAATCGGCGGAAACCAGAAGTGGTTCGGCCGACGCCGGAAGTGAGATTTCTGCCCGTAAAAGCATCTAAAAGTCTAGCTAAAAGTATCGGATCACTTCTCACTTATATTTTGATACACTGCCCAACATGGTGAGTTCATTTTGAACATCGTAAACATCTTGGAAAGGTGTTGCTTTGGCAAAACATTTTGTGGTTTCATGGTTATTCTGTACATTAGCACGTAGTTAGCCCTATGCTAGCACTGTTAAACAGTGTAACAGTTTGGTTTGAAACTGATGTGTTATATACTACACTTTGCAAAAAAGTATTTTACTTGAAGTTCATTTTATTAACCATAAGCTTAAGTCTTACTTTCTTAGGCTCTTAGGCTTCTGTCTATACTATGCAGTATAAGTCAACTCACCGGCCACTTTATTAGGTACACCTGTGCAACTGCTCGTTAAAGCAAATTTCTAATCAGCCAATCACATGGCGGCAACTCAATGCACTTTGGCATGGGGGAGTGGTGGCCTAGTGGTTAGAGCACAGAGCTTTGGTCCCAGAGGTTCTGAGTTCAACTCCCACAAGCTGCCATTCTGGGTCCCTGAGCAAGACCCTTAACCCCCAATAGCTCCCCAGGCGCTGCACAGTGGCAGCCCACTGCTCCCCAAGGGGATGGGTTAAGATGCAGAAGTGAATTTCTCCATTGTGAGATCAATAAAGTTCAATTATTATTATTATTATGTCAACAGGGTCAAGGCGATCTGCTGCAGTTCAAACCGAGCATCTGGTCTGAGTATTTCAGAAACCGCTGATCGATTTTCACCAACAATCAACTCTAGGGTTTACAGAGAATGGGCCGAAAAAAAAAGATAATATCCAGTGAGCTGCGGTTCTGTGGTCGCAAAATGCTTTGTTGATGCCAGAGGTCAGAAGAGAATGGCGAGACTGGCTCCAGCTGATAGAAAGGCAGCAGTGACTCAAATAACCACTTGTTACTTCCAAAGTCGGCAGACGAGTATCTCTGAATGCACAACACGGATGGGCTACAGCAGCAGAAGACCACACCGGGTTCCACTCCTGTCAGCTAAGAACAGGAAACTGAAGTTACAATTCACACAGGCTCACAAAAACTGGACAATAGAAGGTTGTGAAGTCACTTCACTCTGATTGGCTTCAGCCATATTTGGAAAACTGCTCAAATGCACCTTCTCCCCTCCACCCATGTTTATTGTCTGCGTTTAAATGTCCCTGTTCTTATTGTGTTTATTGATTGATTGACTGTAACACTTTGAGGTTTTCTGTAATGTTAAAGCATGCTATACATAAAATGTATCACTATTATACCTTCAGTCCTGCAGGCCTCACCTCACAGCCTCTGAGTCACTCAGGAACTTGTCAAGTGTTAGTGTTACAACTTACAGGTAATCCATACAGAAATAAAATAGGATTCTCAGTTGTTTGAGGATTTTACTAAGTCCTATAGAAGAAGATAAGTGTTTCAGGAAGCTAAAATGCAGTAAGACATCACTACAGAGTCCCCAGTGTTGAATATAGATGTGTCCTGGTGTTATCTGTGGCAGAGACATTCTCCACCATACATATAAATGCCAATGTAAACATTATATTTCAACTCAATCAACCTGTAAAGCCTACAGTTTATAGCTGAAATGGCAAATAAAATGGCAGAAAACAAGTTTTAAGAATGTTCAAACTTCAATTCAATTCAATTCAATTTTATTTATATAGTGCCAAATCATGAAACATGTCATCTCAAGGCACTTTACAAAATCAAGTTCAATCATATTATACAGATTGGGTCAGATTATACAGATTGGTCAAAATGTCCTATATAAGGAAACCAGTTGATTGCATCAAAGTCCCGACAAGCAGCATTCACTCCTGGGGAACCGTAGAGCTACAGGGAGAGTCGTCTGCATTGTACATGGCTTTGCTGCAATCCCTCATACTGAGCAAGCATGAAGCGACAGAGACTTGAAATCTCCACAGGAATAAATTCAACGTTAAAACTAGGATGAATAATTAATGGAGATTAATGATTTAGATCTAACTTCCTCATACACATCAAGTGGAGCAGAATATGTTCCTGTGGCTACGTTAACTGCTAACTTTAACGCACATCTAATGTGGAATACACTACTGGTGTTTTCAGCAAAAGCATATGTAACAAACATTGGGTGCAAATCTTTTCCCGTCCCGTCTGAGCTGAGTGCAGTTAGGGACCTCTGGCGTTAGACAGTGACAGATGTATTTAACAGATGCAGATGTATTATTTCCATATAAATGAGGCCGTTGTTGATCCTTTCTTGGCATCAACAAGCAGCACAGAGAATAGAACTGCCCCGTTCTTTAACTTGAAGAACAAACAGTGTGGCAAACACTTTGCTCTCTCTTCCCTTTTCATCATTTTCCCTTTGATTTGACGACTACCCGGTTTTAAGCGGCCGCCCGACGATTCGGCCTCCGGTCCAAACTGAGCCGCGCCATAATTCACCAGACAAAGGCGAACAAAGACGGAGCTCCCCTCGGGTCTCTTTATCTTTCTTACTTTAATTGAGCTACTCCATCAAAGACGGATGTCTTGCCATTGAAGCTCTGTGTCATTTTAATTTTCCCTCATTACCGTTTATATAACTTAGCGGCTCTCCGATGGGAGACCAGTCATTTTTAAAATAAAAATGAAAGAGTCACTTGGGGTAAAACATTAAAAAAGAATGGCTCACAGAGCTGCTTTTTGTTATCAACAACGTCTGTGGAGGAATCTTTGATCTTTGACCTCTCAAATGGGAGATGTGGTAAAAACAGGAGAACAAAAACTCTGAAAATGGAAATTATCCACTTTTTCTTCCAAGAAAGACGAAGCATTTCATTGTTGGAAGAAATTACCGTTGTACTCTGGGGCCCAGTTTAGTACTACAGGTATGTAAGTTGGACCTTCAGAGTAGATCCCAGCATTGCTGAATCTAAGGAGATGCAAAACGCTGTCGACAGAGAAAGGTTGACCATGTTTGCTAACTCCAAACCTGCCTGACCTGCAGAACACAGTAAATTAACACATGAGAAAATTAGGACATCCTGTTAGTTCTTCTTTAGACATGTGGATACCTTATGTCATTTATAAAAACACTTAAACGTTTATGTAAACACAAAGGCTGCAGTTTGCCAGAGAGAATACAGACAAAGACCAGAACCTCTGGAAAGACGAATCCAAATTTGTTCTATCCATCCATCCATCCATCCATCCATCCATCCATCCATACATCCATACATCCATCTTCTTCCGCTTATCCGGGGTCGGGTCGCGGGGGTAGCAGCTTCAGTAGGGAGGCCCAGACGTCCCTCTCCCCAGCCACTTGGGCCAGCTCCTCCGGGGGAATCCCAAGGCGTTCCCAGGCCAGCAGAGAGACATAGTCCCTCCAGCGTGTCCTGGGTCTCCCCCTGGGCCTCCTCCCGGTGGGACGTGCCCGGAACACCTCACCAGGGAGGCGTCCAGGAGGCATCCTGACCAGATGCCCGAGCCACCTCAACTGGCTCCTCTCGACGTGGAGGAGCAGCAGCTCTACTCTGAGTCCTCCCCGGATGACTGAGCTCCTCACCCTATATCTAAGGGAGAGCCCAGACACACTACGGAGAAAACTAATTTCAGCCGCTTGTATCCGGAATCTCGTTCTTTCAGTCACGACCCAAAGCTCATGACCATAGATGAGGGTAGGAACGTAGATCGACCGGTAAATCAAGAGCTTGGCCTTTTGGCTCAGCTCTCTCTTCACCACAACGGATCGGTACAGCGCCCGCTTCACAGCAGACGCTGCACCAATCCGCCTGTCGAACTCCATCTTCCCCTCATTCATGAACAAATTTGTTCTACTTGGATCCAAATAAAACAACAAAGGAGATGTTTGGAATAACTCCTATACAGTATTCCAGGAAAAGAAAATCATATCAACTGTGCAGCATGGAGGTGGATGTAAAGAGGATTGGGGATGATTTGTTCTTGCAGTACCTGGTCATCAAGTTCAAATGTTAAGGTCAAATTAATGTACATAGCACACTTCGCATAGCCCATGCAGCACTAAGTGCGTTACAAGCAAAGTCAGCCAAAAAGTTAGAAGTATCAGAGTGCTACAGAAATAATTTGACAGTTTATGTAAAATAATATTAATGCCAAAGCAGAAGTGGATCCTGCAACATGACAGTGACCCAAAACCTGCCAGTAAGTAAATAAATTAAATCTCCCAAGCCTAGTCAAAGCCCAGACATTGATTTAATTTGGATGCTGGTGGGGGGGGGGGGGGGGACTTAAAACAGGCAGTAAGATCTCCCAGCTGAAAGTGACGAGTGTCCAAAGTTTCCTCAGACGGATGTCGGAGATGGTAGACGGACGGCTGCAAGAAGTCAAGCTATTTCCACCAAGGACGGTACAACTAGCTATTAGGTGGCAGGGTGTTTTTTCTTCAGCTAAAAAAACACATTAATATTTATTAAAACAGGATTATTTTGTGTAGCTTAAGTGCAATCAAATCCATTTCCTTTCCAGAGATGAATAAAAAGAACAAATATTCAACATCAATACTGTTTTAGTAAGGATTTTAGGATTGTTTTTCCAAAAAAATTACATAATAGTTATTAGACAACATGAAACAGAAAAGGGACCTGAGGGCTGACTTTTTTATCAGATCTGAAGGAAAAATAGAGACAAAAGGGACGAAGAGCTGTTCAAAAACTTTAAATTTATGACCTTTCATTTAAAATTATTGGCTGTTTTTTCTGTAACAGAAACCTTCAGGGTCGCAGCTGATAAAACCTACAAAATAACAACAAATCCCAACATTTTTAATGAAAGACACAAATAGACACAAGACACAAACTGGGGTAGTGGTGGCCTAGTGGTGAGAGCATTCCTCTGGTCGTTCTGGGTTCAACTCCCACAGACTGCCACTCTGGATCCCTGAGCAAGACCCTTAACCCAGATTGGTCCCCAGGCGCCCCACAGTGGCAGCCCACTGCTCCCCAAGGGGATGGGTTAAGATGCAGAGAACAAATTTCATTGGAATGTATGTTGCAATGACAATAAAGATAATTGTTGTTATTAAATAGATCATATTACATCAATCTGAAGCACAAATGTTTGTGGTGAAGATTCTGACTGACGCCTGCTGCATTATTCTTGATTTTCGTTGTGTTTTTCACAGCTGAATGAAACTGATGGCCTAAATTAATAAAAAGTTTGTGCTTTTTAAAATGAATTAAAAATAAGAGAAGCTAACTGTTATTTAACAGATAATCAACATGCTAATGGTATCACCATGCTACTTGTGATATTTGACCAGCTTAATATAATTTTAATGGGCTGATTCTTTCCCCAGAGGGAGATCAATTTATGTGAAATATCACATGGTAGCATTTTAGCATTCAAGATATGGTTTATGTTGTGCTAATTGTAACCTTAATATGCTAATAAACGACACAGGGAAGGAAAAGCAGAGTTCATACTGTAAAACTAACTGCAAGACATGATATTTACACTGAGACACCCCTTTAATCCTGGAACGTCCCCTGGTGGTGGGGCAGTGACGCCTCCCTGCCTCACCCTGCAGCTGACAGGTGTTACATCCTGCAGCTGTTGTAAGGGTTTCCCCAATGCTTGTCCTTCCTCCTCAGCCAGAGCCAAAAGCTACCCTTTTCTGCCTCCTCCTCTAGTTCCCTCACCCACACAGGAACACAGGAAAGTAACACAAGAACCTTCTTTAGCCTTCTTCCAGCACTGCTGCATGCCTCAGGAGGCACGTGGTGGACAGCCCCACAAAGTCGTGGCATCCCACCTCTACCGGGTAGATGGTGGTCTTCCAGCCAGCCTGGCGGCATGTGATCTGAGGCAGCCTCAATTCCTTCCTCCTGTGAGATTGTGAGTTCGATGAGGTGCACTGTTCTTGCGTTGATGGACCAAATAACAATGTCAGGACGGAGAGATGTGGTGGTGATTCTTACGGGGAACCAAAGTTGTCTGTTGAGGTCGACCCTCACGTCCCACTCCTTGTCAGAAAAAGGTCTCATGTTTCTCTTCCTGACCTGACGTATCTTTGTTCCCCGCCTGCTGAGACATAAATGTTATGGTTCTCTGCTGGAGGTGACTTTTTGTTGTCCTGTCGATACCTCTCCAGCACCTCAGCTAGCTTTCTCAGGACCTAATCGTGGCACCATCTGTAGCGCCCCTGAGACAGCGCAATCTTACAGCCTGACAAGATATGCTGGAGGCTTGCCAGTTTTTGTGGGTTTGGAGCAGGACCAAGGTGCAGATCGTGAGGAGTATAGTGACAGTTTTAATAAAAATACAGAAAACACTGGTTTTGTGTAACAGGAAGCAGCGAGGAAAAAGCAACCACTGAGCTAATATGCTGTGGGAAGGGTGGAGAATGACATTTAATTCAGGTGACTTGATCAGGGATGTAGGTTTTGTTGTTTAATTATCTGAAGTGCATTAGTTGATTTAACAAGTTATGTGAATAAATACATAAATACTTCTATTCAATATTGTGTTGTTCCAAGTTAAAATGCATAACTCAACCTTTCACAGAGAAGGGAAAATAAGTTCAAGCAGCAAGTCTGAAGCAAACAAAGAGTTCCTATAGAATGATTTATGAGAAATGGAGATACAACGCAAGGTTAAGTAAGGAGATGTTATCAGGTGAAGCGTCTGAAGAAGCACTGAAGGAGCTCATTAGGGATGTGGACAAGACCTGCGCTGAGGTCCAACTAGTCTATAAAGAGCTACGTCTACTGGAAACCCCAGAAACAAATTTAAGGCATAGAGTGGACACATACAGCTCTCTCTCTCACATTTTATTATCCAAAGAGCAGAAAGGGAACTTAAAGGAGAAACAGCTAATGATGTAGAAGACGCTTGGCATGATGTCGGATTAGTCCTAAATTCATCTAGTCATTTATCAGAAATGCAATCTCTACTGTCCAAGCGTAGCTCCTCCCACTCACTCATTTAAAGCCAAGGAGGCTGCAGCTGAAGCTGCATCAGAGGAAGTCCTAGCAGTCTTGGAAGAACAAGAAAGAGAAGCCGCAGAGCTACAAAAGCTCTCTGCACAGTTTGAGTCCGAAAGCCTGGAGAGACAGCAAGCCATGCAAGAAAAACGCAGAAAACTGGAGCACTTAGAGGATATGAAGAAATTTACTGCATCAAGAGCTCAGGTGAAAGTTTATGACCAAGAAGACAGATTTAAAAGATGTGACAAACAGCTAGACATGAAGAGAGAGAGAGAAACACTTAGCTTCTTAATCCCACATGTCCTCCATTTGTTCCCCAATCTTCTCCCCAATATTTACCAGTCACATGGCAAACACTCCATTTACATCCCTCAGCCTCAAAGCTCAAGAGCTTCAAAATACGATGCCGTACCATGATCCCACTGAGTGCGCACATCCATCTTTACAGAACAGCTCCAACCTAGTCTGTGCGCTGGCAGAAGCTATAAGTGCAAACCAACTGCCAACACCAGGGCCGACATTACAGGAGAGCCTTTGACGTTGAAGGACTTGCAGCTCTCTTTAGCAGCATTGGATGACAAACACATACCAAAAAGTTAAAAGCTTTACTATATGAGAATGTACTTAAGTGGTGCAGCAAAGAAAGCTGTTGAAGGATTCTTCTTACTCGGCAAACAAGCAGACTCAGCCTGGACACTGCTAGAGAAACGCTTTGAAGATCTGTTGGAAAGGCTTTTGGAGACAAGCTGCAAGCATGGCCAAAGGGAAACTCTAAAGATAGGAGACTTAAGGGAGTTTACTGGCTTCCTCGGAAGTTGTGAGGCAGCTATGCATCAAATAAAGCCTCTAGAGGTTCTGAATGACTGTAACAAAAGTCAAAGGATCCTCCTTAAGCTGCCAGACCGGCTGGTATCCAAGTGGAATCACAGAGTAATCACCATCAGTCAAGAAAACTCAGAGTACCCAAAATTTAGGGAGCTTGTGCAACTCCTTCCGAAGAGGCTTATCTTGCTTTTCATCCAATGTATCTTCTATTCAAGCACTCAGAGAAATAGAAGGTGAAAAGCCAAAGAACCCTCAAAGTCAAACCTTCCAAGCAAAGACCCTGTCCACAAACACCTCACAAGGAAACATCCCAGTGTGCATCCTCTGTAAAGGGAATGGATACCTCCTTGCTAAATGCAGACAGTTTGGTGAAATGCCAGTTCAGGATCGGGTGGAATTTGTTAAAGCAGAGAAGCTTTGCTTTGGATGTTTAAAAACTGGCCGCCGTTGAAGGGAGTGTGAAAACAGGATTTCATGTGAAACATATGAAGCACCCAACATGTTTACATGAGCAAAAGTTCAAAAAACAGCAGAAACCAATGCCACCAAGATCTGACAAGAACATAAAGGAGAAAGACAAGGCAAGGCAAGGCAAATTTATTTATATAGCACAATTCAGTACAAGACAATACAAAGTGCTTTACATGATTAAGATATAGCAAAATAATAAAATGTAGATAGAAAATAGAATAAAAGCAAGTAGGGATAGAATGTAGTAACAAAAAAGAACATTAAAAACAGTAAAACTGTTTAACTAGAACAGTCAAAGGCAATTTTAAACAAATGCGTTTTTAATCTTGATTTAAAGGAACTCAGGCTTTCAGCACTTTTACAGTTTTCTGGAAGTTTGTTCCAGATAAGTGGAGCATAGGAACTAAATGCTGCTTCTCCTTGTTTAGTTCTGGTTCTAGGTATGCAGAGAAGGCTGGAGCCAGAAGACCTTAATGGTCTGGATGGTTGATACGCTGATAACAAGTCTGTGATGTATTTAGGTGCTAAGCCATTTAGGGATTTATAGACTAACAGAAGTATTTTAAAGTCTATTCTCTGAGATACAGGGAGCCAGTGTAAGGACTTTAGAACTGGGGTGATGTGCTCTACTTTCTTAGTCTTAGTGAGGACGCGGGCAGCAGCGTTCTGGATCAGCTGCAGCTGTCTGATCCACTTTTTGGGAAGACCTGTGAAAACACCGTTGCAGTAATCAATTCGACTAAAAATAAACGCATGGATTAGTTTTTCCAGATCCTGCTGAGACATTAGTCCTTTAATCCTGGAAATGTTCCTCAGGTGATAGAAAGCCGACCTTGTAATTGTCTTTAGATGCTTTTGGAGGTTCAGGTCTGAGTCCATCACTACTCCCAGATTTCGGGCCTGATCAGTGGTTCCTAACTGAAGTAGCTGAAGCTGTGTGCTAACCTTTGATCTCTCCTCTATTGGACCAAATATTATTACTTCTGTTTTGTTTTTATTCAATTGAAGAAAGTTTTGGCACATCCATGCATTGATTTCTTCTAGGCATTTACTCAGTGTTTGAACTGGTTTATGGTCACCTGGTGACATGGTGATGTAGAGCTGTGTGTCGTCTGCATAGTTATGGTAGCTGATGTTGTTGTTTTTTATTATCTGAGCTAGAGGGAGCATGTAGATATTGAAAAGGAGGGGACCCAGAATGGACCCTTGGGGAACCCCACATGTGATTTTTGTCATCTCTGATGTAAAGTCACCCACTGATACAAAAAAGTCCCTGTTCTTTAAGTAGGATTTAAACCAGTTGAGAGCTGTACCAGAGAGGCCGACCCAGTTCTCCAGACGGTCTAACAGAATGGAGTGATCGACGGTATCAAATGCTGCACTGAGGTCCAATAGAACCAGCACGGTGGTTCTTCCACAGTCTGTATTTATATGGATGTCATTAAACACCTTGATAAGGGCGGTCTCTGTACTGTGGTGAGCACGGAAGCCAGACTGGAAAACGTCAAAGCGGCTGGTCGTTGTTAAGAAGGTGTTTAATTGTTGAAACACAGCTTTTTCAATAATCTTACTGATAAAGGGGAGGTTTGAGATGGGCCTGTAGTTCTGGAGTAGAAGTTTGTCTAAATTGTTCTTTTTCAGCAGTGGTTTGATAATTGCTGTTTTTAGGGACTGGGGGAAAACACCTGACAGAAGGGACGTGTTTATTATCTGAGTCAAATCAGACGCTATGACAGGCAAAACTTTCTTCTGGAAAACTGTGGGTAGAACATCAAAGCAGCAGGAGGAGGAACTTAGCTGCTGAGTGATCTGCTCTAAGCTTTTGTGGTTTATTTGGCTGAATTGGGACATTTGGTCAAAATCAATTCTGGTAGGAGACAACTTTGGTACTGAACTTAGTATGGATGTACAAACTGATCCTCTAATCTTTTGGATTTTTTCAGTAAAGAAGTTAGCAAATTCATTGCAGGCCCTGGTGGAGTGGAGTTCGGAAGCCACTGACACAGGAGAATTTGTTAATCTGTCGACTGTGGCAAATAAGACACGAGCATTATTAATGTTTTTCTTGATGATCTCTGAGAAGAAAGATTCTCTTGCGTTTTTCAGTTGTAAGTTATATCTGTAAAGTCTCTCTTTATAGATGTCATAGTGAACCTGGAGTCTGTTCTTTCTCCACCTGCGTTCAGCTTTCCTACATTCCCTTTTTTTACCTCTAACTGCTGGAGCATTTCTCCAAGGAGATTTTTTCTTCCCGGAAAAAACCTTCACTTTGACTGGAGCAATGCAGTCAATGATGTCTGAGAATTTAGACTGAAAGTTATCCACTAGCTCATCTACTGAGATGCAGCCCAAGGTTGAAGTATCAGAGTAAGCTTGAATAAAAGTTTCTGTGGCATTGTCCTTAAAGGTGCGTTTTCTTACGATGTCCCTTTGGCTAAATGAGTCACTGGTAATTATGTTTTCAAAGGTAACAGAAAAGGCATCAGATAAGGCAACATCAGTTACATTGACCTGTGAAATGTTTGGACCTTTAGTGATGATCAAGTCTAAAATATGTCCCTGTTTGTGTGTTGGTTGTTTAACATGTTGAGTTAAGCCAAAGTTTCTAAGTGTGTCACACAGTTCTTTTGCACTTCTGTCTTCAGGGTTGTCAACGTGAAAGTTAAAGTCTCCCACAATAATTAAACAGTCATAATCAACACATATCACAGACAGGAGGTCACTAAAATCCTTAAAAAAGTTTGATGTGGACTTAGGAGGCCTGTAAACATTCAGAAACATAGTTCGTGCCGGGCTCTTTACCTGGAGAGCCAAATGTTCAAAAGAGTCAAATTTTCCCCAAAACACCTTTTTACACTTTAGTGAATCATTAAACAATGTTGCCACTCCTCCACCTTTCCTTTGCTGTCTGCTCTCACAAAGAAAATTGTAGTTTGGTGGAGTCGTCTCTAATAGAATAGCTGCTTCGTTAGATTCATGTAACCATGTTTCTGTTAAAAACATAACATCATGATTATTGTCAATAATAAAGTCATTAATTAAAAGGGATTTTCCTGACAGAGATCTAATGTTTAATAAACCCAGTTTATATGACTTAGTGGTTGATGATGTCTCTGTGGCAGGTTGCATCTGACAGTTTATGACTTTTAAGTATTTGTTCCTGTTTATCCTTTTGTTTTTCTTTTTTCTGCCACGTATCATCACAGATATTCCATAATCCCCGGCAAAAGACCCAAGCTGATTCTGGGAACTGTCATGTCTGATAAACGTGCAGCGAGGGCCCGCTGTGCATCACAGCGAAGTAATCTGAAGGTCTTGAGGACAGGCATGTTCCGTGATACGTAGAGGAGGATCTGGGTCTCTGCAGCCTTTGGAAGATGCTGGTTTAGTCACAGAGCTGTGGGTATGTGGAGAGGATGTCATCTGTAGGCCAATCTTACATACTTTGTTCATGTTGGGAGAAAATTCCAGAAAAGGAACCTCTGGGCTTTGTGGAGAAGAAGGGGAGGCGGGTGAAGTCTGGACTGGTGTTCGTGGAGGTTCTTGGCCCTCTCTTTGTCCTGCTGAGATCTGGGATGAATCCTTCTGTAGCTCTGACGACGTCTCTTTCTGTGTCATCTTTCTGGCCATCTTTATCTTGGCTTGTTCGGGATGCACTGGGCTTATCTTTTGTTTAGGCACTGGATGTGCTTTGTTGTGGAACAAAGCTAATGACGTATGGTTCACAGAACAGAAGATGTTTGAAATCAGCCGTTTTGCACCTGACCTATTTAGAGAGAAACCATCTCTGTTGAACAGATGTCTCCTCTCCCAAAAGATGTTAAAGTTGTCTATGAAGGTTACAGTTGTTTGTTTGCATGTATTTTCCAGCCATTTGTTTAGCATCAGAATTCTGGAAAAAATCTCGTCTCCACAGTTAACGGGCGCGTGAGGCCCGCTAAGAAAAACCTTGACATTAAGGCCATGAACTAGGTTCAACAAACGAATGTAATCCTCTTTCAATACTTCTGATTTTCTTATCCGGGTGACGTCGCCCAGGGCTTCAGCTTGTATTATGAGTTTTTCCAAGGTCGGGCGTTCTTTCAAGATCCTCAGAAGGTTGTCTGATATTTCAGACACCAGGCCAAAGTTCGAAGGGTTATAAATCAACACCTCTGTGTTTTTCTTGTTACAGAAATGTTTAATCCCCCTTACAGATCCATTGCATAATATCAGGGTCCTTGGCCCTGTGGCATGTCTTTTCTGTGATGTCTTAGAACGAAAATCGTTGACATACCTCTGATTGTTGTCGTGATCCTCCTGGGTCACATTTTGGAGCGGAGCGAATCTGTTTCGTAATGGAATTCCAGCATTTCCAGCAGGTGTACTCCTATCATTTGTTTTGAGAACAGCCCGCTGTTGTTTCATTTGTCTTGGGACATTTCTCTGTAGTCTCGGCCAGTTTTCTTTGTCTGGGTGCGGGGTTCGTGGATCCTTTGGTCTTGCACCCAGAGTGATCCAGGGATTCTCATTTTCGTCCGGGGACTGTTTGTTCGCTGAGTCGCTGGGCTGGTGGTCACCATTCTGGATCACAGGCAGGGTTGTTTCATTTCCATGCGTGGCGTTTACATCATAATTCACTTCGAGTCGACAGATTTTCAGTTCTATAACAGCTATCTTCTGTAAAAGCTTGTCAAAGTCCATTGTGGTGAAGGTAGGCATCCTTTGAATCGGGTGGTTCTCCTTCATATCCACATCATGTTGAATTCTTTCCATAAGAGCATTTTTCCTGAAAACTGCCTCCTCTGGGCTGTTGTAAAGAGGCATCTTGTGTGGATTAGCTGAAAACTAAAATAGTCCACACGGGGAAAAAATCAAAATCAAAAATAAATCACTGAAAATAAATAAAATAAAATAATTAAATCCAACTTTCTGTAGTTTTGGTTAAGAGATAAAAAGGAGATAAAAAGGGAGGAAAATGCAAGCAAGCAGGGAGCAGAGAAAAGAGCGTCCGAGTAGGCAGGACAAGCAGCAGCAGCAGTCAAGACACGACCAAAGGAACACATCTATCCGCTACGACTAACAGAGTCATAAGAGAGACCAACGGTTCTCAGACATCCTCTGTAGTACCAGTCTGGGCTTCTTCAACGACACAGGCCGAAAGAGCAAGAGAAGTTTTGGTGTATGCGCTTTTAGACCCAGAGAGGGATATGCCATTTATTTTGGATGGAGTTCCTAAAGAACTTGACACAGCTAAGGAGAATGTGAGCTTGCCTGCCAAATCTACTGTCATACGGACTTAGAAACTGACCAATCTTCACATAAGAGGGTATACCCTGGGAAAAAGGATTGCTTTGGCAGCGACACTCACAAGATCATTCATTCCATCAAACAAGTCACACATTCCAACCATGGGAACAACTCTGAAATTAGCTCACTTGGAACCATTTAAAAAGATCTCAAAAGTGTACATCTGCTTCTGTTGCTTTTGCTGCAGGCCCAATTTCTTACCATTCTTCAACTGCAGTTGGGGGCCACACTAATTTATTCCAAGGGCCACAAATGGCCGCTGGGCCACATTCTGGTCATGCCTGATCTGAGAGAAATAAATCCAGTAGCACAAAGAGCAGAATACAAGAATAAACTAAGAAACTGAACTCAAAGGAATGAAGTAATAAGGAAGAACAACCCAAAAACCTTTGGATCATGACGCAATAAGCTAATAAATAAAAAAAACCTTTTTGCACAATTTTGTGTCATTAAGTCTAAAACACACACAACATAAACTAGCATTTTTTCATGACCTTCACATTTAAAACACTTCTCATTTATTTTTGCTCAAAATGTGCATAAGCCAACGCACTCTCGGCTCCATATTTTGGACCTTGTGCTGACATATGGCATTGATTGTGAAGAATTAACAGTATTCTCTCACAACCCTGTCCTATCTGATCATTTTTTAATAACATTTGAGTTTAATCTAACCGATTTCTCCACCCCCAAAAGAGGGTTCCATTATAGTAGATCTTTATCGGATAATGCTGTATCAAAACTTAAAGAGTCTGTCCCCCTCTTAATATCCTCAGTATTGCAGAAATGCCCTGTAGATGGCAGCAATGCTGTTTCTTCCCATTCACAAATAGATACATTTGCTAACAGTGTGACTTCCTCATTGCGTTCTGCATTAGATAATGTAGCTCCCTTGAAAAAGAAGGTGATAATTCACAGGAAGCTGGCTCCCTGGTTTAATTCAGAGCTGCATTCCTTGAAGCACAATGTTAGGAAATTGGAGAGAAAATGGCGCTCTACACACCAAGAGGAATCCTACTTAATCTGGAGGGACAGTCTATTGTTGTATAACAAGACCCTTCGCAGAGTTAGAGCAGCATATTTTTCATCATTAATTGAAGAGAATAAAAATAATCCTAGATTTCTCTTTAGTACAGTTGCCAAACTTACTCAGAGCTGCAGCTCTGTGGATCCATCCATTCCCTTAGCTCTTAGCAGTAATGATTTTATGGGATTCTTCATAAATAAAATTGATGCCATTAAAAATAAAATAATTGGCATCCTCCCAAACATGATTACCTCGTCCCCAGTAAGTAAGGCCGCATTGGAGGAATCTTTAGAACCTGCGCTGTGTCTGAACTGTTTAGAAGCAGTAGAGCTTTCTGAGCTATCTAAAATCTTAGCTTCATCTAAACCTTCTACCTGTATGTTAGACCCAATCCCAACCAAGTTGTTTAAGGAGGTATTCCCTTTGATCAGTGGTCCTATTTTAGACATGATTAATCTATCCTTAGTAAATGGATATGTACCACAGGTTTTTAAAGTAGCTGTTATTAAACCTTTACTTAAGAAACCTTCTCTTGATCAAGATGAGCTAGTAAACTACAGACCTATATCTAATCTTCTTTTCTTATCTAAAATTCTTGAGAAAGTAGTTGCTAATCAACTTTGTGAACATTTACAAAGCAATGACCTACTTGAGGAGTTTCAGTCAGGCTTCAGAGCTCATCATAGCACTGAAACGGCTCTGGTGAAGGTCACTAATGATATTCTCATGGCCTCAGATAATGGACTTGTGTCTGTACTTGTCCTGTTAGATCTTAGTGCTGCATTTGATACAGTTGATCACAATATTCTCCTACAAAGACTTGAACATACTGTAGGGATTAAGGGGAAAGCATTAGGCTGGTTTAAATCTTATCTGTCGGACAGATTCCAGTTTGTTCATGTTAATAATAAATCTTCCTCAAACTCTAGGGTCACCTGTGGAGTACCACAGGGTTCAGTCCTTGGACCAATTCTCTTTACTATATATATGCTTCCGATCGGCAAAATTATCAGACAGCATGGGATTAATTTCCACTGTTATGCTGATGACACTCAGCTATATCTATCCATAAATCCTGATGAATCCAATCAATTACTTCGACTGCAGTCATGTCTTGATGACATCAAAAGCTGGATGACTTTAAATTTCCTGCATCTAAATTCTGACAAGACCGAAGTTGTAATCTTTGGGCCAGAGTCCTCAAAAAATAAACTTCTTAACCAATCACTTAATCTGGATGACATTAACTTGGCCTCTGGTAATAAAGTAAAAAACCTTGGTGTTATTTTTGACCAAGACCTGTCATTTAAATCCCATATTAAACAGGTTTCCAGAGTTTCCTTTTTTCACCTCCGGAATATCGCCAAAATTAGAAACATTCTGTCCAGGAGTGATGCTGAAAAACTAGTCCATGCATTTGTTACTTCAAGGCTGGACTATTGTAATTCTTTACTATCAGGAAGTCCACAAAATGCAATTCAAAGCCTTCAGCTGATCCAAAATGCTGCAGCAAGAGTTCTGATGAAAATTAACAAGAGGGATCATATTTCTCCAATTTTAGCTTCCCTTCATTGGCTTCCTGTTAAATCAAGAATAGAATTTAAAATTCTTCTTCTAACGTATAAAGCCCTTAATAATCAAGCTCCATCATATATCAGAGCTCTGATTACTCCGTATGTTCCTAACAGAGCACTTCGCTCTCAGACTGCAGGTCTGCTGGTGGTTCCTAGAGTCTCTAAAAGTAGAATGGGAGGCAGATCCTTTAGCTATCAGGCTCCTCTCCTGTGGAACCAACTCCCAGTTTTGGTCCGTGAAGCAGACACCCTGTCTACTTTTAAGACTAATCTTAAAACTTTCCTTTTTGACAAAGCTTATAACTAGAGTGGCTCATGTTACTCTGAGCTACCTTTATAGTTTTGCTGCTATAGGCTTAGGCTACTGGAGGACATCAGGGCCTACTTTTCTCACTCTACTGATTTTTACTGTTCTCCAGTCTACTGTTCTCCAGATTTGCATTGCATTACATTGAAATGACTGTTGTCATTTCAGCTTTTAACTTTTTGTTCTCTCTCTTTTTTCTTCATAGTAGGCACACCTGGTCTGACGTTCTGTTGACTGTGAAATCATCCAGGGAGGACAGATCACCGACTATTACCATCTAATGTAGAACAGATTACTAGATCAATGTGTGCTTCTGTGCTTTTTTGTCTCTCTTGTTGTGTCTCTGCTCTGTCTTCTGTAACCCCAGTCGGTCGAGGCAGATGACCGTTCATACTGAGCCCGGTTCTGCCGGAGGTTTTTTTTTCCCGTTAATGGGTGGTTTTTCTTCCCACTGTCGCTTCATGCTTGCTCAGTATGAGGGATTGCAGCAAAGCCATGTACAATGCAGACGACTCTCCCTGTGGCTCTACGGTCCCCCAGGAGTGAATGCTGCTTGTCGGGACTTTGATGCAATCAACTGGATTCCTTATATAGGACATTTTGACCAATCTGTATAATCTGACCCAATCTGTATAATATGATTGAACTTGATTTTGTAAAGTGCCTTGAGATGACATGTTTCATGATTTGGCGCTATATAAATAAAATTGAAAAAAAAATTGAATTGAATTTATGGCCAAAGTTCTTAATAGCCACTGTGGACTAGGACTTTATGTGGTTCTACTGGTCTGAAGGGGACATGTTTAGGTTTTTATTGGTACACCTGACTGGTGAAACCCTTCGTAAGAGCAGGTTTTTCAAAAATGTTAACTCTAAACTCCAAAAGCTTTTCACTGAGTGTTCTTCTTCATTTTCATGTAAATGATCAGCATTTAGTTCATTAATTGTCTATTTTTTGGTTGTTGTCACATTTTTTAAATTGCCACATTCCCTCCTCCACCTGACTCAAAGCTGAACCAACACACTCTGCTTGTTCACACAGCGTTGCCTTTTCATGGCAACATATAGAGCAACCTACTTTTACTCATCCAGAAGCTGATCGTAGCTCCCACTGATGGCTCACAGGGCACAAAGGAGTTCAGCGATGAATCATTGGGTCGGATGCTGTTGCATGTCTTTGTTGTTCATCGATGCTGCAGACGTTCAGGAGATAAGTTTGAATCTGATTCAGTCAGATAACCTTGGCTTCGTATCACTCTGGACACAAACACTTAGAAAGATGAGCTTCCTATTTTATTTCACTTTATGTCCATTTTTTAAAGCTTCAAAGAGTTATGATGCATCCCATCCTTATTCCATTAACAGGCTACAGCAGTCCAATAAAAAATGAAAGAAATCTATCTGTATGTCGTGAATGAGATCTCCAGGCACTCCTACCCTCCTACAGCGCCAGTAATTCTCCTTCTGCAGCAGTAAGGGCTTGGAAAAAAGAAAACTTTGCCTCCTCTCTAGTCTAGACTGTATCCAACACTTGAAAACAAGCAGCTTCAACATGAGCACTTTTGAAAACGGATCTTTCTGTTTACCTTACAAAACTCGTAAAATAGCAGAATCTCCATCCTGTTTCAAGTGGGGCTTGATGTTATTTCTACAATCATAGCACACATATCTGCACAGAATACCTCTCACATGCATTAGCTCCCCTGGTAAACATGTGAAAAGTGCCTGAAAATAAAATAATCTTTTAGTGTAGCAGAACAATATGGATGTTTAATCATTAGGATAAAAACACATTTAGAAATAACTGTTCTTAGGAAACAAAATAATGCTAATGGGCCCTTTGTTCAGTTTTTACTTTTTAATTTTAATCCCCTGATGCACAATGAGACACTGGAAATACCAGAGAAACATGCTATTTATGTTAGAAACTAGAACTGTGACAAACAATTCTGGATATTAAATGCATTTGTCTTCTGCAGACAGTGATGATAATAGTGATTAGAGGTAAAACATCTGTGTAGAACAGCACCTCCTCTCCTCTCTTAGGCATGGTGGCAGATCTGTAATGCTGTGAGGCAGTTTTTCTTCCATAACATAATAAAAAACTATATTTTGTTTTAGGTTTGAAATAAAACTACAGAATATAAGTAACAGGTTCTGAATCTACCTTATTATACTGCAATATAATTTGTTGGACTCTTTGGAATGAGACCATCTGAATTTGAAATTAACCAATTTCTACATAAGTGGATTTGATCTGAACCTTTTTGTATTGTAAAGTGCTTTGAGAGGACATTGGTTGTGAATCAGCTCTATATAGAAGAACAATTGAAGCACATCATCGTAAATAAAACATCCAATCACATAAGATTTGATACGAGACATGAACTGTAAAACAGCTAAAAACGTGTCATTAGCCAGACATGTAGTGCTTTAAAAGGTTTAGTAACAAAAACCCGGTGCAGACGTGTCACCTCTGCAGAAGGAGGCAGGATGCTGGCAATGCTGCAGGCAGGCTGACCAGCACAAGGTAACAGGGAGGATGGCTGAGGCTGGATCTGAGTCCAAGGGACCAGGCTTGGGTCATGCACTGAAGGTCTGAAGAGAAAAGCAGACAGATCCAAGGGACTATAGGCAAGGCGGTGGTCGTGATACAATTTCAGGTCAGGGTCCAGAAGTCAGAAAGCTTGGTAGATATCTGACAGAGTCTTAGAAAGGCATCAAAATATGTGGAACATATTGGGGTCATAAATCATGGAAACATGCATGAAAAGCTCTGGATATCTACTTGCTAGGCTTTCAATAATCTGGCACTGTCCTGCTCTTTGAGGGGAGATAGTAAGGACCATGAAACAGGTGCGTGGAATGTGGCTGATTGCAGAGCAGTGGGGAAGCAGGTGAGGAGCATGAGGCTTAATTATCCACAGAGGTCTGATGGCCCTTTCAGACAGGACACGATTTGTGCTGTGCTTGCCGCATGGTTCAGTACATTTGCGGAGCGCTTCATCGGTGGGGTTGGCAGGTCCAGTCATTAGTTTGTTTGTTGTCAGCAGCAAAGTGCTGGCAGTGGCCCTCCTAGTTAGAAGAAAAAGAGCAGCAAGGGAGAAGAGGCTGTGGGTGCATGAAAGCCAAAGGTCCAGAGAGCAGCTTGGGGAGTTCTGGCTTGTTTAAGTGTCCAGTTTCTACAGCGATACCATCTCAGACTTATGTCATGCAGTTTAAGGAATTCAGACACACGAAATATTAACTTTTCCTTGATTTTGCTTCCCGCTGATGGCTGGATGGCCCAGTTTTTATTAGCCACGCCTATATTCATCACTGAGTGGTGCTGTTAGAGTTGCACATGCTTGAACTTTGACTGTGGCGTGTCTGCAAGCTCGCCAAGTGGTGCACTCCTCTTTGCCCGGCGCAGAGATAAACCACCCTTACAAGCCATTGAAACTAATTGGTTTCACAGTGCAGCGGTGAGCGCGTCACAGCTTGTCTGAAGGCCACAAGGAGTGGCAGGAAGAGGACAGCAGACATGGCAGATCATAACAAAAATGACCTGCAGAATACTGACAGTCTTACTTTATGCATATTTCTATTGCTCCAGATCTTAATTTGCTGACCTCAAGGCCACTAAGGCCACATTCACACTACAGGGAAAGGCGACTCAAATCCAATCTTTTTGCCCATATGGCACCCATATCCGTCTTTTTCTTAGCAGTGTGAACGGTTTAATTCTGATCTTTTCACCTCCCAAAAAATGCGATCTGTGCCACTTCCATATATGGTACTAATTCAGATATGTATCGTATATTTTTTTCATGTCGCATTTTATCCGTCACTCTCCTCTCTCTCACTACACATCCACACTTCGTAGTAGCAGCCAGCGCTCCATGAAGAAACGTAGTTGATAGCTGCGCTGCTTTCTTCTTACATTACCTCTTCTTGCTATGATGTGGTCTTAATATTGTTGGCTACCGTTGCTCAGCAGTTTCCTAATAATAGAAAGGAGAGATGCCGGCTGGTATCAGTGTTTTTTTTTTTTACACAACTTTATTGAATACTTCTAGAAACAGTTACACTCACCATCACTTCCATAAACACCGCGCTGCTTTGTGATGTCTCCTCCTTTTATCTGCTCTGGCTTCCTCCCACAGTCCAAAAACATGACTGTTAGGTTAACTGGTCTCTCTAAATTGTCCTTAGGTGTGAGTGTGTGTGAGAATGCTCGTTTGTCCTGTTTGTCTCTATGTCCAGGGTGCACCCTGCTTCTCGCCCATTGACAGCTGGAGACAGGCACCAGCACCCCTCGACGAGGGGCGTCACCAGGACATCGCCAGGGGTGGCCACGGCCACCCCTGGCGATGTCCTGGCCACCCCACTGGCCACCCCACTCGCCAGTGTAAATGGTAGTAGCGTCAGTTTAGCATTTCATCCCATTATGCACAGCCAGCAGCACAGCCACTCTTCTTGACCTTCTTGCGCACCGTAGCTCACCCTGCCGCCCCCCCTCCCTTCTAGCCGCTGTTGCGTTCTCAGACAACTACAGCTCAGCGTGTGCCCGCCTTCAACGGTGATAAAAGGTGGAAAGTGAACAAGACTAACGGTAAGTAAATAAGTCAAATCATTCGTTTGTAAAAGAAGAGGGGGGGATATATGAACTGTATCAGCTCCTGTTACAGCGGCTTTTGGTGTCTTTTTGACAAGTTTTCAAAGAGTTACGTAGCTACCGTTGTTAGCTGGTGCTTCTGTATGGTCTGTCAATTTCCAGACAACGAAGTGAAAGTCCACAGACATGTCTTCTTATTTTAAGAAGAAAATAACAGCAGAAGGAGATAAAGAGATGACAGGGGAGCAACAGAGAACGAAGGAGGAGGAGGAGAAAGAGGAGGTGGATGGAGGAGAGGAACAGATAGAGCAGCATGTGATAGATAGATAGATAGATAGATAGATAGATAGATAGATAGATAGATAGATAGATAGATAGATAGATAGATAGATAGATAGATAGATAGAGCTTTATTGATCTCACAGTGGAGAAATTAACTTGTCACACATTGGCTTAATAAACAAAAGTAGGTAACCTGACAAAAGCCAGCTGTATGTCGCTCCGCCTAGCTCCACTCACATACATCTGGGACATCTCCATAGGAATTGCCTTTACAGAAGGCTGGGCCTTATCAAAACTCCTTGCATATGATTGGATAAGCCATTTGTCTGTCATCTTTATCGACGTGCTATTTCAACCACTCACACCGAAGCTAACCCGTGACGCTGTGAGAGCGACGCAGGAAAACAAAACATTTTTTTTTTATGTGTTTGCGGCTCTAGTGGCACGCGTTTTATTCACAGTGAGCTAACAGGAAGAGGGGGGAAGACAGGCGGCAAAGCGCCGCGGAAAACAAAACTTGCCAAATCCGGTCGGGAGAAGGGCGAAAACATCGTTTCCACCAACAAAAGCCGCCATTGCTATCAAAACAGTCTCACGTCATGGTCGCGTCTCCACTACGTCACATCTATGGAACTCCAGCCCTGCGTCCTGATTGGCCAGACCATAAAATTGGTTGGAGAAATCACTCTCTACCGGCGGTGTCCCAGATGTATGTGAGTGGAGCTAGGCGGAGCGAGACATGCATCTGGCTGTTGTCAGGTTAAAAAGAAGGTGCCAAAGGATGAAAAGGTGCATCAGGTATATACAGTGTGTCCACATATGTACAGTGTATTAAAACTGTAGCGAAAGCAGGTGTTCCTGCACCGACAGGTGAAGTTATGACCATGTGGCCATAATAATGGTATTAATGAATTGTCTAGAAAGTAATATCCTCGGAAGAATTGTATGTTTTGTTAAGTGTATTTGTTTTTTATTGTGACGGACTCACTTAAATATATACACTTAAAAAATAAAACAAATAATTATGCGTTGTGTATATATATATATATATATATATATATATATATATATATATATATATATATATATATATATATATATATATATATATATATTAGTTTTATTTGTCTGAATCGAAATGCCTATTGGCCAGAAATGATCATAACTATGGGGGAGGCTGGTATTATTATTATTTATTGTTATTGTCATCATCATTTTAATGTCAGAATAACAGACTTTTGCTCCTGTTTCATTATAGATATATCCCAGTCAAGACTAGAACGGCCCAAGCAGCCACAACTAAAAATCTTCCCTCGAACCTGTCAAGGGGACATAAGAAGATGCTTTTCTAAAGACTGGTGCAACACATATAAATGGCCTGAACTGAGTCTGGTAACCAGAGTTGGAGACTATGGATCTTTGCTGGGAAGTTATTTTTGTAAAAGTAATTATTTTCGTTTCAGACTAAGTAAAGGTATAACTGTTTCTTACACATACAGCATAACCTTGTTGTCAAAATATGACTGTTGTTCCCTGTTTTCCCTGAAATTGCTGTTACATAAAATATGTGCTTCTTCCTATAATATTTTGTCCTTGCTTTCCAAAAGCTTTCAAATATGACTTAGTCAGTTATACAATGAGGCTAACGATGTGCAAGATAAATAAATGATTTACTTGTGTATTTAATAGTTCATATGTAAGAAAGGTAAATCCGTAACCTGTTTGTTAAATATTTCATATGCAAGCACTGTAACAGCAAAAATGTATTGGTTACTGCAAGACTTAAGAAAATTACTTTTTTATAGGTTCATGCCACAATTTGATGTTTTTTTGTGACTGTCTGTTTTTGAACTTTAAATAAAGTTTTTTGTGTGAACAAGTATTTGAGTCGATTATTTTATGTATACAGGCATTTTCAGCTATTTTCTAAACCTACTTATTCCGGTTAAGTGTTAGCAAGAAGGGGTTGGGTTGTGTACTGTATATAGTATAGTATATATGTTTGTAAAGGGTTTTCTATTGGCCACCCCTCGCTAGCTTTGTGCCCCATGTTGGCCACCCCGGTAAAAATATTCTGGCTGCGCCCCTGCCCCTCGTGACCCCACAATGGATAGATGTGTTAGAAAATAGATAAATGGATGAACAGCCACCTAAAAAAAAGACCTACGGTGTGAATGTAGCCTTAGTATCCTTTTACAAAGGGAGGTTAAATGGACCCCCACAAAGCAACTGATCATCCACAGATAATATATATTTAAGACTAGACAGCGTCATGTAAAATGGGCTCAATAAAGTTATTTGTTGTTGGATAATCTGCACCCAGCAGGGTCCTTGAAGGAGAACAAGGGAATTATAATAAAGAGATGACTGCTGACGGGCAAAGCTAGGTTGTCACCTTTGCTGTCTCTCTTAATCTGAGCATATGGAAAACGCAACAGATGAGCTTTAAAAAGAGTGTCTGGTGAGGAAGGCTTACCGTTAAAGGAAGAAAATGTATGTAAAGAGAGACGCAACTCCACTGAAAAGTGTGGATTCTGGGTGGTGTTTTTCTCCCACTGAGCACCAGGTGTCCCCGGAGGCTGACGGCGTGCTTCAGCACACCTGCTCTTCATCCAGTTCATCAGCTGGAGTTAACGAGGAGCTGGGTACCAGTCATTTGGCTCTGAAGTGTCAACCTGTGCAGCACCTACAGCCCTCCAGTCATTTTTCGTGTGTTCATCTCCCAGGGATCACCTGGCTTAAAGCTAACCTCACGCTCTCAGAATTTTTTCAAGGCTCCCTCCCCTGGGTCCCTTTCTCAGAGAAGCTCCCTGGAGACATTCAAACCTCCTGGAACCATGATCTCACCAGCGACTGCCTTTTAAATCCACTAACAACAAGCTCCTCTCCAGCAGAACCTTTTACCCTTAAACGCTCCATCATCTACTCCAAACCCAGCTCACCACACGGACCACCACCCTCTACCTCAGCAGTGAGACCCACTCTCTGACGCAGTCACCTCAGTATTCACCCTTTTATTTGCTCTGGTCATCTCTCAACCTTTTTCTGGAGATGCTGCAGATTTCAGTCAAGCTTGAAGAGCGTCGGTTTTGAAGTGGAGAAATCTTTCTCTGCCCGTCATGTAAACCCAGCTTCACTGTGGACGGTGTACTGGTGATCTGATCCAGGCCAAAGCAGGGTCGATCCTCCTTGAACATCGGAACAAGTTCCCTTCCAGCATATCTGGCTCACCGGTAATTGTTTAAATTACATATACATTAGCTTTGAAATTTCTCCAATATACCTTCTGAACTTGTCTAAAGTTTACTTCACTTTACTGAGTTCCAGGTTCTTCCATTGTTCTGCTTGCTGGTCAAAACAATGAGCGCTGCATAACAAATCTTTTTTGTGCTGCAAAGAGAAACTAGCAACTGCACACAAATATGAATACTAACCGAAAATTAAAATTATTTAATTTTTTAGTTAAAATACCTCTGTGACCACTTTTCACACCATTCATGTGAATGCAGACATAAATACAAATACAAGTACAAATCAAAACATGAAATTACTGTGAAAAAGTTTTTGTCGCACATTTCATAGAGCAAAACACAGATACTTTATAGACCCATTACAGATAGAGTGAACAATTTCCTAAGATTTTATTTCCTGATGATCCTGGCTGTCAAATAATAAACTAGAATATTGTGAAAATATATAGTCATAGAAAGTTGAGTGGAAGGAAAAAGTGCACCAGAAACAGGAATGATTGCAGCCTTGATAGGATTGTCAGCGAAAAACTTAGGTTAGCTGCACAAGGAGCGGACTGAGGCTGGATTCGGAGCGTCAGAACCACCGCATGTGGATGAATCCTACACATGGACTACAGATGTTGCATTCCTCTTGTCAAGCCACTCCTGGACTAGAGAAGATATCAGAGCATATTATCTGGGCTAAAGGGAAAAACAACCAGACTGTTGCTCTGTGGTCCAAAGTCTCATTTCCACCTAGATTCTGAAGTCCACAGTCAACACAGACGGGACATTTTATTGCACTTCATGCGCCCCTCTGCTAAAGAGCTTTATGGAGATGCGACTTTCATTCCCCAGTAGAACTCAGCACCTGCCCACACTGCCCAAAGGAACCAGAAGCTGCGTCAATTACCATAGTGTTCCTGTCTGGTTGATTGTATAGTCTTCTCCCTGTATGGATACAGATTCTATGATAAAGTCAAGCTTGAAAAATTAGTGATGAAACACAGACCGATAAAAAAATGCTAAACCAGATATCCAAAAGCATTCTTTCCATCTCTAAGATGTTTGTAAAATATATATATATATATTAGGGCTGGGCGATAATTCAATAACAATATCTATCGATCGATAGACGTGTGGCGCGATAGGAAAAAATAGGGTCAATTAAAAACTTCGATAGACAGTTTTACTTCCTTGCTACAGTCGGCACGCCGTCACTAAGCGCCGCCCTCTCAAACCACAACACAGAGCATGTGAATATGTCGCAGCAAGGAGCTGCGGAGGAAACGGTCCCAAAACGGGGTTTTACTAGTTCACCAGCCTGATAGAAATAAACCAGTGATTTGTAAAACTTGCAAGGAACCGGTAAAAACAAAGTCTGGTAACGCAACCCACCAGTATTCATCACGTAAGCCGCTCACACCCGCAGCAGCGCGAGCTGTGCGGCTCCGCGTCGTCGTCGTCGGAATTTTCTGGAACTTCTTCCAAAACAAAGCAGGTACAGCAGCTAAACTGGGCTCCCTTCATTGTGATAAAATGACAAAGCGTCCAAGCGGCATAAGGACATAACGCATGCAGTAACGTGCTTCATAGTGGTAGATATGTCTGCTGTTGTCTGCAGCTGAAAAACCTGCCACTCTTGATCCGCGATATAAAGTTAAATTATTTTTCTTAAAAATAATTCTGTTATGGTTAAAAAAGTTGGTTAAATAAAGATTTAATTGGAATTCTGTGTTTGTGTTCTTTATTTAAATCAAATCATTTAGCAATATCATAAAATGTCCAGGCAGAGCTGCACATAAAATATGGTTTTAAATATTTTCAATAATTATCGATATCGATCAATATGCATTTTTTTTTATCGATAAGCTTTTTTTCTATATCGCCCAGCCCTAATATATATATATATATATATATATATATATATATATATATATATATATATATATATTATATACATACACATAAACATAAACATAAGAGATCAGCCTCCTAACCCTTTAAAAAAAGTTTTATACAAATGTACAGATATCTAAATGTGTTTTTTTCATCTCTAACACTTTTGTGAAAAATAAAAATATATATATGCAGACACACATAGGAGATCAGCTTCCTAAACCTTTAAAAAAAGTTTTATACAAATACAAAATCCTCAGCTGAAACCTGGCATGAGCTCCTGGTGTTTTCCTGCCACTCCTCATTTTATCTGCCCTCCTCTCATGTGCACAGCGCAGATTTGTGTGCCTCTTCAATCTATCAATTTACATTTTGCTGTGGATGGAGTGAAACCGTGTCGGAGCCAAAGAGCAGGTGGCTGATTGTCAGACAGATGAAGGTGGCAGGCTGCGTGGCGATAAAGTGGAGGACCTTCTGGAGCAGATAATTAAAGACTCAGCTTGCTCCTAGAAGAGGAAACACCTGTGTTGGATGTTCGATATCTGGGTGCGTCCTGTTTATCAGAGCACATCAGCCATGTGAGCTTACAGATTGCTGACGCACATCTTTTGGTGTTCTGCTCTCATTCAGGTGGCCGCTCCTCTGACGGTGTTTGCAGGCAGCAGGAAGCAGGCCTGCAGCTTGTGACATCAGACGTTTTAATCATGCCAGGCAGTAAATGCATCTCACCAGGGCATAAAAGATAAGACCTGCTGCAGAGTTCCTGTGCTGTCTGAATTACAGTGATGGTTTCCTCTGATAAGAAAACAAATAAAATTCAATTCAGGTTCTTGTTTATTTATATATACCACCAAATCACAACAAATGCCATCTACAGAAAGTCTGCTAATGGGTCCAATTCATTTAGAATCCCCAATTAGACCCTAATTTCAGTTCAGACCAGTTAACTGATTTCACATTTTTGTTCTCTTCCTTCACAAAAGGACAATAATTGTGTAATTCAGTGTTTGTTAATTATTTATTCATTAGCTAAAGTAATCTTCTAATAACAACACAAATATGCACAAGATTTCCAGCTTCCAGAGTTTCAAGTATCACTACTCTTACTAGAGTAAAATTACTGGCTACTCTACCTACTGCGAGTAACTTGATGAATAAAGAACAGACTTCAACATTCATCTGTACATGACCAAACCTTCTCAGCTTCTCTGGCTTTATCTCTAGAACATCTAACAGGAGCTGTTCCCTTGATGAACTCATTGATGATTATCCCCATCCTTTTAACTTCAAAATAGATCCTCAGCATCTTCATCTCTGCTGCCTCCAGCTCTGCCTCCTGTGTCGCTGTCTCTAGACCAGACCTGGTTGGTCTCACCACCGTCTTCTACACCTTTCCTTTCATTCTCGCTGAGACTCATTTATCCCACAACACACCTGACACTTCTCTCCACCCGCTCCTCTTTTCCAGACTCACCTTTGCTCTGGACTGTTGACTCCAAGTCCTTTGAATCCTCCACCTTCCCTGTAACCTCTCGGCTCCACTTGGGTCCCTCTCATTCACACCCATGTGTTTGGTTTTGCTACGGCTAACCTTCATTCCCTTCCTTTCCAGGGTAAACCTCCATCTTCCTAGATGTTCCTCCGCCTGTTCTCTGCTCTCACTACAGATCAGTCTCATCTGCAAACATCATAATCCAGTCTAACCTCGTCTGTCAACCTGTCCATCACCACTGCAAAAGAGAAGGAGCTCAGAGCCGATCCCTGGTGCACTCAAACATGTCCTGCATCACCCTGACATCCCTCTCTGCCACTCCAGACTTCCTCATTTGACACTACAGCTCCTCTCTCGGGACCCTGTCAGATGCTTTCTCTAAGCCTTTAAAACAAAAACACACAATACAGCTTTAACCCTCTCTGTCTGTTCCTTCGCCATCAGGCATACCTTTGCTTTCATGAACCAGATTTAACTCTCACTCTGAGCTCCAGGTGTGGGCAAAGCAGTTTTAACACAGTCTTTAGTACAGGAATGATGCATATCAACCAGCTTTTGGAGTTACATACACCTTGGCTGCATTAATACCAACACAGGAGTGATATTATATGCAACACTCCTCCAAAAAGCAGCAACCAGGATTTCTCCATTCAGAGATTTTCTGGACAGATCACACTAGAAGGAGACCTCAAGAGGAGCCCAGAACTGTGTTGAGGAGATATAATTCCCTTCTGGTCTTGGATGTCATGGGTTCCAACAAACATTAGCTGGAAAATATCTCAGGGAGGAGGGAATTGCTCTGCCTGAAGTTTAAGGGATCTTTACAGAAAGGTTCCAGGTATTTGATCTACCTTATCTTCGCTATGTGTCTGCGTTAAACCAGACATTTAAAGGTAGAAAAAGTGTCTTTCAATAAGGTCAATGAGTTTTGTTTTGTTACATTCAGCTGCATCGTTTCTCATATAAACTCTCCTAGCAGACCTTCTTGTTAAATAAAGTTCATTACATGCCTGCCACCTGCCTCTCGGTTTTCTTTCCCCTCCAAACCAATATATTTCAGAAAGAGCCAATCAATCTCTGTTATTTTTGATGCCCTTCTCCACAGCTGTCAGCTTTCATTTCTATTTTCCGATCGGTGTATCCCTCCCTCTTCTTGTCTGTCTTCACCTTTAATGAACTCAGCATCTCTTGGGGGGAACAGTGTATCCCCCCCCCCACTCACCACCGTGTAAACCTCAGCGGTGAGTAGCGCTGGGTGTGTTTGCTCCTGACCTGAATTGAGCGCTGAAGGCCACTGAAGCAAACCGAAGCCCTTCCTGCTGCTCGTGACCTCTCGCTCCGCTTATTGTGTTGAAAGCCTCCAAATCCGCCGGTCATTAGAGCTCTTCTCTGATTGCTTTTGTGACCAAAAAAAATTAACAAAAGATTTGTTTCATAACAAGTCGTCTCTATTTTTGTTCCTCATACTCACTGTGAAAAATGGGAGGAAACAGCTTGGAAAGCAGTTTGAATATTCCACCAAATGTGTTGCTTTTGGTTTTCCTGTGTAGAGAACAGAAACATCAGCCCTGAAGCTTCCTGACAGCAGTTCAGTCGTTATCTGAATTATCTGCTAACAGAGCCAAAAGTTTTGTTTACAGTAACAAGATGATCGCTGGTTTTGGTTGGCCTCCTTCCATTCTTTTGGTACTTTGACTAGGCCATTCTGACACGTGAATACGTTTTGGATCTAAACCATATGATTGTAGCTCTGGCTTTAAGTTTAAGGTCCTCCTGCTGGAAAATGAGAACCTCCGCCCCGGTTTCACATAGTTTTCATGTCTCCTACATGTCTTGTAGCAGGAACTTCTCATGGCTTTCTTTCAGTACTGGCATTGTTTTTGCCAGTCTTTTATAAAGGTTACATTTATGGAGAGCACACCCAATATTTGTCCTCCCATTTGATGTATGAAACTCTACAGCTCCTCCAGTGTGCTAGGGTCCCCTTGTCTGCTTCTCTGGTTAATTTTCTTGTTGCCTTACCTGTTGGTTTGGGGGGATGACCATGACCTGTCCTTATTCAGATGAAGGATTGTTGAGATTGTCAAAGCTTGAGGCCTTGTTTTATAGCCAGACCTGCTGTAAACATCTCTGTAACTTTTTCCCTGAGCTGTCTGTTGTGTTCTCTGGTCTGCTGGTTGTTCACTGATGTTCTCTAACAAACCTCTGAGACCTTCACAGAACATGTGGATTTATATTGGCATTAAATTACACACAGGTGGACTCTGAGTATTGACTTGGTTGAATCCTGAAGAAAAGATGGATTTTATGTGGGGAGTAAAGGGATACCACCCTTTTCAAATTTCAAAAACAATGTACTCTTTTCCTACTGCTCCACTTTTCAGCATACCTTGTGGTGGTGTGATTGAGAATATCCAATAAAATACAAATAAAACCAGATATTACCATGCACAGCATATAAATAAATTGTTGTCTCACTTTCTAACATTAAATTAGAAAAAATATTTCCTGCTTGTGTTCTGTTAGGATTATCAAAATGATTTCTATTTGCTAAATACTAGAATTGTATAGCATGAACTTTTTACAACTTTTTTACAGCTGAATTTCACACATATTTACCTAGTACTTGGTAGAGCCCCACCTTTAAAGTTTTTGACTTGGGCCAAACATTTAGTATAAAATTAATGAACTTTGTCACAATAGCTTGCTGTAATTTTGGCCCATTCCTCCTGACAACTACTGTAACTGCGTCAGGTTTGTAGTCCACCTTGCTCACACACACACACACACACCTATCAGCTCTGCCCACTCATTTTCTGTGGGATTGAGTTCAGGGAGCCCCGATGGCTGCCCCAACACATTGATTTTGTTGTTCTTAATCCACTTTGTAACTAATTTGGCAGCATGCTTAGGGTCAATGTATGTCTGGAAGACCTATTTATGCCACATCTTTAATTTCCTGTTAATGTCTGAGACGTTGTTTGTATAATGTCTTTCCTCATTATGGCATCTATTTCGTGAAGTGCTCCAGTCCCTCCTGCAGCAAAACACCGTCAACACATGATGCTGCCACCACCATCCCTTACATCAGAGATGACGCTCTCAGGCTTGCAAGCTTCCCCCTTTTTCCTCCAAATTTAACAATGGCCACCCTAACCCATTCATCTCTGAAGCAAAGAACCCATCTCTTTCCTGGACTGTATGATAGTTGGACATTTCTATGCTGTTTATACTGGCATAAGACACTATGAACATAACTGTGGCACATTCAGGCCTCTAGATTTGGAGCCAAGCATAAACCAGACCTGTGGAGGTGCTTCACTTCCTTATATCCTGCCTGATTTCCTTTGAATTGCCCATGATTTCACACAAAGAAGCAGTGTTTTGTGGTTTAAAATGCATCCTCAGGTGAGCCTCCATTTAAGTCAAATGTTGAAGCTACAAAGGCATGGTATAAACATCTGGAATTTTGTTTAAAGAATCTTAGCGAACGCAAACTTCAGGTTTGTAAGAAAGAAAATCCTTTCTCCATGTTCTGACAAATAGACATAAAGTAGGTTCTCTTAACTTACCTAAACAGAGGAAAACTCTAGGTTAATTTAATATTGATGCAAAAAAGTTTTTTAACGTGACAAAATGTTAAACTGGTATAAAGACTTTTATAAAGTGACATATATAGCCACTGAGAGGTGGAAAATGTTGAGTTAGGCAAGAACAATCAATTTAAGGCTCTTCTTTAAACTATTAAAGGAGTAAATCTTATAATGAAACAACTATAACGCGTGATGACGTTCCAGATAAATTTGAACATTAACAACCAACCACTCTGAAGATAAAACAACATTTGTGCCTTCACTTCATCTCTTTGTGTTTTAGCTTCGGTTGAAGCTAATTACAGGTTGCGCTCCATGTAATTCAGCACAAGCAGCTTTGGTTTGGTGAAGCGTAGGTCTTTATATTTTCTATACAGCCATTCATCCCTCTTTGCTTTATCCCAGATGACAGCTGACGAGGGAAGCGTTTTTCTGCATTTTTCTATGAGTGCAGGTTCAACAGGGGACGTGGAACGCAGCTGACGCTCAGTCGCCATGGAGGAATGTGCAAAGGTCACCTGCTTGTGTCGTTAATTACAGCATGAATCAACTTTCTCATGCAAGTCCTCGACATATACGTCGGTTCCCCAGCATCCAGTTCATTTCAGAAGCCCCCCCTCACACCCCCCGCAGTCTGAGACTAGGTCATTTCACTGATTCACAGCCACTTGTATCTGCGGGAGACCGCTGACTGGGCTGTTGTCTGCGCGCCGCTGCCTCATCAAGCGTGCTGCTGGGTGTGTTTAAAGGAGAGCGCATTGCTACCCAGCAGATCCTGTATTGTTACGTTTAACTTTAGTGGATCTCCTGACAGAAGGAAGAAAGCCCGGCTGCGCAGAGTGGAACCCACAATCAGGTTTAAGACATCAGCTTCACCGTGTAGTGAGTCTGACTTTAAAACAATGTGGGGTAAAACAGGGCAAAGCAAAGGAGACCTGTTGGGAAAAATGTGGAGGTGCACAAGCTGGCCCGTCTGAGGTCAAAGTTTAACTCTACAATGCTGTAGAATAACCTAACCACAGATAGGCCTGCATGAGATTCTTATAGTATCAGAATATTTCCACAAAAACCTAAAGAAAAACATATAAATGCAATTTTGCTACTTACAGTATACTTCAAATAACCTGGTTACTGTAGCTTTAAAAATTGGTCAGGTCAGGGTGAGTGATGGGCGACACGCCTTGGTTTCCATTCTATGGATGTCCATGTTTTCTTAGAGATGGCTGCTAAACTTTTCTCATACTGACAAACAAATGTATATATATCAGGGTGCAGTTTTTGCCTCCTGCACCCTAACCATCTTCCAGCACCTTCCTCCTCCCATACAGCCCCATCTACACTCTCCAGTAATCACCTACACCTGTCATGCCCAATCAAGCCCAGACTCATTCGACCTGCTACCTCTCTATTTATCTGACTCTGGATTAGGAGTCTGCTTTTGAATCAGAGGTTCTGGAGAACCTCTGGGCTGAACCAGCATGCATCATGTCAGTACCAATCAGAATATTAATTCTGCTGCTTTAATAACAAGTGAAGTGGCAACGTCCGTGACAGAGAGAGCTGTCAGCCACAGAGCGGAAGTGACGCTGCAGTGCATTTACCGTTTCCTGTGACATGGACATGTTCAAGCAAACTGAATGCTTGGCCTCTGACCACTGGAATTACAATGCAGCCTTGTAGGAAGTAGCTCTGATTCATTCATCAGGCAGAAAGGATGATCACATTATCAGAGCTCAAGGTTTTATTCCACAAGCGGCCCAGGAGGGGAAAAAAGTCTCAATGGTTTTCAACTGAGGTTGGCTCATTACTGCTCAAGGTTGGTGTTTCTCAACAAGCTATTCTGTATACAGATGGAAATGTGTTTTTTTTGGGTAATAACTGAATAATCTGCTTCATTTAAAAGTAAAAACTGATTGACATTCAGAAATGTCAGGATTTTCTTTTTACAGGCATCTGCAATCACTTTTTTTCAGAACCAAGAACTTTGGGAGACCAACATAAATGTATTTGTAGTTTGTATTTTTAAATAAAATATATGACTGGGTAGGTGTGAGATTCCCATATGATCCCCTGGGTTCATGTGTACCTGAACTCCCATGATTGAGACTTGAGGCCTTGAGCCTTAAGTTCAGGTACACATCAACTATGAGCCAAAACACACTGGAAGTCCATCTCTGAATGGATAAAACAAAAACAAAAGCAAATCAATGTTTGGAGTGTTTTGGAGTGGCTGAACCGAAATCAGATCATGTGGTTGAACTAAAACAATTCACAAAAATCCCTCTAACGTGGCTTATAATACTCTAATTAGTGGACCAATCAGAGGATCGGGCTGAAATGAAAGCTTTTTTTATCCCCTTAATTTTAAATAATAATAAAATCATAATTTAAAAATAGATTATTATAATTCCAAAACAGAATTTAACACATTTAGAATTTTTATTCTTTTTAAAAAGTAACATAATCATAAACAGCTGGGTTGAGCTGGTTAATTGGCATCACTGTCCAGCCAGCAGGTGCGACATCCACAGGGCTGTGTGTAGGTTTGTTTGTGCCTTACCTCTCTGATTGCTGGGTGTGACCTGCAGGTTTGTCCCCACAGCCAGAGCTCGCTCAGTTCAATCAGGAGAAGGTTGAAGTATGAAGGTAATTTTGAATCAAAACTATTTGTGCATTTTAAGTGTGAATTTGAAGTTGCAGAGTTACATTATAAGTTTTGTAACTGTAGAATTAAAAAAAAAATCACAAGTACATTTTTTTCGCCTGTTCGAATTTTAAGTACAAGTACAGGAATTGTGTTCTGTAAGTTGCAGATCAAAAATCTCTTAGATTCTCATTTTGCTCCAGGTGCTCCAGAACTATTTTTGCAAAACTATTTGTGCATTGTAACTTTGGTGTTTTGTAATTGTAGATTTTTTTTGTCACGATTACAAAAAAAAATCCAAAAAACGTTACACCTCTTCAAATTCTTGAGTACAAGTACACAAATTGTGTTCTGTGAGTTACACATCAAAAATGTCTTCCATTCAGTTTTGCTCCAGTTGATCTAAAACAAATGGTGCAACATGTGTTGAAATCTTCACAATCTTTTTATTTTATTTTTTTCCCTTAACACAAATACAAATCAATGAATACAACTGCACGAATCTGCTGCTGTGAGTCTGCTGTGAGTCACAAATTCAAACTTTACAAGTTACACCTTCATTTTCACTTTTGAGCTAAATGTCACACCGGTAAAAATGATCCGTGACTTGTGGGTAGTACCCTTGGTCGTACAGCAGAGGGCGCTGTCTGCTCGGTCAGTCTGTACCAACCGGAAATACATATATGGCCTACTGCCATGTTGCCTTCCCAGACCCAGCCCATGTAGATCTTCGAAGGATGCAGCCACTGATATTTACTGTATTTTATGATGTTTCAAAGTAGTTTTGCTTGCTATGCTAGCTTTTTAACATAACTACACTAGTGTCTTACTCCCTCCATTACGAACAAATAAACGTACATCTTCCAGGTAGGAAGAGTAAACGATGCTGGTGAAGATTCTCAGTCATCCAGGGGTCCGTTCTTCGTACGTCGCTAACTCAGCTGGATTTGATTGTTGACGATTTGGCATGATCTTGGATCGTTTGGTTCTTCGAAACTCATCCTGGACTTGCTGTCATAGCAACATGTGCGCAAACTTGAACCTGCTCGCGAGCAGCCTTATTTCATGTAAACAGGATTAGATCGCAGCTTTATAAACGGAGGAGATAGGGAAGTCTGTCTAGCCAGTGCACTTGGACCACCTAGTGGCAGAGGACGGGACAGAATTGTGGAACACCATTTTTAATCTTTAATAAAAGACGAAACAAATAATGCTTAGTTCCTGTCGTTTTATTTAAACATTTTTTATAAAGAAAAGCCAGCAAGTAATCTTTTGCCGGCAATAAGGGATAGTTATGTAAAGTCAACAATACTACTGTCAAATGATGTATTAGAACTTACTCTGAAGGTCCTTTTGAAGCAATTCGATCTCTAGTGCAAGTTTTCAAATTGTGGAGTTCAATTTCTCTTCTTAATTTGTGTTTTTTCAGGTCAAAATACTATTTTTTTTTTTTTGAAGAAGCCGTTTATATAGGGAACGGATGGCACCCTGTGTGATTTTGTGAAAGAAAAAGAAAGGGTGAAACATGCCTCATGCAACAAAAGTAAAAAGGCTTTTCCTTGGTGGCTGATATGAACAGACAAACATATCATTTAACAGTGGCTTTTAAAAAGAGGAAAAAGTGTCTTTTTAAAATATAGCATAATAATTAAAGGCTACCATTTTGTAGAATATTCTTGTACTTCACTTTTTTCCCCATGTTCTAGTGGGTCCGGTGAAGGCTCTGACATAAAAGAACAAAGTAAATATGAAATTATTAAAAAGCAAAAATACATACTGTAGAAAGTGATAGAAACATCTAACATGGACAGCACTGATCCATTTAATTTGTCTGCCCTCTCTCCTGGCTTTAGCAGACTTTGAGGTGTTCCCTGTTGTTTTAATTAATGACTCAAATTCGGCATAACCTTTCATTAAAAGCTCGTGTTCTGCTTGCGAGAAAAACTGTGGGCGTTCTTTGGCCATGCTGAACAGCCAATAGCAGCGTTGCTGATCATTGTTTCTACTGGATGTACTGGAACTGATTTTTCGATTGCAATGCAAATTGTAATTGACAATAAAATTTGATTGATTGATTGATACTATCGACACATTTCCCCTTTTAAACAAACGCATGAACGCGCAGTTATCTCAGATAACTGAATCCAGTGATACTAATCGTAAACAACAGGTATGTTCGAAGAACCCAATTAGCCGGATCATGATTAGCCGGATGAAATCATCTTGGATGTTAATTTGATCTTGGATGTTTTAAGCAACGTACGAAGAACGGACCCCTGGTCATAGTTATTCCAAAAAAAAAGTTAAAAAAAAAAACAACTGGACTTTTTTCCTAAGTTTAAGGACGTTTCGCTTCCCATCCAGAAAGCTTTCTCAATTCAAATGTCTGGAGTAGTGTGGAGTTCCAAGCTTATTATTGTCTAAACAAAGGCCTTGTTTTGGCTTAGATAACATGCAAATTAAACCAAAACTGGTCGACCCCTTTGCAATGGGGAGTCGTTAGGGTCATTGTTGGCCTGGCTTACAGGAGAGATGTTTTGATCACCTGCGTGGAGGTGAGGATTGAGGATTCCTGTACTGAGGAGGTAGCTCTCCTGTGCCATTTTATCTGGCCCACTCATTTACACTGGCTTGCAACCAGGTCATGTGATGATCAAGTTATCCCCAGCGACTAAAAAAAGGACACGGCTGCCGTTTCCTGTGAAAAAGTAAACATAAACCAAATAAACCACAAAAACATTAGGATACATGGTCACTAATAAAATAACAGAAATGGAAAGCAGTTCAGCACCATGGATAGCGACCACATCATCTTGATACCCACGTTAATGTTCACCTCAGAGCCTGTAAGTGCCCATAGTAAAACACAGACGTATCCACAGAAATGTCTGAATCTTGGCTAAATGCTAATATAAACCACTACAAACACCATTAAAACTATAAGCACTTGAATCAAAAAGCAAACAAAATCCAGAAATGCCATGAGACCATCTAGGTCACATCCAAACCCAATGAGCGCATAGACTGATAAAGTATCAAGTTTGTCCTCACTGATGCTCCTCAGCCAGGGATTTACCTTTTCTCACACCCATCTATACTATTCTGAGGGTTTTCGCTTCGGAGTGAAATTGAAAGGATCACAAGACGGAACGAGGGGTTCTGCTTAAGTCCTGCCACAATAATTTTGCTGTCCTTATTTCCTGCATTTAATTTTGTTCATATTAGACTCAATGTTGATATGTGTTTGACAGACATTTATCAAAATCTGGAACAAATCATCCCATATTGCGTCAAAACAGACGCAACATTAATCAAACGGACGATTACATATTTTACTGCACAAACATCACATTGGGGAAAACAACTGTCCTGTTGGGAAACGTTGACTTACTTCTCGCTTCTTTGTCGGGAATCTTCTGATGTATAACGTGTCTGGGGAGGGATGAGGCATTGCAAACACGTCATCCATACTAGTAAAACACACTTAAGTGTGCAGCAACGGGTGTGGGAGGGAAGTGCTGTGGTCGGCTGGAAGGCTGCTAAACTCTTTAATGTAAATTTAAATCACAAAATGGGTTAACTGTAACTTCAAGCGGTCGTGTATAAAATATACGCTCAGCATAAACGTGATTTAATTTTTTTAATAGCTCTTGGACGGATTTGCTGTTTTTCCTTTGTTGTTAGTTTTCCTTGAGACCACGTGCACACAGTGATAAACCCTAAACAGGTTGAGAGAACCTGTGAAGTTTATTCACAGCATCCTGATCCAGCAGTTAAAGCTGACATTTAGAATTGCACACAAGAAATTATGAAACAAAAACTCAGCAGCAACTCTGCCCCCAAAAAACACTCTTTTCATGCATTTAAATATGAGTCATCTTCCCTCTCAGAGCTAATGTGTATCAGCTGTCAGTATCTGCAACACCCCTTCCTTCCATACCAGCGTCGTCCTATAGAAGTGTTTACTGAGGAAGATAAATGGGAAGACCAGACTGAACAATAATTAGCTGTGTAATTAGTCCCCAGCGAGGCTGAAAAACCTAATTGAAAACAGTCCTGTTGAGGAGTGGGATTGTAAAACACGAGGAGGATAATGGACACGAGAAGATAGCCGGTCGATGGTCCTGATTCAATCAGACTCTTCTCCTCCTTGTCCCCGTTGACTTGTTGTGACATCTTTAATTAAAGGAGTGACATTTAAAGGGACGCTCCTGGAGGTGGAGGCTCAGTGCAGTCTGTCCCTGATGGTGAGTGGCCACCATTGGCTCCGGTCTCTAAACCTCCTCCGGGTCTGTTTGCAACAACAGACTAATGTGTTTGGTAGGCTGGTAATGAGCCTTTACTGTCTACATGCCTCCCTGATGTTCTCTATCCACTGGTTGTGCAATCAATTGCTTTTTAGTGTTGATATAAATCCCTTATTTGTTCTTCTAGTGGATGTTAAAGGGTTGTTTTCCTTTCTTGCTGGATTTTGATGACTGTGCTTTTTTTGGGGCCCTGGCAAATATTCCCAACACCCAGCCAAAGATCTTTGGTTTCACTCATGCTGGAGAAACCTTGTCACTTCTTGGAGCCAGTCTCTCTGCAAAGTGAACCCAGATCCCCAGAATAAGATGTGTTTGGTTCAAAAATGGTTTAGTTAAAAGCTATTTATTAATCTATTCTTGTTATAATGATTTGCGGTCTACCTCTACTAAAATGAGCCATTTCACTCTATGTGTAATGATCTACATCTGAGCTTTAATTCTGAATTGAGGGACAAAAAATATTGAACTTTTTTCTAATTTGGTAATTTTTTTGACATGTTGAACCTGTATGTGCTGACAGTTGACAGCTCAAACTCAGGCCTCCTCAGTTGCACACCTTCTTATTTGCATAGCCTTCAAGTTCTGGTGAAGAAACATTCTTTGGAATTTGTTGTTTATTGGATAGAAATCTCAAAAAGTGGATTTTAAAGACGACAAAGCTACAACAAATTGACAATGGTGGTTTATTTTCAGCGCACCAGACAAACTGCTTGTGCTGTTGGGTTTGAACCCTGCAGGATAAGTTTAAAGTTTGGCTTGATGAGGCAGATTGAGAGCAGCAGACGGCTTCAGGACAACATCATGTTCTGCCAGCACAGTTTTCCTGCCCAGAGTTATTTAAAGGCAGAAAGGTCGGGCCATTTTATTTAACCTCCTGTGACTGACTCCCTGGAAGGCTTTACATTAGCGAGCATGGGGAGCAGCTCACACTATGCGCTCTTTACAGGGTGGAGGAAAATCTGCAAATCTGAACATATTCATACAAATTGGACTCAGATTGAAACTGACGACTCAGAGTTGGAGGTGAAGTTCTGAAATACATTTATTAATTTTTTTGTTTACATAGTCTTGCTGCCTCTGGTGATATATATATATATATATAGAGATAGATAGATAGATATTGTGCGGGATCGGTCTGACTGAGCTGGACCCGACACATCACTCCACAACAGAACATCCGTTGAAAAAAGGTAAAACGAATTTCGATTTAGGTGTTTATTGTGTTCCTGTTGTCATAATTTTCCTGTTTTTTTTTGTATTCTCTCTGTGTTGCTTTGTTGGTTCATTGCTTGTATTCCAGATTCCACAAATATCTCTCTTAGACTTTGCCCTTGGTTTGTTAGTTTATTTGTGTCATTAGTTCTTCTCCACTCCTGTTAATTAGTCTCCTTCCCTCAGACTCCCTGTGGTCCTTCTGCCTCTCTGCTTCACATTATCTCCCGACTAACTCACCTGCATTTAATGCCATTCTCCACTTGTCCCTCAGTATAGAAGCTCACAGGATCTCATTGCTCCTTGCTGGATTCCTCTATTAACCTGTCCAATTATTGTACTGCACTCTAGGCTTTGTTGCTCAGTCTTGTCTTTTGTTTATTAAACGCTTCTACTCATTATACCTCTGCTAAACTCCTGTCTGCACTCTGGTCCTGCAATCAAGCAACCAAACTTGACAGTGATGTTTACAGATTTATTTCTATACATGGAGAGACCTTTAGACTAAGGGAGAAACAACAGCTGCACAGTGAACCAATTTCAACATAATCTCTGATAGTTCCACATAAAAACAGCTCAAGCGTCCCCGGTGGTTACCTTCCAACAACCTTCTAGGACCCTAGTGCTTGCTGTGAAAGTCTAAATTAAATCCAAGATGATTTTATATGGGACTGGAGTCTGACTCAGTTCTTAGTCACATGACCCAAGTCCACGCCTCTGCTTTTATTAAATGCCGTACAGCGCGTACATTAGTCAGCGCTGTCTTTTTAAAAACTTATTCAAGCAGCAGCCTCTTTACAATCAGCTGCAGAATCAATCTTCACCAGTCACTGGTGACGTGTAAAGGTCATTTCAGCCTGCTTTTTTTTATATGAAAAAAATTATGGAGGAAGCTTTTTCATGAAAAAGTCCAACTAGATATGAAACATAAACTGCTGTGCAGAAGGATATTAGTTAGCAAGATAAATCTGCGGCATCCAACATATCTTTATTATACTCAGAATCACATTAAAGAAGCATGTTTCATACCTGCTCTAAAGACCGCTATAGAGGTTTTTTTTGATAAACATACCACTGAGTGGTCATTTAGAAAAAGCCAAACTCTATTCATCCAGCATTGAACCAGTTACTTTATAACAAACATGTTTTAGTGTACACCAGCATGAATGGCCTTGTTCTTCAATCCTCACTCTCCCTGAACACATTTCTCTTCTGTCCTTTAATGGAATAACAGCCAGAAGCGGCCGACCGTGTTCTGGTGTCATCCCTCCTCTGTGGTGGCTGCTGACCCATGGCCCGTGTCAGTAAACACATCGTCTTCAATCAGCCGTGCTGTCACCTTGCTCAGGTCGGCTGGAGGGTTCTCCAGCTTCACAAGGTTCTTTGTACAGCAATGAAAATCTGACACAGCAACACTTTCTCTGCACAAAGAGGCAGAAACGGCTGCGAGAAACTCAAAATGCTCCCCGCGATGGTATTCAGGAGTCTAGAATTCCTAATGAGATGTTAACTGAAATGTGTAGAAGTCAACTTCCAGCGCTTAGTCTGGTAATAACATGGAAAAAGCCTTAAAGGAGCACAGCAACTTCCAGAGATTTTGCAGACGTCTGCCCCTCTGGCGACAAGTTGTAATTACACCATTTTGTACATCTGGAAGAAGAGGAACAAGCATCTGCTGCAGCGACTGCAGTCTTTGGTTTAGAGGCATAATGTCTTCTGAGGTAAGAAAGCCATAAATATTGAAGTTAGCCCTTCTTCTCTCGCCAATGCATCGATTACGGCGAATAGGTGAACGAGAGCGTGCACTGCATCAAACACGCTCACGTGCACGCCCAGAGGATTCGGCCCCAATCACACTCTCATGAAGTGACTAATCCAGCCTACAGAGGCAGCTGTGGTTGATAGAGGATGACGCATTTTACACTGAATTAATATAAACAATTTTTAACGTCAAAACTTGCACTGTGCACCTGTAAAATCAATTCAGTTTATTGCTGTATTTCTCTTATGCACCATGTCTATCAGCTCATCACACAGTTTTTCTACAAGAATCAGGCCTGCAGCATCAGGGATCCTCCACCACACTTTAACGTGAGCTCAAGCCTCTTTTCTAAGTAGTCGTCCTTGTTTCACACCCAAACCACTTGGAGTATTTGTTGCTGAAAAGCTCAATCTTCGTCTCCTCCAGGGGTGGACTGGGAATCTATCTGCTGTGGAGAAGTCCAGAATAATCATCCAGTCCAGTGCCTTGGAGATTTTGTAACCTCCAAACCTCTCTCACTGTGGAAGATGAGCCTGGTTCCTTGTCCAGTCTAATCTGTCGCGGTTTCAGCTGTTTTATGAAAACAGACCAACACACAAGCCATTAAGCTCACACACGCACGGCACACGTCTCCTTCTGCAGTCTGGAACTGCAGGACAAGATCTTCCAGTGAGTAAGAACAGGTCTGATAAAATACATCATGATGCATTCCCTTAACCCCGCATTCAAACAGCAGATGCATACTCTGGACTTGAAAGATACAGGAGCCAGACGTGTTTAACACGTACATAGGCACGCCGTGTTTGCACATTAAATAATGACGGTGTTGATGAAGATGGGTGTTTAATTCTATTTCAGGTGATCAGGGTGGAGGGGAGGAGGTCTGCTCCCATTAGGTCCTTTGAAGTAACTGGGGTGTGAAACAGAATTAAAGGATCAGTTCTGCTAATGCATCAATCACAGTTAATGGCTTTGGCGAACCAGTTCCTCCGAGGTGTGCAAAACTCTGCCTGACACAGATGTGATTTTTATATAATTCAGCTGACGTTAAAGGGATGAACCCCAACCGGTTGACTTCAAACCAATCACAGATAAACCGAGAAAAAAGTGATGTATGTCGAATAAAATGGTGTTTCATGTGCTGAGAGATGAACGTCTGACGCTGACGACGCTTGTGTTGCCCAAGCAGAGATAACATCGAACCCACGAAGCTCGCTTCACAATCAGAACCATCAGCTCATATTTTCCAATCTGTTTATTTCTTCCCCAAAGCAGAAAAAACACCCACACCAATCCCACCTCCAAGCTCCCATCTTTCCCTCTGTTTCTAGGCTCAAATAAATCTCCTCCTCTGTGCTGCTGCTTTCTGAGATTTACACGACATTTTTATTTTTCTTGATGATAGGAAAATTATTGCGAAGAAATTTATGATTGCTTAAATCAGATTTGGATGTTTACCAGACAGGTTTTGTTTTCAATAACTCATCCCTGTCTGAAGAAGTGAGGCCTTTTGCTTGTGAATTTCTTTTATTTATGGGAGGAATAAATCTTGCAGCAGCAGAAATCCTTTGAGAGACACGGTTGTGGCATAAATATTTAATCACCACCTGACTTTTCTCTGGGTTTGAATTTCTCAAATATAACAGAAATATGAGGCTCTCCCTGCATATTTCTCCTAGGTGTAATTAATGACTTTATTTTTGTATTTAAATAAAAATAAATCCAGTAAACAAACAGACGGATCTCCTACATGTGAAGCTATTATTTAGGAATATTGTTTGCATTAACATTGATGGACAATGGAATCCACCATAACTCAGAATGTACTGGTGATGCAGCAGACTGGTTTGATAAAGCAGAGCAAATAAGAGAAAATCATGGATGCTGCGGTCTCTGTGTGTTATCTGGGCAGAGATGTACCAGGTCACTTTCTATTTCTGGAAGTAGAACCAGCGCCAACTGTCTAGACAGTCGACTGACCCGGCTCCTTCCCACTCCTCACTCCTCCTGTCGGAAACTGTAATCCCGCCTCTGCCGCCCCTTCGGTTTCAGGTTTTTGGCTTTGAGGCAAAAGCTCACCAGTTTTTGTGGTGATTAGGCTTCGCAATACAGAGGTTAGTCACAATAAAACAGAGTTTTACTTTTATTTTGAAATGACAGCAAACTATACTTTGAGTTGACATTTTAAAATTGCTTTAGCATTATAGTGATTCTCCTGTTTAGCATTTATCAAACATAACTCTCTGTGTGTATATTCTAGTAAATGTCCAGCGTGTTCCATGTCAGAGGATGGATCCTCATAAAACTTAAATACCCACAACTTTAATCTAGTAAAATTGGCCTTCCTGTTATCTGCTGAGTCCTAGACTTCATCTGAAAAGGTTAAATTGGTAAGGACTCCTTAGCCAAAGCGGAAATGCATCCACGGTCGCTATAATAAGTGCTTTCAGTGAGGAAGCAGATGGGAAAAGGAGCCTGTATGCTTCCTATCATAGTTCCTTTAGCAGAGGGAGCTCAAAATATATCTTACTAGTGCTAATGTACCATAAAGAATCCCACAATCCTTTGTGTGACATGACATGCACTGCTGACTGTTTATTCACAGTACCAATTGTTTACTTATACATTTGCAATACCGTACTTTAACTGTAATATGCAATTACCTTCCACTGCACTTTAATTTAAATAGCTTCTGTCCAAACTTTATTTATACATTTTATAGTAATAGCTACCTGTATATTATGCTCACAATTCTGCCTATAGTAATAGCCATCTGTACATATATTCATAGTACATGTAAACTCTGCTATAATAACAATCATCTATTGTATTGTATTGTATATTATGCTATTGTACAGATCTGTAAAACTCTATTCATAGTAATATCCACCTGTATATTATATTCGGTACATACCCAGCTGTAAATTTAGTTCACAATACTAGTTATCTATATATTATACTCATAGGACAAATCTATCAGTAAAATTCTGTTTATAATAGTATCCATCTCTATATTTATTCAGTAAAAACCTATGTCCTGTACATATGGAACCATTGTTTATCCTGCACTTGCTGCTATTGCACTTCTGGTTAGACCTAAACTGCATTTCGTTGCCTTGTACCTGTACCTGTGTAATGACGATAAAGTTGAATCTAATCTAATCTAAAATATAATCACGGCCCACTTTACAGAAATTAACGTAAACGTCTGGATAGAAGAGATCCGACAATGTAACAGTGTAACGGCAGAGTTTTAAATCAAAGGAAGCATCACATCACCAGCTGTGATGTGATGAAACATAATGTAAATGTTAACCTTTAAAATTAAACTGATTAGTTGTTCATGACATATACATTTGTCTAACTTGTGTTTTGTGTAGTTTATTTTCGGAAGGCTGTAGGTGCGGCTTTGACGCTCATCATCCATGTGTGTTTCCGTTGCGTAATGACGTCGGAGTTAAAGGCTTTCTGGAATCGGTCCGAAGCTCCTTTCCTCCCCACGATAGAGTTCTTACTGTTGACCCCATGAAAGGTCAAGGAGCAGGCGCTATAATTAGAAGAATCTGGATGCAGCCCTGCTCTCTTTCGTATTCTCCTACTCAACATTTCACTTACTAAAACTAGCAAACTATGTCATATTCCTTGGATGTTTGAGTTTGGATTTTCATTGGTGTTTTTATCATTTCCGTGCCTATTTATGTTCTATAGTTATATTTCCATATGAATTTCTGTCTTCATTATTGTTTTTAAGGTGTTTATATATTAGTTCATGCTTTTAGTTCATGTTTTTTTTGCCCTTTGAGAAAAAGAGTTAATGCCCAAAACAGGAGACAAATTCAAACTAAAAACCAACAAAAAGTTTAATTAACTCAGTAACAACATCCCCTGGAGGAGGGCTGTTATTGACTCAACCTTTTAGCTACGATGAATTCACTGATCAAGAAAAAAACATTAGAAACCTGAAAATTGTTTGGGCTCAAGCTGGCTACTTGGTGCATGTCTTTTCTTAAACAGATAAGAACTCACAAAAAGGATATTTGGAGTTTTTAAAAATCTCATTATTGCAGTGAGAAAGTACAGTAGATGAAGCAATCTGAAGGAAAGGGAAATGGCATTTTTTTCTGAAGCTCTTCGATAAAAGAAGTGACTCTTTGCTGTTTACTCTGGGTACTTACAAAACAATACTTATTGCCTTCTTTTGGATTCAAACACGTTTAAACCAACATATTAAAATCTGATCTTATTTAATCTTTGTAGCTGTATTTAGTCAGAAATACATTTTGAAAACTGAAGGGGTTTTGTTGTAGTATTAATATCACTGTTCAGCTTTCAGGGTTTTTTCAAACAGGAAATTGAAGGCAAGTGGTGAAGCAGCGACGCAGTATCAAATTTTAATTCATTAAACTAATGATTAAAGCTGCATTTGGACCTGGTTGGCTGCTCCACACCACTTTACACGAATGCTGTAAAGAGACTTCAGCCACCTGCACTCAAGAAACCGGCCTGCGATTGGAAAGCAGCTGAACCAGAGGACCCACGCTGGTCTTTGATAAAGATGCAGTCCTCCAGGCTGTCAGCTGGCCGAGCAAACTGTTCATAAACTAAAACAATATCTCCAGGTGCGACCTTGACTTGTTTACATCTACATTTATCAGATGGGTGCAACAGGCAGTGCGGGCAGTAGCAGGCTGTTCAACACAATCTGATGCCAAGGTTGAAGTAAAACACTAAAACTGGGGGCAAGGAGTGCCAAGACACTGTACAGTTATTAAAACCAGCATACTAAATAAATTAAAGATGTGTGCAGCTGAGTAGGGTCATTTAAAGAAAAATTAGAGTGTAATATAAGTAATGTAAAATATAAGTGTAATACTTGGGCTAGTAAAATTTTCAAGGCAACTATTTCCATCATTGTTTTTTACCTTGATTAGATGAAATAATTTAAAGCTATAGTTGGTAATACTTTTTAGAAACATTTTTTGTTACACTGGGTGAAATCGTCCTTCCATCCTGAAAGTAGTTAATACATTATGTATTCAGAATAAGGAGGTTAAACAAATGTGATCCCTGTGAAAGATGCAGGCCTGTAAAACTCTGACCAATCACTGCCGTTTGGTCCTAATGGCAGTGATTGGTCAGAGGTGTGTTCCTGCTCTCACTCCGCAAACCTCGGACAAGTTTAAGAGAAGAAGAGGAAGGCCTCAGTGGAAAGAAATAAGACCAGAGTGGATTTGGGAGATTTCTTTCATGCGATCTCCCTGAAGAGCGGAAGGGTAAGGAAAGACTCTTGTGCAATTCCAATTAAAGTCAATTAAGTTTTATTTGTAGCGCCAATTAACAACACGTCGTCTCAAGACTCTTTACAAAGTCAGATTCCATCAAATCCTCCAGGTTGGTCAGAAAGTTTCCTCTCTAAGGAAACCCAGCAGGTTGCATCAAGTCTCTCCAAGCAGCATTCACTCCTCCTGAAAGAGCGTAGAGCCACAGTGGACAGTCGTCTGCATTGTTGATGGCTTTGCAGCAATCCCTCATACTGAGCATGCATGAAGCGACAGTGGAGAGGAAAACTCCCCTTTAACAGGGAGGAGAACCTCCAGCAGAACCAGAACCAGGCTCAGTGTGAACGCTCATCTGCCTCGACCCACTGGGGCTTAGAGAAGACAGAGCAGAGACACAGAAAGCACAGAAGCACACATTGATCCAGGAGTACTTTCTATGTTAGATGGTAATAGAGGATGATCTGCCTCCCCTGATGATGTCACAGCTAACAGAACGCCAGACCAGGTGTACCTTCTATGAAGAGAAAAATGAAAGAGAACAAAAAGCTGAAATAACAACAAACAATGAAAATTGGAGAACAGTAGGAGAACTCAGCAGAGTGAGAGAAATAGACCCTGATGTCCTCCAGTAGCCTAAGCCTATAGCAGCATAACTATAAAGGTAGCTCAGGGTAACATGAGCCGCTCTAGCTATAAGCTTTGTCAAAAAGGAAAGTTTTAAGATTAGTCTTAAAAGTAGACAGGGTGTCTGCCTCACGGAACAAAACTGGGAGTTGGTTCCACAGGAGAGGAGCCTGATAGCTAAAGGATCTGCCTCCCATTCTACTTTTTTTGAATAACTGTGCATGCAGAGTTATTTCAAAAAGGGACTTGGGGAAACCTCTAGAAAGTCGCCAACTCTACCTTTAACACAATGATTATTTTTAAAAGTTGCCCCCTGCATTGCCGTAAACACTTCCGTTTGCTATGGATAAAAAAGAGATGCTGTTAAATGAACAATTTTGTCCTATGTTGTTACCACATGGCACTTTGGAACTAAAGCAAAGCAATTTGCATTCTTTACAAAGATTAATTTATCTATGCTGTGTTGCTATTTAATGTTCAGTCACATTTTCCATTATCTGAAAAGGTTCTTCTTTTTCCTGGTCTTGATGCAAATGCACTCACTCCAAACCGCTGCCAGCATTCATCAAGCCCCGCCCTGGTGGCCTCACAATGCAAAATAAGGTTGGCTGGGCGCTGTACAAGACAACAACTTCAGCACATCTGTCCCTCTTTTGTAGCAATCAGCCGTCTAATCAGATGCATGGAGGGATTGCAGCTAGACTGATGATATAACACTGACTAAAGTTGGGTGATTATTTGGCTAAAATATACTTTGATACAAATATCAGGAGAAGAAGGGTTTAAATTTTTCTAAAAACAGTCATGGGGAGAAATATCTACTCTGTGACCTACAGCAATAACTCAGTAGTAATGCAGTTCAGATGATTTCGTGTCTAACCCTACCCAGTAATATGGTCTCGAGGCGCTATAGAAAATAAAGATAATTTGAACGTACATGAGTAAATGTTCAGATTGTTATTCAGGTTGGTTAAAAGTTTTCCAGCTCAGAAAACCCAGCGGACTGCACAGCTAAGCATATAAACTCTGAGCCGGTTTCCAGGTCTAGAGGAGGGAAAAGAGCACAGACAGTTAGTTGCAGTAAAAGCTCAGCCAATAGTTCTGCCTACAGGCGATAAACAGGGTTAAACACTGAAAGACAGGGCCAGGGGTGTCATCTGTAGGAGGAGAACGTGACGCTGCAGCTGCCAGATAGATGTCACATAACAGAGGAGTTATGGTCTGCTCAATGACCCCAAGGCAGCAGGACAAGCCCACATCACCAGCCGTCCACCTCCGTGCTTGACCGTCGGTCGTGCATTGGCTCTTATCAAGCAAAGGTTTTTAAAATAACTCTTCACATCGTTTTCTCACCAAAGAACCCAAGCTTTTGGTGAGAAATGAAATCTGCAGCCTCACAGTTTGCACGTCGAGGACATCAGGCCGCTGACTGTGTGTCTGATTCCCTCTCAGCTGCTCTGGCACGTTGTTCCTGCTGCAGCAGAAGCCGTTAATTATAGCAGGCAGTTCACAGCTTCGATAGCAGTGCTTCGGCGCTCCACAACATCCCGACTGTCAGCTTAATCACAGAGAAGGGCGCCGGCACCGGCCGCCTCGCCTCGTCCCACTCCCCCGGTACATGACAAGGCACCGCGGCCACGTGGGCTCGACCTGCTCAACTTGTGGTCTGAGGGGGAAACACAGCAAAGCACGAAGTCAGTCGTGATCAAACCACAGCGCATTGCAGGCGCTGGAAATCACCGAAGCTGTTTAATCCACAGCCGTGCTCCTGATGCTGAACATCTGATTCAAAAGTAACATTTTCAGCATATATTTCATATCTTTTTTTTATATGCTTTCCAAAAGGACAATTTACCAATGCTCAAAAACACATTTGGATGTGAAACTTGTTATATTGGTTTTTTTTCGGTTTGTTTTAACACAAATCTGGCAGCTGCTTTCTAAAATGAGCAACTGTTTTAACTTACAGTCCCAGTCAGAAGTTCACGATTCGTCCCATTCAAAACCTCGACCTGCTGCTCTTAAAGCCGGACACCTCATCTCTCTGCAGAGGGATTCAAAGGTCGCCAGTAGACTTGTTTTTAGAAATATAAACCATCTGAACTATTATAGTAACATCAAAATAATGAAACCGGTTTCCTTCTGGACTTTCATGCACGCACCTGTCTGCAGGACCATGCAGATGTGCACACATGTGCATGAGCGTGGGGACGAATGTGACCACAATTTCCAAAAGGCTTCCAGCATTTCCCAACCCAGCAGGTTCCACTTGAGGTTGCAGGTTTAACAGGATAAAAAGAGGGAGACTTTGATGGAAAAACCTCACATTTCATGGTTTCTGCTGAATTTTGACTTCTTTTATCCAGGAGCCAGGATGATATAATTTTTTTGGGAGCTTCTTACACCTGATGTTTGTCACTCTGACTTCTTAAACACCTGACTGAGTCGTCTTCACTCAGTTCCAGCGCCACACTGAACAGTGTTGTGGTCATGGCAGCACAAGCCTGAGCTTTATTTACTAATAAGGAGGAAAAAAGTCAGATTTCTGCGCTTCCATCTTGTCCATCACTTGCTAGGTTCACATTGCATCAAATTTTTTAACACCTGTTACCGTTGGACAATAACTACATTTGTTTCTTTCTATTATGACTGGACAATACGTCAAACTGTTAAAACAACCTTTATGAAATAATTTCTTTATCTTTATGTCTGTGATTGTAGTCTTAGATGTCAGATTATATCCAGGTTCTCACATGAAACACGACATTTGGAGACATTAGTGTGAGAAGGATAAAACAAAGACCACAGAGGAGGCAGAAACTTCTCCTGATAAGCATTAACCTGATGGAGCCAGCACCTGTTAAACAGCGGACAGAGCAGGTGTTTGAGTGCATTCATCCATGAGCAGCTGCTCCTCGGAGCATCATCAACTTCTTCCCGTCTCCTGCAGCTGCCACTTGAGGCTGAGATGTTGGTTAAAGATGCAGAAGAGAGCAGAGAACGCCGCCTGATCCCGTTCTGCAGCGCGGCGCTCGCAACAAGTCCTGTCTGCCTTGTAAAGCGGCGCTGCTGAAACCCCACAGGAGCACAGAAACAACAGCGAGAAGCTGAGCAGACGAGGCCCAGAACATTTCAGCAGCTCATTAAAGGCCCGTTTCTGTCTGTGTTGATTTGGTACCTGTAACCGGCCGCTGTGGAGTCACAGCAAATGCCACATCCTCTCCTGCAGAGGCTGGAAAATGGCCGCTCCTTTACTGACTTCACCTGCAAACATGCTGTCCATCTTCCCTCAGAGACACACGGATGAGACTCACTTTGACTGATCTGTGTTCACTGCACAGCAGCTCTAAACACACACGCTTTATGCAGCACAAAGACGGCTAACTCGATATTTTATGGATTTGTTGTGAGACTACGTTTTTTTTAATTTGTCAGCTTTGGACATTATTCAAATCCAACAACGCAGATCCTAACAAAGATTCCTGCATGAATAGCTGCAGATTCAACAAGATGGAAATATTTTTTTTCCTCACTAAATGATGCCACTTATTGCTCCTCCTGCTACTTTTTTAGAGAGTAAATGGCTTGTACAGCACTTTTAACTAGTCTTGACGACCTCCAAAGCGCTTTACGCTACAGTTTTAGTCATTCAAACATTCACACCCTGACGGTGGTGAGCTATGTCAGTAGCTACAGCTGACCTGGGGCAGACCGACAGGACGAACTCCCTAACCTCTGTGCCACCGTCACAGAGGTTAGATGGGCAATTTTGGTAAATCTAACCAGAATAAAACGGATTCACGCTTTAGTTCCAGTTCAATTGGGGTTGTTTATAAAGTGCCAAATTACAATAAAACCCATTCATCAGTCCAGTCACATGGTCTCATTTAGATTGAGTTTATATTGACACGGTTCAGCTCCATCCTACTAATAACCAATGAAGGTGAAGAAAGTAAAGAACCTGAAGGTGAATATTACCAGAGTATTTCCTCTGAAACAGTCCGACAGCATGATTCTACCACCACTATGCTTTACAGATGGTACACTGTTCTTTGGTTTAAAAGCCTCACCTTAAAGTCAAACCAATTCCTGGAAATGTTCTTTTTTCATTCATTATATATATATAACGGTGAACTTGATGTATTATCCCTATTATCCCTGCCGAGTCGGCCCTTGATGTCACGCAGGACGTTCGGGTGAGGGTCGGACTCGGGTCAGGGTCTAAATGTTTTTTCTGTCATGCAGTGTATGAGCCCATCCTGCAGCTGGGGGAGCTGGGACAGATAGCACATCTGCTCTGACTTGCACAACACGCACATCTGCTCTGGGCGTGACCTGCACGACACGCACATCTGGTCAGTCAGGTGACTGCGCACCGCATAGACCTTGATGCTTGATGCTCAAAGTCAATCTTTAGGTCTTTAGTTTTGCTCCTTCAGCTGCAGGAAGTCACAAGCAGAACCTTGAAGCCTGCAGAACGCAGCATTATTCTGAACAGTGTCATGTTCTGGCGTTCTGTGACGGGCAGAGGGGAAGAAGATTTACCACTTTTAGTCCTGGCCTGGGTGGCGCTCCTGACACGATACATCTGACATCGTGTCTGAACACTTGGTGACTTGTTGTCATGATCCTGACATAACTGGGTCTAAAACCCTGACAGCGGTGGCTCCTTTTTGCAGGTGTGAGGAGGCTAAAGACGCTGTCTGAGTATGAAGAAAGAAAGCTTTGCAAACGTCTTCATACATAAATCACAAAGTTTTTATTGGGATTTAATTGAAAAACGATACAGTGGAAGTAAAATGATATATACTTATCATAGTTTTCTATAAATTTATGTAAAGTGAGGTGCTTATTTGTAGTTGACCCCGTGAGCGGATATTTTGCAGAACCACCTTTTGTTGCAAGGCTTTTGGGAAATATTCTTACTAGTTTTCTAGAAACGGTGTTTTCATATATTCTTCTTTATAAAACAGCTAAACTCAGTCAGATTAGGGGGAAAGAATCAGTTTTCCAAATTATCCCTTGGGTTCGGGCCTGAACGTGCTTTCAGGCTCGTTGTCCTGCTGCTGGGAGCTCCTAACAGGTTTTTTCCAGCATTTTTCCCTATTTTTACTCCATCAATCTTCAGATTAAATCTAAATTTATTCCCTCTTCCTGCTGATAAAAAAGCATCCCCACAGCATGAAGATGCCACCACCATGTTTCGCTGTGGGGTAGTATGTTCAGGGTGATGTGTGGTGTTAGATTCCCTCCACTCACAGTGTTTTAATGCTTAGTGCTCCTCCCACCTGAGCTGTGAAGCTCTGCAGCTGCACCAGAGTTACCGCTAAGCTCTTTGTTGCTTAATTAACGCTCTCATCGCCTCACTTGCCAGCTCAAGTGAACGTCCATGTCTTTGTGATGCAGTCAGGAAGGATTTCGTTCCGTTTTATTTTGTTTTTCTGAGTTAATGTCCTGATGATGAGCAGCAGGGAGGGAAACCAGGAGCAGAAATGGACAAAGCAAATGAAAATATGCCACACAGGAGCAGTAAGAGCTGAGCTGAAGACAACCGAAGTCAAACACATTAATCTACATTTAGCTCACTTTGTTTTTACCTTCACTTCTAATCAATATGTCATTATTAATTCAGGCTGGGCTTTGTAACGGTGACTCTCAGCAGCGGGGAGGCTCCTCATGTCGATACCCCCCTTCCCCAGCTGCTTTCATTTTGGCCTTTCCTCATGCTGCGCTCTTCACAAACAAAAAAAGAGCAAAAGTCACAAAAACATCTGAATCTGAGACGCGGTCTCAAATTATTGCTCGATACACAAATATATGGCAACACATTTTGTCATACTTTGCCATAATTGGGAGAATCTCAAAGAAAAAAACTGTTGACTGTTTCTTATTCTTTGTTTTCTTTTCTTATAGTTTTCACACTTGGAGTCACTGGGGCAGCTCTACAGGGTTTAACAGAAAAACAACAGCTGAACCGTGTCTGTGTGGTACCAGAAAGTGTAACAGCTTTATTCTTTCTGAAGCAGATTACACAATCAATCCGGAACCGTTCTACTGGGTCGTGATGGTCATGGAGAGCCAACCAGGGTGCAGGGATGTCCGTGTGAAGTGTCCCCAACAACAATCATTTCATGCAGAAAGTTCCGCCGGGTACATTGATCCCCATCCATCCACCTGTCCCCCCGTCGGCCCATCATGGTTTGTACTCGTAACGCACCCAAATGCAAGCAGAGCCAGGCAGCTTGCGCTAATTTGGGAATTAAAAAAACGCACTGGGACTTACGTTCATTGCACAAAGGTAAGAGGACATGAAGCTGTAGTGAGTGGAACACAAGCATCCAGCAAGAAACCATGAAAACCTGGAGAAACAAAAAAAAATGCTTCAGATAAAAGAAACAAGTTAGAAACTAGACACAGAAATAAGATGCATATGACAAGACCAAGACTAAAAAACCTAACAAAGCAGGAAGATTAACTAGATATGAAAAGAAAGAAAAACCTCAAAACGATCAGAACCCAAACACCAACTGAGACACTAGTGGGTCCGTCCACCTGTCCGTCCACCCACTGTGACCCAGTCCTCAGTGGCCTGGGCACAGCAGAGCACGGGGCTCTCTCTATCTCCATGGCCATCTTTTCATGCCTTCGTCTTGCACCGTCTCCCTCTGAGTTAATCAAAACGGTTGACTCTTTGCAGCTTTTTTGCTTTTCACACCAGTGAGAGAAACAGGAAATAAATATTTTAGCATCGGCGCAAACACAGCTGAGGACTTTTAGTATCCCGGCCCCCAAAAGGAAACTCCACAGAGAAAGCTCGGCACTTTTCCTCACGGGGACGATTCACACGAGGACGGGCTTGTCTCCTGCTGGTGCCGTCCAACCCATTCAGTCCAATCTAAGTCTTTTTACCAGCGCAAACATATTCATCAGCGTTACCACAAAGGCGCTTTTCTTTTTATGCACCACTTAACAATCATTTGTGTTGTTAGATTATTATATTGGATGTTTAATGGGACTGTTAAATCAAGTGGTAATTAAAACAGAACCTACTGGGACAAGCAACTGATTATAAAGACGTGGGAAAATTACACAAAATGACTGTGAAGTATCTCAGTTTTGGTAAAAGAAAACCCGCCTCTGGCATCCATCTACAGTGCTACATGTCAGGTCACAATAAAACTGATTTTAACCAGTTTCTAAAGTTGTTTAAACAGACAAGTCTCCATGCTGTCGATATTAATCAGAGACGAAGCCAAAAGGGGAAAAAAGTAGAGGAAAAGTGTAAAAATAACTTATGGAGCCTGGCTGCTTCCAGGAGCCAGGTGTTGATCATCAAACTCCTAATCTTCATGGTAGCATGCGTCTAGAAACATAAATGTTTTTGCACTTTGCTGCTCTGGAGCATATAGGTGTGTGTTAACACAATGTCAAGACGGAAAGACATCAGCAATGCCCTTAGCGAAGCAGCTGCAGCAAGCTGGGGAGAGTCGTAGGGTCATTTCCTGACCGTCTGAAGTCCCTCTTTCTGCAGACAGATTATTCTCAGCTGCCAGTCGGCCCACGAAGGTTCTGGTTCTGTCCTCTTGTCTGATGATCCATCCGTCCGTCCATCCATTTGTTTTTTTGTCCATCTATCCATTATTTAGTCAGTTTATCCAGACAGAAGAGGGGAAGAGGAGAATATTTGGCCATAATGCATAGCGCCATGTTAGGAGGAAACCAAACACAGCAAATCAGAACAAACTCCCCAAACCAAATGTCAGTCCTGTAACATGATGACATACACTAAACCCCAAGGTTCCGATCCATTTGCGTATCGGTGCATGTATGTGTGTTTGGGAGTGCGACTGTGTGAATATGGCTCTTTGACTGGTCATCAAGAAAAGCTCTACATTAATAAGTCCATTTGCCATGTTTTGGGTTCGCTTTGTGTCCAACGGATCGTGGCACCTTCAGGTCATTGTTTCATCCGTACATTTCTCCGTAAACCAAAGTAAAATGTGAGCTCATCATGTCTGGCAGCTGAAGCTCGGCCCAAACCGGACCATCAACGGGACAGAGACGCCGAACACAGCAGCAGATCTGCAGTAGGTCAACTGAAGAAGGAAAGAACTGGTCCAACGGCCTAGTCAAAGTCTAGATCCCAACCTGATGGAACGGTTTTAGGATGTATTCACACCTGCCACATTTGGTCCCATTTAAATGGACCAGAATCAGTTTTTCCTCTGGGTGTGAATACACTAAAGCGAACCCTGGTCCGGACCCAGACCCACTTTATGAGGTGGTCTCGGTCCGCTTCCAAACTCTGGTGGTTCACTTCTGGTTTTAATACAAAACGGCCTCGATCTGTAGAGAACATATGTCTCTTTAAACTTAACGAGCCACAGTGACGTAGCGCCTGTTGCTTACCAACCCAGAGTGCTGCGGGACACGTTCTCCAACACCGTCCCCATATTTCAAATGAAATGTCCGGAAACCTGCGTTGAATGAGCTGCTCCTGACCCCCATAAAGATTCATCAAATGTAAAAACAGCACAAACATGCAAAACAGACGACCTCCAGGGTAGTTTTCAACTTATAGATTACTTGACAAAAGCACAATGTGAAAGCAAATGGGGGGAAAAAAAGTCCACTTTTGGTCCAGACCAAACAAGCGGATCAGAGGACTTTCCTGGTGTGAAAACTCCCCTAGTGGGACCTTCAGAGAGATGTGCAGATTTCTGCAAACCCTTCATTAGCTGCTCAACAACAGTTCCTTTACAACAGGTTGGGAGGAAAACCACCACAGAGTGTCTTTAATCAGAGTGTTTAATTCCCGTATTCTGTGATTCGCAGCAATGTCGCAGATGATTACCACTGCGGCTCGGAGCCAAACATCGCCAAGCAGCAGCCAGCGGGCCAACGAGCTGAGTGCAGCAGATTACCAGTGAGAGGCTGGAGGACGGAGGAGGCAGGAGGAGAGGGATGGAGCGCCATAAAAAAAGAGAAAGAACCTATGGATGAGTCATCTCCCCAGCCAGGCAGCCTCTCAGATCTGATGCCAACACAGTTGGTTGTTTGCTGCCGCGTTACCGTCGAGCACGACTCCTCCCAGAGGCCTCGCTGACACGCATCAGTCTGCAGAGAACATTCAAGATCTTTCATCGTCTGCAGAGAGGCTTCAAGAGCACGCGGGGCTGTGTCTCCACCACAGAGTCCCAAGACTTCAGCCCTCATTAGGTGATGCAATGAGACGTCTACAAAACCGGGGATTAGCTGAGGACATATTTTCTGTAGCTTAGCTGCCCAAACAAGCATCCTGCTCAGCTGAGTCACAGCACAGTGTTGTAATGATGTAAATGTGGGGCATGTTCTCATGGAAATAGATTTTCTCTCCTTCCTGAGCTCCGCGTGTGGCTTCAAGTCTGACATCATGGCTCTAAATTGGGAAAAGGATTATATTCCGACTCGCGAATGGAAGTGACCCAAAGTTTAAGTTTCTCGGGGGTCTTATTCCATCCTATGAGATACAGACAGACGAGCCTGCAGCGATGTGAGCAGCTTAACATCAGATTTAATGGAAGCAAAAGGTTTCTGAATCTTCAAAGCAATGCGGTGGAGTGGCAGCATTAATTTCTTCTGTTGCAGCACCTGCGGATAAGATGGAGGACTGCCGACCGTGATCAATCAGGGGGTCTTTCAGATGATCAGGGACATCCTCAGAGGTGTTGGTCTTTCTGTACAAGTTGTTAACTGCATGTTTTAACAAATAATAAAGGGCTGGATTGACAATAGACCCACCGGACTATAGAGTTGACCTTCGCTGCAAACTGGTGCAATAATAACTGAACTGAACCGAAGGATCCTACAGTTCGCTCTGCTGCGCGGGGTTTTTGGAGGTGGAGGCATCTACGCTTCTCTATGTTTGCATCCCTCTGCACGCAGATACTGTACAGACAGAGCCGGTCATGAGTCACCGCCGGCTTCCTGACGTTGGCGTGGCTCATCGCTGGTGGCATGTGGAGTGCAGGTTGGTGCATCACGAGGAGAGCGGCAGAGTGGATTTCAGCAGCTTCTCTCATTTCCTCACCTCCCTCTTATCTCTCAGATTACCTGGACGTACAGCCTGATTCCCCAGAGCAGGACGAGGCAGTGCAGGAGCCAATATTCTGCAAATAACTGTGTCCACTCTTCAGCTCCTTTACCTTAAACAGATATCAGGCACGGCACAACTAGTCTTCAAAGCATATTTTTCTCTAAATTACTTGTTTTACTTTTAAAAGATAGCTGTAGTAGTAGTTTTTTTTTTTTTTTGGTCTACTTGATCACTTCTCAGTGCATCTTGGGGGAGTGTTGGCCTAGTGGTTAGAGCAGCGCGCTTGCGCTCTGAGAAGGTTGCAAGTACCTGGTTCGATCCCCACTGCCTGCACTCTGGGTCCCCGAGCAAGACCCTTAACCCCCGATTGCTCCCCAGGCGCCGCACAGTGGCAGCCCACTGCTCCCCAAGGGGATGGGTTAAGATGCAGAAGTGAATTTCTCCATTGTGAGATCAGTAAAGTTCAATTATTATTATCTTCTTTATATTCTGTAGGAAGAGATGAAACTGGGCGATCGTTGAGAGAAAGAAGTCGAGCATTTCCAGCAGAGCGCTTTAGCGATGCTCAGCGGGTTTCTTCACGACATCGGCTGAGGATGGGTGAAGAGTGGGTGAAATCTGTCATTGTTTGTCCTGTTTTCAGCTTCTCCAGAGGAACCGCTGAGCAGGGACTGAAGATGTAGTAGTCCGGGTGGCCAGATGCACCGACTCCTCTCTGGCGGCTCCCAGATATTGACGTCGCAACGAGGGGAACTTGAGAAAACTTCAAAACGTCTCAAGGGCACAGAGAGACACTGGAAATCAGAAACTGATTTCCAGTGTCTGAGTTCAAAAGAAAGTAAAGAACAAAAGAACCCGACAGGACCACAATGAGCAATCAGGCTCCAGGTGACAGCTCCCACAAACACACATTCTTGCCTTGCTATATCCGCGAGGCCCATGTGTTGACTCCCGTTGGCTTCCATTTATTTTCGGTCATTTTCAACCCTTTCTAAGCCCTACCCCTGACAATGACCCTGATCCTAACCATTACCAGTGCATACCTAACCCTAAACTCAACCTGAACTCAATTCACACCTTAGTCCCAAACCTTACTGTCAGCAAAATGTAAAGTGAGGACCAGCAAAATGTCCTCAGCTTGGTACAAATGGTCCTCACTTTGATGGTAAAATTGGAACAATGGTCCTCATGTTGATGCCTAAACAGGAACGCACACACACACACACACACACACACACACACACACACACACAGATAATGGGTGAAGGTCATACAAACGCATCTTTGAAACGGTTCTTTTTCAAAACATTCCCTACAAACATACAAAGGGAGTTTGATCAAATAGGAAGAAGAAGCCTCAAATCAGAGGATTTTATTGTTTATCTGTTTGAAAAGACAAGACGTGCAAAGCAGACGGGGCTGATTTCTTGGATATTTCTTACGTTATTTATCTATTTCATTCATTCCTGTGTTATGCATGTTGTTGCAGTATTGCACAGAAGGACCCATCAGGCTGGAACCAATGTATCCTGACAAACAGTCCGACTATGTTAGAAACCCATTAAAAGACGGATTTAGCCGACGACTGCAGCGCAGACGTGATAAACCCCCATCAAGAATCTTTGTTGTCGTTCCGTGTTACCATAATGACATTTTTGATGAGACAGACACCGGCTCAGGATGCGCCCAGACTACGGCAGATAACGTCAGCGGTGCACGGTCAGAACCACGCGTGGTGGTTACTGGAGGTCAGAACCCAGATAACATCGTTACAAAGAGGGATTCGATTCAGGTTCCCTCCAGCTCATCATTTATGTCCAACCAGCTCAACTCCAGCTGTCAGGACGCTCAGATCAGGTCGGAGGCCGGTCCAAACGCACTGAAGACCAAACAAACCCGGTCTAATCCTGCAGGGAATGGAGAAACGTTCCTCACACCTCACCGTTACTCATCTACATAAAAAAAACCCTGTTTAGTTTTTACCTCATGGGTTCCCAAGGAGCGTTTTCTGTGTAATTATTAACCTTTATTTGACTAGAGAACGGTGACTGAGCATTAAGTGAACATTAACTCCTGGCAGATGGCCAATACGCCCACAGTTCATTTAAACTGGAGCTGGATTAGAGGAGCTGCGCTGGAAACAGTTGTTAAAAATCAAAGATTTAAAGGCCTGCTCAGATCTTAAAACTAAAACATTCTAGCACACGGTGCTCAAGTGAATCATGCAGCTTCAGTCAGTCATGACTTCGAGTTTGCTGCAGTTATTTCTTTGTTTTTTTGTGCTCATGGATTCAAAGGAGAACACAACACATGCAAAGAGCTTTTTTCCATCTAGAAAGGAGATTCATGCTGCAGAACTGCCACAGAGGAATACAGATTGCATAAAATAAAGCTCCTTTCATTAGCTAATCTAAGATAAATCATCTGATTTCAGTCAAAACAGATTTATTGCAATCCACAAATCAAATATTTTATGGAAAAATAAAAGTATTTAGAAGAAGGCTCTACAGGAATTACATGGCTCCTAACAGAAAACAGCCTTGCAGCAGCCAGAAACTGGAGACCCTGCAGAATTTCAGTTTGATCATGTTTTGTTTTTTGGGAGTGAAACGTTTTATTTATTTATTTTTGCTGCTCTTCTGCTGCCGCTGTTGAGCAAGCTCTGTACTGGTGGCAACATGATCCTAGATGCCCTGAAGCTTTGCCATTTGTTGCAGCTCGGCCTCTCACCTAGATGCTCTCTGTGATTTCTATGCAGCTGTTCTTTGAGCTGCAACTTTCTCAGCTGCAGTTTTCTGGCCATATTTAAGCAAAGAGATGCTTTTCTTTAGAGCTAACCGTTGCTAACACAAGAAAACACGGGTTATGTGTGCGTGCACAAAATGTTACGATCGGATTAAAATGTATTCAGATTAAATAATCGGATTGTACCGTTTACATGGGCACCCAATCAATTAATCCAATCATAATGTGTGTATGTGTATGTTTGACGATCATCTAAAGCAATCAGGCTTCATCAGCCTTTGTCTTATGACCGTGATGTGAAGTTAGTGTGCTGTGTTGCAGATGTAGAGTGAAAATGGATCGTGTTGACTGGCAAACGTTTAAAGTAAAGTTTGCTCAGCACAGATTGGTGTAAGTGCAGTGAATCAATCTGCCTCTCATCACTTTGTGTTCATAAGTCAACAAACAGGAACATCTGGATTCTCTTGTTTCTGATCTTTTAAAGCAACTCTTCTATTTTACATTCAGGGCTTCGTCCTCAGTGTGAGAAATGGTCCAGAAACAGCCCGCCGGAGGAAATGATAAAGTTATTACTCACACAATGCGGACGCAGCTTGAACAAACAGACATAAATAACGCAGAAGGAATCATTATGCAGGAGGGAAATTGTAAGTACTGAGGTGTGAAACGTGGGCAGACGTGGCGCTCCTGACAAATGAGGTGGCAAATGACCTTCACGGCAGGCGGCCGCGGTCTGAGCAGATAAAGAGAAAACGTTGCTTCAGATGACAGAAAGGGAAATATGGCGCAGAAGCAATCAGAACACTGAGGTTAGACTATTTCCACAACCCTCTCATGAGGAGACTCACAAAAGTTGGGGGCTGAAATAGAAAACTTTCCCAAAGTTTTCAGGCAGATTAAACATTTTAAAACAGCTGGAAAGATGTTCTGGTAGACCATCATCCTCCCTTTAGTTTACCAAGAACCTCTGTCAGGCCCGGTGGCAGCCTTGCCCGGGGAAAGATCTTAGATGGACACCCATCCACGGCACTGAGTGACAACTAGAGAATAAACTAATAATTACCAGATCCTTTGGGAGTCCGGGGTTATGGGTCCCCTGACGCCTGCCTCTGTGCTCGGGGAAGGCGGGCCTTTGGTTCTCCACAACCACTATCGAGGAATTTCCTTCTGGATAAATGTCACATACACTAGTGCACTCTCACAACCACCCACAGGTGCTGGGTTCCAGGTACTAAGTGTTCACTTATATACAAAAAGCCCGTAATTAATTAATTAATTTATTTATTTACTTATTTTTTTTCTTCACTTTCTTTTCTCAGGTATCACTTTACACATGTCAGCTTAAATAATAATACATATGATTTAGCAATGGCATCAAGGTGTTACTCTATTGTATCTGTTACACTATGTCTGTTGGTTTTGCTGTTCTTTTTGTGTCTCTTTTTCCAGGTGTTGAAGCAGACGGAAGACGTTTTATCATTCTTTCCCGTTTATCTCTTCTTTCTTTCACCTCTTCTCTTCTCTTTTTTTCTCTTCTTGTTCTTCCTTTACTCTCATACTTTCCCATTGTAGTGTCCATATAATTTGAAATTCTCCCTGCAGGAATCACAATAAAGCTATTTACATGCATAAATCAAGCGGAGCACTATGGCGAATGCTGTTTGCTCCACTTGTGAAAGCAAAATCTCTCGAGCTCTATTTGGCATTAAGACATCAATTCTTATTGCCACATTGCTAGACAGGACACTGGAAAAATAAATAAAATAAATAAATAAAAAATTACCAGATCAACCCTCCTGGTGGCGTTGGACCGCCTCATCCTGCCAGCAGTGACAGTGACCCTGGTCAAAGGCCAAACGACTGGAAAGGATTATACTTCAATATTTCCTAAGTTTAACTGACTTGAAGTCATACTCTGATTAAAAAGCATTTCTTTAAGATTTTGAGCAGGTTATATCTGATGTGAATTGGAGCAGGTCGTCTTTTAAAGCACCTTAAAGTTTGGTGTTATACATAAACTGCTGTTTTTTTTTTTTACTTTACTTTACTTTAAGGAGATAAAAACTTTGCAGCAGTTTGGTTCAGGGGTTTTTCTCGGTGAACAGCGGCTGTGACATTAAAACATTGTCCAATAAAGATCAGTTCCAGGCCTGAACATCTCTAATTGGACTCTCTCACCTGCAGGTGTTTCATCAGTAAAGTAATGAGTTAATTAGCGACTGAGTCACTTCGGCTCCATGTGCTTCTTCATAATGAGCGAGCTGCGTTTTACTGCAAGATCTCCGGCCATGAATCACGGCTGATCTCAGAGCAGCTTCTTTCTGTGTTATTCATGCTCGGTGGCGCTGCTCCAGATGACTTCATCAGCACAGCCTGTTCCTCTGCTGATTGGTCGAATGAGGCGCGGCGTCAGACTCACGGCTGCAGACTCGGTCTACTTCTAAATGACCCCCAGAGCCGCTCCGTTTCCTCCAGCCGCGTGATTACCTTCAGCGCAGCGCTGCGTGGCATTTAGTGTTTTATGGATCAGCAGCATCAACGAGCCATCAGAACGGCTGATCCCTGTGCTAATCCACATCTTTGAATTTCAGGGGTCTGTAAAAATGCTGTGTCCTAATAGCAAGGTTACCAGAATCTGCTAAAACTTTCAGAAGCTCCTCAGCACATTGCATCAAAACCCTTATCGACGACATTCATAAGAAGTTCTAAATCCGATTACAGACCCGTGTGGAGTTGTGACAACAGAGCAGGAAGCCAGACACCGTCTATCCTTCTTCGTGGATCTGGACCCTTCTTAAACAAGACCAGATCAGGGTTTTTTAAGGACTTGAGGTTCCCGGAGACTCTCACAGCGTCCAGCTGCAACATTTAAATACATCCCTGCTCCAACACACCAGGATCGGATGGTTGAGTGACCTCCTGAGCACGTCTTCATGTTCTGCAGAGGTCTGGTGGTCAGCCCACATTGATTCAGGCGTGATGGAGCAGGGACGCGTCTAAAGGCTGCAGGACAGCAGCACTTGAGGACTGGAGTTGGAGACCCTTTTCAAATGAAACTTTACACCGCTGCCCTGAATTAAAAATACACATTATTGGCAATTTCTAACAGCACCTGGACTTTGCAGGGGCCACCTTAGGATGTGCTCACGTTTCAAATCAGTTGATTGCTATTGTGTAATTAATTGAAAGCATTAAAAAACAGATTATTAGGTCGGTTTCAGGTGGTTGAAACATAGTTTTGTTTAGGTGGAACTCCAGCATTAAGCCCTGGCTATGACAAGAAAGAAAAAAAAAAGTTGGCGAGTGATGTTTGAGGTGTGCTTACTTCATGTCGGCCTCAAAAGGCTTGAAACTGTGACCCAAAATGTCCAATTAAAAGCAGTTTTTATTCTTTTAAAACGCTTTATGTTGTGCATGGTTGCATAAACACTAATTGCTTAATTAATTGATGAATTAGTTCATTGGTTGATTGATTTTTAATTGATTGACTGGTTGGTTGGTTGATTGATTTTTAATTGATTGACTGATTGATTGATTCACAGACTCTAGGAGCCTAAGATTCAAATTAAAAGGAAAGGAAAGTAAGATTCAAAATTAAAGGAAAAAAGAGAATTTTAAATGGTCACATATTAAAAATTAGTTAGAACAAATGCCAATCTCCAAACCAAAAACTTCAAAAGTCTGGAAAATGGCTGATTTAGATCACTTTAAAAGGAAAACTGATACATTAGAGGCTCTCCTGGAACAGAATACGCAATGAATCTACAACTCATATTTACATTAGTTTAAAAAAAAGCAGAAACAACTTGTTCTGCACCATAACCAGAGGTCCTGCAGGCTGGAGTCCTTCTGACGTCTCCCCCGCTGATTCCAGGTGAGCTCTGTTTGAGTTGCAGGGCCGCAGCGGTTCAGGGACCCGGGCCCCTCCTCATCATCCAGTGATGGCTTGGGGAAAGGAAGCCTTCCTCCTTGGTGCCTGAGCTCTCTCTCTCCTGGCTGAAGCTCGGTGCGTATGAGTGTGGCGCGACCCATACTTCATTTAGCTGTCAGCTCGTCACCGAATCCCCAAATTACGGCCGGCCGGAATTGATGAGCTGTCACCTGTGACCCCGCGAGGCTTTCAGCGAGCTGACGCGCTGAAATTAGCAGGTCCGTCTGCACCAAATGGCAAACAGCTTAATTCCAGAGGGAGCCGTGACATTTTCAAGGAGGAGGTGTCGCTCAGACTGATGCACTTCGAATAATGAATGCAGCTTCAACGTGATTGTGGCAAAACGAACGAGGGACCTGAGAATACTTTTAAGTCGGGAGCTGAATTTGGGCTTAGTTACAAGGATTTTCAACATCTCTACCAACCTTGAGAATAGCCCCTCTGTCAGTTAAAAGTTGAAGATGAGCTCATGGGGTGTGTCTGGTGGAGCAGGAGTAATGGTCGACTCTTCTTTCTGCCGTTACTGCAGTTCTCTGAGCTCGGCAGACATTTGTCGTTGGACCACCTGGATGTCACCCGTGGCGTTTTGTTCTGGAACTGCTTTTGGGATCATAGCGCTTTCTGACCGGACATCTGTATCTGGACCTCACCTGTTGTGAAGCAGGTGGTCCCAGCGTCTTTTTAACGAGAGCCCCCCGCTTCTTTCACCCACACAAATTCAGGTTCCCCCCCCCCCCCCTCCCTCCACTGCAGGGCTTGCTGGCACACCTGTGCACACACACAGGTGAGGACCCATGCTCATGGGAAACCAAACAACGTTTATGGTAAATCAGTAAACGTTGAGTTTATTTTGTACTTTCTGGCGGCAGGATGTAGCGGCTCACAGAGACCCGCTCTCACGGTGGCAATGAGCTAAATTATCTGATGTGGCTGCTTTTGTCGATGTTCCTTTGGAAATGCTTCTCTCTGTCCAAATCAGCCCGAAAACCCTTAAGTTCATCGTGAACAAACGAACGTTACGTCTTCAGAAGCAGACTTCTTTTTGAGAAGCCCCAGAGTCTCGGTGAGTCCAGGAAAACGAGACATAGTTTCCTCCCAAGTCACGCTGCCAGCATGAGAAGAAGGACTTTTTACTCCATCCTGCAGCTTTAATCTTTAATCTTTAGCTTCATGGAGCTCGGTTCATTCAGACGGTCACAGATTGAACTCATGATGCCTTAGAAACTACTGCTCTGAAGTCGCTGGCATTGTGCGTACACCGACACGCAGATGGGTAGGCTAACGGATGCTGTTAAATGCCTTGCCCATGTGACAGGGGAAGCCAGAATTGAACCCACAACCTTCCATTAACAGGAAAACTGCCTTGCCCACTGAGCTGCAGTCTCCCCTGTGCTTCAGGGTAAAACGTTGTCACACTGTTGCCACGCTGTTTGAACTTGTTTCCTTTAAATACAGGTTTGTAGTGCAACATGTTATTAGTCCGTCGTGTTATTAAATGACGTTATTATTTACATATTTGTTGCTTCTTAACACCTTCCCTATTCTTAGCATCTCATTACAGAACCGTGCAACAAATGGCTTTGTTTTTAACGCTTACATTTGCAGGAATGCTTTAGCTGTGTTAAGAAACGCAGCCTTTTATTGAGACGTCGTACTTTTCCTGGGTTTTTCCCTCCTATCGGTTCCACCGCCCCGCTTTTAAGAGGGGGGGGAAGGTACCGAGTAGCACCAGCTCTTTCTGGATTTCTTTAATTCTCTGTTCCCGGGAATCAGCAGAAGGGAGAGCTGCTGTAGAGATAGGGCGGAGGAGAGGAGGTAAAAATAGACGGAATAGCAATGAGGCGACTTTCCCTGCTGCCTGGAGCTGTGCGTGGGGGGTTGCTTCTCCTCACAGGGAACTCGAGGTTTAGGAGGGAGTAATTTTACCCCCTCTAATCCGAGTCCAGCGAGCTCTGATGGGCCTTGGCACCGCGTTTCACGGATAAGGAAAAGTGGGGCAGGAGGAAAAGCGCAGCGAGAGGATGAAGGAACCTCATTCCAGCACATTTCACCACCATTTTGTCTCCATTTTGGGCATCTTGATGAATTAATCTCTCTTTAACCAGCCCCTGGGGCCGCGCTGTGAAAGGCGATCTGTTGTGCAGGATTGTAAAAACATCTTTGGGGAGTTTTCCGGGGTGATTAATTTGGAGTTTACCGTTTGCGATAAACATTTGCGAGGGCCCGCGAGCCTCACATTAGACTGAAGCTTTATCACTCTGAGCTTTACTTACATTTTGGCTGATTTCTGCCCGCAGCCAAAGATCTAATGTCAAACCAAAGCCCATCAAAAAGCATCTGAAAAGGATCGTCCTCCTTCAACTGATGCATGGACTCTAATCTAATCTCTAATCTGATCTTCAGAATGAAGATCAGATTAGAGACACTAAACATCTTTGTGTTTTAGTGAAGTTAAAGGAAATTTCTGAGAGAAGTGCTGTTTGTTCAGTCACCCGAAACTGATGTGTGTCAGATTTCAAGGCGCAGCAATCCTTTTTGTTTCTGCAGAATATTGACAAAATTGCAAATTCATCAAATATCCTAAAATAACAGATGAAAATGACTCGGTCCATGGTGTCAAGCAGCAGAAGTGAGTTACAGTCATAAACCTGCTGCCGCTTGTTCAAAAATCATAAATTCACAATTTTACAGGATTTCCCTCCGTTTATCAAATGACTTTAAATGTAAATTATTATTCTTGCAATCAGATCCCTTTTACAATCAGTAATTAGAACCCAAAAGTTGAGCTAAATGTGTGATAAACAGTTGAAGTGTTTCCTCCTTTATAATTTTTTTGAGTGTTTTGCCTGTTTGGCACATTTAAATATTTCAGATCATCAAACAAGCTTTAATATCAGACAAATCAAACTTGAGTTAGTGCAATAAATTGTTTTTTTTAAAGGATTAGTGCATTTAGCAAGCAGGAAAAGCTATCCAGACCCTCCTGTCCATGTGTGAAACTATACCAGCCACATCCCAGGACCTACAACCACTTTAACAGAAGCTTTATGACAACTACAAGTAGTGCATTAAACACAAACCTAAAGAAATTCAAGAATAGATGCTGGCATCTGTTGGAGGTTGCCAAGCCCTCTCCAAGGCTTTGAGACCGATGGAGAACACATTTAGAGCCGCTCTCTACAAAGAAACATGGTGAATCTTCTGAGGCGGTGCTGGCCGGCCAAAATCATCCTAGGAGTGAATCAAAAACTCGTCCAGGAAAATAATCCAGAACATCTGAGTTCAGGGTTTGACAGTAAGGGAGAAACTGGTCAAAACAGTCTCAACAGGAGGGTTTCAGAACCATGGCTCACCCCAAGGAGCACAAAGGCCTGGATCATATCTGCCTGTTTGAAAAGAAGATGTCCAAGACTTTTAGGAAAACACTCAACAGGCTGACGAACCTTCCTGAAGGTGTGTCCTGTGGTTAAAAACTAACACGGTTTCTAAACATGGCGGTGGCAGAGTGATGATCCGGGACCGCTTTGCTGTTGCAGGACCTGGATGCTGTCATTGGATCACCGGTCCAGCTGTTTGTGGCCTTCAGCTCAGAAGCAGAACACGGATCCAGAAAACACCAGCAGGTCAACTGGTTGAGGAAAACGAAAAGAAAGTGAGGATTAATAAAATGTTTCTGAATTGAATTGAAGTAGAAAGAATTATTTACCAAGGAGGGCCTTATATTTTTAGCAGGGCGAGACTGGTTAGGGTAGCTTTTTTCCCCTCTCATATAAAATTATTATTATTCGGAAACTGCCTTTTGGAATTGTCTCTGATTATCTTTGTGAGACACCAAAATGTGTTTATTTGTCTAAAAAAGTTTAGTTATCTGTGAGGAGGCTCTATACTAACAGGAACCCAGAGGATGTTTCCAGTATTATTCTGGAACTCTCGTTCCAGAATAATGATAATTAAAAAAGAAAAAACAAAGAAGAACAGTTAATTTTTTTCTTTTACTTCTGCACTTCCCCGCTGCAGTTCTTTATTGCTAGGATGAAGCAGCAGAAATTCTTGAGCCGATAGAAAATGCAACAGTTCACACAAAAAACTGACAACCTGCTTTTGTTTCTCCCAGTTTTAGATGCATAACCTTCTTATTTTCTAAAGCCACAGAACAAACACATCTACTGGCATGAGCCAGTCTGCTCGAACCCGGTAGTTTAAATCTTCTCTGCCATCACAGCCAGAGCAGAACGCAGACGACCTCTGACTGGTACGTCTGGGCCGGAGTCACAGCGGACTGGGTTTGCTTCAGGGGCCACCGAGCCCGCTGCTGGCGGAGATTACCAGTCTTCCTGTTCATTCTACACTGTCTTCTGTCCCCTTCCTCTGATACCTGGAAATAAAATCCCCTGCAGCCAGTTGCCCTCATAAATCACCTGATCAGTGAATGGTGTCCATCTGCATGCAGCTCACTTTCAGTTTAGATCCAGTTGTTGTGTTCCTGGTCCCAGAGCTTTGTTAGGGAACATTGGTGCACAAACAGCATCAGGAAGGCCAAATATGTTTAAAACAGGGTTTTAAATCCCAGAGCTCTGTTCAATCCACTATCTGAATACGGATGGAGGACGGACCGGCTGCAGAACTACCAGAAGCCGGATGTCCACCAGAACTGAAGGGCTGGGCAATGAGACCATTCATCAAAAGTAAAAATAAATGGTAAATGGCATGTTCTTGTCTAGCTGTCATGAACTGCAGCTTCTAGGTCAGGGGTGGCCAACTCCAGTCCTCGAGAGCCGGTGTCCTGCAACTTTTAGATGTGTCCCTGGTCTGACAGGCCTGAGCCAAATAATCAGTTAATTAGCAGGACTCTGAAGAACCTGACTGCATACTGAGGAGCTAATTGTGCTATTTGATTCAGGTGTGTGGGGCCAAGGAAACCTCTAAATGCTTCAGGACACCGGCTCTCGAGGACCGGAGTTGGCCACCCCTGATCTATGTTATAGTTTTGATTTTCTGCTCATGTCTTTCAGCACTTTCCTTATAATACCCACTCTAATTGTTAACCAGAACCAGAACCAGACATGGAGAAGCAGCATTTAGTTCCTATGCTCCACAAATCTGTAACAAACTTCCAGAAAACTGCAAATCAGCATAAAAACTGAGGTCCTTTAATTCCAGACTGTAAACCCTCCTGTTCAGAGCTGCTTTCAGCCATAATAACAGGAACACTGACCAACATAATGATGTTTTCACCCGATAAGATTTAATGTTGATTACTGCTCTCACAACCAGTGACTGTTTCCATGTGTTTATGATGTTTTTATGTTTTCAGGATGCAACCGCCCTGTTACTGAAATGTGCTACAAACAAAATGTACTTTTATTCTACAGTTCTCTCCATATTAGTTAATTTTCTCATGCTCACTATACGCTTTGTGTATTTCCTAGTGTTGCCGTTTAGTCAGGCCGTCGCTTTCTCATTTATTCACTTTGTTTTATACCGCGGTCTGGGTGAACACTCGATTCTGATTGGCTGCAGGGTGCCCGTTAAAAAGCGTTAAAGTGACATGTATAAAAATGTTCCAGTCAAACAGCCTAATTGTTCTTAATTATTACGCCGGCTCAGACGTTAGCTGGTTACGGCAAGACAGTTGACGCTGGTTACCTTGGCGAAGCGTCACACCGAGAGATTAACTAGTTCTCTCAGCCGCTTCTTCTGAAGAATCTACGATTTTAACGTTGAAAAGAATTAAAGCGTTAATAACTGATTTAATACTTATTTCTTTTGTAAGTGACCATGGCATAAGGAGGATAATGCCCTTTGAGGTATCTGTTATCAGAAATGTCAATTAATTTCTGATAATGGACGCTACGTGTCGTGGGCATTATCCCTTACTTTTTTTCCCCTTTATGATCAGTTTTTATTATTTTTATTGTATTTAACCAACGTATGGTGACCTTGAGTGTCCAGAAAGGCTCCTATAAATAAAATGTATTATTATTATTACTACATATTGGAAAGATTCGGTTGGTGTCTTCTTGAGTTTTTCCCTGTCTGGTCAAGTTAACTCTTCTCCCTCCAACAGCCAACGGTAAACCAGTACATCCCATTCATCTGGGTCCATATTCACCTGGGTCTCCTCGTTTATCCTGTAGCCTCCACCCGCTCTCTGCTCTACTTAGACCCTCAGTTTGCTTTCATTTTGCTGCCATCCTGTCTCCATGCCCCGTTTGCCTCATCTGGCTCACCAACTTGGCTGTTCTCATTAAAGCGTCCAAGTTCATCATGCTACTGCTTCCGAACACTAACTTGCATTTTGCCGCCAAACAACTTATTGGACAAACTCATAGCTCGTGTGCCACTGTCGTCCAGAAGCCTGTGTTGGCTCTGGAGGAGCTGCAGAGACCTAAAACTCCGTTGGGAGAATCTGTTAACAGGACAACAATTAATTATGGGATCCAGAAATGTGGCCCTTATGGAAGAGTGGAAAGAAGATGGAGAGCAGATTGCTACAAGCTATGAAGGAGACGGAACATGCAAAAGAAGGTGCCAATCTGGTCACACCATCCTCACTGAGAAGCGTGGCGGCAGCATAAAGCCACGGGGTTGCATTTCCTCCACAGGAACAGGATTGCTAATAGCTAAATATGGAGCAATCCTGAAAAAAAGGATGTTAGAGGCCCCAAAAAACCCCGAGAGCTTCCAGCAGGACAATGACCCTAAACATGCAGCCAAGGCTACAAATGAGTGCTTGAGATTAAAGCGTCTTCATGTGTTAGAATGGCCTAGTCAAAGTCCAGTCGTAAATCTAGCTCAGAGTCCGTGGCAAAAAAAATATTGTTGTTGCCCTCCATCACATCTGACTGCAGTTAAGCTATTTTTTTAATCAGTCTGTAGATAAACTCCAAAAGACTTGAAGCTGGAAATAATAAAACATCAAGCCACACCCTTTAATTTTTTAATTTGTAAAAAAAGATTAAAACCAGGAATCATTTTCCCTAAAAGCAATGTGATGCATTATTTGTCCAACACAATACATTGAAGTGAGTGGTTGTTTATGTGACTATAACAATAATCTTACCGTTCTGTAAACCCTCTTTAACGGGAGTTTAGAGGTAAAATCGTGTCAGGAGGCAGATTTTCTCTGCGCATCACTGGGAAAAACACAAGTTCGCCGTTAGTGGGCATAATATTGTTGCAGGATGATGTCAATGAAATCAAGTTTCGAGCATTTCAACTGAAATCTCGTGCAAATCCGTGGGAAACAGATCCGGAATGTGGGCTGGCTGCGCCTGATCCAAAAAGTGACCCAGTTACCGACAGGAAGAGCGAAGAGACAGAAAGGAGGAAGGAAGCGCGAAGCGAAGAGGAAAGGAGAGAGTTAGCAGACAAAAGGAGAAGCTAAGGAGCGTGGGATGACAGGGTGGGTTAGGAAGGAGGAGAGAGGGAGCGCACAGACACAGAGGGGTGACGTCAAACCCGAGCGGAGCGGAGCGGAGCAGAGCAGAGCGGAGCTGACCAGCAGCCGCTCTCTGCGCCTCTGCACGCGGCCGCCGCAGCTTTGAAACACCGCGGAGGAGGAGCAGGAACCGCGGAGGTCGGACAGGGAGAAGCTGACGCTGGCGCCGCACCGGGACGCAGCGGACGTGCTGGTTGTGCGCTGACTGAGAACATGCCGGCTCGCCTCGCGCTGTCAGACAGGTGTTGTCAACGCGCGGCACGGAGCTCTGATCTGCGCCGGAGGGCTCGCGCTCATCGTTGATCCGGACTGCGGCAACAAGTTTCATGTTCTGAATTTGCTCCAGGTTGAGATTCTGGATTTGATGGATCTGCTGCTCTGCCTCTTTTCCTCCCCCGGTGATCCTGTTGGGAACCTTGAAGGCAGCTGGGGATTCCGCTAATGTTCCTCTCCGACGCGGCTGTGCGCGCAGTGGAGAACCGGACCCTTCGACTCGCTTAAATACAAATTTTATTCTCTTCCACCTGCGATCCACATTGCTTTCCACGGGTCCCAGCTTGGCGTGGAGCCGCGACCCCCACATGGTGCCCACGGTCCGGCTACAGTGGCCCGAGCTCCTGCTGCTCGGACGCGCCACCCGGTGATTTTACCACGCGGGGATCATGATGGCTGGTCTGGCAGAGGCGGGATTGGCGCGAATGGTTCTTTAAGGGACCGACTACTCTTGACAATGACCTCCAGCAGCGCTCTGCCCCGCGCCGTTCCCACCCCAACCCGAAAGAAAAGCACGCGCCCTCGGTTCGATGCGCACGAGAAGACGTCGTGTCCCCAGAACCGCTGATCCGACTGACAGTCCGGAGAGGAGGAGGAGGAGGAGGGGGAGAAGGGGGGACACACGCTGACACAAACGATCACAGCTGAGAGGTGGTGATGGAGCTGTCGGAGGTGCGGTGCTCCAGCGCCAGCGAGGAGCTGTACACCATCAACAAGACGCCGAGCAGTAGCGACAACAGCAGCGGCAGCGGCAGCGGCAGCGCGCGGCCCAAGCGGCTGCTGTGGCAGAACGCGGTGCGGCACATCACCGAGCAGCGCTTCATCCACGAGCAGGGCGGCGGCGGCGGCTCCGGGGGAGCCAAAGACGACCCTTTCGACCCGATCCAGGACGCACGGAAGCAGTCCGCGGGCCGGACCTCGGTAGGGGACCGGCACAACAACGGCGGGACCAAAGTGTTCCCCGAGCGCGCCAGCAGCGACCTGGGCTTCTTGCAGATCGACTGCGCGCCCAGCAACTCGGACTTCTTCCTGAACTGGGGCTACACGTACCGGGGCGTGATCTTCCCCACGCTGCGGAACGCCTTCAAGTCCCGCGACTTGGAGCGCCTCTACCAGCGCTACTTCCTGGGCCAGAGGCGCAAATCTGTAGTGGTGATGAACATCCTGGACGTGGTGACCAAGCTCACCCTGCTGGTCCTGCACCTCACCCTGGCCTCCACCCGCATGGACCCCATCAAGGGGACGCTGCTGGGCTTCTTCACCGGCATAGAGGTGGTCATTTGTGCCTTAGTGGTGGTGCGGAAGGACACCACCTCGCACAGCTACCTGCAGTACAGCGGCGTGGTCACCTGGGTGGCCATGGCCACGCAGATCCTGGCGGCCGGCCTGGGCTACGGGCTGCTGGGGGACGGGGTGGGCTACGTCCTGTTTACGCTGTTCGCCACCTACAGCATGCTGCCGCTGCCGCTCACCTGGGCCATCCTGGCCGGTCTCTTCACCTCCGGACTGCACATCCTGGTCCAGCTGCTCATTTCCGAGAAAGCACAACTCTTCACCAACCAGGTGAGTCTTCACCTTCCTCTCACAGCTTAAGCTCGTCCTCCGGTCTCTCCTCTTTATGTAACTTTCTGTTTTCCATCACTTTGCTGCTGCTTAAGTGTCAGGAAATGTTCTTTTTTTTGGAGAACGGTAAAAAGAATATCATTCGTGGAACACTTTTTTATGCATTGTGGAGAGTCTGTGGATGCGTGGATATCTTTGGGCCGCTCCTGGTTTGTGTTTGGTGATAAAATGTGGCCGTTTGTTTGGGGCTGCTGAGCTTTCAGCACCAGGAGCTGTCCACCACGCCGTCTCAGAGGATCAGCTCCCTCTACTGGTGAACATTGCGCCTCCTTCTTCCATGGCTGCTTGAATGCTGAATTTAATCTTGGACCTAAGCTTGATCTTTAACAATCTTTGTTAACTAGATTCCCTGAAAACTGATCCCATGCCCACTGATCACATCAGAACATTCAGGAGACAGATGCACATTAGCAAAGGAATACATATTGATTAATCAGCAACTAGAAAACCCACGCTGACGGTGGTCAGGTGTGAAGGATCAAACCCAAAGCTGCTGGTTCTGTTGTTTTTTTTGTGCAAATCTGTTTACTTGTGGTGTAGGTGGGGATGAACCACCCACGCCATGCAGACAAATACTTTTGCGGGAGCAGGGTGGGTTTTTCTCTTTGCTCAGAGCTGTTCTTAAACCAGGATCAGCATCGTGTTTCTCAGACGGATTGAGAGCAAAAGCCTTCCTACTACTTTTTGTTGGGATTTTCAATGATAAAGCAACGTGGAGTGGAGCACAATCACAAACTGAAATCTCTGAAACATCACACTGAGGCCACAGACTGAAGTTTTGGTCCGTCCTTCTTTGCAAGGCTAGCTGAAGCTTAGTCAGAAGGGATGCAGAGCGTCTGGCCACAGATTCCCATGTCTTAACTTTGACTGGGCCATTCTACAGCATGGATGGATCTTGATCCTCTGTTGTTCTGGTTAAACGTGGAGGATTGTTGTTCTGCTGAAAGCTTAGCCTGTGCAGTGTTAGCTTCTTGTCACACACAGCATACTGCATGTATGCCAAAAGGTTTAGTTTGGCTCCCATCTGACCTGTGTCCCCTCACACAGCTTAAGCCAAAGTGTAAACAGGACCTATTATGGCTTTCTATGAATGGATGTTTCTTGAGAAGTGCGGGTTTGTGGAGGGCACCGCGGATAGCTTGGCGTACTCTCTATAAAAACAATACTATGTATGAATGCAGCTGGTTGTTCTGGACTTTGTTTAGAGGAATTACAGTAAAGGGGACAGAATACATATGCAATACGCATATTTGTTTTACAAATGAATGTATCTAAAAATGTGAAAACAATGTATCATTTCCTGACACACGCCACATAAAATAAAGCACAGTGGGGTTTGTTGTTTGATGGGTGTGAATAGTTTGTGAGTCTATTTCCCTATATTAGTGCATGGCAAAAAGATGCTTAAAATATTTTTATAAAGTGCCCTTCTAAGTTAATCCTTTGCTCAATGTTGGATGTTATTTGGCTTCCCCTATCAGTTGGTAGAGCTGAAACGTTTGTATGACTCTTGTCCCTTCTAACCCAATTATTCAGCTGTTGAAGATAGTATTTTCCTAAAGACGGAGGGTTATGACATAGGAGGAGAGGAATAATCAACATGGAACTCCCTACCATGTAGTTTGCGCTGGGAATGAAGCTTTTCGTTGTTTCTTCGCAGCCCAAACAGAAGCAGAAACTGCCTTACCTGTCAGCAGGCTGCAGAGGAAGACTTTCTGCTCCTTACTGTACTTTAGTTTCTGGTTCTTAGCCCGGTTTGGCTTTTAACTAATGAAGTAGTGTTATTAAATGGCTTCAGGGCGGGTCTTGTTTCAGAACTAGTCTCCACTGCTTCACTCCTAATTTTGATCTTTTAAAGGAGAAACTCCGGCTTGAAACATCTGCTAAATTTGTCCGACAGAAATGTGACTCACGGACCATAACTCTGAGCTGGGCTGTAATGCATCAGCAGGACAGGCAATCCTTCATCTTTAAAATGCTCACATTTTTATGATATTTTCCAATAAATCTAAAATTTAATTAACTTAACACTAGAAGCTCAACTCGCATTTTATATAAATTCAGCATCTTGTGCAGATCAATTAGTAGATAGCTTCCTTCAGGAAATGGCGATAACTGGTGCAATGTAAGCCTTACACTGATAATAGCAGCATTCTTTTTTTCTGCAATATCTCAGCTGGTGTTGTGTCTGCTCTGGAATTGGGTTTTTGCCTTTTGCAGCTCAATATTTCCAGCTGATTCCTCTTATTATTGTCGAGAGGAATCTGCAACAAATCAGTCCACATGGACCTGAATGGGCTCTCTCTCTCTCTCTCTCTCATGAGATTAACCATGCACTCTGCAGGAACGGTCCCAAAATGGTTCTAAATTTAATCTGGAGCCCTGATAAATATGCCATCATTATATGTGGAGACATATACAGCATGAAACATGACCCCCAATGCAGCAAATACCATAAACTAATGCAGTAGTAGTGCAATAATTCATAAACAGGAGGTCTGAAAGGTTTATAGACTGCTGTTAAAGGATCAGATATTTTAAAATAGAGACCATTATAAATAATTTCTAAAGTTCTAAATTTTCTATGAAATGTTTCCTGTAGAGTTTAACTGAAAAAACAAATGAAAGGAAAACAAAAAAGCTGCAATATCTCGCTTGATAACAACAGATATTTGGTCGAGGAACATTTTCACTCAGTTCAGTCTATGACATCAGTATATTAGTTAATTGAGTGAGTAAACTTTATTCATATTGCACCTTTCACAGATTAAAATCACAGAGTGCTTTACAGAGGGGAATAAATACCAAATAGATATTGGTAATAGAAATACCAAATAGCAACGCCCCACCAGATGTCGCTTTGGAGCTCTATGCTATAATCAGTGGAACAGGATCATTTTTATAGAGTAACATTGTAAAAAAAGACCGTTACAGATAAACATATGTGTCTATACATAATTCTGACAGAATACTGACAAGCTCAGTAGCTAAATCCTGTTGATGAGCCTTGATATCGGGGTCAGCCCACCAACGTTTGTTAAAATAATGAACATCCGAATCGCAGTGAGCATGCCCAACACGCTCTCAGTAGACATCTGTGGGGCACAAAGAAAACGTCCCAAGCTTGGACTGTCCAATCAAAAGACGAGAAATGCACTCATTACGTTTAGGTTCTGCCGGATAGTGTGCACCCATCTAGTGTTGGTTGTCTTTGTTGGCTCATTGAAGGATTGATGTGATTTTTTTCTGTTCAGTGAATGAACAATATGAGTGAGCCTTTATCTGTACGTTTATGTATAAAAATTGAATTACATTTAGCTTTTAGAAAAAGGATTTTCTGGTGTGTTGGTTTATGCTGATTTATGTGTTTCATCTGAAATTGATCAGATTGTATGCATCACATAAATTAGTGTCTGCTAATAGGAGTTGATTTCTTGTGCCTTACTTAATTTATCGTGCCAGAGACGCCACTGGATCGGTGAACATCCCTTTTGGATTTGTTGCCCAAAGACCTGAAGTTTGGTGCCATCAGACCATAACACAATGTGTCAGGAGATTTTAGCCAGGCTTGGATGTTTTCTTTAGAAAAAAGTGACTCTGTGTTGCAGACGTCCTCCTTCACTTTGACATGTGGAGAATATAGAAGATGGTTCTCGCATGTAGAACCCAACTAGAACTCTTTTGTTGCTGTGGTGGGCCTTTTGACCAAAAGGCCAAAAATTATTACTTCAGTTTTGTTTTTTTTCAATTGAAGAAAATTTTGGCACATCCAGGCATTGATTTCTTCTAGGCAGTGCCTCAGTGCTTGAACGGGTTCATAGTCACCTGGTGACATGGTGATGTAAAGCTGTGTGTCGTCTGCATAGTGATGGTAGCTGATGTTGTTGTTTTTATGATCTGAGCTAGAGGGGCATGTAGATATTGAAAAGGAGGGGACCCAGAATGGACCCTTGGGGAACCCCACATGTAATTTTTGTCATCTCTGGTGTAAAGTTACCTACTGACACAAAAAGTCCCCGTTCTTTAAGTAGGATTTAAAGCAGTGGAGAGCTGTACCAGTTTTGTAGAATTTAGAGGCAATACGATGTTTTATATCAGGTGAGAAATGGTTATCTTATTCACTTTAATCCACATTTTGTCTTAAGACTATTGCAGTCGTAAGCCTTTTAATTCGCATCAGAATCAGAAAAGAATCAAAATATTAGTTTGTCGTCATGACTTATTTTCAGGTCATCTGTTGTTGCAGCTTAGAGGCCTCCAGGGAAATCCAGAAATACCTGACGGATACCTGATGAGTACCTAGCACGATGCAACCCCCAGTTAATGCTGTGAAACTCCCTGAGCATGCTGACTGCAGCGGGGAAGCCCAGCAGTTCTTCTGCTGCCTATCCTGTCAGGCTGGGGTGCCAAGCTCTATTCCTGGAGGGCCGGTGTCCTGCAACTTTTAGATGTGTCTGATCCAACACCCCTGAATCAGACGGCTGAATTACTTCCTCTGTGTCCATTCAGGTTCCCCAGAGTCCTGCTAATGGCCTGATTATCTGACTCAGGCGTGTTGGACCATCTAAAAGTTGCAGAACATTAGCCCTCGAGGCCTGGGGTGTGACACGCCTGCTGTTACGCCTCAGTCTGAGGCTGCAGATGTGTTGCAGTAGATGTGTAGCAGCTGCCTGTACGCTGCACTGCCGATTTTGCTTTGTGCTTCACATAAACTGTATGCAGCCACAGGACCACTGCCAGTTTCAGAGGGAAGGTCAGAGGTCAAGAGGAAAGGAGAACTGGAACAGTGCATTTTTGTTTCCCCTCTGCCTGGAATTAAAATGAATCGTGATAGAGCTGGCACCATTTCATCTACAGAACATGCAGACAACTTTGAAGTTTATTTTCATTTATTTTTTACAGTGACAAACAACAAAAAGGGCAAAATAAGGTAAACTTAAGCATGAATAACACATGTGTGGAGAGCTCCTTGGTCTTCAGGGTGCGATGCCTCTAGCTTGGTGCTGCTGCAGACTCAGGTGTGTTCATACTGACAGGTCATGTGACACTTAGATTGCACACAGGTGGACTAGATTTCATTGAATTCTGAAGGTAACCGGTTGCATTGGAATGTTTTAGGGGCTTCATAACAAAGGGGATGGATACACATGCACACAGCAATTACAACTTTTTATTTTCTATACATTTTTCTAATTTCTCTTCCCCAATTTTAGATGATTTTGTGCAGTTTGAGCTGCAGAGGCTCATCGCGTCATTGCAATCAAACCTCCAATCATTTACCGCTTCACTCCGTGTTCTGACGCCTTTCCTGGATCTGATGTCTCAGTGATTTAGGGGGAAAAAATAGAACAACTAAATTTGTCTTCCAGTAATTTGTTTTCAACGCCTGAAGCCGTTTGGTGACAGGAAGGATTTTGTGCATCAGCCTCAACTGATTTCAGGTTTAATGTTTGTATTGTTTAGTGTTTTCCTGTGTTTAAGGTTTGTTGCCATGAGTGACTAAATCGGCGCAGCAAGCGTAAAGAAAAACAGTCAGAGAGAATCATACAATCTTTTCACCAAAGCTAAATGGAGGAGAAAATGTTCAAATGTAACGATTTGACCAAATTTGATGAGGTGCGTGTTGTGATGGCTAGCAGGTCTGATCAGAGCATCTCCAAACTGAACTTCAGCTGTTCGATACAATCAATCAGTGTTGCCAAGGCCTATTGATGCATTTATGGAGCGAAGGCCCGCCTCTCTCAGAAGGAACATTTTGGTATTTTTCTAACAAGGAGCAGACCCAGGACTCACAGGGAGATCCCATGTCATGTTTTGTGATAATTTCCTTACCAGCATACAGAAGCATTGGCAGGATGCAGAGTGTAAAAGACAAGGATGATTCTTTGCACAGAGTTAGATAAGAAATGTGCAAGACGGATAATGGACTCTGGGTGTAAGGTTTGACGGCTTGCGGGATGGAGAGGAGAAGTTAGATCTGGTCAAGTTATGGAGCAGTGGTCCTGGTATAGAGAGCGGTTTATTGTCTGGAGCTGGACGAATGAAGTTCAGGTGGGAGCAAAGATCCCGGTGATGAGTGAGAGACTTCCTGGTGAGGATTTGTGTTCCTGAAGGAGTTTCGTTAGAGCTTGAAGGGAGTGAACGCTGGACAGAGCAGGCAGGCAGATAAAGGCTTTAAGATTTCCAAGCTGCGGTGGACGACTGGGATGCTGAGGAGCTCCGGGTCAGATCTGTCACAGGGAGGTCTGAAGAAGGGATCCAGAGTTGGAGCTTTAACTGCGACCTAGGAATACCGAGAGCATGAAGGCAAGCTGAGGAAAGGCAGAGAAACATCAGAGCTTTTCCATGAAATGTGCAGACAGGTGTGCATTCTGCAGCAGAACCACCACGCCCTCCAGCAGGGTTTCTCTGGTCACACAAACACAAAGCCACACTCACTCCAGGATCTCTACATCTAACGGTTGCTTCAGGAACTCCTCGGCCTTCCAGGTGGAGCTGGAGGAGGTTCTGGGGTTCGACTTTAAAAGTCCCCCTCTCCAGTCAACATGTGTTGGACTCTGCTGCTGCAGGGGTGGGTACCGGATGGACTTTAGATCATGCAGGTCTTCTAGAATGAAGCCCACTTGGTTCAACTAAGTTAAACCCAAATCTTCAGAACCAGCTGGGTATCCTAAGTAGGTCAGTTCAAATGGCCCAAAACATCTAGGACACTCTTACTGACACGCTTGGACACCATCTGTCTCCTATTTATTCTCGGTTCGTATCCATGAGGCCCAATATGAAATGTTGGCTGGATCTGGTCTGCCAGAAATAATTAACTCCTCCACTTGGGGCAGAAACTCCCAAACCCAAAGGTGGAGATCTTACCCTCTGGAAAAAAAAACATGGAGTTTCCCTTATCTCTAATTTGACAACTTACATTTTTATTTTCTCTATAATTAGAAATGTAAATTAGGAGATGACGACTATGACAGGAATAAATCTGTAAGAATATGAAAAGTTTTATGAGGGACATTTTCCAGCATCTCCCAACATTTTAGGAAGTCCCTTGTGAGAAAATGTTGAACAAAGTAGAGGAAAAAAAAAAGTCAAGGAGAAATCTGAATTACCGTTTTTATTATTTAGCTTACAGCAGATCTGAATTTTATGGGTTTTGTGATTAAAACGTAGACTTCAAATGAAAACGACTGCAAACATAACTGCACACATGCAATGTATCAGTAAAGGTCTCCTTCTCAGGATTGTGTTTGTTATGGCTGACAGACCCCTGCCTGGTGATATGATAATTAAAGTCATGTTTTGCATAAGTCAGTGATCTGTGGGAGCGCTCGCTGATGAGAGCATTAATTAGCTTCCAGCTGTGCTAAGATACGTCTTTACTTGAGTCTTCAGAGTAAGTACTAACCTGCTGTAAGCCCTGCAGGGGGGGAGGGATTGCTTCACCGTTTCGGGTCGGTGTCAGCCAACCTGAAAACTCTCCCGTTTACACACCCTGACTTGTTCTGGCTCCAGCTTGTGTCTGCAGTGGGGCAGGTGCGGCCGTGTGGACGCAGCATGTGCGGGATTAGGACGCCTGGAGTTGGGAAGACTCGGCGCGCTGCAAAGTGAAGCATCCTGAACTCAAACGGCGTTAATCTGCTCTCATTAAGCGTGTTTGCTGAAGGACGGGGTGAACGTCTTATTGTATGTACTGCAGAGAGCCGAGTCGGAGATGACAGAGTCTGAAATCATTGTGTCAACTACAAGAATCACAGGGAAATGCAAAGAAGGGATGCCTTGGATCCAGTGCTGTATGTATGCATAGAAACTAGCCACATGAGGTGTTTTATACCCGGGTTACTTCCACATAATCAGGATTTTATAAATTAACGCTTAGAAATCAAAATGTTTGAAATGTTGAATATATATTTTGAAAATTGAAAAGCTCAGATTATTCATATGCTGCAAGCATCAATAGCATTGCAATCAAAAAAATGCCCTTCTGACAAGTGTTCTTCACACGGCCTTTGAAAACATTCCCATTTTTATAATTTTTTATTGAGTTGAATAGTTTTTAATTCATATATAAACATCTTTAAAATTTTGTCCTTGGGTTCTCATGTCGCTCCGTGAGAGAAGGCCGCCCCGGGTGGAGAGCCATGTTGTTCGCATTAAAAACTGCCTCCACTCTCTACTCTTCTTCAACTTCTCCCCTTCAGAGACGTCACGCACGTCTGCTGGAGCCACTCCTGGAGCTGCATACGCTGTTTGGTCTCCTCCTCACTGCTGTTAAACAGCAACGAGGTTGTTCTGGTCCGTAAGGAGGAGCCTGTGTGAATGCTAATGTGTGTGGTGTGTGAGAGCATCAATAAGGCGTTAGCGGCGGCCAGCGTGTATTCTCCTCACACACATCCGGAGCTGTGTATCTGCTGCCTGTCCTGCTCCCTCTTTCAAGGTCACACCGAGCTTACCGGAGCGCTGGCTGCACTGAGGAGATAGCGGCGGGAAAATAAACTAAAAAAAGCCAAGTGTGAATTTGACACGGAGACGACACGCGTGTATGTTTTTAATCTCCTCGCCTCTGGCCGGCCCCGCAGAGGGGGAGGGCGTTGCAGATTTTAGCATTCAAACAGCTTTGCTCTTTTCCTTTTCCAGCCAATCACTGTCAAGCACTTTGTTTTTTTTATGTGTGTTCAAAGACGTTTCGCTTGGTCACATTGGAGTCTTCTGAGATTCCCTCCTGAAGCTGTTTACAGCAACAACCCGAGCTGAATACGTGCTCTAAATGTGAAACTTCTCACCGCTCTGTCCATTTTAGCTCCACGAGGAGATGGTGTTTTGCTGTGGTTGGGTTCCTTAATGTACTTGATGGCTTAAGCTGCAGGTCATCTGGGGCCAGGAGAAAACGCTTCCGTCACCTCGGCTTTAATGCATGTTTGGTGAAACTACCTGGAGTGGGATTGTTTTACTCTTTCCCATGTCTCCATTGAAATATGACAGGATTACAGAACAAAAGTCCTCTAGCCTGTCTTTAGAGCTGCTGTACTAGCAGCTGATGTCAGGAGACGCAGTGGAAACCTTAATGTAAGCCCTCCCGTCTTCCGCAGGGTTTGTCTCCGCAGATTTTTCCATGATAATGAATTGCATCTATCCTTTATGAAAGCCAAAATATTTATCTCTAAATACTTACATGTTGTCTCAACTCTTATTGACTCCCCTATGGCTGCTCGCTGTCACTGTCTTCATGGTCTGGACCATCACGTCCTGTCACATCTCTCTGATGTCTGTGAGATACTGTTCCCCTTCTGAGTGGATCATGTTCATAGAGATCAAGGGTGCGGATTCACAGTGTCTTATTATTTATGGTGGAATGTTACAGTCATTTTATTTCAATTCATATATTTTTCATGGTTAAGGCTCAACCAGCTGAGAAGGACGTTTCAAAGCCCTATGGATGCCACCCAGAGGTCAGATAATTATTAGCTAAGCTAATCAGAAATTAGGTTAACCTGTCAGTTCTCATCTAATGTAGAACAGATTACTGGATCAATGTGTGCTTCTGTGCTTTTTGTCTGTCTTGTTGTGTCTCTGCTCTGTCTTCTGTAACCCCCAGTCGGTCGAGGCAGATGACCGTTCATACTGAGCCCGGTTCTGCCGGAGGTTTTCCTTCCCGTTAATGGGGAGTTTTTCTTCCCACTGTCGCTTCATGCTTGCTCAGTATGAGGGATTGCAGCAAAGCCATGGACAATGCAGACGACTCTCCCTGTGGCTCTACGCTTCTCCAGGAGTGAATGCTGCTTGTCGGGACTTTGATGCAATCAACTGGTTCCCTTATATAGGAAATTTTTGACCAATCTGTATAATCTGACCCAATCTGTATAATATGATTGAACTTAACTTTGTAAAGTGCCTTGAGATGACATGTTTCATGAATTGGCGCTATATAAATAAAATTGAATTGAGTTTCACTCTCAGGTTCCAGCACCCAGCATGCCGAGTTGAGTAAATAATTGCAGTAGACACCATAGATTTTACAACGTTATTATTCAGGATCATTTCCTTTGCAGTGTCACACATGTAAGATTTACCTTTTGTGAGAGCTGCAGTGCTCATCCTTTGACATTTGTGGCAGCCTTGTAGATCCGGTGTTGAAACTTGTACGCTACAGTGTTGAAATCACACTAATGCAATGCTTAAAGGTAGAGTGGACGATTTTTCCATAAATGTGGGTTATAAACGTCCAAATCCCTTTTTGATACACAAGACCGTGCTACCTGCTCTTCTCTCGTCAGGGGGATCGCATGAAAAAAAATCTCCCAAATCCACTCTGGTCTCATTTCTTTCTATTGAAGCCTTCCTCTTCCTCTCATAAACATGAACATGGTTTGTTTCTTGCGACTCTCAGCCATGTACGAAGACTAACACCGAAGCTAACCGCTAACCTAGCCGCTAAGCTAACCGGATAAATGAACACAAGCAGCGTGCACGCGCAGCCAGCAAGTGGAAGCCAACAAGGAGCGTGGACGCACACTAACGTTACGCGAGAGTGTCAGGATGATTGCAATGTGGGACAACCAGTAGTTTCCGAGTTCTACAACTCGAAGCCTTAAAAGATTGTCCACTACACCTTTAAGCTTCATTCTCCACGATTGGAGGAAAATGCAGATACGTTATAGTGTGATGTGGGACCAGATTGATTTATGCTGATGATGAGGTTAGGTTTGTTTTATCAGACGGTGGCCTTCAGCGTTCAGGAGATGGCATAAATATCAGTTAGTTTTGGCCCCTTTCTCTTAACTTCTGAAAAGGGGAATTCTGATGAAGAGGCTGATGCACTGGTCCGTGGTGAGCAAAAGGGCTAAAATGTAGATTTCTGGGGGAATGGATCACGGCTAAAAGAACAAGTTATTGAAATGAGTTCAAGCCTTCATTTAGCTGTAGCTGTCTCAGAGTTTCTGCTTCCTTAACCCTTCAGTACCTCTGAAGAGATCTGCAGCCATGTGAATCTTGACACAGTTTCTTCTCACTCAAGTCAGATTGACCTTTAAAGACCGGTTGTCTGTCCAGGCAAGGCTACGCTTGGTCGGGTTTATCTGTCGGCTTTTCCTCAGTGAGCAGCCGGGCAGCGGCAGACTGCCTGAGCTCCATGAAAGCTCGTTCCTCTGGGAAGGAGGGACGCAGGGCAGGGAAGCGCCATCCTTCTCACCTCTCTCTCACCCTCCGCCTCCTCGATCTTGCCCGTTTCATGCAGTTGATCTCAGACAATCTTGCTGTTACCAGACACTGCACTCAGTCGCTCTTAATATTTAATGACATTTCAGAGCCATCAGATGGAGCTTTCTGTGCTTTTAATGGACGAGTTTTCCTGTGACATTCCTGCCCGCCGACCCCCCAGACTTTTAAAAAATTACCACAGACTCCCAAAGCTTTATTCATCCCTCGTTTTCCTACACGTCTCATGGGTGATGACTGAAATCACATCTCGGAATACGGTGAACACTTCTCTGCCTGGAAAAGTGCTTCTTAAATCGCACTCGATTTTCTCCAAAATATTCTGCTGTCTTACTGAGAGGCGGGCGAGTTGTTGAGCTCAGAAATAATTTAAAGCTTCTTCCAGCTCGTTTGCTGATTATGTAAGAGTGATGGCTGCATTAACAGGGCTTGCAGTAAAGATATGGAAAAGTCCAGCTGGTGTGAAAAAAGCAGCCGGCTGGTGGGCTGTATTGGCGCAGCAACAGCGGAGGACAATCTGGCCCTAAAATGCTGCAAACTGTTGTGCCAATACCTCATATTGGTACACACTGGTCTTATGTTGTGTTCAGTCCATCCTATAAGTAAAAACATAATAAAACAGTTTTAATTTGGGTCCATTTATACGGTGGAATATTTCACAAGTTTGGGACATGCAGCCAGAGGCATCTTTGACCATTCCATTTAATCAAAGTTGTAGTTAAAAAGTTGTGATGGCAGGGCAGTAATGTTTGCTATGGAGACCGGGTCACCACAGCAGAGAGCCCTGGAGACCGTCCTCCTCACTCTGAGCCTGGGTCCTCCTCAAAACTAGTTTAGTCGAGAGAAACGGACCCCGCCTTTACACCCCAGGGAAACCAAAGGTAGATTTGTAGATCCATAAAACGTCAGCAAAATAAGGAATAAATTCAAATATTTAGACACATTTTTTAGTTATATTTATTGTACATGGAGGGAGCCAAAATTTCTTGCACTCGTATTTTCTTTTTTAATTTATAAAAAAATAGTTTTAATTTGAGATTGTTTCCCTACCTGAATAAATACTCCGAAAAGAAATGTTGATTTTTTCCCCCCTACATTTTTCATTATAAGTTGATTTGAATGCAATACAAGATATAGTTTAAGGATTTTTACACATTGCTACCTAGAGGGGCCATGGATCTTGAAAGGCAATGTTGCGACGCTTTCTGGTTACATTGACTTTCTATTAAGTTTATTTATTTTAAAGCCTCTGTAGGATGTTCCCACCGTCTAGTAGGCGTTATTACTTTGGCGTAACAATGCCTACAGAGGCTGTGGAGTATCATACATGTGGCGATGTCAACATATCCACCATGTGTCAGCAGCTGCTAATAGCTTCTAATTACGGTCATCATGTGAAATGCGTTTTGACCATATTGTCAAGTCTTTTTCTTTCTAAAGTTGCTTGTAAATTCTTAATCAAGTTTTTTTGGCTCGTTTCTGAACATGCAGTCAATTCTCTGGGCGTTAAAAAAGTGACAATAAACATGGATGAAGAGAGAAGCTTCTGTTGTTTGCACCACAGAAAGCGTGAACCAGCCGGCTGAGCCTGAAACATCCCTCCTCCTCCCCGCGTCCATTCTTCCTGAGACAAACAACCGAGCCCTCTTCCCCGGGAGGACAGAGTAGTTCCTGCTCCACGCTGTCCTGTTTCTAACATAAAGCCAAAATAAATGTCACCGTTATATTGAACTAACTTACCTGTCCAGCAGAAAGCTGCAACCTCTGCATCCGTTTTAAATCCCCGCTCCCTCATGAATTATCTCCACCTGGTAATAATAGCTGTGCAGATATAGACTCTCGTTTCTCCTGTTTAGTCTTTCTTTTTATTTTCTTGGTTACTTTCTCTTCCCTCTCCCTGGGCAAAGAGTGTGGATGGTCCTCCATTTCAACATAAAACAGCAAATAGAGTGATCTACAGTCGTCTTTGCTTATTTATTCTCCTCCTCCACCGACAGCACTTCTTCATATAGAAGACAGATAAAACGCGTAAGGCTGACAAGTTTTATTCCTTTCAGCGACTGTAATCAGAAACAGAGACTGAACATGGTGCCTCCCAGTGGGTGCACCGCCACCTGTGTATTTACAAACTACTAATTCTAAGTAATGAGAATGCTTTAATTTTTGATGATATGTTATTAGACTTTGCCAGAATATGTATTAGAAAGAGCAATGCTTGATTTTTGCCAAGAAAAAGCAAAATTTGTTACACTGTCTTATTAAGACTACAAGAACTGTAATCTTAAGGGACGTGGGGATAATTTAAGGATATTCAAATAAAATCAAACCAAACATGACAGTTAAAATAAATCTTTCATTGAAATTATCATTCATTTCCCCTTCAGTGGATATTTCGAAGCCTGAAAGTGAAGTAGCACGTTGCAGATTTCTGGTTTAAACTGAAATTGTGTTTTATTGTGCTTTAGAGTTTATTATCAAAAACATTTCAATTTTTTACAAAAGTGGCAGCACGTTCCAAAGCGTTCGCTCTGCCCTGAGATCTACATCTAAAATCCACTGACACTGAACATGTCCTGGTAATTAGCTGCTGTGTTACAGTGTGTTTGTGGACCAGCTTGCTTTGGTGCCAATCACAAGTCAAGGAGGTCAGGCTGAAAATTGTCCTGATTGCCGTCCCAGAATGCTGCCAAGCAGTCGGTGCAGCGCTTGTTTTTAAACGGTGTGGAAATCAGCCGCAGTAATTCCACAGAAAATAAGGAAAGGAAACGTTTTCATTAAAGCTTGAGGAAGTTCTCCACCACAACTCTTTTTATTTTTCATTCTCTGACAAAACTAGAAGCATAAAACAAAAAGCATTTGTGAGTTTCATTTCCCCTTGTGTGTGTCGGTATATTTACACAATCTCGTTCTATATTTTTATTGGAAGTGTGTCGTTTTATGCGTTCAAGGCAAGAGAGCAAAGAGGATTTTTGTCGCATCAGGCCGTAAATGTTGAAGACATTACCTTTTTTCAGAGGTGTTGTTGAAATGTTTAAAATTTCACAGTGAGAAGAAAAACATGGTTCTAGTTGCAGCATCTTGTGTTTTATTGCACTCTGGTGTCTTTGGTTACTGGAGTTGTTGTTTTACCTTAGTGCCTCAGTTTCTTCAACATCTGCTCCCTCTCTGCTCATTTACTCACCTGTGTAGCATCGCTTAATCAAAGTCCCCAGGATAAAAACTCCTCGGTTCACTTCCTCCATGGCAGGTCATCCATCATCCTCATTTTTCTGGTCTGGTCTCAGAACATGACAGCTCTCTGGACTTTTAGTATTCTGACAATCAAACTTGTTTATTTACTTACTTTATTTTATTTAGATAATTTGTATTGTTTTTAGTGTATTTATTTGTTGAAGCAGCTTTGTTTAGCGTACGATGTCCAAGACTAATTTCCCCGTGGGGACAGTAAAGTGTATATTTATCTAAACTTTGAGAGTATTTCCCAGAAAATATAGAGACAAAAGGTGTTTTTTTAAAGTAGTAGAGAAAGGTGTGGAAGGCTCTGGATTTAGTGATGGATCAATCAGTTCACTGGCCTTTATGGTTTGGTACATTTTTTAAAGAATTACGGTAATAAATCATCATATAAAATTTTCTTCACTATCATGATTGTTGGTTGTCAAAGCAGAATCTAAATGGTGTTCACCACCTGTTGCATGATGGCCGGGTACAAAAGTCCAGTGGCTTCTTCTTAGGTAGAAGAGTCGAGGAAGTTTTTCCTCCCCGTTAAAGAGGAGTTTTCCTCTCCACTGTCGCTTCATGCATGCTCAGTATGAGGGATTGCTGCAAAGCCATCAGCAATGCAGACGACTGTCCACTGTGGCTCTACGCTCTTTCAGGAGGAGTGAATGCTGCTTGGAGAGACTTGATGCAACCTGCTGGGTTTCCTTAGAGAGGAAACTTTCTGACCAACCTGGAGGATTTGATGGAATCTGACTTTGTAAAGTGCCCTGAGATGAGATGTATCATCAATTGGCGCTATATAAATAACATTTTATTGAATTGAATTTAAAATAAAAGCACCACCAAAACTTCAAAAGTACAAAATGTGAAACTGATCTTGCTGTTGTTTTCCAGATAGATACAATCCAGTGGAACATGTAAAATATGGAAACCGTTTATTGTGAACATGGATGCTGCTTTGAATTGTTCATTTTGATAAAAAGCTTATTAATAATTACCCTTAGCACTTATAAATATTTAACACTCAGCCTGCTGCTGCGCTACGTAGGGCCTGATTTTCAAAAGGTTTGTACGTAATAAAACAGGTTCAAGGTGATTATTTAGTACAAAGGTAATCGTTAAACTGGGAGCAAAACAGTTTGCGTCTCTAAAATGAGCAGAACAGTGAGAACAAACTTTTTTCATGCCCGCATGAATATGCATGAATATGCAAATGACCAAACCGCCCACATTTATGGGAGGGGATATGCAAATATAAATCCCTAATACCCACAAAGTGATTTTCCAAGAGAGTTGGCGTAGTTTTTGCTTCTATATTTAGTGTCTCTGAGAGTCAAACGCAAACTCTCACACATGCAATACCTGCGGTCCTTGTGGCCAGAAAGGAGGCTCTGGTGTAATGACAGAAGAAGGACAGAGAGTCTCTCTGCATGTGGACATACCTGGAATGTTAAAATATCAACAGCAGAATACCGTCTGCTGACAAAATATTACCTTTTTTCTTTATTTTAAACAATAATTATTATAGTCTCTAAGACAAAATTCATCAGCAGGAATTCTCCATTCATTAAAACCGGTTTTGTGCGTCCTGGGTGTCTGGAGTGAAGGATTTGAGCTTCTTCCTTCTCTGACAGCGGCTCCCAAACTGCCAGCAGCAGATGCAGTTTACTCGTTTAAATGGGGCGGACAGAGTCTGTGTTGTGCCTGTTGTCCACCGTGGATAAGAAGCACAACACAGAAGAAGTCAGTCTTTGATGACCCGGTGCAACACGAACGTAATTAGCTCTCGTTATTTGGAACCTTTGACAATCAGTCCCTTCGTGTTCTCCAGAACTTTAGGAAGGGGTCGGATTTCTGGCCTCGGTCACTGTTTGTCAGCTTGCTGGTTCCCCCGTCCTTGACCTCTATGGGACCAAACAAAACGATCTGTCTGGAGGATTTGCAGCCCCAGAGCCTGGGCTGTAAAAGTGATAAAAAGGAGCCCTCGCAGCGCCTCATTTCCCCCTCTCACTGCTCTCTCTTCTGGGCTCTTAAACCTTTTTTGTGGACTTCTTGTGCCGGAGGAGCGTATGGACCAGATAAATCTCACTCTTTGCCGCACAGTCGGTCCTGAAACCAGAGGGAATAAGGAGGACGTTCTTACCTTGTTCCTTCATTCAGAGCTTTTGTTGGACGCTGAATGCAAATTTAAACGGTTCAGTTCCCCTCCAGTGCATTCAGCAGCGCTGACCGACCTCCAAAAAAAGTTACCTGGAAGTCATTCTCGTTTTCTTCCCAAATGCTGAGTCAGCGGTCCACCTTCAGCTATTATCAGCCGGGCAGAAAGACATTCATCTCAATGAAAGCCATGACGTCTTTCTCACTGAACTAAATTGCTGACAGAACCTAATTATAGCTCATTGAATCTCTGCTGGTGAACAGAACACAAACAAATTCTCCAATTAGAGCTCCTGGACATGAATCAGGCAAACTTGTGTACGCTTTTTTTCCTGACACACCTGATGCAACATGCAGCCGGTGTCAGCACTTCGTCATGATGCATTCAGGACAAAAACAGCTTAAATTCAGCCTTTGTGGCCATCTCATGTGGAGCTCCAGGTCAGGTCAAGTTTTTCTGTATATTACGTTTCAGCAGCAAGGCGCTCCAAAGTGTTTTACATCATGAAACCATAAGAAAACATCATAAACACGTCAGTCACTGGTTGTGAGAGCAGTAATCCAACATTAAATCATATCAGGTGAAAACATCATTACGTTGGTCAGTGTTCCTGTTATTATGGCTGAAAGCAGCTCTGAACAGGAGGGTTTACAGTCTGATTTAAAGGAACTCAGAGTTTCTGATTATTTAAAGTTTTCTGGAAGTTTGTTCCAGATTTGTGGAGCTTAGAAACTAAATGTTGCTTCTCCTTGTTTGGTTCTGGTTCTGGTTCTGCAGAGTAGACCAGAACCAGAAGACCTGAGTGGTCTGGAGGGTTGATGCAGCAACAACAGGTCTGTGATATATTTAGGTGCTAAGCTGTTCAGTGATTATAAACTAGTAGAAGTATTTTAAAGTCTATTCTCTGAGCTACAGGGAGCCAGTGGAGGGACTTCAGAACCGGTGTAGGTACCAGATCGGCTCGGGGGGCCTGCGCTTCCCGATGACGTCATTATATGGCAACTCCACTCAAACAAACTACATTGCGCCCGCGGTCTCCATTTGTTACAAATAAATTTTATTTTGTTAATTTACGGTTAGTTTCCAGTAACTTAATCGAGGCATGAAAACTTTTAACATGATTTTGGAATGTTCTGTGGCAGTCTGACAATTTAATCGATAATTTTGCAGGATCAAAGTTACAGGGGTTGGACAATGAAACTGAAACACCTGGTTTTAGCCCACAATAATTTATTAGTATGGTGTAGGGCCTCCTTTCACGGCCAATACAGCGTCAGTTCGTCTTGGGAATGACATATACAAGTCCTGCACAGTGGTCAGAGGGATTTTAAGCCATTCTTCTTGCAGGATAGTGGCCAGGTCACGACGTGATGCTGGTGGAGGAAAATGTTTTCTGAGTCGCTCCTCCAAAACACCCCAAAGTGGCTCAATAATATTTAGATCTGGTGACTGTGCAGGCCATGGGAGATGTTCAACTTCACTTTCATGTTCATCAAACCAATCTTTCACCAGTCTTGCTGTGTGTATTGGTGCATTGTCATCCTGATACACGACACCTCCTTCAGGATACAATGTTTGAACCATTGGATGCACATGGTCCTCCAACATAAAAGATTGTTGTATATTTTCCTAAATGTTGTGTCTAGTAATCTTTTTTTATTTTACAAAAAAGACACACATGCCCATTTTTCGCTCATTGTCTGTCAATATGCCAAACTAACGCAGACCTGTTTTAGGTCAATTATGATTATCTAAATTATTTCCATTTGCTATATGCTGGAATAAGATTAAAATGTTTTTATAGATATTTTTTTTTTCACTTTCTTCAAATTGGGTTTAATGTAAATTTCCTTAGTATTTGGTATCATTGCCTTTTCCACTGTCTGTCTTGGTCAAATGTTTTGTTGCTACATAAGCTTCTTACAACAGAGCCCCCTGCTCGCCGTGCGGGGCGATAATGGTGCAGGAGCTAGGAGTTTGTGCTGTAACTGGTGGGTTGCCGGTTCAACCCCCTCCTCCGACTGTCTCAGTTGTTGTGGTCTTGGGCAAGACATTTCACTCGCATTGCCAGCTGGTGTCAGCCCTTTTCTGTCAGTCTTCCCCAGGGCAGCTCAGGCTACAACGCAGCTCCTCAGCGTGAATGTGTGAATAAATGAGTGAAGACCACAGGACAAATCCTAAAATGTAAGTCTTTGTCCCTGAGTGTGTTTAAAACTGTAATCAGGCTTTTTATGATGCTATCAAAGTAATGTCTTCTTCCTCTTTAAGAGGCAGTTGTAGCACACGTAGTCCAAGATGAATTTCCCCAATAGGGACAATAAAGTATAATCTATCTATCCCCCACAAATGTTCTGAACGGTGAACCTATCTCCTTTCTGAAGAGCTTGATGAATGGACCCAAGATTGAACCGGGCATGTTGTGGTCTGCAGTTTTCTCTCTGAGATCTGATTTTCTCTGTTTCCAGGATATCGCACAAGGAAGCAGTGTGTTTCAAGTGTTCCTTTATTAAAGACAAGTTTAGTCTGATTTCATGTCAAACCATGAGGAAAGAAAGGGTTACAACTTCTTATACAGAGTATGTAACAACAGCAAGTGGTAATTATTTGGGGGTTTGGGAGTCAAAAACAGTGATTGAAATTAGTTTTCCTTCAATATATAGAAATTGGTCATTTTATAGTACAAAAAAAGATCTTCTCGAGCTAAAAAAAATAATAAGACAGCGTCACAGAAATGCACAATGAACACATATTGTCTATTTAGTTAAAAATGCATGAACTATAAGGACTCACCTTCTCTGCTTTGTGCAGCTTTCTCCCACATTTCAGACGTTTCAGTGACAGACTGTCCCCATAACAGTGATTGGCCCCCACAGAATGACTCCACGCAATAAAGCAGGCGTTAAAAAATGAACGGAGGTGGCTGAAGGTTGAAGGACAAGGAGTATCGATTAGCTCATGCTAATTGCTAACTGACGGTGTGGGACCTTTGGACCTGACTATGCCTGTCTGCAAAGGTCAAACACGCAACACGCTGACTAATGGCCAGAAACAGATTAAAGATGACACATGACTGCTTTTATGACTTTAGGGAGACATGTCCGGCATCGGGTATTGATCTACAGACTTTGCAGGGTTAGAACCCCTGTGGTTTTATGTGACACAAACAGGGCTTTGTCCACAGGATGATCCCAGTGTTTTTAGCTTTAGTGGTGCAGGAAAACCAAGGTAACCAAGGTATACGTCACAAACATGACACGGAATAAGACACAAACTGCTTTCTGTGAATAGCAGACTTAAAACTTGTGGGAAAAGTAGCTTATTGGTGAGCAAAGAGTTAGTTTAAATTCCATTGAGATCTAATATCTCTTTTACCTGGAGGTTCTGGGTAAGGTGGCTAGCAACAATAGACTGGAAACCAAAAGTGCAGTTTGTGGGTGTGGGGGCAACTCTGGGGTCTCTGCAGGGTTACGGGGGCCTGGACCAGTGAGGCGGTGCCTTTCTGGTGTGGTGGTGTTTGTGTAGGGGCCAGGACCACGTTGCAACGTGACGGGCTCCAGGCTGCCAGCCTATGACCCACAGGGAGGTGCTGTCTGAAGAGACTGAGCTGTGTAAACCAATTGTCACCATTTTTACTTTGCTACCCTAACAGCAGTGGTTTTTCCAGAGTAATCACTGACTTGTTCTTCCCAAATAACCAACGCACAGCAGGCAAAGTATCACATTCCCTAATAAACCTTTACTTTCTTCACTTTCCTGATGTTATATACCTGGGTGGTACCCTTGGAGGACGTTTGGGGAGCTTTAAAGCTCCCTTTGTGAACTGAGACGTATTATCTGAGCCAACATGAGGCCGTCTACTCCTCAGAACACGAGTTTCCTCTTCCTGTGCCTTTATCCCCACGTACTGTATGAAAAACAGGTCTGTTCTGCAACATTCGCCCTGGTTAAACCTGAGAACATATTGAGAGAGCTTTTAAGCTCAGAGCGAGGGCGATTTTCGGCTTACTCTTTACATTGAGAACGATTTTCAGACGGGATTACCTCCAAACAGTAATCTATCCAGAGAACCGAGGCGATGGCTCAGCTGCCCTCCTCGGGGGTCACCGTTTAACGAGATTATTGTGGGATCAGCGTTATCTGTTCAAAATAGTGAAACAGCAGCAGGTATTCATAAAAATAAATGAGTGGTGTCTTTGTTTTGCACAAACTGTGGCTCCAGAGCCGCATGTGGCTTTTTACACCTTCAGCTTTGGCTCGTAAAAACTTAGACCAAAAATGCAGGGGGGGGGGGAAATTGGTCAATGTTTCTAAATGTAAAGGTAATTTAAAATTGCTAGCTTTAGGATGCATTTAGTTCTGCAATATATGCATAACATTTCCAGAAAGAAAGAAACTAATGGTGTATAGAATATTTTACTATAGATAAATTAAGTATCTTTTTGTCAATAGGTTGCAGACGACTTGATTTTTCATCATTTTGATGCCATTTGTTATAAAAATCAAATGTCCAATTGAAGAAAACGCATTATTAAACCTTAATATAAAAATACTGTTGGTTCAAATTATAAAAACTGTTGATCTTTAATTAAAAAAATGTAAACAAATTTCCTATAGTATACTAGAAAAACAAGCTCTTGTTTCAAAGAGAAGTGTAACTTTTGTGGATCTAAACAAAATTAGTTTAGCTGGACTGAGGGCAACAATGGCTCTGTGGGTTGTAAACGTCGCTGACCCCTGGCCTAGTGAAATGTTCAATGGGCGGCCATTACTGAATCAAACAGGAAATTAATTGGAAGAATTAATTTGCCCACAATTGGTCTTGATTTCAGAAACTGGATTCCTTTACGGTGGGAGTGGAAAGCCAGCGTTTTGTTGCATGCCAGAGACATGACCCAGCTCTCGGTAGGATGCCCTGGGCACTGTGTGCAGGTTGACACCCTGTTGTTTCACAGCAATGACTGTCTGTCACATCTGATCTGATCCCAGCGCCAGGAACACTGTCAGCTTTTGGAAAACGTGACGATGATGGAGAGAGTTTACATCCAATGGTTTCACAATCCGAGAGGAAAAACTCACATTTTCAGTTTCAGTTTGTTCCTTCTGGGAATCTCAATACTGCCATGATGCGGTTGAAGAAAGACCCAAGCAGGACGTGATTATGATGATGAGTAGTCTGATGAGAAAACACGGAAACTTACAAACTGCAGGGACTGAATGTAGCTGGCAAGAAGGAACAGAGAGGCAGGAGGGATCGATCCAATAAGGAAAAGAGGCGAACAGGAACGGAGAGTATAAAAGCAGAGGCGTGATGGGAAAGGAAGGGAGGGAAAGTAATCAAAATAACGAGTGACTGAGGAGAGAATAAGATACAGGAAGGAACCCAAATTTACAGAACCAACTAAGAAATGGAAAGAACTAAATACGAACAATAAGGAAAGAAACAGAAAGACGTACAGAACTCAAAACTTTACCTCTGTGCTCAGAAAGGACAATCTCTGGAGACTACATAGATATATATTTTCCTTTAGAGATGACTTCGCAAAGAAGGATCATTTATAAAATGAGGAAGATTACAAACAACCCTGAACATCCTCTTCATCAGACTGTCGTTCAACAACAGAGAGTCTTCAGTCAGAGGCGTCTCTAGAAAGGCTGTAAGGCAGACCTCTACAGGAGGTCCTTTCTGCCTGCAGACATCAGCATCTACTGCTCCTTTTTTATATAAACGTTGTATCTACAACAACCCGCTGACAAAACCAGTGAGCAACACCAACTTTTCATTTCCTTTTGGGATTGATAAAGTATTGTACAGTTTAAATGAGAATTTATATTAAATAATTGCTTATTATTTTCATTTGGTAGAACAAAAGTGGTATTAAGTTAATATCTGTGGCAGACTGGTGTTTGACACAGTAATATATATATATATATATATATATATATATATATATATATATATATATATAATACTTTACAGTATTGTAACCAGTCAGAAAAGCCCACAACCGCTCAGCTTTCTGCATGTTGAGATCCTTGGATGTTGTTGAGATCACCACAGAAAATCAGACAGGAAAGCAAACATCCATCCAGCCGTTTTTCTTTTCTGCTCACTCGGGGGCTGGTGCCTGTCTGCAGCGGTCACTGGAAGAGAGGCGGGGTCCGCCCTGGACAGATCGCAGGTCCATCCAGGGCCAGATTGAAAGCAGACGAAGGGTTGGTACAGAAATGTTCCGGCAAATTCTACATTATGAAAAAGAAATGTACAATTCGCTCTCATGTCATCTTGAAGACATTCTTCTTCCAAATGTTACAGACGACGTGTTTTCTCTCTGGCCAGAAGCACGATGGAAAATCCTCTCTCTTCAAGTAGGTAATCCAGCAAAACAGCCCATGGTGGATGATGAATCGGAAAGGTGAAAAAACTAATGTTTTTTCACCTTTTACCTGATGTATTGTTACATCCAACTGCCATGCACGTGAGCATTGTTGCTTCAGCAATAGCTCCTGCGAATTTCAATGGTGAAGTCCTCTGGAAATCCGAAATAATTGTTGTTGATCGCAGCTGTGTAAACGGCTCCTATTGACTTTGCTTGGAAAGTGCGGAGAAATGCTGTCGGCTCTCCGCTTTTCACGTCACAGGATGTGATGTCAGGCGGACATTACTGCCCATATTTGGGCAGTAATGTCCGCCCCCATACACAGTGATCCAGACGACAATTTATGTTTTTATTTTCTTATTGATTAAAGCTAAATTCATTAAATAACCACAAACGTATTAGTTTTAGTTATAGCTAATGATACCCTGATTTTTCCTTGTTGACCGTACTTCTCCTTTAATATCAGACTTTCTGCATTTAGTTACAAACGCGCACAACTGAGGGTTATGTCTCATATTAATGTCTGTATTATTATGCATCCAACCAGTCAGTTTAGAGGAAAACTTTTTCCTTTAGCTAAGGATAAAATTGTCTGCAGAAAGTGTCGTGCCCAACCTCTGATGATGCTGATTTAGAACAAAAAGCCTCTGCTGGGAAAAAAAGCTGGAAAACTGTGTTTTGGTCACTGTATTAGCTGGCACCCCTCTCACACTCTACCCCACCCCCTTTACAACAACGTTCCACAAACCCGTTCTGCTTTAATTCGTCCTGCCGTGGACGCTCGTGTGTGTCAGCTTTACTGGGAACAGAAAACCGAGGCACATGTCCCACTGAGGAAAAACATCGTCATCCCATATGTTGCTGGAGTCTCTGAAAATCTCAGGAGGATTTTCCCTAAACACAAGATCTCAGTACATTTCAAACCCCTCAGGACCCTCAGACAGAGGCTGGTCCATCCTGAGGACAAAACCCCCAAACCTAAGATGAGCGGAGTGGTGTATGCAGTTCAGTGCAGTGAGGAATGTTCTGATCTTTATATTGTAGAAATCAAACAACCTCTCCACAGACGCATGGCTCAACACAGGAGAGCTACCTCCTCAGGACAAGACTCTGCTGTCCACCTACACCTAAAGGACAAAGGACACTCTGTGAGGACCAACATGTTCACATTTTGGACAAAGAAGACAGATGGTTTGAAAGGGGTGTGAAGGAAGCCATCTACGTTAAGAGAGAAAAAACAACCTTAAACAGAGGAGGAGGCCTTAGGTTCCAACTCTCAAAAACTTACAATACACCTATAGTGTTGATTTCTTCCAATTTTCACCTCAATCCTCACCGGTGATCAAAACACCGGTGATCTTAACGACTCCCCATTACTAAGGGGTGGACCAGTTTCGGGTTAATCTGCATGTTATCTAAGCCATAACAAGGTCTTTGTTGGGCAATAATATAAAGCTTGGAGCTCCACATTACTCCAGACATTTGAATTGAGAAAGCTTTCTGGATGGGAAGCGAAACGTCTTCAAACTTCGGAAAAAAGTCCAGATCATTTTTGAATGATCATGACCTGGATGATTGAGAGTCTTCACCAGCATTTATTGTGACAGGACGCGTGTCCGTCTGGTGTCTGCAGAGACGCTTCCTCGTCTTCCTCAGTCTCCTGTGCTGAAGTCGCAGCCCTCAGCCTGCTCTGCTGAACACATCTGTCAGCATCTCTGAGTTTCTCGCCTCATCTGTAAAACTGAACGTCGCCTCTTTTTGTTCCCCTGAAAACATTCTGCAGATTAATACTCCCAACGTACAAAAAAAAGGCTTTCCCGGGGTAGAGTGGTGATGCCTGCGTCGAGGAAGGATTAACAGAGTGGGTTCGATGCATCAGATTTAGAAAAATGTGGATGCAGCTGGATTTACTGCAGCTCGGGTAACGGAGGAAGATGGAGTCTACGCCGGAGACGATAAATCTCAGGCTGCGCTCACCTCAGCGGTGATACATCAAATGTATTTTTACAGCCACACCGACAGAGCTAAATAACCTGTCTTCTTTCCTCTTTTATTCACGCTTTCTATACCAGCAGGAATAAAAGTAGCCATCAGGAAACATTAAATAGAAGAGCGTGCAGACTGAGCTGAGGGCAAGTTATAATATAAATATAATAATAATTGAACTTTATTGATCTCACAATGGAGAAATTCACTTCTGCATCTTAACCCATCCCCTTGGGGAGCAGTGGGCTTCCACTGTGCGGCGCCTGGGGAGCAATCGGGGGTTAAGGGTCTTGCTCAGGGACCCAGAGTGCAGGCGCTGGGGATCGAACCGGGTACTTGCATCCTTCTCAGAGTGCAAGCGCACTGCTAAGTTCATAGACACAGAAAAATAAAACTCCAGGTTCTGCCAAGAGAATCTCAAAGTTTTCATGTTTGCTTTTGAATAATAAAAAAACATGTTCCTACGCATCCCATTATTGACAAGATGCAGGACAATCCGATCCAATATGCAGATTTTCTCCTGTTGGGAATATTTTGTATTTCTTTTATTGTGTTAATGAGTTATTGGGTTTGTCATCATATATTTACGGGAATATATATGTGGGGTGGTTAGTGTTGTAGCTTTATCGTTTGTTTGTGTCCTTCACTATCTTCTGCCATTCTAGGAGACCTGTAGAAGACAGGAAACATGTTGTGTGTATAATGATACAAGGAATTTGTGTAACTGTGATGCACCCAGTTATCAGTGATACTTGTGACCCATTCTCTGAGTAGTGAATGGTCTGCATTAGGTGCCTGGAAGAGATGTGATTAAATCATGCTATCTTATCTTGGATGCCATTGTTCCCCTACTTCCTTAGTGCTGCAACTGTGTTTTGTAATTAAGAACCTCTCTTTTTATTTCCTATTGGAAATAAAAAGAGAGGTGACGACAAGGTGTGCTTCAGAGCGATGGAAGATTTGTAAAGGAGCAGATCTCTGTCGTTTCTCCTCTCGAGAGCAAAATTAACGTCTGTTGTCTTTCTTCCCTGTGTGTGGTTTAATGAATGTCTTAGGTGCTTTAAACCTGACATCTCCTATCTTCTCCATTTAAGGGTCAATTCTGGACATATCCCTGCCTCAGATTGTACCGTGTCTTTAAATTGAGTTGACCCACTCCTTGCACACTGCTTCAGTTCCTCTACAGGGTTAACCAGCAGTTTTATGGGAACGAAAGTATCGGTAAGGTCCAACACTGGTGTTGGACACCTGGCCTACTCTGATTCATAGGACAGGTGTTCTGTTTGGAGGGAGCCGCTCATTTACAAACGTCTGGAGCTGCAGTCTTCATGACTTGGTGCCGGACGTGATGATGACACCTGGAACCAGCAATTCTGAGTTAAAATGAGGTTTATTTTCCCATCTTTATGCATCCATCCAAGGATATGATTCAAAGGTTACGGCTTCCTCTTTAGCATTGATGCTCTACAGCTCACCCAGGAGGAATTCAGAGTGTTTTTCAACCCAGAAAGGATAAATTGTCTCTCTTACCATCTGTCCTCTCAATCAGCTGGGCTCTGACAACCTTCAGTAGTTGGGATGCAGGAGGAGCACCACGCTGACTCTTCGTCTTATTTCTAAGACAAAGCCTCGTGGTGGTGAGGAAGCTAACGTCTGCTTCCTCACCACCACGTTCCTTGGGTAATGACCCGTGTTCAGGAGCCTCAGTGTGGATCAGAACATGATCCTAAGGCAGAGACTCACTAACGATGTGACGGGAGTTAGAAGCAGTGGCCTAAAACTTAGAGGAGATGACTTTGGTTTCAAAGAACGCAGCTCATCGGACTCCTTAGATTCTGTTTTTTCTGATTGGCTGAGAGGTCTGTAGTTGTGCTTTTAAAAGGATGAAGTGAGATTCTTAAAGAGACAGTAATGCTTTAAAGTGTGATTCTGTAGGGTGTTTTATTTAATGAAAAATAGGAGGTATAGTGGCTATGACGTTGGCTTTTAGGACGAGATATTTATGTGATTTCTTTAACGTTAAGACTGTGATGTCATCTTAGCTATTTATAAAAAAACATGATTCTGAAATTAATGAGCCGTTCGAGTGTTCGTCACTTTAAGGGAACTATTCAGATGCATAAACCATATTGGACTGTATACGTAACGTATGATGAAAATGTGAGCTAGAACACCACATATGGGATATGATTTAATCCGCAGTAAAAACCGAGCTGATCTGTTAATCCCCCGCTTCGTCGTGTCGCTGCTCCTGATAACACATTGGCAACATATTGGTGAACATCACACCTTTCATCGCAGCTGATGTGAAATAAGCCGCGGCATCGCAGCAACCCCCCCCCCCCCACCTCCCCGTTTCACTGCATATCCAATTTACACCTGCAGCGACAGCCAGGCTGCCGTTCTGGCAGCTCTGCAGAGGACACTGTCAGACGGTGAAAAGGGAAAAGTGACAACGGTTTTCCTGCCAAATAGCCCCGTTTTCCAAGGAATCCCTTTCTGCTGTGTAATCAGTCCCTTTTCCTGTTTGTCTACCTGAAACGTTTTACTGTAACGAACATACAGAGCATATTCCTGCTGTGGAATCATTTTCAATGGAATTACTGTGAGAGGTTCCTGCAGGTAGGGATGAAATAGTTAATATGGTCAAATCTGCTGCAGTTAGTGCTAGTGTTTTAGAATGAAATGATCACAGCACTGAAACGCCCAGATCTACCAGACAGACGTTGAAGATGGTGTCCTAAAGGCACCAGAATTTCAGTTTTGTTGCAATTTGTTTTTTGTAACTGTGCTAATGTGGGTGGGGGAGTCGTGGTTGGTAATAAAGCAGGTTATTGTTGACGAGGGGAGACAGAAAAGCAGAATGTGGTGATCAAACAACCCTTCTTTAGCGTCTACTGTGCCTGGAGCATCAAACTGAACACGATGGTGGCAGCATGAAGTTTACAACATATAAAGAGAGGTGAAGGTTTATTGGGGGTAGTGATCAGTCACCTGCAACATGCACAGCTGGATAAGGCTAGACATTTCCTTGTCTAGCAGAACAATCCACACTGTTTGAAGTTAAAACAGCAGAACATTCCTGCAAGCCAACTCTTGAAACAGACCAAATGCCTGTAACTTAATGTAAATAAAATGAGGATATTTATTTCTCTAACAGGGAGGCTTTTCTGCCACAGAAGCTGGTCAGAGGCAGAGCTGCACATCAAACTGGAATGCTAGGGTGCAATAATTGTAGCCTACTATATTTCAATATCAATTTCAATTCCGTTTATATAGCACCAACTCACAACACACATCATGTCAAGGCACTTTAAAAATAGTCATTTCTGATCAATCCTTCAGACTGATTGGTTAAAAAGGTTTCTGTCTAAAGTAACCAAGCAGATTGCATCAAGTCTCTGACTTTCAGCATTCACCACAGATGAAGATTTAGCATTTACATGAACAAACTGGAGCCCTGCGACAGTCACGACCTGTCCAGGGTGAACCACGCCTCTCGCCCATTGACAGCTGGAGATAGGCACCAGCACCCCCCAGGGCCCCACAAGAGATAGACATGTTAGAAGATGGATGGATGGATGAACAAACTGGACTCTGTGCAACCATTAAGGCAATAACGTGAATTCACACTCTGCCAATCAATAATATATTAGGCCAGATGACTGTCACTGATCTTATTCCCCACACCTGATCCATATTTTTCATGGCTGCGATGCTAAATCTCACAAAAGACGATAAAGACATAGTGGAATGGTCCACGAAATAGGAGGTCATCATAACAAATATTGCCTTTTTTAAGCAACAGCATGTTATACATAGTATTATTGAAATATCAGTAAGATATTATTTTGCTGGTATCCTGAAGCCCCAGTTACAGTTGACAGAAGATGGATCAATCTCAATAAAGAGAATCCTGGAAGGAAAGCTTTTGTATTTTTATTTCTAAAGCACAACATACCATTTTCCTCCCACTCCACATCTACTAAAATCCTAATAAAGAACACACAACAAAATCTGCTCATAGCTCTTTAACTGATTTTGCATTTTGTCACTATGAAAGCAAAAAGTTGACCTTTTTTAATGGAAAAAATCATCTTCAGCTTAGGTGCATAGTTGTGAAGAGGAGGGAGTCCACAGCTGTCCTCCACGGCGCTCTTTTATCAGACTTCTTCTTGCTTCTTTTCGGCGTCTGAAAAGGTTTTCTAACTCTTCCAGATTCGCGGAGCACAGAAGTAATAGCTCTAGCTGTGGATCTCTGCAGTTCCTCCAGAGTAACCTTTGCCCTCCTGGCTGATTATCTCATTAATGCTCTCCTTTCATGGCAGACGTCCATGTCTCGGTAGGCCTGCGGATCTTTTTAACAGAGCTTTGTGAGATGTTGGAAGGTTGGAAAAGAGATTGTTCTAAAACCTAACCCTGCTGACGTTCTCGTTGGTTAGTCTTCATGACGCTGGTTTCTCTCTTTATGCTGAGATTAACTTACACACAGCTGGAGTCAGAATGCGCACCACTGTTCAGATTTGTAAAAATGTTTAAAAACACATGAAGTGAATTGAATTATCGTCGTCGTTTCCTTCAGCTTCTAGTTTGTGTTGGTTTGTCACATACGGGTAGCACAGAGGTCACCTAACAGGTTCTAAGGGGTATTAATCATTTTGAAAGGGAGAGCGTGCATAAATTGTTGGAATGAGTCACTTTTTTTTAAAGCAGACTCTTGAATGTTTGTCCTAAGTGCTGCTCAGTGATGAAAGTTTTCTTGTTTTATCACCAGAGACATGTTAGGAAACTAATGAGCTTTAATCAGGCTGATGAGAGGAGCTGTAAGACACGGCCTGGATCTGATGGCGTCTGGCCGGAACATTTTGTTTTAATGCTGCTAATTGCTGAAACCCAACACTGTGTAAAGCCGGCTCTGTGTGCCGCTGAGCCCGTTCACAGACGGACCGGACCGCCGTGCGGCTTTTCCACCTTCACCAGGCTTTAATGAAGAGGAACAAACCCAAAACTTGTGTTTGCTCAGAAGCCATAAAAGCTGACAGCCTGTCTGCAAACAGAACTATATGAGCTTTAGTTGGACTTACAACAAAGTCTGTCTGCAAACATCACCGGGCGATGAAATATTATTTGAGGCCATGCGTGTCATGTTGAATTTCAGCAGCACAGCTCTCAGACACAGGCGCTGCCTGTGGAGTGTCAGCAGATAACCGGCCGTGTGAAGCACAGTTAATCATTCACTGTCCTCTCCTGCGCCTCTGAGCCGCCGAATAAATCCCTTCATTTGGCAGTGGAGGTTTTTTTTTTCTACAGCAGGAGGTTTTTGCTCTCGGCCGGCTGCTCCCTTCACATGTTTTCCTGCAGCTGTAATCAGATACTAAAAGCAGGTTTGGCCCCGACAGCCTCTACATCTGGCGACGCGGCTGCGTCTTCCCCTGGAATTCATCAATAAAACATGAGTACAGTCATTGTGCAGGAGGGTCACTGATAGAGCTGAAATATTTATCGAGCAGACACCCGGTGGGTGTTTGCGTCGCTCTACGAGGCGGATCTGGATGTCGGCGCTCTCTTTGATTTTTCGCCAGTTTAAACTGTTGATCCAATTATCCTGCAGGTTTAACTTTTGACGTTTCCACAATCATTTACACCTCAGTTGTTCACTACACTGCGACGGAGCGTCAGGGCCATTATAGGTAAAAGAAAAAAGACATGGCCACTCAGGACGAGATATCCACCAAGGCCTGGGTTGATCAGACTTGACTCAGAGGCCAGTTTGTTTATTTTTGAATACATGAAATCCTAATTGGAAAATAATCTACCGTTGCTTAATTATAAACAAGATCAGCTAACAGAACGCCAGACCTAGTGTACCTTCCATGAAGAGAAAAATGACAGAACAAAAGTTAAAAGCTGAAATGACAACAAACAATGAAAATTGGAGAACAGTAGAAGAATTCAGCAGAGTGAGAAAAATAGACGCTGATGTCCTCCAGTAGCCTAAGCCTATAGCAGCATAACTATAGAGATAGCTCAGAGTAACATGAGCCACTCTAGTTATAAGCTTTGTCATAAAGGAAAGTTTTAAGATTAGTCTTAAAAGTAGACGGGGTGTCTGCCTCACGGACCAAAACTGGGAGTTGGTTCCACAGGAGAGGAGCCTGATAGCTAAAGGATCTGCCTCCCATTCTACTTTTAGAGACTCTAGGAACCACCAGCAGACCTGCAGTCTGAGAGCGAAGTGCTCTGTTAGGAACATACGGGGTAATCAGAGCTCTGATATATGATGGAGCTTGATTATTAAGGGCTTTATACATTAGAGGAAGAATTTTAAATTTAAAGTTATTTTCTTTTATCTACAAAGAGATGAAGCTATTAGAGTTGGGACTTTAATGCCTTATTTTATAATATAACATTTTTTATTGTTTATAGTCCCAGAGAGAGGAAATATGTCTCTCCTTTTAACCCTAACCCCCTAGTGAGTGGGGTGCAGAGTGACAGACTGAGTTTCGAGCCAGCAACCTTTGCAGCCTCTACAAGGTGCCCAGCTCCATGGACCGCGGAACGCATTTCAAATTGGTCGGGCCCATCAGGCAATACCACTACCCATCACATACGCACACGCCCGCATACACATAAAACACCAGCATCCCCTTGATCACGCAACTGATTTGCGTCACATGACACAAGCCAATCCATTTTTAGACACCAGAATTTATTGCTTTCTTATAGGCTGTGGTCCCTGAGCATGATAAATGTGTCTGCCATGTTATAATTAAAATCGGCACCGAATTTTTATTTAACTTTTTTTCTGACGTTCCAGCACACACGCCCCGGATTTATTTCCACTTACAATCATTATATTACAGCTAACACAATATTTACAGAATAAAAATACTTTAAAAAGAAAAGTCAAACTCACCCCTGCTCTAAATATTCCCGAAAAAGTGTCTCCGTCTGTCATTATGCTGGATGAAGTCCCTGGCTATCCTCAAAGCATCCACTGTGGTCAAAAGATCCCTGTGTGTGTGTGTGTGTGTGTGTGTGTGTGTGTGTGTGGGCGCACATCAAGCTATTTAGTCTTTTCTGGGTCATTGTCGATCTCAGATAGGTCTTGATACGACGGAGGGACGAGAAACACCTCTCAGCACTTGCAGTGGACACGGTTAACTAAGCTAACGAAGCTAACGAAGTAGCGGTCATAAGCAGCGCAGAGGTGGGAAAACTTTTGTTTACATCACATGACACAATCAGCCAATACATTTTTAGATGGGATGATTTATCGCTTTCTCATTGGAGAATGATGCTGCTGCCATAGACTACTGTGCATTTGACAAAATAGCTATTGAATAATTTAATTTTATTTATATATATTATTTTACATGTTTGATCATCAAAAGTAGGTAGGGCCGCGGCCCTACCGGCCCTACCCGTTCCGCGGTCCATGCCCGGCTCTCTAATCACTAGTCCACTGCTCCCATATATAATGTTTTTCTGTGTTCATTTCTGGCCCCTCTGCATTGTGTAGCATTGCGTAAGTTGGAGGGTAAAAAAAGCACAGTCACTTGTTGCTATGGTTATTCCCGCCAGTTTTGGGTAACGGTGGGAAAAGCGGCAGATCCCGTCAACAGTTTTCCTGAGCAACGAGCAGCAGAACCCGTTACGGAGCTTTTCCAGTAACGCTGACCACTAAAAGCACTTTAGACTAGAGCCACATCCATCCAGTCCTGCTCACAAACAACCATTTATACGCAGATCGCTAAGCAGTCTGGGATTAAGTGCCTCGCCCTGGGGCACATCAACATGTGGCAGGAGGAAGCTGGAATTAAACCCACGACCTTAGAGACGAGTACCCTCATTACTGGACACAAATGGAGAAATGTGTCTACAATGAGGGGGGGAGCAGAGTTTGGTGTGCAAGCTCTGTACTCTGGTGGGAATGGGCAGAAACTACATGTCTGGCAGCAGACTGGGTGAAAGTAGAGGACCTTACCTTCGTCTGACCTATGACCTGCAGCAGTGGGGGGGGGGGGGGGGGGGGACTGTGGCCAGCAGAGTATCTTAAATCAAAAGGTTTCTGAGTATTTAAATGGGGGTCAAACCCTGGAGTGATTGACAGCGTTGTACTCTAACCCAAAAACATCTTTGGTAAAATATGTTATTCCAATGGCAGAAATTAAATAAAATAAACGCTAAATGCTAAACGTAGCAGTGGTTTTAAATGCGTTTCTTCTCCTTATAAAGTAACAAGTATTATAAACTAAAATAATCTAGATTATGTGTTATCGGCATAGAGCACACAGTGCGTTGATTAGCAGGTACTCTGACTGGTCGTAGCTTTCAAAACAGCGCGTCCTTAACGAGCTAATCTTCAGTTTTCAAGCCACAGTTTTTATTTGTTTGCTTTTTGCTATCAGGAATAACTTCAGGCCGATTTGCCTTATTGGATTTACTTCATTCTGCACAAAGCTGGAAAACTCTGCTCACTCTGCTGCTTTCCCTCACATCAAATCACAGGAACTACATGAAGGAAAGTTTTTTCCTTCAAACCAGAACCTTTTAAAACTCAGAAACCAAAAACCTGCTAATGCCTGTTCTAAATAATAAAGCAAATAACCTCTTTTCAAAGGTGTAACCCTTGCTTGGTGAAGGAGGCTTCAGGAGCCTTCAGTAAGAGAGGCTTGACTTGATGAAACATCTTAAATTTCTTTTAAAAACAATTTTAACCAATCCTTTATTTGCATTACTGCTGCTGCAGCTCAGCCTTCATGCACCCATGAAGGATGAAGACGCTCCTCCTGTGGATCCTGGAGCTGTGCTGCAGGACTGCTCCTTTAAGCGTGACACATGGACACTTACACGGAGCCATCTTTCCCCGCGTCTCCTCCCCGGAGGCTCCTCGCTGTATCTCTGAGAGCCTCCCGGTGCATTACCGTGCGCTACTGTGTGTTATTGTGGATCTCTCCCAGGACGCCATCAGCGCTGATTTAATTTCTTAGATGCCCCCCCGAAGGCCTGCGCTCCTCCCACGGAGACAAAACCGAAAAGCCCATAAGCTGCAGCAGCTGTGGCGGCATCCGCGATGTTTTGGAAAAGATCAGCGCCGGTTGGCCATAAAGGGCAGCAGCATGGAGATCGCCGGTGCACTCATTAGGGGGAAATGCCAGTGATGTGAATGTTTTTAACAAGGCCTCATTAAAAGCGGTAAGCCAGGAAGAGGCTTGTCAACAGCTGCATGGAAAATAATTAGGAAGGGTTAATAATAGTAATTATTATGGAGCTGCTTTGAATTCAAACCGACCTGGAGTAGTGGCATTCTGTGTGACAGCATATAATAACATATTTGTTTGCCGAGTTCCATTCGAGAGCTGTGCAGGCCATTTTCATTGATGAAATACAATTGCTTGGTTAATATTTTGATAAATATATATTTTATATTCCAAATCGTGAATAACTCGACACTGCCTCCGTTTCTATAACACTTAATTCTTTCTGAGTAACTCTAAATATTCAGGCAGGGTTAAACAAGAAAATTGAAAAGCATAAATGACTGACCAGATTCTTTATATTCAGTCTGTCCTTTGTAAGAGTATAATCCAAAAATCCTTTATTGTCCCTTGGTGGGGATAAGAAAGGGTATTGCAGGGTTGCAGCCCCTACAACCCTGCAAGGATGAGAGGGACGACGGATGACTCAAGAATAAAGAATGTGTTACCATAATGACATTTTGGATGAGACAGACACCGGCTCAGAATGCACACAGATTACACATAACACGCAGACACCAGGCATCATCTTTCTAAACCTTTTCTTCTCTAATTGGTTGATTGAACTGACTCACAACACTTCCTGAGAAGCTTAAAGTGTGCAAACAGTCCTTAGCTTCGAGTAGGACTCACTTTCGAGTCAAAAAATCAGATAACAGTCCCTTTACAGCTGTATGAGTGTTTCACATGAATGCTCCTTTGTTTGCACACGGTAAAATACTGTGTAATCAATTTTGATCTTCAAGTTACAGAACTGTGCAATTTGTGTGGATGTCCAAACAGACGTTTGCCGAGAAACTGAAGTGTGCAAATAGACACTAGAATGTGAGAGACATTGTAAATACTGTAAGACTAGAAGTAGCTAAGGAATATAAGTCACATCAGTCTAAAAATGCATCATAAAGAGGAAAAAAAACACATATAAATCACACCGGAATATACATCGCATTTATTTAGACATTTATTTCACATAATCCAAGACTAAAAACTGACATTTAATCTGGTAATTGGATCCACAACAGGCTGCATAACACGGGACATACCTGGGAGGCTGAATGGGGTAAATTAGCACAACAAGCCAGCAACTCCAACCAGCAAGATAGCGTCAAGGTTGTCGCCAGCGCCTATCAGCGTAATGGACAATTATGCAGAAAGTTGTAAAAATTACACTGAAATTAGACCGTGAGCGTAACGGTGCTACATGCTAAGCTAACAGTATGACACGCATGTTTGAGAGCAATATATAAAAGGTCAATAAAGCTCTTGAACGTGCATCAGAAAAAATTGTAAACGCGCGGTCAACATAAGCTAAACCAAGCTGGTATTAGCTTCACGGAAAACCCAATAACGGGGTTCTGTCGAGGTCTGGGCTCCCCCTTCGAGCTGCACCATGCAACGCTCCACTGTGTGAATGCATTATGAAGCAGCGAACCAACATACAAGCATCTGTTCACTCTTTGTTTTCTATAAGTTAATGTTTCAATTCATTTTTAAGTGATACATAAGCAGCACATAGTTTTCACAAGCTTAGAGCGCCCTCTTGTAGCTATAGATGGTAATGTTTACTACTTGGTTCATGTTGGTCAGCATGAATTACCATTTAAAAATATGTTATATATTTAATAAATAAGTCACACCTGACTATAAGTCGCAGAATCAGCCAAACTATGAGAAAAACTAACTTATAGTCTGAAACATATGGTACTTAAGAACATGTGGAGCCAGGAGTATGTTTGTAACATATAAGAGACTATAACTATGAACTGGGATGGATAGAAATTTAATCCACTGAAGTCAGTTTTAACTATGCAAATAAAGAAAGAAAAGAACAGATACAGCAGCTCTGTCATTCACCTGCACTAAACACGTTATCCTTTCATGCTATCTTATACCTCAGTGTTTCACTGTCCCTCGTGTTTCAGGTGTGTCTCTGCTCCAGCATTCGTGATTCAGCTGACAGCAATACCTCCTGCATGCTGTCAGGTGTCACAGAAACCTGTTAATTACCCATCCATTTAAGTCAGTCTGTTGCAGAAGGAGCACACATAAAACATGCGGGACCCTGGAGCGTGGGGACCCAGGTTGAGAAACACTGCTGTAGGAACACAGTTTTTACTAGATGTGTGTTGTATATACACAGCACTTCTTGTACTTGATACATGAAAACTCCAGGAAGAATAAGAGCCTTCTGCCTGTAAATAACTCCGGTTTATCACCTTCCACTTTTTCAAATTGCCATCATACTTTTAAATTACTAAATTTCACAATAACTTTCTAAATGGAGTCAGGAATGAGGACTCCATGTCTTGTTTTGTGGGTAGCTGCTGTCTACGGCGCTGCTGGTTGCAGTATGGTTGCATGCTTGCCTCCTAGCTGCTGGTCCTGGAGCTAACTACTGACAGGCCGGTCATTTTGATGGTCCTGGGTTTGGAACCAGCTGATCTTCAATGTCATCCTAACTTAAAGTTCACTCTCAGATTGTTATCATTAAAATATTAATTCCTGTATCAAAAAAAGGTAAATGGGTCCCACAAAGCCAGCATCATCTGTCTATCCATTATTGCTCATCTTTGCAGGGCCACAGGGGTGGAGGATTGGGGGGGAAGTGGGGTACAGCTTTTAGAGTTTTGTCTCATCTTTTTCTCTTCTTATTCTCTCTCTTCTACCTTCCTGTTTTTGAGTCCATTGAACATGAAATGGTCCCAGAATAAAATCTATCTCTCTTTGGCATTAAGACAGCAATTCTTAATGCTACACTGCCAGACAGGACGTGTAAAAAAATAAGTGATGTACAACAAAAAAATTAAAAAGGGTCCCCCAGACCCAAGACCATCCGTCTATCATCCATTATATAGCTTATCTTTGCAGGGTTATAGGGGTGGGGTATAGGGGGGACTATGTCCAGTGGGGGACATGTGGGGGACACCCTGGACAGGTCGCCAGGCCACCACAGAACTATAGACCATGGAAGAATCTTTAGTCCAACTCCAACCTCTGAACCTTACTTGCAAACAAGTATTGTGCAACAAAGGTATTTAAACCAGGAGGTTACAAACAAAAAAATCATAAAGTTTTAGAATCAAATCGTCTCCCTTTATCACAACATCTACAGAACTGCGTTCTGCAGAAATAAGCCAAACCTAACCTCTAAAACAAGCACCATGCTCGACCAAAGCAGACGTCACCTCACCTCAAAGATCCTTCCTTTCTGCATGAGTCTGTAAATTCACATGAAGTCTTCCCTGACTGCTAAACATGCAGTCCGCTGACTAGCAGCAGGTTTGTCAGCGCTGCTGCTTTATGAAAACCGTGCTGTGCTATAGGCTCTCCTCCTCATGGCTGATTCCATGAGAGTAACATACACAGAAATGGTTCTAGTAGGTGAAAACGTAAATTCTTACATTTCCCAGCAGGTTGTAGGAAGAGTCAGCCCTCAGACACTCCAGCTGGTAGAAGAGGAACGTGGTGGTTGGCACCAAACACAGCCTGGTCTCTGTATTCTCAGCAGTAAGCATGGGGAGCACACTCAGCACACACCAATGCCTCACTAACTGCACAAGTAGAAAAGCAATAGAAAAGCCTTTCCCAGGCGTAACTGACAGATGGATGAATCACATTTTTCTATATGGTGCTTACATGCCCCGCTTTCTAAAGCATTATATCGAGAACTGCCACTGAGCATGAGTTTACACTTTGTCGAACATGGTCCATAGTTCCCTGCATTACCCTCTGTCTGGAAAAAAAACAACCTTCAAAACGGGCCAAAGTTTGCAAAGTCCAATAAAAATAATTTGAATTCATTGAAAAAGCCTATTTGTAGCTTCATATTAAAAACCTGATCACAATCAACCATTTCAGGCATTATTCTTAAGCAACATCAGCGGCAGGAGCATTGTTTGTTGAAACACTAACGACATTAGGCTGAAATCTAGTAAGACATGCCCTGAGATGTCAGGACGAAGAGGAAGCTGGAGACCCCAGAGAGAACACATGCGTGCACAGGGAGAACATGCAAACGCCAAGACCTCAGGGCAGGATTTGAACCCAGAATAAACTCTTTACGTGTAAAATCCAGGAATGTTTTTTTTTCTTTTTCCTGATAAAATGGACATTACCACCACTTTGACTGGGCTTAATGGCTTCAACAGCTATACAGAATAAAGGTGAGTTACAATTAACCCGGCCCGCAAGACCAATCCTTGCTGTATTTGTGCATTCGCAAACACACGCGAAACGGTTTGGCCCAAACACGTTGTAGTATTGTGGTTTAAGGCGGGACGTAGCAGCCGTGATGAAAGCGAGAGCTGCCGAGCCCACAGCTGAACGAACATAAACATGGAAGAGCAGGAGGACGCACGTGTAGCTGCTGCTATCACATCCGTTTGGTCAGAATTCACGATTTAAAACTATAGTTAGTTAACCTGACAACAGCCAGCTGCATGTCGCTCCGCCTAGCTCCACTCACATACATCTGGGACTCCGCCATAGGGATTGCATTTACAGAAGGCTGGGCCTTATCAAAAATTCTTGCATATGATTGGATAAGCCACTTGTCTGTCATCTTTATTGACGTGCTATTTCAACCACTCACACCGAAGCTAACCCGTGACGCTAATGATAGCGACGCAGGAAAAAAAATAAAAAAATAATAATAATGTGTTTGCGGCTCTAGTGGCATGCGTTTTATTGACAGTGAGCTGACAGGAAGAGGGGGGAAGACAGGCGGCAAAGCGCCGCGGGTCGGAGTCGATTCCGGGCCGACCGTGTTGAGGACTAAAGGCCTCCTAACATAGTTAGCGCTAACCGCTAACCGCTCCGGGGCGCGTCCGCGTCTGCACGTCCGCTGGCCCCGGAAAACAAAACTTGCCAAATCCGGTCGGGAGAAGGGCGAAAACATGGTTTCCACCAACAAAAGCCTTCAGAGGCGTTCTCTGATGTTCTTTTAATGAAACAATATTAGGTAGATTGGACAACACGGAAGAAATAGCAGCATTAATGCTAACGCTTGCTTCCTCGACGAGCCGCCATTGCTATCAAAACAGTCTCACGTCATGGTCGCGTCTCCACTACGTCACATATATGAAACTCCAGCCCTGCGTCCTGATTGGCCAGACCATAAAATTGGTTGGAGAAATCATTGTCTATCGGCGGTGTCCCAGATGTATGTGAGTGTAGCTAGGCGGAACGAGACATACATCTGGCTGTTGTCAGGTAAATAGTTAGTAATCCTGTTCAGAAAAAACTTTTTTTAATACTAGGTAAGATGGTCCTTCCATCCTGAAAGTAGTAAATAAATGACGTATTCACAAAAAGAAAGTAAAAAAAATGTTTCTATGGGAGCTGCAGGCCTATAAAAATTCTAACCTCGGCCCGAAGGACAGAGATTTGACAGTTTTGCTCCTGCTCTCACCCTCCTTTCTCCATCAAATTCTGGGGTTATCACTTTATTTTCTGGTTTTCCCACATGCCATCATTCTGATGCGCTCACATAATGCCAGCATCCGTGCTCGTTCCTTGTTAGTTTCCACTTGCTGGCTGCGCATGCACACTTCTAGTGTTTATGTATCCGGGTTAGCTGAGTAGCTAGGTTAGCGGTTAGCTTAGCATTTAGCCTTCATTGCTCTCTCCGTAGATTTTGAACATGGTTGAGAGTCGCAAGAAGCGAACCGCGTTCATGTTTATGAGAAGAAGGGGAAGGCCTCAGTACAAAGAAATAAGACCAGAGTGGATTTGGGAGATTTTTAAGACGTGAAGAGCGAGGTAAAACGGTCTTGTGCTTGCGCAATTATTCAAAACGGGACTTGAGGAAACATCCAGAAAAATTGCCGACCATAGCTTTAATCTTTGAAAGAAGAACAGCAAGAAGTGCCTCGACTATCTTAACTTGTGGTTTCTAATGATGTGTGCTGCTTAGGTTTTCATTTGATACCGTGATTGGTTAAAACCAACCTTTAGTGGGCGGGCACTAGGCGTTGCTTTTCCCAATCAGCTGCTGAATGTCCCTCCTTTCCCCAAACGGATTCAATGGGAGCAGTCCCAGGTTGATAATGTGCAGAACTAGAGAGCTAGAGTTTTAAGTTGCAATGATTTTCACAAAATTATCTGTTTTGGGCCACTGGACACATCTCAGCAGGACTGGCATCATTACTGTCACTCGTGTAACTGTCTCTGAAACGCGTGGGAAGCAAAAGTGTCACTAACAGTGAAGATAAAGAAACTCAGACGTAAACTGAAGATCTGGTTCTCAGATATGCATGAAGAAAACCTCCCCTCTTTGGACTCAGAGGGATGTTTTTTTCATGCAGTAAAATGACAACACAGAGATTTTCATTAATTACTTTTGCTTTTTTAATATTTAACGTTCTGTTGCAGATCCGGCCACAGCTAATATTAGCAAAACGTCTCCCTCCGTGTCCACAGGTGCAGAGCAATACGGACAGCAGGGGAAAAACCCCGCAATGAAATGTCAACTAGCTCTCCGTGAAGCATCATGCTGTTGAGAGCAGCAGAAATCAGAAAATCCCTCTTCATGCTCTATTTTTCCCACTTGAAATGTGCTCTTAGTGCAGCAGTTTCACCGCAGAGCCAAAGACGAGCAGAGCGCTCGAGTGCTTCTCGCTCTCTGATGGAGGACAGCGAACTGTCTGTTTGAGGTTTTTATCTACTGTGACACGATTCTGCCTCGAGTCCAACAGCGAAAGTACTTTCCCCTTCCTGGAAAAAAAAATAAAAAATCAGACATAACCAGAAGGGGTGGAATGAAACCTTGTTTGATCAACATCACTTTGATCTGATTCGTGCTAATCAGCCTCATGTGAACCGTTAAGAAAAACATCCAGTCTATAATTTCAGATTTAGCAGAGGGGTTTTTTAATGGGCTAAATAAAGTCCTTGTCTCATATTAAAGTAGCTAAAATCAGACATTAACTTAAAGTGTTGTAGCCGGTTTCGTCTCACTGAGTCGCTCCACTTTGTCCAATTTAAACTTGTTGCATTATTGCTGTTCATATGATTCATAATGTTTGACTGGATCTGCTTTGCACCAACTGATAAGTGTAATGCATAATGTTCTTATGTTAAAGCGACATGTGATGGAGGGTGAGGGTAGAGTCAGTGGGGGTCCCTGGAGTCCAGTGGCAGAGGGAAAGAACCTGTTTTGGTCCTGATGTGAGTTAGTCGCATTTAAATAAAACTGTAGGATGACTGCCTCTAAGTCTACCTGAAAAAAGGGATTCACTAATTTTATTGGTTTGATTCCTGATGAAAATATATTGTTTTTTTTATCCCTTTAGATCCTGTAGATTGACATAAATCCATTATAAGATCAATGTTTGCCCCGAGCGTATTCTCCTGGGTTCTTGTGCTTTATGTGGAAAAATAAAAACAATCTTTTTATAGAAACAGAAACAAATGGAGGGCAGCAGATGCTCCGGACTTGTTCAGACTTGTCAGTGAGTGTAATTACTCCCCCATCCTCAATGAGGAGCAAGCATAAACACAGGTATTCTTCAGGGAGCATCACTTTTGGTGTTGAAGCCAGTAATGAAGCTAGTCAGACTGGCACAGTGTGTGTGAGGGGGAACCAGAGGACTGTCTCCATCTGTGAGCTGAACTCTCAGCTAACCTGCTTTAACATTTGCATCATGTGAAGCTCCAGCAGGCAGGAGGAAGCCCGGCGCCAGTGAAATCCCTCATGTTGCACAGCATTGCATCAGCTCAGCCCATCAGAAGGCTTTAACATGCTGAGCTGCTCTTTACTGAGCGCGCTCACGGCTGATGAAAGCCCTCCGTCTTCATACAGTCATCTTTCAAAGAACCGAGGCGGGCAGCCTTGTTTTTCTGAGTCACTTCTGTGTTTTATTCAAATGTGACACACGTGTTTCCTTCAGCCTCCGAGGAATCTGACAAGCACACATGTTTATTTACAAAAGAAAGCAGATCCCTTTTTAGTAGAAGCAATAATTAAATCTGTACCTTATTTAGAAGTTAGAATCAATCTATCTATCTATCTATCTATCTATCTATCTATCTATCTATCTATCTATCTATCTATCTATCTATCTATCTATCTATCTATCTATCTATCTATCTATCTATCTATCTATCTATCTATCTATCTATCTATCTATCTATCTATCTATCTATCTATCTACATTTGTGAAATAATGATCTCAGTAGTAAGAAAATGCATGAAATATGGACCAATTATGCAGTGAATGGATGCAGAACCTTATTTCTCAGTTAGTGATGGCTTGGAGGACAAAGTGTGAAAATTGCCTGAACACGACTGGATTTAAGGGAACTGAACTGAATTCGGTCTAGTTATTTATTGCTGGTGCTATTTGTACAGAGAAGCATGGATCAATCAAATTATATTGCCAGATTAAAAGTCAGGTACTTGCACTCTAATATGATTCTAGTTTTTTGGAAAGGACATCAGTGGATAAACATTTTTGCTGCAGGTACCTCAACCTCAATCTCCTGGTGGTCAAAGACGGGGTGAAAGGCATGACAAAGTTTGAAGGAGAAGGAACTATAGAGATTGATTGACTGATCTGCCCAAAGTAGGTAATAAAGTAAGAAAGATGGTTGAGTGGAGGAAAATCATCAGAAAACATCTTAATCGTTGGTTGGACCACTCTGTCTGACCATTCCTTTGCAGGAATGGGAGGGTCCAATCAGAGGGCAGAAAGCCTTCCAGAACCTGGTGGTGAATTGAGGCCCCCTGTCTTTGGGGAAACAATGTAGCCAGACAGCGTTTTCTAACCGTAGTTTGGCAGTCCATTTGGTAGAAGGAAGGCCCCATAAAGCCACCAGATGCACTGCTTTGGAGAACAGATCCACAATGGTGAGGATGGTGTAGAGAACGTCAACAAACGGGAGACTGGTAACACTATCAACCTGACATGGGGCCAGAGATGTCTAGGAGCAGGCAGAGGCTGAAGATCCAAAGCAGATGGTTGGATGGAGGACTTGGCCTACACCCAACCTTGTTAGACAGTCCTGCCTGAGCCAGGATGCCCTGATAGGGGTGAGGGACGTGCCCAGAGTAAAGAATCCTGATGAAACTGGGAGGAAACATAACGACAACCAGCAGGAGTTTTTAGAGGTGCTGGCTCAGCAGACAGAGCAACATGGATGGAGTCTCCTAATAGCCACTGAAGGTGTGCCACAACACAATGGGTAGATAGTATAGGCTCATAGTTAAAAGGGGGCTGGTGGCTCAGGGGTAGCATGCACGGCATACATACGGAGGCCTCGATTGCCCCAGGTTGCCCCGGGTTTGACTCCAGGTTGTGGACCTCTTGGAACCCGGACGATATGCAAGGACTAAAAAAAAAGAGCCCAATAAGCCCAGACAGGCTTATTGGGCTCTTTTTGTGGGGTTGAATGTAAATTAGATTGGTCCAGATCAGGACTCGAAGGAGCCAGTGCCACCACTCCTCCATGGCCCACTTGATGGCCAGCAGCCTCTAGTCCCTGACATCCTATTTCTACTGAGTAGGGGAGAACTTCCTTGAGAAGTAGCGCCGTGGGTGAAGTTTCCCATCTGGACTTAGTTTAGAGAGTATAGCACCAGTGCCCACATCAGATGCATCCACTTCTACTGCAAAAGGTTTAGCAGGACCAGGACGGAGCAAGAACATAAAAATAAGATACTGGAATGTTTGTACGGCTTCTGAAATGTTTTAACTGGTCAGCAGGGCAACAAATGTCAAAAGTCTCCAATGAAGCGCTGGTCAAAATAGATGGACCCCGAAAAGCTTTGCCGCTGTTTGAGTATAGTGGGTTGAGGCCAAGGAGCAACTGCAACTGTGGCTAAACCTTTGGACACAGGATGGTGGTGGAGCGCTGTTGGAAGGCACATTTCTCCAGTTTACAGAATAACTTTATGTTATTTTACTGCCATAATTGATGATATCCCCACTGCCCCCTTTTGTGCAAACCAGAAAAGGTTGGGGACACACAAAATGTAGGTGAAGGTGTGGAAAACTTGTTTTAGTGGTGACTTCTTTATTGTTGATCACTCGGACAGCTAAAAGGGGGAGTGGACGGCAATGCAACGGATTATACATATTTATTTTGCTTTTCTTTTAAACACTATGTCACTTTACAACCATGTGGAGCAACATCCCTGCATTAAATATCTGTTAGCACAAATTGGTTTGGTATACACCAACTCTTTGTTGTGAGCAAGCAAAATGAGGTTAAGGTGGGAAATACTTTCTTGAAGGTACACACCGCTTAATCTGTAAATTTAGATGATTTAATCTGGTAGTTAAAGTAAATGCACAGTTCAATGGATGTGACTCAGTGCTATTCTTTACAATATCATTGTTTCATTCCTGGATACTAAAAGGTTTGTGACACCATGACCGTTTGGTGGAAACAAGTTAATTGTAAGGGAAGGTGTGTCTGGCAACAGGTCAATTAAAAATGTGACGGTCAAAGGCAATGCAAAGCTCTCCATTCTGTTGCTTCATGGCTATATTACCCAATGAGGGACACCTCTAATTTTTAGCAAACATGCAAAATGTAGAAGAAGGTCCACCACATTGGCGCCCCAAATCGGTCCTGGTAGGCTTGAGCGCAGATGTTTCTCAGCTTGAGCGCACCTGAATCACATGTATTAATCATTAGCAGAATTCCTGCAGAACTGGACCCAGGCGTCTTGGAGCAGGAGCACACCAGCCTCCAAGCACCACGTATGCCCAGCCCTCGCCTGGACACTTGAGTCCACTGCACATAATCTGCAACTCGTCATTGTTCATCATCGTTTTTGTTATATTACTGCATTTTGTAGAAAACCTTAAATTATGGAATCTTGCTATACATTTTAATGGGATTCCTTCTTTGTGGACAGAAACTGGCAACAAAACAAACACAAACTCAGATTCCAGTACAGGTTGTTGGAGAGTGGGAATTTTCTTTTTTTCGAAAAAGTTGCTAAAACATCTTTGGCTTAGTAGTCAGGTGGCCTAATTATGGAATAAAGCCCATTTAAGCTTTTCGTTCCCACTTTCTCCTGTAAACCTAACTTTGTCTTTTTTATATTAATTGACTTATGAGAAACTCAATTTGACCGGTAGTCAATGTGCAGACTTGTGCACACAGTTTGAAAAGTAATTAATTAATTAGTAGGAGTGCATAACATGTCACGGAGTATGAGTATTACGTCCGTTGGTTTTAGGTTGTTTGAAAAAATATTTATGACATTCATATTCCCTTTATTCAGTTGATCACTGAAATTTTTTTATCACTGTCGAATGCTTTTACCCTACCATCACCTTTTCCGATAGATAATTCAAAATTTTCAAGTCTAGAAAATATCTAATGACTATGATTTTGGTGTCAGCTTCAAGAGGTTTTCCTAAATGAATGACATGTAGGTGATAATCCATTGCAATCATAAAGAAAAGCGGTGAAATATAAATTCTTAGGTAGGAAATATGCAACATATTAAGCTTCACCTTTCATAAAAGGCTGGGAACCAGTGCACAACTTTGGAAACTGACAACCAGTTTTTAAATGTTGTAAGACCTAACCTAAAAACATTTGTAAAAGTTTTAGGTGTACAGGACATGGAGGGAACGATGGCTCTATTTTCTAGGAATGACCACCTGACTATAGCACGAAGATGTTTTGCCTGATTGCCTTTCTGAAGCTGAATGACAGAACAAACATGCTAATAAACATTTTTCCAGCGTGTCCTGCAGACAGGACGTTGGGTGGTATAATATGTTGTAGCGTGAGGGAGGCGCTGTGCTCGCTTGCTTTACAATAATCACTGACCTGGTTTTTCATTTGTCTCCGTGCTCACGTCAGATCTGGTTTCGGATGTTCTCATCATGGCTCGTCGACTCGTCGGCGAGGATGAAAGCTTGTCAGTGACGTCACGCTCACTTCAGACATAAATACTTAATTAGATCTTGACACTCTTTTGCTCTGTGTGTGATCCAAACGTGGCACACCTGCAGGGCTTTGGTGTTTTTTTTGTGTTGTGCTTTTGACTGAGCACCCTGAGGTGAGCTCGGGGCCAAATGGACAAATGTTGAAGGTTATAATTGGGATGGGAAACTTTCTCTCCTCTACGTGCTTTTTACCAGGCAGGAACACAACTGATTCACCGCAGACGCAGCCCAAAATGTGAGAATACCAGCTCCCAGCTCCCGCTTCTGCTCCGAGAGGAGAAATACATTGTGAGCTTTTTGAATAATTTATGTTTGAGTGAAAAAACTCAGACAGATGAGTCATTGTGAACTAAAACCAGAGCTGACAGATAGCAGGACTCCCCCTCACTGAATTTTTTTATTTATTTAATGATGACATCAGAGTGACGCGTTCTCCTGTACGTCTTTACAGCTGCTTTTGAGTTACAGATGATTTTTCCTTTTCAGACACCCTTAATAGAATATGTATGACAGTTTGTTACTGGATTAGGAAGTCAAATAGAGATTCAGTAACTAATGTAGATACTGAATGGCATCTAGTTCTCTTCATCCAGATGTTAGGTTTGGTAATATGTCTCTGCTATACAATGGCTAAAGTGAAAATGCCAGATTTATTTGATGGCAAAAAATGAGAATGTGCTAAATGTGATGATGTTCTACACATCCTGCACAGTTTTAGTGGAAAAACAAACTAATTTGACAGGGGAATAAATACAGAATGTAACAAAAAGAAGCTGTTGTTGTGCACACTCATAAACTAATACTCTGTTGAACCTTTGGATTCAGTGTCAGCACTCAGCCTTACTGAGCTCTCGCCTGCCGTCGGTTCCAGAGAGACTGATGAACCAGAGAGGAAGTTCAGGTGTCCTAGGATGATCTTTCTTAAACTCTGTCTTCACTGCGTGGTTAGGAAGAATAGTTAAATAACAAAGTTCAGATAAGCCTACGTAAGTCAGCAGGTGCAAAAGTGTCTCTTAAATATCTGGAATTAAATCATGATAAAAAATAATGACTCTCTGTATTGGAACATTATCCTGCAACAATAAAAGCTTCCTTGTTGGGTCATACTGGACAAATAAATAAAAAAATAAAAAGTAGAAAATAATATTACTAGAAAACAAGTATTATACTGTTTTGTTTCCAATGTAGTAATGAAAACAGATGTTTGTAATAAAAACAGATGTTTTCTCCCATTTTCCCGTTGCTTCCTGGAGGTGTTCACACCTTTCACTACAGCAGGTTTTTCTGTCTCAACACATTTAAAATAACTCCTGTCACCAATCTGAAATTAAAAGTGCATAACAGCATCGGTAGTTCTGTTGATGTTAGGTACCCTGTTGTCCTGGTGGTACCTCAGCCTGTAAAGCCCTACTAAGTAACATCCTCTTTAAGTCCCTGTGGTGGTAATCTAATATTTATGAGACGATTGAGGGGTCTGTCATCGCCCCCTTGTGCAGTGGTTCTCAAACAGTGGGGCGCGCCCCGCCTACGGGGCGCAAAGGAATGACATGGGAGGCCCATGAATAGCCTGGCCTTTTTTCATTCTTTTTCAGACCGTTTGGTATTCAAGGCATTCTGAGTACTCCTTAGAGCAACGTGTAGGATGTTCTCCTTTCACTCCACTACGGGCCTCTACCATCTGTTACATTACATTTATTTGGGCAGATCGGCTGAAACTGGAAGTGGTTCTTTCCTAAAAGCCACTAGAAATCTAAGTAAATCCATCAGATTACTTCTCACTTACATTTCGACACACTGCCCAACATGGTGAGTTCATTTTGAACATTGTAAACAGCTTGGAAACGTGTTGCTTTGGTAAAACGTTCTGAGGTTTCATGATTATTCTGTACATCAGCACCTAGTTAGCCCTGTGCTAGCTGTGTTAAACAGTATGGTTTGAAACTGATGTTATCTGTATTCAAGAAATAAAGCATTTGTGGTTAAAATGTCTGATTTAAATCAAGTATAACTTTGGTTATGTGTTCATCTGATTTACTGTGAATTTGTGTTTATTGAGGATTATCGATTACTAAAGATTGATAACAAGTATGAAATCACTGGGCAGTACAACCAGAACAATGCTTCACTGCATTGGTAACATAGCGACAAAAATTTGAATAATATTAATAAACTCCTGAAAGAGTATAAAACTTGATCTGACCTGGAGGCGGTCTTGCGGCTCTGTTCTCGTTCTGGTGGTAAGACGAGCAGCTGTACGGCAGCCCAATGTAAGGCCACTGGCATCAATAACAGTCTAACCAAGTCTGCTTATTATAAGTGACGTCTGGCCTGTTTTTTTAGGTCTCTTGTAAATTTGGTGAGTAGCAGGTTGCGTTTTATTGGGATATTATTTGACCATGAAGTCTCTTATTTGGCCAACAAACTAAGCCACTAGTTCAAGAGGTATAAATAGACGCACTCCCGCTGCGCTACAGACAGATAGCCGGTGACTCCGGCCACTAGACGTCTGTATACACACATCTCTCTCTATCACCTCCTCCTTGTCTCTATCCCTCTCCTGAATAAACAAGAGTTTTGTTTAAGCTGATCACGTCATGTCAGATCTTGGATTTTAGTGCTATTTTCAAAACGTCCTGTAGGGGGAGCACAACTCGAAAATTACTGTGTATGGCTTTAATACTGTTGATCATTCTGTCCTTCTGTCTCTAACCCTCACGTTGGTATCCATGGCTCAGCGCATAAAGGTTTTACATCCCAGGGTTTCCGCTACATAAAGCTGGATATAAATATAAATAAAGTTTTTGATCTAGTTCCTTTTTTTCTCTGAAACTTGCACTAATTACCTGAATCAGCCCCGGCACCACAAGGGGGCGCACTGGGGCGCTGGCCCCTCAAAAATAAAATAATAAATATGCAAACAGTAGCAGTGGCACTTTTTACAATGACACATAGCAGTTAAAAAAAGAAAATAAATTAGAAATAGTCTGCGCCCAAAAGGCGGGTTTCCATCAGCGGCGTATAGAGAGATATCAGTTCTATCTCTCTGGTTTCAATTATCTATCATATCCTTGTGTGCAGCTGCAGGCGCCCTGTTTGCTGTGAGAAGGTCCTGCAGCCCTGCACTGCACAGAGGGTGACAGGCTGTGGTCTATGAGATGAAGGAAGGCCGTGGGGAGGAGCAGTCCACCTCTGGGTTTTTAAAATGGACCAGGAAACAAGGCTGAGGGGGATCTACTCTACAGTGCAATGGTCTAACCGTCCACACTAAGGTGTGGGGTGGCCAGGGATGTTCGGGAGGACTCCCAACTGGCCGGTCATTTCAGGCCGAACCAGTCGGTGGTCGAACTGTTCCCCCCCCCTTTCTACCCAATAATAAAATGCAGCCGCGGTGCAAAGCCGCCCTACCGAAGTTAAAAGAGTTCTCAATATGTTATTTCAACTGAAACTGTTTATTTTGGTTGTTGGCTGTTGCAAACGTGCATTTAATGCTTTAAGATTCTGCGTCATGTAAATGCAAACTCAGAACATACCTGCAATAGTGTGTAATGATTTGAAATTTAGTATTATTTCTGGAAAATAAAGTCTAATCAATGTGACACATTGCGACAGTTTTTCTTCTTTTTCAAATTTTAGTAGAGTTATGGACTTGCCTCCTCACTGTTCTTGACACTTCCCCTCTTGTTTGTTCCCGAACACCTCGTTCAATGTGTGTTCCTCTGATTAGTATGTTTTTGGTAAAATTAGGTGTACATAGTGTGGATTCAGGCAATATATCCACATTTATACATTATTTCACAAAGGAAATGTTAATGTATGCTTCATTTCAATGACATTTTAACGATAGTGACCCTATCCTAGAGGAAAGCCTGAATCCTTTCTGGCAGACGGGTCTTTCACAGTTATGATTAAAAAGGCATCTTCCTCCAGTGCTCCTCCGTCATGCGGGGTGCCACAGGGCGTCATTCTTAGCCCCCTCCTTTTTTCTCTCCACCTGCTGCCACTCGGAGCAATTATAACTCGGCAACACTCCCTTCTGGTTGGTGTCTCTCCATTAAAACAGTGGTTAAACCACATTTTCCTGTTTTTAAAGGAACAAAAGGCTGCATACATCTTATTCAGTGAGAATGCCATCATTGACATCAATGCTCTGGATTTTGAATTAAGGGGCACTATATGAAATCTAGGAGGGGGGGGGGTTGTTGACAAGGATTTTAAATTCAACAAACAACTTGATTCAGTAGTTGAATCAACCTTTTGCCTTTTCGCTAGTTATGCCTTTTTATAACAGAGCTGATCTTGAGAAAGCTATACATGATTTTATCAGCTCAAGAATTGATTACTGTAGTGCTCTTTCTGTCTCACAGTCGTCCCTCTGTGTTTTTTAACCGGTGCCTCCAGATGTGTCATCATCACTCGCATTTAGTCGTTCCTCCACTGGCTGCCTATCCATTTTAGAATAGATTTAAAATTGTATTGCTTTTTTTTAAAGCTCCTAACGGTCTGGCCCCGCCCTACGTTTCTGATTTACTACGTTTCTGAGTGTGTGGAAGACCCTGGAGGTCGTTGTACCAGTTCCTCTTGGATGTTCCCAAACAAAGCATAAACATCGGGGTGACCGGGCCATCTCAGTCACAACCAAACCAGAGTTTGAATCTTTTTAAATCCAACTTTAAGAGGTTATCAGACAGGAAGGATTTTTAATACTCCGTAGCATTTTATTCCAGATTTCTATCGTTTATTTATTCTTTTATCTGTTTAATAGGTTTTATCTATTTTTGAATCATTTTGTATTTCATTGTAAAGCACTTTGGCTGACTGGTTGGCTGTTGTAAAGGACAAAATGGATGTTTTCCTCATGTTAAATGTGTTAACGAGATAGCAAATCTCCTTTCTGAGAGATTGGACCCTGAGAAATGTCCGACAAGAGCCGGAATGATAATCTTTGAGAGAACAGCTACATGTGAGTTTTTTTCTGTGTTTCAGGTCGCTGCTCAGGCTGTGCTCTTCATGTGCATGAACACCGCCGGGATATTCATCAGCTACCTGTCGGATCGGGCTCAGCGGCAGGCCTTCCTCGAGACCCGGCGCTGCATCGAAGCTCGCCTGAGACTGGAGACGGAGAACCAGAGACAGGTGAGTGCGTGTGGACCAGGGAAGGCAAAACTCATGTCGACATGATGTTAAAGCTGATCAGAAGTGCATCATTCCTGCCTGAAAAGCAGAAGCCGAGTGGAGATATCTGCCAGGGACAGGCAGCTTAAAACTAAAAGTCAAAGGGAGGGTCTCACAGTTCAGACACTGAGGCAGAACCTGGTCGGATCGTCCATTACTCATCAAAGGTTAGGAGTGAAACAAGAGGTACGAATCTGAGAGAACAATCTGAAAAGTAGAAGCAGCTCAGTCTAAACTACAGCTGACATGTTTCACTTTAATCAATGCTTATGAGATCGCACAGAGCCGAAAGCTCACCCAACACTGAGTGGATCCAGTTAGCACAAACTGGCACCGAGTGACGGCAGGAAAGCAGCGTGAACAGGTGACCCAGCAGACTGGTGACCGTCACACCAGAGCGATGGCTCCAGATACGCCTTGACTTCAACCTTTTTAAAAAAAAACGTCCCTGAGGTGCACATGAGCGCATCCACCGCATCTTTAAATAACTTTCATTTTTAATAATCGTTAACTGAAAGCAGCTCTCTCTGGAGACAATAAGCATGTGATTGGGTCAGCAAGATGTCTACAGGTGTGTTTGTGTTGTTTTTGGGTCGGCAGTGGGTTTGACCTTGAAACGCCATTTATGCCCGTTCTCTCTTTTCTTATCATTCAATCCTACATGTGGACCTTAGCTGAGGCAGGTGAGGCCTGCAGAACTGTAGATGTTATTTACGGATCCTTGTTGATGAGCTGTTGGAGTCAGTCGGGTGGGCTGGCTTCTCCTAGGAAGGTTCACCATCGTTCCAAGTGTTGTCCATTGGTGGATGATGGTTCTCACTGTGGTTCACTGGAGTCCAAAAGACGTCCCAGACTGATGGGCATTCACTTGTTTCTTATCTTGTGTTGATTTTTTGTATATCTGGACATGATGTGTTGCTATTTGAGATTCTTTCGCCTTCTTCGTGCTGACAGACAGGCTGTATTTTTCAGGTATCCGGTCGGAGTTTCCTGCATGTACCAGGGCAGCTTTGCCGTACCACAAAGGATATCTCAATCTCAATAACTGTGTGACTGATTTTAGTAAATATCGACTGGATCTAGCATCAAAAAGCAGGCAGAACTGCATTGATGGGATAATATCCTGCTTTTGGATGACCTTGAACCATTTGGATGATTTGTATGCTGGTGGGTAGGTGTGTGAACAGGTCCTTTTGAAACCATTGTCTTCATTTTACAGGGTAAATATTAATCAGATATTGAACTGAACTGTCCAAACAAACTACCAAAAACTGTTTTATCACGGTGGATTCATCGTTTCACAACATATGGGACCTTGTGGCCTTGAACAAACCGTATCTTTTAATACATGGAAACTGATTTTTGTATTTACTCAGATTATCTGAGTAAATACTTATTATCCCAGCACTGTGGTTTTGTTTCAGACAAACAGGATAGAAACAAAAAGAACAGATCTGCTTTTAGAAAGACAACAGAAATGAGATGTCGTGATTTAGTTGGGTTTTATGCTTTGGAGATGTTTTCTGAACCAGAAGTGATTGATTTTGCGGCGTATGTCCCCGCTGACTGGTGGGAGGCTGGTGGGGAGTGTGAAAGCTTCTCCTGTGTGTTCCCCTTCGTCTGCACTCGGTTTCCGGGCTCCTTCCTGATAACGGCTCTGGTTGTAAGCCATTACAGCTGCAGACTAATGGAGCATACTGGACTTTGAACCGGGCTGCATTCGTCCTCGTCAGACTCAAGGTTTTGCACTTGTGGAAATAACAAACCCTGGCCTCCACGTTTTCTTTTTAACTTCCTGTTGTTCGGCAGTGAAGCTCAGGAGGAGCTCAGATGTTGTGAAAAGAAGCACAGCTACTGGTGAGTTTATGTGAACAGGACCGAGTTTGTGCAGCACGCGGATGAAGAGTCCTCTGGGAGGAGAACAACACAAACGTACCATCGATCCGGAGCTGTCATGGACACTTTGCATCTGAGCAACATGTGCCTCTACACACACACACACACACACACACACACACACACACACACACACACACACACACACACACACACACACACACACACACACACACACGGGGGCTGATGATGGTGAGCTTTGTTTACACGGCGGAGCGGACAGCGGCTCTGAGATGGCACAGAAAGCTTTTAGCAGGTTCATATTTCCTAGAAGGCTTCGACTTTGATGAGCTGCGGCATGGTGGATGTAATGGAGCGAGACGGGGCGCCACCTCCAGCACAACACCTTAACGTCAGCCAATCAGAGCCTGGCATTTCTGCAAATATATATATATATATATATTTTATTTTTATTTTTTTTAACAACACAGCCGCTTGTTTTGGGGTCAGATCCATGGACGGAATAAGCTCCTCTGCTTTGTTTTGTTCTCTGCAGTGTGGAGGATTATTGAGACGTGAGCAGGAGCTGCAGCAAGAAGCAGCAAAACGCTGCAGCATTAAAGGCTCATCTGGTTTAGACTTTATTATTCAACAGGATCAAAGCACTACAAAGCTCTGTCATGGTGAATGGGGCTCCTGTCAGCCCTAAAGAGCTGCTCAGCCTCTTTTACTGCCATTCTTGGGGTTTCATCACTGATTTTGTTATAGATTTATACATTTTACTTTGCATTCTATTTGTCTTGAACACAAACTTGTAGCTGTAAATGTGGAGAGCCAGAGAGCAGCCAAAGCGTGTAGTTGTGTGAAGAGTTTTTATTATTTGGAGATGCACTGGACCAAAGCTGAAAGCTAAAAGCTGCTCAGTCATGCAGAGATCATGTTGTCTTCTGCAACACGACCTCCTCCTGCTTTACAGGTTGTGGCATCAGGACGCTCTTTTCTGCAAGATAAACAAGTTAACTTTAGTCTTAGTGAGATCAAATCCAGGTTCACTCCCAAACCTCTCCAAACCTGAAGCAAGCGTGGCTTTTAGCCCAGCCTCAGGGTCACTGCGTGGCCCAATTACTGTTTAGTTATTTCCAGGTCTGGAAAAGGACAAATAAGGGGAGAAAAGTATTATTATTATTATTATTATTATTATTATTATTAGACTTGTTGTGTCGTCTACTCAAGAAACGGCATCTGAGAACAGGTTCTATTTCCATCCATCCATCCATCCATCATTTATTCTATCATCCCATCCATCCATCCATCCATCCATCCATCCATCCGTCCATCATTTATTCTATCATCCCATCCATCCATCCATCCATCCATCCATCCATCCATCCATCCGTCCATCATTTATTCTATCATCCCATCCATCCATCAATCCATCCATCCATCCATCCATCCATCCTGTCATCCATCCATCCATCCTGTCATCCATCCATCCATCCATCCATCCATCCATCCATCCATCCATCCGTCCATCATTTATTCTATCATCCCATCCATCCATCAATCCATCCATCCTGTCATCCATCCATCCATCCATCCATCCATCCGTCCATCATTTATTCTATCATCCCATCCATCCATCCATCCATCCATCCATCCATCCATCCATCCATCCATCCATCCATCCATCCATCCATCCATCAATCCATCCATCCATCCATCCTGTCATCCATCCATCAATCCATCCATCCATCCATCCATCCATCCATCCATCCATCCATCCATCCATCCTGTCATCCATCCATCCATCCATCCATCCTGTCATCCATCCATCCATCCATCCATCCGTCCATCATTTATTATATCATCCCATCCATCCATCAATCCATCCATCCTGTCATCCATCCATCCATCCATCCATCCATCCATCCATCCATCCATCCATCCATCCATCCATCCGTCCATCATTTATTCTATCATCCCATCCATCCATCAATCCATCCATCCATCCATCCATCCTGTCATCCATCCATCATTTATTCTATCATCCCATCCATCCATCCATCCATCCATCCATCCATCCATCCATCCATCCATCCATCCATCCATCCATCCATCCATCCATCCATCCATCCTGTCATCCATCCATCCATCCATCCATCCATCAATCCATCCATCCATCCATCAATCCATCCATCCATCCATCCATCCATCCATCCATCCATCCATCCATCCATCCATCCATCCATCCATCCATCCATCATTTATTCTATCATCCCATCCATCCATCAATCCATCAATCCATCCATCCATCCATCCTGTCATCCATCCATCCATCCATCCATCCATCCATCCTGTCATCCATCCATCCTGTCATCCATCCATCCATCCATCCATCCATCCATCCATCCATCCATCCATCCATCCATCCATCCATCCATCCATCCATCCATCCATCCATCCATCCATCATTTATTCTATCATCCCATCCATCCATCCATCCATCCTGTCATCCATCCAGGGTTTCAAATCTAAAACAAAATCTTCCTACCTGTTAAGCAAGGTTGCTTCATCATTCTCTGGGATTGTGTGGGAGGGAAATGTGTGTCAGCACCGTGCAACGTCTCCAGTGCTTCTCTGCTTCTCTGAAATAAATAATTGACCTTAGAAATTATGTTTCAGCAAAACCACCATGATTGAAGCTTAAGTTTAGCAACGAAAGAAAGATCAAAACTGTAAAAGGTATAACGACACAAGTGGTGATGGAAGTTCTCATTTATGCTACTTTACAACATGAAACTTTTGTTTTTCCTACGGTGAAGAGAGAACAGGATAGTCAGCAGAGATGTTTTCTTCCCCTGCACAGTGGGAGGGAAAATCTGCTCTGTCAGAGATCTGCTGGGGGGCTTCATCCTTCAGCTAAAATCAAGCTGCGCTAATGATCATCAGAGCTAATCTGACACTGAGTCCGCTGGCTCTCAGCTGTCCAAAGCAGGGACAGCGTCCTCTGAAGCAAACACGCCACGGTCCCAGTAAGGGTCCACGCTGCAAGAACTGACCAGCCGGGAAAATCCTGTTATCTGCCGGCACAAAAACATCAACGTTCCTGAATATGATGCGTTATACATATTAGAACTTGCTCAACGTTTAACGTGAAGACCTGCAGATTTTCATTTGGTTCATTTTCAGTTTATTTATGGAGCCCCAATTCACAACACGTCATCTCAAGGCGCTTCACAAAGTCAGTTCAACCGAATCTTCCAGACAGAAATGGTCAAAAACATTTCCGTCTTCACCGACCTGCAGCATTCACTCCTCCTGGATGAGCACACAGTGGCAGGGATCAGCTGCTGGCATTGTTGATGGCTCTGCAGCAATCCCTCATACCGAGCATGCATGGAGCGACAGTGGAGAGGAAAACTCCCCTTTAACAGGGAGGAAAACTTCCAGCAGTATTTACCAAAGTGAGGGAAAGAGGTGTTGATTGTTGTACGTTTGAAGATGTTTAAACCTTTTTATTATAGTGAGTTTGTTAGAATTGTATTTTGACACATCACTGGAAATGCTGGAGGGAAATATCCAAACCTTCCAAATATTGCCTGGTAAATGTTTCACTCATATTCTTTCAAAGGTTTTGTTAGCTTCTCATTCGTCACTGTAGTTCAGACAACATTTGATTGTTATTTGAAGATGTTCTAAAAACGAAAAAAAAAAATGCAGTTTTCACAGAAGCATAACAAAGAACCTGCGGATAAACCCAGAAGAAATAGCTGAGGGTGTTGGACACCTCCAGGTCGGTAGGCCTTTTTGTTTTAAATGTGCTGTGATAAGCAGGGAAACCTTTAGAAAAAAGTGACATTTCATATTCTTACATAAAGCGCAGCAGTGCCATGACAGTACCGCTGCAGCAGTGACCTGCTTTGGGGTGGGCCCAGCTCCCCCCGTCATTTCAGCATAAATCCACATTTCGTGCCGTGAAGCTCCACCGAACCCTGAAGCGTTTGGTTGTGATTCAACAGGAGAGACGTTATTTACGCTCCACTGAAATGTTTGTCTGTCTGGACCTTCATTTAAGGAGGCATCGCTGTGTTTTCCAGCTCAGAAACGAACACAGAACAATAAAACAGAGAAGCCTGTGCTGAACAACTCCATCCCTGCTCGTCTCTGACAGATTTCTACGTGTTCTGACCCACCTGATGGTTGTGGACACTGGTTTATCCTTTTTTCCTCTTTTTTATGTCTTTATTTGTGAGAGAGTAGAAACAGAGCTCAATTGCCTGTTTCTGTTTCATTTACTCTCTCCAGCCTTGTACGATCAGCAAACACCAGCAACTGGCATCTGCTTTATAGAAATATGCACAATATTATCCCTCTGTAAAAAAAAAAAAGATTACTAATGCCCCCCCAACTCCTCTCCACTGTCGCTTCATGCATGCTCAGTATGAGGGATTGCTGCAAAGCCATCAACAATGCAGACGACTGTCCACTGTGGCTCTACGCTCTTTCAGGAGGAGTGAATGCTGCTTGGAGAGACTTGATGCAACCTGCTGGGTTTCCTTAGAGAGGAAACTTTCTGACCAATCTGGAGGATTTGATGGAATCTGACTTGAATTTGACTTTGGAAGGTGCCTTAAGATGACATGTATCATCAATTGGCGCTATATAAATAACATTTTATTGAATTGAAAATAAAAGCACAACCAAAACTACAAAAGTACAAAATGTGAAACTGATCTTGCTGTTGTTTTCCAGATAGATACAATCCAGAGGAACATGTATCATGAATTGGCACTATTCAATCAAATTGAATTGAATGTGGCAACATTTTAGACATCAATTCAAACTCTAATGTAATGATCCAAGACAAGCCCCAATCATCATCCTTCCACCGCCGTGCTTGATAGTTGGTTTGAGGTGTTTATGCTGATAGAGTTAGGTTTTCTTATGTGTATCATGTTAACAAAGGAATGTAGAGCCTAACTGAGCTTTTTTTATTTCTCTGACGGCGTTGTTGCAATGGGGTGAGTCTGTCAGCTCCTTGGCAGATTGGCGGCGGATTTAAACATCTTCTACTTGTAAATGACCTTTCTCACAACTGAATTCTGATAACATCACCCTATAACCCTTCCCAGATTTGTTGGTAACAACAGATGTTTTTTTAAAGTCATTATTGAAGCCTAGCCGCCTTAACTATGTATTAACACACACCTGTGTTCTCCATGGCAGCAAACTGAGCAATTTAATATTTTCATTGAGGTGTGACCGCCTCTCAGATTCTCTGGAAGCAGCAGGGTGCACTTAGTTTTCCCCATGACTGTACTGACAAATAAATGTACACTTAAACAAAAATTAACAGGAACGTGCTTCTTTACAACAGAGTGCAGACAACAAAGCTCTAACTTTAAACTGGCTCTTTGCTGAGTTGATCCTTGAGTTTGGAGGCTTTTATACATGTATTCTTCTCAGGTTATATGAACATTCCTCAAAAAGGATGTTAGCAAATCAGCCAAAGTCCCAAACTTTTAAAAAGATAAACTTTTAAAGGGCTCCAAAACGTCTGAAGACCAAGATCACTTAAGGTCAAGTCCACACTTAGCTGGATATCTGGGAAAATGAAAATGAATAACCTTTTATGCATTTTGGCCTTCCCTCCACAGGAAAACTGAGTTTTACGTCACTAAAAATGATGAATTCTGAAAACTCCAGCCAAAGTGGGCATTTCTAACAACTCCATTGTTGAGCCCGACTACATGACAAAACGGACTTTTAGGGTCCAGCACATCACAGTCTGCAACAGATAATGTGGCGCTGACGTCACATTTGCGACCGTTGTTATAGATTTGGCCACGCAGTCGAGGAAACGTGAATGTCAGAGGGGAGCTGATTTTTTACATGGGTGTCGTGATTGACTGCTTACAATTAACTTGGCCACACAGATTGATGTGTAGCACTCTAGTTCTGCACAATATCAACCTGGTTCTGCTCCCATCAAATCCGTTTGGGGAAAGGAGGGACTTTCAGCAGAACTCTCTGAGCTGATTGGGCGAGGCGACACCTAGTGCCCGCCCTACCTAAGTCTGGTTTTAGCCAATCACGGTATCAAATTAAAACAAGGTAAGGTAGTCAAGGCGTTTCTGCGCCTGCTGCGTCCTCCTCCGCCATGTTTGTGTTGGCTCGGCTGTGGGTTCAGCCGCTTTCACTTTCGTCACAGCTGCTATGTCCCGCCTTAAACCACGATACTGCAAGCTGATTGGCCCGAACCGTTTTTGGTTCGGACACAAGCGGTTGAAATGCCAGATGGATTCGCGTGTGTTTGTGAACGTACAAATGCCACCAGAATTCGGCTCGCAGGCAAGTTTAGTTTACAATCTGTGTGTAATCAACGTTAAACTGGACAGACTCACTGCTAATCTGTAGCCTGTTCACACTTGCAGCCCTACCCAGTAGTTTACTGGTTATTTACCACGTCAGGGTTTAGTGGGAATAAAGACAGAACTGATTTACTGGGTAAAAGTGACCCAGTAATTTACTAGGACCGCGTTACATTCCTGTGTAAGGCATACGTTTGAGTGATTACAAGACTTTCGTAGTCTTCATTTAGCTCTTCCCCTGATCTGCAGGTCACTGACTGAGAAATGAACTGAAATTGTATGTTTCTGTAGTTTTCATAAAAAGCTGCCAACCACCGTCCAGACGGCATTGTTAGTTTACGCTTTGTGGCATACTGCCCACTAGGTTTAAAACAATGCTCAGTGGTGTATTTGTTTGTGTGGACGGAAACTTTTCTGAAAATGATCCCGTGTGTACGATGCTATTTTTAAAAAGGATGTGAGAGAGATATTTGTTTTTTTTTTATAAAAACCCAACTGTTTACGAGGCTCAAGTGATTACAGGATAGTCTGGATAGTTGGAAGGAAAAGCCCAAGACTTCTGCACACTACTGTAGCTTATCAGCGAGTCTATGATAGATTATGTTGAGATAAGTAAATCAGATAAATGTGTAAGGTATCAAATGAAGGAAACCTTTCCAACCTCGCTCCTCCCACTGTGAGCCCTATTTTTTCTTTGTACTAGTTTGGTGTTATGACAGATCTCAGCTTCTACATGTTTCTTTTTCTGCAGTGAAATGTATTCTTGATCATCTGCAGTAAAAAGTTTCCCAGATTACTCCTGGATATCAGAATTATCAGAGATGTTGTTTTGGTTTATCATAAAGAAATGGGATAAAGTGCCATCTTTGGGTCCAGGTGTTGCTTGATGTCGACTTTTCAGATCTTGTGTGTCGGTGGACACAGCGACGGTTTAATCAAAACATTTCTTAAAACAAGCAATCATGAATGTTAATTGCCTCGCACAGATTGTTCTCCCTGGAGTGCTTCTGTCACAGAGGAACAAAGATGGAAAGTCCCACCATGACTGGGCTGTTTCTCATTCAGTGTGACCGGGCAGATCAGACCATCTCTGAGCTATTATCCAGCCTCACCTCCTGGCGCTCTCCTCTCCTGCTTGAGGTTTCAAGAGGCTCTCCAGAGCCCCAGAAAGCTTCATGCAGCGTCACCGAGAGTGCATAATTTAGCATTTTTATCTCTAAGCGGAATACTTCAGTTAAAGGGAAATAATGTGCGGTAGATTTATAGAAAATGCTGTGTTTTGTCTCCACTTTATACAGCGGCTTGCAAAAGTATTCCCACTCCCTTGAACTCTCTGACATTTTCTCACGTGGATTTTACCAAATAAAATAAAGTTGATCGGACAAAATACGAAATGTCTTCCTGTGTGTGATGAGTCAGGGTAAAGGCAAGAATTAAAGCTTAGTTTTAAACGGGCATTTTCCATTTTTACTCCAACTTAACTTGTTGGTGAAGATTCTCAGTCATGCAGGTCATGATCAACCCAACAAAAGGTTAAAAATTACAACAACTGGACTTCTATTCTGAAGCTGAAGACGTTTCTCTTCCCATCCAGGAAGCTTTCTCAGTTCAAAATGTCTGGAGTAGTGAGGAGTTCCAGCTTTTTAGTCCTGCTGGCCTCGCTTAGAGCTTAGATTCACCTGTAGATTCACCTGGAACTGGTCGCCTCTCTCAATGCAGATGGCTGGTCCATCCTAAGGACTTCACACTACATTTTAAATTGAGAAAGCTTCCTGGATAGGAAGAGAAACGTCTTCAGCTTCAGCACAGAAGTTCAGGTTTTTTTTTACCTTTTTTTTGGACCAACTTCACTTGGTTTCTTTTTCTAAATTCCCCTTCTACACATGACAGATCAAGAGAGTAAATAAAATAGAGGCAGTGTCTGCAGATAACTTGTAAGAAAGTTTAATAAGGACTCATTTCTACCGACACTTTCAGCAGAGTGTTAACAAAAAGCTCATTCTGGGTGCAAAATGAAAACTTGGAATATTTTGTCCCTTACAACCTTTCTCCCTGCTTCACATTTACTCAGTATTTTTAGGAAAGCAGTTGCTTGGATCTGACAGAGATTTCCAGAGCCAAAACAACTTACTGAGAAATGCTCCCACACTAAATCTGCTCCTCTATTTTCAGAGGGGCGTCATGTTTTCTTTTTTTAAGGATCCTGCTTGGAGCCTCAGGCTGGCAGAGTTAATGTCATTTATTAGGTTTTACAAGCTTTATTTCTGCCATGTTGTCCTGTTGTTTGTTTTTTGTGCCCTGCCCAGACAAAGCAGAGGTTTGATGGTTGTTCAGGAAGAAATATGGAAAAATTGCTGTGATATGTTTTTGCACATCCTCCTGGGGAATCTGCAGCGTTTGGAAAACAACTATTTAAAAGTTGCTGCAGCTCCGGATTATTTGGTGCTTTCTTCAGCGCTGATGTTTTGATTTGTTTGTCAATCTAAACGCGTCTTGATGTTTACCGTATTTATCGGACTATAAGTCACTGCAGAATATAAGTTGCATCAATCAAAAAATGCGTCACAAAGGGGATAACAACATTTATAAGTCACGCCACACAAAATGCATTTATTTAGAAATTTATTTCACACAATCCAAGAAAGAAAAAATCTTAAATGATGACGCCGTGGCCTTCATGGGCCACACTCAAATGTACAAATAACATCATGGTGTTGTGTTCATGCTAAGGCAAATCTTGACTTTATTCCGGCAGTTAGCGTCTTCAGACTCTTCCTTCCTTACGGTCTGCTCCACACAGCGTGTCCCCTGCCGACCCGCACGAAGATCACGTTGAACATGTAAATGTTTGTGACTCCCCACCATGGTGCTGCGTTCGATGAGCAACATGGATATATCCGTTGGGCAGGCCACAGTGTTCGGTTCTGCTGTCAGAGTCTCATCTGTATCGGGTAGTGGCTCCACACCTGATATTTCTAAGTCCTCGTTAGGCTTGAATGACTTGCTGAGAGAGATAAGGCTCTCAGCAGCATCATATAGCTTCCTTTTATGAGCCCTCTGCTGAACACGCTCTTTCCGGGATGCTGTCAGGTCTGAAGCTGGTTTCAGCTTCGAATGGCCTAGGAGAAGGCTCGGTGCCCAGTCTGGGTTATCACAGTCGAAGAGTGCTGCAGGTTTGCCTGGAAAACAAAAAGCATTGTTGCTTAGCAAAGAAAATGCCATAAAGTTACAAAATAGCAATAGATTATCACATCAAGTTCATTTTTTGCAAGCTCTAACATTGTGTTCAACTATCTTACATTATTATCATCAATTTGTTTTTTAATAAGTACATTTTACCATAAGCATACAACATACCACCTGTATAGCTATCAGTCACAATAGTTATAATGCCTGAGTACAAAGTTTATCATTCTAATTTGTCAATAACACTGATTGACACAATGACCTCAGAATATAGGTCAACTAGCACTGTAGGATGCAGCCCGGTTTAACTAAACCCCAAGTAGATGTATTGTTTAAATATAGGGCTTGGGATCCGCGTTGCATTGTGGGACGTGGCTGCCATGTTGATGGAAACGCAAAGTTAAAATGACAAAATCAGCATTATTAATAATTTGGATCCATATGAAGTTCCAAACAATGAGTGGAGCAGAACAGTTCTGAAGCTACAAGTCCTTGGAGTCTCATGTGCAGTTTACGAATGGATGGGTTCAGGAGCTGCAGATCATAAAGCCAGCAAACATTGGGAACACAGCAACTCGTTCAAAGGTAAGCTGTGCTCAGACGGGCTCTGGCACATGCTAACTGTTAGTGCTAACAACCACTCACGCATGTAATGTACTTTTAACTAGCTGCTATGTGTTTCAAAGGTTTAGAACACACTCTCTGACATCGGGATACTGTGGAAAGTTCTGTTCGGTCGTCTTACAGTCGCGATCCAAGCGAGCCGACGACTCTTTGTTATCTCTGACACTTGTTCTCCGTGGTTGCGCCTCCAGGCAGGAAAGCGGTGGAAAATTAACCCGTTTCTATGTTTTTCCCATGGCGATCATGTGTTGCGCTGTTACAGCCCACAATACAGCAACGGTTTACCATGGTTGAAATCAAGTTAAGGTGAAATAATCAAATTAAAACACGGCTGAGAGGGAGTACAGTACGCGGTAGTCATAGGCAGTAGTCTGAGTAGCGGCGGCGGAGGCAGTCAACATGGCGGCCACGGAAAGTAATACGTCATGACGCCCAAGCCCTATTATTAATATATTCTTACATGTTTTAAATGCTTAACAGTTAATTACCTGTGACAAAGTGAGCACCGCAGACTCTGGCGTATTCCAGCTTAACACCGTCCAAATCGGACCTGGATATCCGTGTCAGCCATAGGTGACGGCGTTGTTCAGATACCTGTTTTGTTTTTTCACACTGATTCACGATTACGGCTGGTAGGCGATAGAAAGAGCGTTGTTCTCTACCTCCACGGGCCGTGCAACCAACCATTAAACACGTTTTCCCCATTGTTCACTTCCAATACTGCCTAAGGCGTCATACAATGCAGGGTCAACGGTGCGAAACGACTGGCACCCAATATGGCGGACGCGCTGAGTAGTCACGTGAGCGTGACGTCACCTGAAAACCCCCTCATGAGTTGTCTCCACATGCCCGTTGTTTTTTTTTTGCATGTATCTTTGGCAGTGTCACAGCGCCATCAATGGGCACGGCATACCTATTACATCCTTTTCAGTCGCGCTGCATCCTCTAGTGTGGACGCACATTTTTGTTCTTCATCGTTTATGATCATTTCCCATGTTCAAGAAAAAAAAAAAAAACTGCCACAAAGGTCCTCTGTGAGAAAGATCATCAGTCCATCCAGCTACTATTAGAAAAATCAGTGCTGAAAACTGGCCAACCTGGTTCTCCATTATGAGTATGAGCAAGAAATTCAGGCTGGTAAAATATAAGCTAAATCATTAAAAAAAAATCCTTTGTTACCTTGTCAGTAGAATTGCTAAACAACATCGGGACAGTTATCTGAGGCTCTCCCCTACTGCAGATATGCCCCCTTTCCTCTAGTACCGACTTGGAGCAGTTTGCTACGGGGTGGGTCCCTTTCACGGCTCTTCCATTAGTAAAGGTTACGTGGAACCATTACTAGTCTTAGTTACCTGGCCTGTGCTTACAACCCTACAGAGTGGCACTAAAAACGCGGCTTCAGAAGAGCGTTGGACACTTATTGTTAGGGAGCAGTGTCACTAGTCACAGCGTATTATCAATACGGTCAACTGTTACATCATTTATCTTTGCCTTATTTTTTACGATAACTATTATTGTAGCAAGCTAGCATCAGGTAGGGTTACCTTCACACGTCCTGACATCCTTCCATTTGATACCACATGGCTTCTCTCTGTGCTGTACACGTCCACGGTGCTTCATCTAGCTGCTCTTTTACTCTGAGTCTGACAGCGACCACAAACAGATCACCGGTCGAGGTTGTTGTGTCAGTGCATCGGACGGTTAAAGATCCCTCTCCCGTTGAGATGCTGGTCAATCGTAATGGAAAATGAATCAAACTGAGTTGAACTGACCCAACCCGGTCCGGCCTGAATAGATTAGGTGAAAAGGGGGCATATGATTGAAAAACCGAGTTTTAAACTGCAGGTTTCCCTCTACTTCTTATCTTTCAAACCTTAAATTGTTGTAGACAATTTACTTATATTTGAATGACTTTTATAATACTGCTGTTTTGGCCAGCTTTAATAGTCCAAAATCAAGTTTCCCCACTGGAGCAAGGAAAGGAGAAGGAAATAAATTAAATTCAAGCTGATTTTGAATGTTATGAATTTATGAATTTTAAGGTAATGGTAACAGCAATAAATAAAAAGCAAAAACAAACATTCCTGCACTGCTGGTCTGCACATTACGCTTTGTCTCTCTTCCTCCCAGGAACGTCTGGTGTTATCCGTACTGCCACGTTTTGTAGTTTTGGAAATGATCAACGACATGACAAATGTAGAGGACGAGCACCTCCAGCACCAGTTCCACAGGATCTACATCCACCGCTATGAGAATGTCAGGTGAGCAACTTTAGGTTTTTATGCCGGACCAATCCAAACATGCAAATGTTCCTAAACTGTCCAAAACAAAATCTAAAGGGCTAATTTCTGCGTATTTCCTTAATAATGCAACTCAAAGACATTAATCTCTTGTGTGCAATCAGGAGCACGAGCCCTCCATCAACGTTTATTTACACTTCTGCCCCTGAACAAACTTACTGAGATAAGAATCTGCTCAGTTTGATCCTGACAGTCAAACCTGCACAAATATTGTGCTTGGACGTAGTTATACAGAATAACTGAGAGCTTCAGAGAAACACATAGCCTGTTTGGCACATATAATCAATACTTTCTATTCAACCTGGATCTGAAAGTGACATTTCCGTATTTTATTCAGCATTCTTTTCGCAGATGTTAAAGGCTTCACAAACCTCTCCACGACGCTCTCTGCCCAGGAGCTGGTACGAATGTTGAACGAACTCTTTGCACGTTTCGACCGCCTTGCACACGTAAGTTCAGATACCTTCTGCCTCTTTGCATGTTTGTTTTTTACTCTGACATTCAAACTTAGTTTTTGACAAGTAGCCAATGTGAAATTATCATAGAAGACAACAAAGTGTTAGAAGATAATGTTTGTGAATCTCATCTGTCGATTCACTAATATCTTTCACAGTCGCAGCAAAGTGAGGTTTTATTTAATACCAATGTTCACTTTGCTCTGCTTTGAGAGGCTGATTTCCTTCAGGCTTTAACATTTTCATTTGATACATTTTCAGACTCCAAATGTGATCCTTAAAAGCAATATTTGTACGGATGTCCGGGCCTACAGGCTTTAAATTTGACTCAAACTTGGCAAAAAACCCAAAAGAACACCAAAAAAACAACAATAAAGACAACTGTCAAAAATCAGTTAGTAATTTGAGCTTTTAGTGAAACAGCCTTTCACAGATGGACGCTTTTAAGAATTCAAAAATCTTTGTGTTATAGAAACATGTCATATGCTAACCATACCAACCCAAACCTAAAAAGCTGTGTTGAAAAGCTGTATTGTCTATTTTCTAAATTAAGCAAAGTCTTGACAGTAGAAAAGATATGAAATGAAAACAGAATTTAAAAAAATACTTATTTATTTGTTATTATTATCATTTATTGTATAAGGAATCGAGAAAAATAATTTAACGTTAATGTCACTAATGCCACTAACGTTAATGTGACTAAAAGACAACGACAAATATTCCTATATTTTTTACTATTATTATTTTAACAAATAAATTTTACACACTGGCGCTCCATCTAGTGCTGCGCTAAATGAATTACAAACAGCCTCGCCGTAACAACTTGTACAGGAGCCGCGGAGGATCATAACTGTGACAATGTCAACATGTCCTCCATGTAAAATGAAGAATACTTTGAAGGACTAGAAGCTGCTTCAGAAATTTCCACTTGACAGAAGTTGAAACCAAGGTCAGCCCTGTAGTTCATGTATGCACCATTTATTATTTAGTAATAGTTTTAATCTGGTTTCCTCACATTCCTTTCTCATTCTGTTTTGGTTGATGTAAGTAACCCATGTGGTCATATTTTATGCTGGGAACGTCAAATGACATCACATGTATCTGAATCTCTCTGATCCAGGAGCACCACTGTCTACGAATAAAGATCTTGGGAGACTGTTACTACTGCGTATCTGGTCTACCCGAGCCCAGACTAGACCACGCTCACTGCTGCGTGGAGATGGGACTGAGCATGCTCAAAACTATCAGGTATTCCCTTCCAGCGGGCATAAAGCTTTCACTGCATCTCACTGGACATAGATACAGAACCATGGCTAACAGCTGACCAACGTTTAACTCAAAGCTGTCTGATTTCACTGATTTTTATCTATGCGTTCTGGCTGCTAATCACAGACTTGTTACTGTATTGATGAATCGGGATGTGATGGAGATGAGTGCAACAGGTCTGAGGAGTATGACGAAAGGTTTGGGATGCAGCATGTAAGATGTAAGAACCCTGATTCAGCACTGAGAGATCAGAGGTTGAAGTCTGAAGCAAAAAATAATAAACAGGAAAAACTTTTAGGTATTTCCTCATTTTTAATCGGATTTCTGCATTTTAAGGATTTCCCAAAATGCCAAAAAGTAGATGTTGTCTCAAATTTGTGTGATGTGTTTTAAGCGGGTGATTGTGATCATAATTAGGTGGAAAAGCGTTATTACAAAACCGTGAGTCTTCAAAGACCCTCAGTTTGATATGGCCGTGAAAAATGTTTGAAAAGTTCACGAAATACTGCCATTAAAGATTAGTTCCTCTTACAGCTCTGTTCAGGGTTTTTTTCTTCTTTTTTGTCACAATTTCAATTCACCAAAGCTGTTATAATGTAAGGCGATAACCTGTGTGAATATAAAAAAGCTATTTTCAAATGATAGTTTAGTCTTATAAAGGGAAAAAACATATTAAAAAGCAACCTGATCCTGTGTAAAAAAGTAATTGTCCCCTAAACCTAATAAACGGTTGTGTCACCCCTGGGAACGACAGCTGCTATCAAACATTTGCAATAATTGGAAATGTGTTTTTACGTCAGTGTGGAGTTACTGTTGCCCGTTGTTCTTTGATTCAGACATCTTGGGGTGGCGGTTTGAACCTGAACAGCTGGTTCCAGGTCAGGCCACACAAGCTCAGTTGGATTTAATTGTGAAGTTTGACTACACCGTTCCTAGTTAACCTTAATTTTGTTTTACTGGGCCCTTCTGAAGCAAACTTTCTGGTGCGCTTTGGATCGATGTACTGGTGCATAACCCAAACGTGCTTTTTGCTAAAGGTCACAAGCTAATGCTCGGACATTCTTCTTCAGCATGCTCTGCTAGAGAGCAGTTTGCCATGGTTGCATCAGTTATGCCATCTCTTACGGAGGCCATTTTGCCCAGTGTCTTCCTCACGGTTGTTCTGAATGGAGTAAATTTTAAGGCTCTCTGTTTCAGCGTGTTTCCTGCATTAAATGCTCAAAGTGATGTTCTAAAAGACAACATTTCTCTTTCTTTATCCAAATTATTTGTGCACTGGGGCCTGGTGCTGTAAGTTAATGTCTCAACTGGACAAATATTATCCTTATTGCTTTGGTTGCTCAGATGCAAAATCCTGAACAAATGTGTTTCAGGCATTTACGCTGAAAATGGGCAACATGTTCTGCATTAAATAGCTCCTAATATTAACCAGAGGTAATATCCAACTACCGCCATTTATAGGTATTTCTGACTGCTTTGTTGAATTTCCAACCATAAAACTACCTCAATAACGTGCAGCAAACAGACAGAAAACACTTAATGAAGCTCAGATTACGTGAAGAGAACCTTTTATTTCATTTATATAAAATGTTTAGAATAGAAATACTTCACATTTTCCATTTTTTTAACCTCATTTAGGGCTCTCTGAACATCTTGAAGGCACTGGAGGTTGCAGCGGCATCGTTGGAAAAAAAAAACATATTCTTTAATATATTTAGCTAAGATAAATTAAAGGTGACAAAATGAGCCGCCTTGGGGCACGAATGGCCAGCGCACGGTTACCGCTTTAATTTGAAGAGTGTGCAACGATGAGAGAGTTGACCCCAATTCTGCTGAAAACCTTTGGAAAAATTACAGCGGTTGAGAAAACACAATAAAGCTGGAACTAGTGGCAGAAATGCTGCAAACAAACATTAGGACTGCAAAAAACAAGCACTATTCTAACATGCAAATATTTCTGCATAATTCATGCAAATAATTCTGAGAAGGAATGAGGAGCCATTTATAACCAAAATGTTTTAACCGTGTGACTCTGAACCGCTATTAGCGTTAATGATACACCAGGCAGATTATAATAACCACCTTCCCGTTGTTTGGGAAGTCTAAAAAAAGCACGTGTGCCTTTCAGTCGGCTCGCCCAGCGGCCCCCCTACCATCACGGCTGTCTCCACATTTCCATGTAAATGGCAGGAAGCAGAGTGTTGTGGTTTCTGTGGCAGACTGTTAACCTTGTGGGGTTATTGTTTAGACCTGGACCAAATTTTCCAACAGTTTCTGATCGCAGAAGCCGATTTCGGTGAGACCTCAAGCGTTGGTCACAATGAAACAGAATTCAGTTCAATTCAATTTTATTTATATAGCGCCAATTCATGAAACATGTCATCTCAAGGCTCTTTACAAAGTCAAATTCAATCATATTATACAGATTGGGTCAGATTATACAGATTGGTCAAAAATGTCCTATATAAGGGAACCAGTTAATTGCTTCAAAGTCCCGACAAGCAGCATTCACTCCTGGAGAAGCGTAGAGCCACAGGAAGAGTCGTCTGCATTGTACATGGCTTTGCAGCAATCCCTCATACTGAGCAAGCATGAAGCGACAGTGGAAAGAAAAACTCCCCTTTAACGTGAAGGAAAAACCTCAAGAAAAACCTTTTAGGTTAGAAATTTCTTTGTTGTTATCTTCAAGATTTCTCAGCTTGACCCAAACATTTTGTCTAAGCTATTATTGAAAGGAGCCGTTCTTGTTCTGAGCGCAGAGATGCATTCAGATGCAACCATTCAATTGGAGACTCACGACATGGCCAGTGTCTCACCGCACCGTCTTAAATTTATTTAACTCAGAGGTAAAGAGTTTGAACTGTTACGTCTTCCATGCAAACCTTATTTTTGAGAGACGATAGGGAAAAAAACTACTTTTCAGAGGAAACATTACACAGCGGAGCATTAGGAACCCAACTCTGACCCCGGGTTATAAAAATAACATCACAATCACTCCATCCTTGTATGCTTTTACTCCACAGATCCTCCAGCAACGGCTCGCTGACTCTGGAGTTTGTGCTTTTGAGTCTGCTGCCGGTTTTAATTCAATAATCGTCTTGGCTGATGCTGAATTTTGACCTCTCGCCTCTTTTTCAGTGTGACATTGAGGGAGGGGAGGCGGGCGTTTATTTGCAGGGAAAAGAGGGATTAGTGATGGATAAGCTGCAAGATTTGTGCTTTATGGTGTTAGAGCAATATGACGAGGAGAGCGAAGGCAGCCGGCAACGGCGCTCGCAGTTAGGATGAAGTGAGAAAAGGCCATGTTGTGAGGTTTCTATAAAAGTTTCTATAAAAATATGTCTACAGGAAACATGTGCTACAGAGACTGAGGAGGCAGCCGTATCAGACTTTAAAGAACTACTCAGTCAAACTGTCACCTCCTTATCACCATCCTCGTCTGCGTCATCTTTCCAATGAACTGCAGATTGCTGCGGTTGATATCCGCCCTCCAGCTGCCATTAAGCAGCTGATGGACTTTAAGCACCTGTCACACCCTCCCAGGACGCCTTTCACCTCACGTCGCAGTAACGAGGCGCAGGATGAGTCAGGGAGGCAGGGACGGGCGTTGTCGGCCGCAGCTTCAGTCCTGCTTTCATTGTGTCCGGGGGATAGTAAAGTATGGAATGAGAGGCAAATTTACTAACATTATGTCACATCTTTCATTACGCTGCAGATATGCGTGAAAGCTATTGTGTTTGTTTATGAAGAGTGTCTGGCAGTCGCTGCTATCTGCATTCAGCTTCCCTAAAGGTCAGTTTCATGTATACTAATTTTCTGCATTAATGCACAGGGGCTCAGTACGTTGCAGTTGGGACGGTTCCTCCAGCCATTTCTCCTTGTTAGCATTCATTTGGTTTCTTCTTTCACACCAGTCTACTTGATTATAGTTGTATTATATACTGTTTTTTTATTATACAACAGCTGTTCACTAATATGGGTGCACACACATCTGGTAAACAGTTTGTATGTTATATATATTTTTTGCTGGGATTTAAAAGAACTGGCTGGGGAGAGAGGACCTTTTATGATGCAACACCAGGAAGTGGAGAAGCTCTCAGTTCTAAAGTCTGAAACCATTTTGATGTTTACTTGTGTCCCGTCTTCTGTTAGACTCTATAATCTCTGCTGCTCACAACCGACTCATTAAAGGTTTACAAATCTGCTAATGGTTGCATGGCTTCTTGATCTGATCAGGAATCATCACACCCGCTATGTTTACATGCACACAGTGTCACGATCGAGCTGAAATGTATGTGGATTAAAAAATAATAATAATAATGAGATTGAACCGTTTATATGGGCACACAATCAATTAATCTGATCATAATGTGGGTTTATATTCAGAATAGAACCACTCTGACGCAATCAGTTATCAAATTTCGGCCAAATAACCTCAGAAAAACATCTGTCTTTGCTGGAAAAAAAGCAAACAAAACAGTAGTGTTGTGAGCACCCTGGATGGACTTGCACCAGCTTCAGAAGGTCCTTCCTTCCAGCATCTACAACTCTTTAAAGCAACCTGTATGAGTAACAGTGACATTTAACTTCCTTTTTGGGTAGAAAAAAAAGTAGTTCTGAACTGGAATTGATTCGAATAAAGAGTAATTATGCTTGCGTACCCGTGTGTTAGCAGTCCTTGTCATGTTGAAATAATCATTTTAAGGAATTTCTTCTGTAGAATATCGTAACAAGATCCATCACCAAAGCACGAGAAACATTCCCATATTATGATGTCAGAGCTCCACAGTGCAGAGTGGCTTTAGACGAAGAGTCTGCAGCCCCTAGACCCAGAAAAACAATCTCTGAGACTTAGACGGCCTCTATTGTCATTCACGGCATTTTCACCATGTGCATTGAGCAAAGTTTCGTGGCAAGGCTCCGAGTAAAACACAGAAGACAAAAGAGAAATATTATAAACATAAGTATTTGCAATTTGTCAGGAATGTTGCATCAAACAAAAAAACAAACATTTATATATGCAGAACAGTTATTTGTGAGGCAATATGAATATTGCAGGTATTTGTAGCAGCAGATTCTCACTGTAAACAAAATGTTGCTCTTTGAGCCAGTCAGTGAGCGCTTTAGCAAATTCTGACCTGTTCTCCACAGTGTTTTGTTTTCTACAACGGCGCTTTGCAGCTTGGATTCATAAATGAGTTTATTTGTTGCAGTACTCACAGGTAACTGTTATCCCCCCTGGAACTGATCGTTGAGTCTTTGCCATTTTTACTAAACTTTGATCCACTGGAATGAATTTTCAGAACCACAGTTAGCTTTAATTGACAAGTTTGTGCACACAAACAAGAAATTTGACTTCTCCACTTTGCTTTCAATGAAGACCTCCAGCCATCCCTTCTCTATAGCCACTTATCCTTGTAGGGTCATGGGGGAGCTGGTGCCTATCTCCAGTGGTCATTGGGTAACAGGGTCACACCCTGGACAGGTCACTAGTCCATCACAGGACAAACAACCACACACACTCACACCTCAGGGCAATTTGGAGAGACCAATTAACCCAATAGTCATGTTTTATGGACTGTGGGAGGAAGCCGGAGTAACCAGAGACAACCCAAGCATGCACAGGGAGAACATGCAAACTCCCCACAGATATAAAAAATCTACAATTTATATTTGTTTTCATCATCTTTCTGGTTTTGGTTTCTATTTTAGATCATTTCACTGGGGCATTTCTTGCACTACTTCCAATCAGCTTTAATCAAAGTTTGTTGCACTTCTGAATAATGTCTTCAATGACCACTTTTACTAATATTTACAGAAGGGAATGCAGTAGAACCAGTAAGTAGAACATTTGCTGCCTGCATCTGGAGCAAGGGCCACCTGTTTATCGCTGACTGAACTCCACACTACTCTTAATTTGAACACATTGCCAATAATTAATATATCAATAAGCAGCGTGTTTGTTAGGGACCGTGTATCTTATATTACTCTACCACACCTGCAAATGATTTACCATTTACCAAAAAGGTGAATATCTGGTTAGTAATGTCAGACCCCTGTTGTTTTGGAGACAGTTTAATATTTACATTAAGCTATGAATTAAATATGAAAAGATGATTTCTGAAGATGAAAATCCTCAAAAGAAGAATATATTTTTATCACTAGATGATGGGTGTTTTTATAAAGGCAACAACAAGGACAATTGCACACGAGCAGGAGGTTGAGACTCGTATGGGGAGTCCTAGTCAAAGTAAAGGAGCATAAAGGCTGACGTCAAGGCAATAAGGAAAGAAGAGGAGGATGAGTTGCATGTTGTAAAGAAGCATGAGGAGCAATGATTGAGATAATAAGTTATAAAGATGAAAGAGAGGCCTGAGTGAGATGAAAACAGGTTTTAATGATGAAATATGGTGCATGAGAGCCATATAAACTGGTGAGATGGAAATGGATGGTAATAAAAAGTGACTGTAAAGTGGGATGGGGATAAAAGGTTGGGGAAAGATGCACCTGTGAAATCAATCTCACTGAAATGATTCTCTGATGTTTCCTCTCCCAGATACGTCCGATCCTGTACGAAACATGACATCGACATGCGTATCGGGATCCACTCAGGCTCGGTGCTGTGCGGCGTTTTGGGACTCAGGAAGTGGCAGTTTGACGTCTGGTCCTGGGACGTGGACATTGCCAACAAGCTGGAGTCTGGAGGCATCCCTGGGTAAGGGAACCGGCCTTTCACTGTGTATTTGTGTGTGTGTGTGTAGATCCAACTCAAAAGACAATAACAGGATGTTTCCCTGCCACCAGTTTCTAGATAATTCTCTCACATCCTCACTGCATCTTTCCTGTTGAGCCTTGACAGGGAGAAGGATCGGTTTAGTAGCTGCTGCTTTTCAGCGTCCTGCCAGCATCTGTTTCTGAGCTGCATTCTAACCCTACCTTTGCTCTTTACTTAAATCGGTTGCATAACATGAGAGAAAGTAGCTGCAGTTCCTCTGGAGGATGGGATGAGCCGCAAAGATCATACCACAAATGTTTTTATCACATCCAACACATCAGACACCTTCTATAATAGGTGGTGCGACATGGTGGACACGACCTTTGGTTGCGGCAGCATTCAGCCGCTGACCTGACAGTGTGCACGATTTCATTCACACCTGCACAGTTCACTGGCTGGCTGCTTCTTTCTGCCTGGAACCGCTTCAGAGATGCTTAGCTTTGGGTGGAAACTCGTCTAATTCAGTTAGATCTCCTTGGTTGGAGAATAAACTATGAAAGACCTCTTTTTATGCTGGCCTAATCTGGCTGAATCACCGTGTGCAAAAAAAGTTTCATTGCTGTTGAGCTTCTCTTCATTTTGTCCTCATTTTACACTGAGACCAGCTTATTCCTGATCTTAGCAAAGGCTGACACTTTTCTGCATCTCTCCCCCTCGGACCTCTCCTTGCTCCTCTGTCTGCATGCTGCTGTGTAACTCTCTCAGAGCCTTTTTCTTCAAATCATCCGAATTGAAATCTATGGATGTGGTCAGATGGTCGCTCAACGCAAGAGAAGACCGGGCGCACGTGAGCCAAGCTCTCCTGAGGGGACACATGCAGCCTGGATTTCTGGAGCAGTTGGAAGATGATGTGTCTCTCTAATTTGTCCATCGGGGACGTGAAAGATGTATACATAATTGGATTTATGATAACAGGATTTCTGCCATTTGAAGCTGATGGTTACCTGATATATCAGCTGTTTTGGCCTTGATATGCCTGCCAGGTGTGTGTGAGGGGTTAAACCGAGCCGCGATCACCCAGACTCAGATTCTTAGTGAATAAAACCGCAAGATGGATGCCATAATTGCACAACATTGCATACCGGCTGGGCTGAATTGAATGGCGGAATGGAAATGACCTCAGGGAGTTTCTAGCTCAATTTATGGCAGAAAGTCCAACAATTCGGCTGTTTGGGACTTGCCATGAAGTCGGACCAGCAGAGACTTGAAGGCTGACACGAATTCCACAGTCAACGTGACACAAAAACAATCTCCTTCTTATTGAATTCGGTGCCCTGGTGGCTAGCCTTGGAGCTAGCTATCTCAATTCTCCTGGATGTTTTCCAAACAAGACGCTCTACCGCCGCCCGGACTTACTCATGACACCTGTGATCTCGAACAAAGCCCTTCTTGAACTGCTGATGATACACCATCTAAGACTATGGCTGCAGGGGGGGTGTACTGACACACACACACACACACACACACACACACACACACACACAAACATGGTGATAAATACAACCCCCCGTGACTTTTATGTGCTTGACCAACACAATGTACCTGCCCTTTGAAACACAGTCAACCTTTGAAAGTCAAATTAAAAGGATTTAAAAGACCTACCCATTATATATTTCTTCTGTTTTAGGCGAATCCACATCTCCAAAGCAGCTTTGGATTGTTTGAATGGCGACTACGAGGTGGAGGAAGGACACGGGAAGGACCGCAACGACTTCCTTCGGCGCCACAACATCGAGACGTACCTGATCAAGCAGCCCGAGGAGAGTCTGCTCACCCTGCCGGAGGACATCATGAAGGAGGCGGCCAGCTCGGCCGACCGCCGGGTCAGCAGCGCCACCTTCAACGAGGCCTCCTGGAGTCCTGAGCTCCCCTTCGACAACATTGTGGGAAACCAAAACGTAAGACCCGCCTAGGCTTGAGGTAGTTTCTATTGTGTCCTTTATCACACTGTGACAGACCGCCCGTCCGAACCCACAGCTTGTTCTGCAGCTGAAGGACTTAGCTTCATTCTAATGTGCTTCAACCAGGATAGATGTTGGCCAAACTGTTTACCTGAAAGGAAACAAGCAGAATGCTTGTTAAGTAGGACTTTATGCTTCACTGCAGGACGGCGCTGTTCAATAAGATGGGTAGCTATTTAGCATGCATGAAATCTTTTCAGTTGTCTTGCCTGTTGGTCGGTCGTTCTGTCCCTTGAGCTTTCCTTGAAACAAGCAGACGGATTTCTGTGTAGAGAAGGTGTAGACATCATACTCTGTGTGTGTCAGCCTGCCTGTACGTGAGGATGATGAGTATGTGCAACCTGTTTAACATCTTCCTCTTTTTTTTTTTGGTTTTCATCCGTCTGTGTCTCTCTTGCAACAAATCAGCTGTTTTTTTTATTTCCTGGAGGATCAAACTGGAGCCACCTTTAGCTACCAAACAAAAAGTGGTTCAGGAGTTCAGGCGTCTTTTACTTTATATATTGATGGTAATTTCATTTTCTTGAACATCCTTAACCCAAAGTCAGTTTTTTTTTGGAGTGCTTCACCAACTGAGCTTTTAAACACTAATATTCAATCCAATCATTTAAAAAACGTTGAGTCAGGGGTTTATTTACCTAGAACTGACTTAAGAACACACTGGCAAACAGAGGTTAGATTCACCTTTGGCTGGCAAACAGCCCACATCATGAGCCAGCGCCGCCGTGCTTTAGTTGGGATGAAGTGTTTGCACTAGTTTGCTGTGATTGGGTTTCTCCCAGCATAACTTCTGTCACTTCTACCCACCGACTCGGGTCTCTGTGGAGACCCACATGCTAACCAGCATTTTCTGACAATGCTGACTGGTTGCGTTGGCAGCGTCGGTAGTAACAGCAAGAAGAATGATGATGCTTGTTTTAAAAACTATAGTGAGGGGAGACCTTTCATTCCTTTTGGTCTGTGGGGAAGACTGTGTATTTGTAAAAAAAAGTTGGGGTTTAACTGAGCAGAAAGTATTAATATGGCTGCATTTGTGATGGCGCGGTCCTGGAAGCTCGTGTTCAGGTCCAGAGGTGTTCGTAAAGGTCTGTTGCTGCGGTGTAGGGGTTTGAATCAGAACAGTAGGTGGCGATAATGCGCCAATAACCTCACTGTCAGCCCAGCCTCGGATTCAAACAGGAAGAAGGGTGCTGGCCGGAAAAAAACAAAGCCGACATGGGGAAGGCGGTGTTTCCCGCAGGAATTTGCTTAGGCGAGGCGGTGAGTTGGCGGCCGGAACAAGTTTTGTGCGGAGCGGAGCGGAGGGGGGGGGGGGGTCTGCATCGATGCCGTCGGTGAAGTCGCTTCTCGTTTCAAATTATCCATGTATTTTTGCCTGTTTTTCCCTGCCATTCACTATATGCACGCGAGAAAGCAACAACAAAAAAACGCGTGTTAACGTCAAATAACCATGCGAGCATATCGAGTTAGCAAGCATTTCAGTTTAAAGTTCTTCCAGCATCGAATATGACAGAAACAAGTTAGTTGTAACCACTGCCAAGTTAAACTTTGGTATTGAACATAAAATGGTAATGCTGCTCCCTGCGGTTACCTCAGAAATTGCCTGTTTTTGGTAGATTTTTTCCCCATAAAGAGAATTCCCTGTCAGTGGCAATAAGATTTAATTTATTATTATTGCTATTTTTTGTTTTACATGTTTAAGTTGAGCTTTACACTAAATATGTGTTACTGATAAGTGCTACAAATGTTACAACACTTTTGTTCATATGGCAGCAGAACATTAAAATAAAAGTGCTCTTTACACTACTTTTGAATTCATTCTTGGAGTTTGTAAATACAATGCGATTAATCGCGATTAATCATGATTAATCAGGCAAATTATGCGATTAATCGCGATTAAATATTTTAATCATTGCCCAGCCCTATATATATATATATATATATATATATATATATATTTTTTTTTTTTTTTTTTTTATTATTCATTTATTTATTTTTATTTATTTATTTATTTTTACTTTTTTGGTATTTTCTCTGATTTTAAGGGAGCAATTTGCTGGGAAATCCGCTCCTTGAAATGTTTTCCACTTGTGAAAAACCTTTCTCTCCACAGAAGATGGACTTGAAGTAGTTTGTAAATGTCTTTACAAGCCTTGTCCAGAGTGGTAGGTAGCAACGGTCATTCCCTTAAAAGTCAATGCACCTTTTAAATGAAACAGGAAACAGCAACAATGAACTAAACTCTCCATAACTGCATATGCATGTAAATCTAGAAATGCATCCTGCTTTTAAACCACAGAGGGTTATTCTCTGTTATTTGTTGAAGTAAACTGTCATTTGATTGTGTTTTGCTGAGGTTTGTGTGCTCAATAGTTTGCTTGAGCCTCCCTTCAGGCGCCAGCAGTGAAATCTGTTACAGGTTTAGATTCAACCCCTTTTTTTCAGATTCAGAGGAACGTCGTCTCTGAAGTGTCACTTCTTTTGTTTGTGGCACAATAAAAAGCCTGTCGGGAGAGTCAGATCAAAAAGCCCAGCTTTTGCATATCAAAGACTTCTCCGAGGAGTTCTGGAGCGTCTTTTATGTTTTTCATAGTTCTGGCTCTCCTGTGGCTTCCTGTCTCCTGCAGTCTTCCTCCTCCCAAGCTGTTGCTGTGATTCAGTTTTCAGCATCACTGGACGGAGGGCAGAGTAGAGTTCAGGCTGTGGGTTTCTGTCTGGGTTAGACGAAGTGACGGATCGGTGACGGCCGGTGGTCAAAAAGCATGAAGCCGTAAAATATGAGCAGAGTAGCAGGGAACTCTGGAGACAAGAGAATAACAGAGAAAGAAATCCTTACATTGTGTTTTCTGTAAGAAAAAAAACAGTGCAAAGTAAATCAGAATCAGCTTTTTCTCCAGTTATTATAAGATAAGAATTCCTTTAATTTCCCTCAATGGGGAAATTCAGGTGTGACAGTGGCAAACTTACACAATTAATAGTGATGATAAAAGAAAATAGATTGTAAGGAAAGAAAAAGTGAACTGTCTAATCTAAAGTTAGCTCTAATAAAACACCAAAAGTTGAATATGAGGGTATATAAATAAATTGACCAAAGAAAAAACAAAGTTATTTGACAGTGGAAAAATAACTCCAGCCTATAGACCTAACACTCGATAATAAAGTATGCAATATTTCCATACTCATACAAAGCTTATACAATATGCACTATGAATCATAGTCTAGCAGCAACCTAGCTAAGGCGTGTGCAAGTCACCTTAGCATCTGGGTACGGTGTCAACAACTAATGGCTGAGTCAGAGCCTGTGCAACGATGTGCATGACGTAGACAGTTGTCTGAGCATCTTAGAACGGTGTCAACAGTTAATGGTTGGATCAGAGTCTGTGCAACAGCAGATATTATGTCTGTTGGGAGCAGCTGAGATTATAAAGTCTGATTGCAGGAGGAACGCTCGGCCACGTGTGTGACTCAAAAAAACAAACAACTGAAGGTTTTGGGCCAAAACTGACAACCCAAGCTCAAGCCTGTCAGGAACTGGACCTGCTACGGCCAAGTCCAGTTTATATCACCATGCATCGAGAGGTGACCCTGACCAAGACAGAAGGTCCTGCTCCTAAACCGTCCACCTACATACTCATCTGGAATTTGAAGCTCCCTCCACAGAAAAGCTAAAAGTCTTCTAGAGTTTATGGCTTTATGGTCCAAAATTCCTTTAAATTGTCCAGCATGGTGGTGGCAGTGTCATGCTGTGGGGCGCTTTGACTAACATGAAGGTGTAAACCCAACTTCTTTAAGGAGCTATAAATAAGAAATTAACTGTAAAACCAACCTAAATCATCCTCATTTCTCACCCGGGATGTTAGAAACGTCCCCTATAAACAATCGTTCCTCTCCATCAACAATGTCTTAGTCTTGTTTTTCTCCTTTCAAACCTAGAGGTACAGTCGGGAACTACTTCAGGGCTGAGTGTAGTCCGTGTTTACTTCCTGGTTCCTGAGCCAATCATATGAGAGTTCCTAACAAAGAGCGCAGCATCTTGCATTTTATTTGGCAACAGAGCAGCAGCCTGCAGACATGGTGCCAGTAAGAGAAGTACAACAGAAGACAACATCATAGACCCGTCCTGTGGAAGTAAAAGTTCAGTGGAGTTTCACAGCTGCAGGACCGTTGAGGTCTTCGTGAAAGGTGTCGTGTATATGTTGTTCCGATTGTAACCACTAGGTGTCGTCACTACTTATTGCTCCTTTAACTGACTCCAGAACTAGTTCCTCTTCCACTGAGTCGCCTCTGAACACCCTGACCTGGGGTTGACAGTCTGGGTTGGATGGTTGAAGCTTTTGACTGAACCGTGTCGTCAGGACACTGATAAACAAAGAGAGGAAGCAGACTTCTTCTCTAACTGTATGTTGATGGATTTAAGGAATCGTTGAAAACAGCTTCAGCCCTTTATGCAGGTCAGCTATGGCACACAAAAGTAGTAGGAAGAGTAATAACAGGTGACGGATCTCTAGAGGCAGCAGAGTGGAACAGCAGCGCTCTCTCCTGCTATCTGCCATAAAAAAAGCAACGCAGCAATGTCTGTGCCGGCAATTTTCTTCAAATCACCCCAGTTTTTATTGTCAAGCGCTCCAAATAAAGGACATGACACCCTATCTGTAGCCGTGATTGCTGTAACTATCATCCGTGCGGGGCTGATTGCACACATCAGACCCAGAAGATTCTTTTCCAAAAGGACTCAGGAGTCCAATACATTGAGCTGCAGCCATGAAATCAGTCTGCAGGGTCCATGCAGGCTCTCTGCCCCAGCCCCCTTTCATGCTTCACTGTGTACCTGCTGGCTGTCATGATGCACATCACTGTCATGGTGCTTTCACCTCATCCCGGGGTATCCGCCTCCTCCCAAGACCCAGCTGCTCTGCAGAGACAACGAGGGAACAGGCCCGTTTTCACCTTCCATTTCGTTGTTTACGCCACAGTTTTAACTCTTCGGAAAATAATCCCAGCTAAATGCTTGTGGACGTTCGGGAGCTGCAGAGTCCATCAGGACATATTTGGAAATGTGCATGTCAAAAGGCAATCTGGCTAATAAATGTCAAGATGTTTCAGTTTACGCGACATTGTTCCTTCTGCGCCCTGAGGCGGCTTTGTGCTTTATGTAACTGCTAGCATGTGATCCTTTAAAGAGCACTAAAGGAAACCTGTTGCAGCTGCGGACTGGAAATGAAATCATCTTTTTTTTTTTACCCTCCATGGTTGCTGCGGATCGACTCGTACCGTCTAATCGGTCCCGTTTTCAGATCCTACACGCCTCCTCCTCTAGCGCGTTTCCTCTCGTCATGTTCTGGCATTTCTGACAGAGGCATTATTATCGTAGGGTCACTATCGTGTGAAGCTTTTATGGCTGCCTCAGTGAAGCCAAACAAAGCGCTCGGAGAACTCTCTGACTGTGGGAGCGGGCCTGAACGTAGATCGGATTCAGAGGGAGCCGTGTGCCCTTTCAGCTCTGCACTTTCTCAGGGGCCTCGGCGCCAAATGCAATCATGCCAACCAGGCTCAGAGCGCTGCTCCCTCTGTGTCCCCGCAGCACCGTCTCCAGGCTGAGGCCAGGCTTCTTATTGAGGCTAGATAAAGTGCTTTACTTGATTTACTTTTCTGATGTGGAGGGGTTTTTCTCTCTCTCTCTCTCAAAGCTCTGAGCTCTTTTCAGAAGAGGTGCCGTGCCGGCACAGAAGCATGCTGGACTCCAGATTTTCCTCAGATAGCAGACGCACCAGTGGGAATATGACTGGGGGAAAGGTCACAGGGGGGTTGAACACTTTTGCTCAGTAATGTTTTACCAATGAAAAGCTTTCCTGTTTGCATCGCTTTGCTTTTCTGAAGTAAAGAGAAACTAAAGAGACTGACACCACGGTGACGGGGTTTTACTCCATGATGTTCAGAGATGCTGCTGACGATGTTTCTCTGTTGAGCTTCAAGTTGGAGATTTTTCACCTTCTTTTCTAAAATGCCTCTTAATAAAAGTGACATTTTTTTGTCAGGTATATTGTTGCATAGGATGCCATGATTGGCTGTGTCAGGAATTCTATCCAAAAGAAAAAATCTTAATCTGAATTCCCTCATGTTGCCAATAGGATGTAAATACTGATGTTTTCGCTCTTAAACTGATGGCGCAGGCAAAGAAACCTCTCATATTTATTAGAAAATGTTGCATATTGCATGAAAAATCCTGAGAGCAGATGTGAAGGGGTATCCTGGTAGGGGGGGGGGAGTATCTTTTACTGAGATTACTACCTTTTTCTCCTTTTTCTTCTCATGCTGAACTTGCCATGATCATTCAGTTAGCCTTTGGGGTCCTGGAGACACCAGGCCCATCTTAGCTCAGTGTAAAACGGACTTGAACTGTTTTCTGGCTGCTTCAACCTTTTAATTTAGCTAATAACAGCAACCAACCAAAATAAGCATGTTGAGGTTTTGCAGGTTATGCATTCAAATTAATGAGGGCTTATCATAAACCGATAGGAAACCTTGGTATATTTTCTATAGGTTTAAAGTTTTCACTAGAAAACTGTGGAGAAACTTTGGACTTGCAGGATAAGACAATTTAACACAGGAAATGGCCTGATGCATAGTCGTAGGGGGAAACATGCACCACTGCCACCAGTGTTTAGTGAAAACATTGTATCTGTTAAATACTGAGTTAGTGCAGGAGGCTGATTGAAGCTGCAGGTCTGTATTCCCCCGGTTCTGACCCTCGTTGCACGCCAGCACCGTGTTGGACCGCATCACAGTTCGTCTCCACAGATGTGACTTAGCATCACTCTGAAATAAGCTCATCATGAGGCTGACGTGTCACCGCCGTGTCTCGGGCCTCGCAGCTCCATAATTCAAAGCAGCTCACCCGGCTGCCTGCGTAATAATCCTGCTCATGTGTTTGCTGAGTGGGTTCCAGATATGTTAATCATTTGACACATGGGCCACTTGATTTTCATTCATATGCATGAGAGGTTTGTTGAGTTCAAGTTCAACTTTGGCTCAGATTTCTCCACCTAAAATCCTTCGGTTCACAACGATGAACGGCTCTGCTGGGGTGTTGTTCACAGCTCTTCTACTGTGATCTTCTTTTCTCATGCAAAATACATTTATTTTGCCTTTTTCTGTCCTTTCACTGTTCTATATCAATTATCTGTCAAACTTTACACTTTTTCACCCATTTTCGGAGGAATGAGCCAATTGAGCTGTAACCATTCAGCTCTAAAAAAGCTCACCAACAGCCTGTCAACAGCTAAATCTAGGAAACAGAAAATAAAGATACACCCTTGCTGTCCACAGCTCACACGTTTAACAGCTAAAGCCTGCCAATGTATGGGGATCTCCCTGCAGACGGTGATAAATGCTGCACTTCCCCCCTGAACCGTAAGGCTCTAAGCGAAAAGTGTCTAAAATGCGGCCGTTTATTATCTCCAGGTAGCTCCGACGTGACTTCCATTAGCGTGTAATTTTGACAGCCGCGGCGATAAGGGACCTGACAGGTAACAAAGGGGTGAAAGAATCCATTAATGAGGATTGATGGCAGGACATCCATGCATGTGAAGCCTGAAAATGAATTTTTAATGATCTACGCGAGCGTGATGGATATCGTGTGTTAAGGTGCCGAATAAAGCGCGATGAGGTGAGATGCTCAATTGTCCTGAGTTGGTGGTGGAGATATTGAATTTCTCCACGTCTCCATCTCCACACATCTTGCATTATCGCTGTAATGGCTGGCAGCTCTATCGCTGTCAGGCGCTCCAAAAGGGTAATCTGAAGGTGTGGTTGCTTTGATGCACCGGTAATGGAGCACTGCAGACGTTGATGGTTTGGAGGAAATGACTGTCACCCTCACATGTGACCCGCATCACTTCTAACTCAAGTGCTTCTCCTCGGCGAATCCCACGTGGTCGGGATTTCTCTCTTGTCATTTTGAAACGTCAAAACTAACACAGTTTGAGCGCAGGTCCTTGGTTTAGGTTCAGGTTTCGTCATCGGTACCCGTGGGTACGTTTTTGTTGTAGGAATCCGTAAAACAAAATCAAAACCAAACTAAACCATAGGTTAAGAAGGAGCACCAAGGGCTAAAAATTAACAGGAAGTAAAACAGAATGTATTTTGATTACTTGGTAAATTTTCTAAGACTTATTTAGTAGAATGGTAGTGGCAGGAATAAAGGTGTAGCTGTACGCCTCAGACTTGAAGCAGAAGTCTTTTGTCAGACGGCAGCAGTTTAAAATCCTAACATGTTGGGTGAACATCAGTGCAAAAGCACCTCAGTAGGCGTTCTAAGTGCCTGGTGCACAGTACAGCCGATGTAGGTACCAGATCGACTCGGGTTGCCAGATTGACTCGGGGTCCTGCGCCTCTGGATGACGTCACTATACATGATTGGTTTAATGTTTGCACAATTACGCAAAACATTGTGTTTGGGCTGGACAACTTAATAAAAGTAATTATAGCTGGGTGTAGGTGTTATTCGAGAGCGGGATTGCGGTTTGCAAACAGACAATTTTACGAAGAAATTCTCCATGGTCCCTGCGCCTCCCGATTACGTCGCAATATGGCAACGCCACTCAAACAAACTACATTGAGCCCGCGGTCTGCATTTGTAACGAATCAATTTTATTTAGTTAATTTAGCGGTTTCCTTTTTCTCAAAAGCTTCAGGCTTAAAGATGAACATAGAAAAATGTGAAATCTTAGCAATTCAAAATAATCAACCCACTTTAATTGATAAAAATTAGGTAAGATATTTAGGTATAATGATTAACAAGGACCACACTGAAAATGACAGAACAAATATTCAAGCTGTTGACTCAATTTTTGGAAGAATATTGTGACAATTTCATATGGAATAATAAAAACGTGATCAGAAAAAACGAGTAATATCAGTAGAAAAACGAGGAATAAACGTTATTGATTTTAAAGTGATGAATGCCGTGATAAAATAAAAAATGGCTGCAGACTTTTATTAAAAATTAAAAGAGTTTATGGTTTAGTTTCCCTTCACAACTTTTTTTTTTTAAATTGGAGGAAGGAAATTTCTCTTAAGATGTAACTTTGATCCTGCAAAATTACCGATTAAATTGTCAGGCTACCCCAGAAGCATTCCAAAATGATGGTAAAAGTTTTCATGCCTCGATTAAGTTACTGGAAACTAACCGTAAATTAACAAAATAAAATTGATCTGTAACAAATGGAGACCGCGGGCGTAATGTAGTTTGTTTGAGTGGAGTTGCCATATTTTTACGTCATCGGGAAGCGCAGGCCCCCCAAGTCAATCTGGCAACCCGAGTCGATCTGGTACCTACACCGACCGAAGCTCAGCTGGGACTTATTAGTCGGCCAGATAAAAGCCAGATAAAAAAGTGACATTACAGTTCTGTCTACTTCTAAATATGATGACTTCTGTTGACAGAAAAAGTCCTATAATAATATAATAATCCTTCTTCACAAAGTTTTTTTTTTTTTTTAAAGTTCATTCTGAGTCAAGAATGTTCCCAAGATATTTACCGTATTTTTTGGACTATAAGTCGCTCCACAATATAAGCCGCATCAGTGAAAAACTGCGTCATAAAGAGGAGAAAAACATAGATAAGTTGCACCGGACTATACGCATTTATTTAGACATTTATTTCACAGAATCCAATACTAAAAACTTAATCTGGTAAACCACTTTATTAAATTACTCAGCTGCATCCACAACAGGCTGAATAACATGAAACATACCTGGGAGGATGAATGGGGTAAATTAGCAGCTCCAACCAGCAACGTTTTATCCAGCGCATTTCAGCTTAACGGCCCGTTACGTTATAAATTGTCAAAATTACGTTGAAATTAGATCGTGAGCGTAATCGTGCTACGTGCTAAAAAAAACAGTACGACACGGATGTCTCAGAGCAACATAAAGCTCACGTGCATCAGTGAAGTTGTAAAACTACTGCACCACGCAATGCTCCGCTGTGTAAATGCAGACTGAGAAACAAAATACAAATGTTTGTTCAGTCTTTCTTGTCTATAAGTTAATGTTTCAATTAATTTTAAGTGATAAAGGAGCAGGATAGTTTTCACAAACCTAGGGAGCCCTCTTGTGGCTATAGAGGGTAATGTTTACTCCTTGGTGCATGCTGGTCAGTATTTACTATTAAAATTTATATACTCCTGACTATTAGTCGCAGGATCGGCCAAACTATGAAAAAAGTACGACTTATTGTCCGAAAAACACGGTATATGTTACCTTTTCAAATCTTTGGCGGTCCTCAGTTTCCGTCCTCGAGAGCTGGTGTCCAGCAACTTTTAGCTGTTGCTGTGCTTCAACACACCTGAGTCACATAATCAGGTCATCAGCAGGACTCTGGGGAACCCCACTGCAGACTTAGGAGGTTATTCAGCCATTTGATTCAGGCCTGTTGGGTCAGGACCAAAAGCTGCAGAACGCCAGACCTCAAGGACTGGAATTAAAGACCACTTGGTATAAAGAAGGAAAGACAAAGGTGAGAGCACTCACCCTTGTGTTGAGCAAGACAGACCGCAGTCTGACAGGCAAATGGCCATTCCCTCTGACCCTCTCTGTCCTGCAGGTTAAAAATCCATGATGCATTTACCTATGCACACCACCTGCGTTAATTTTATATTTTTTGTAACACACATTTCAATTGATGCCAAAGTTATGCAGAACTGTGAGGTAAAGGTGGACAATATGGACTTACATTGTGCTGTTTGTTGGGATAACAGTTAAAGTGATGATAAACTTGTCTTTTTTAGGTGACTGGCTGTAGAGATGCATAGTGGTGCACTTGGCGGCACGGCTGCCTCATAACAAGAAGGTTCTGGGTTTGAATTTCTGGCCGGTGGAGATTGCACGTCCTCCCTGTACTTGCATGAGCTCTCTCTGGGTACTCTTCCCACAGTCAGAAACATGAGTGTTTAGTGTAATTAGTTACTCTCAGCTGCCCTGAGGGGTGTGTGTGCATGGCTGTCTGTCCTGCGTGGGTCTGGGTCGTCCTCTCAGGTGCCAGAAATGATGCCGTACAGTCAGTTTTCTTTCTTTGTGGTTTTCAATCAGCATTATTTTAGATTGTTGACGCAACAAATCTGATCTTATCATGTTAAGACATTTTTCACAATGCTGATGAAATGTAGACTTTTACATGTAGGTTAATACATCCAGTCTTGGATCTACGAGTGTCAATCACAGCTTATGGCAAAGTCCAAACAGAACTTTTCATGTCTGTTCTTCCATCAATGGCGTTTTACATGCCACTCTCCCATAATGGAAAGGTTGTGGAGTGTGCAACTAATAGTTGATTCTCCTACCTGGGCTGTGGGTCCTGCAGCTTCTCTGCTTAGGGTCCCCAAACCCTGAAGGGCCTCCTAGAGGGTCTATTGGCTTGACTGATGAATGCTCTGCCTGTCTGCCTGTGAGGTCGGGTGGATGTCCATGTCTTGGTGGGTCTGCAGCTGGTCCATCCTCTCTCCATGTTCGGATGATGGACTAAGCAGAGCTCTGGGAGATGCTCAGAGCTTGGGATGTTTTTTTAGAGACAACGTTCATTTCTGAAGCCGTTTTGGGCAAACTGCCCTCCTACCTCAGTCGTCTCCTGCCTCCTGCCAACGGTGGTGACAACTCACGCTCTTCTCATCGATTTCTCCTCACTGTCCCGAGGTTCTTCACAGATCTGGGCAGAACTTCTCTTTCCATTGCTGCTCCTCGGGCGTGGAATAATATTCGCTGAAGCTTCAGGATCACGTTTCCCTGACTGCCTTTAGAGTTGTTCTAAATGGGTCCCTGACTGAAGACTGAAAGTGTTATTCTTGAACTGTTCATTGTTTTATCTGTGTCTGGATGTTTTTAGATGACATGTTTCTGGTGCCTCTTGGCCAGGTCTCCCTCGAAAAAGAGATTTTATCTCAAGAAACTTCCTGTTAAAATGAAGGTTAAATAAAAAATAGAAGCTAGCCCTGCTTTAAACCTCTCATCACCTTTCCCCTGGCCCTCCCTCTCTGCTCTGGGTTCCTTGGTCTCCATGATGCTGTTTGTTCTCTAATGTTCTCCATCAAACCTCTGAGGCCAGAAACAGGTCAGCTGCATTTATACTGAGATCAAATCAAAAACAGACAGTTTTTTCTTCCTTCTTTGTAATTAGGTGACTTCTGAAGGCAATGGCTTGCACTGGGTTATATTAAGGGGTGTCAGAGTTAAGGGGGCTAAAACTAATGCATAGCATGCTTTCTAGATGTTGAGAAATAGAGTTGGATTTCCCTGTTCTGCAAAGCTTTGTGTCGAATAAAATCTGATACATTCCCCTGAGGTTTATGGTTGTGACGAGACGTGTGAGTTTCTTCAAGCAGTATTAATATGTGTGCAAAGCGGCATCCAGACTGCCCGTGCAGACTTGGTTGTCTTGCAGCCAAAGCCGACCTGCCACAACAACCAATTAACATAAACGTATTCTTCCAGTTTCATCTGGGTAACACTTTCTGCTGATTCCTCATGTGCATATTACAGAGACAGGTCGGTCGCAGGGCGACGTAGAACAGAGTCGCCGCAGAGCAACACCCAGGACAGATGGAGTGACTGTCAGGACTGCTCCGGTTCTTTGTTCCCCTCAGGTTCTTCCTGACTGCTGCCCTGATGGGTTACACCTGTTTGCCATTACCTGTCTCCTATCAGGATTCCTCTCCTCTCTGCCAGTTTGTGGTCCTTTTTCTACCTCAGTCTGCTTCTTGGATTCTATTCTGTGTACTTGGCAGCGATCTGGACTTCATAACCGAAATGGTTCTGGAAAAAAGTGGAATTTCCAGAGAGCTGACCTGTCTAGATCAGGAACCAGTGGGGACGAGCGGCGGCATCACAGGTGGAGCAGAGCAGTGTTACCAAGCGGGACCTTTGACCTAACAGCCAATCAAAGCAGAGTGTAAAGGAGAATAAGCTGACCCGCTGGCTGCCAGGTATAGATATGGCTGGACGACATAGAGAAAGAACATATCGATAAAACAGAAATCATGTTGATCAGTATTGATAATTGTCAACAAATTCAAAACATATATTTTAACTGCAGCCCTGGCCATTTTATGTTGTTGCCTAGCAACCTATTTTTAGATACAGACACAAACACTGAATTCAAACTCAACCCTTTATTCTACCAACATTTTACCAAATCTACAAGTTTTTAAAAAAGAAAAAAAGAACGCGTGCTCTCTGAACTCTCTGAAGGGGGCGGAGCTTAGTGACAGAGTGTTCCTGGGTCTGCGTTGTGATTGGCTGGGAGGATGTCACGACTGTAATATTAACCTACACGGCGAGAATGCATAAGGAAGGAAAACTGTTATTCTATTGAACTTCTATTGACCCTTTTTATCTATCACTGATATACGTCCATCGATCAATACATATTGTTATTGAATTATGGTCCAGCCCCAGGTATGGATGTGTTGCATGAAAACGGATGATCCTACTGTCAGATTGTCCAGCATGAGGTGTGAAGGTGTCACAATGGGCGGATGCTGGAACCATTGGATAGATGGAGCATCCTCTATCTTACGAAAGTCCAAATTTGTTTCAACTTTATCTCAGTTGGTGGAGCACTCTCTCATTCCTGGGCAGTCACTGATTTAATGCCTCTGAAATGTGTCTGGTAATGTTATTGGTCTGCCATGCACGGGTTCATATTAAGGTTTCGTGATACTAGTTGCCTTTACTCTGCAGTTCATAGACAGGATGCGACAGGCAGCCTCAGGGCATGGTGCCCCCGGTCTGCCCACTGAGCCGCCAGATCTTAGTGAGGATGGAGGTTTTTCTCACATGTTTGCAAAGATATATTATGTTTGAAATCTGTGGGAAAAAAAATTATTACAAAAGCCATCGTTTGTCTTGGCACTTTGTGTAGTTTTGCTCAGCTTCCTAAAGTTTGATGGAAGGGATTTTAATTTAAACCAGATGAACCCTAAAATCTTTCATTTCCAGGGATACTCCACCCTTGTTGTATTTATTCCTGGGCTATTTAAGGTTTCAGTAAATCTGAAAGTCAACGTTTAATTTTATTTTTTTTATTTTTTTGCGTATGGGTGATATTTTGCAGCTAGACTCCTTCTGAGCGGTTTTCTGTCCTCCGCTTCATGCTTGATGATTTTAATTTCCAGCCCTTTAATTGTGTTTTAATCCTCAGCTCTCTCCACCCTCCATTCACAGACGCGCGCATAATTTCCATCTTTGTTACAGTGTGTGCGTTATTACAAGCTTTGTCACCACTAACATCAGTGCAACGTGAACGTACTGCCAGAGAGAGAATGGGATCTGCATGACCTGCTCTGACAGCAAATGTTGCATTTTGGTCTCCCCTCTTTCCCTCTTTTTTTTTCTTAATTTTGGTTTGTGTATGTAACAAACTGTGTGTCTGTATGTTTTTTTATTATTCATTTGTAACCTGAATGAAGAGAAAAACAGGGGAAAAGCAGGTTCATTCTATGTGCATGTGCTTTCCCTCTAGACTCTGGCTGCCCTAACGAGAAATTCGATAAATCTGCTTCCAAACCATCTTGCACAAGCTTTGCATGTCCACTCTGGTCCTGAGGAAATTAACAAGCGAATAGAGAGTGCCATCGACTTACGGAGTGGCGATAAGTTGAGAAGAGAGCATATCAAGCCTTTCTTACTGATGTTTAAAGACTCCAGCCTGGAAAAGAAGGTAGCTGGGGTTTTAGACAGATCAATGTTTTTTTCCTCTCCCTCTCCCTCCTCATTCCTATTTTTGAGATTTCCAAAAACAAAACAATGGCACCAATTCTCTTTTTATTTATCATGAGTAAGCTAAAGGCACTGACAATGGGTTTTTTGCAAAAAAAAGGGTCCCTTTTTGAATTTCAGCTTACATGAGTCACTGTATAATTACAAGCTTTTAAAATTAGGACAGTCAACACATTTTCTTATCAGTAAATGTGTTTATTTGGCGTCCTGGTGTGCTGAGTTCCAAGTGTGCCATCATTAATCAGCTTGCTTTTTATTTTATAACATTTTCCACTATAAAAGAACACACTCAATGCCTTTTCAATCTAAATAAATCAAGTAAATGCAATGCTTTATTCACTCAAACAGGAAACAAAACTGATCAAGTATTGAACTATTGAGCGCATCCAACCAACTTTCCCAAACTTTGAGAACCACACGCAGTGCATAAAATCCTTACTTCATACCAAATAAATCAATGCAGAATATTAAAAAAGTAAAAAAATAAAGAAACATAACTAGACTAGTTTTTTTTAAATGTCCCTCTCTACTGTGCTTGAGCTGTTTCTGAGCAAAGCAACGGGTCTACATGTCTAACCACAGGCAACAGGGAGTAGTAATACTCAACACCAGGTAGTGGTACTCATATATTGTATTAAATGACCTTAAATCTAAAGTAAATTTATTTCTAAACAGCTGGACAGGTGCCTGGACCACAATTCCTGTACTTTTAGTTAACTATAGTTATTTTTCTTCCTGTGCTGCAAACCCTAATGACAAAAATAAATAAATAAATAAAAATAAGAAAAGAAAAACACTTTTTGCTCCAATATGTAGATATATATATATTTTAAACACTATTTTTCCCTCCAACCTAAAAACAAAGTTAGTAGTGTTAATGACAATGATGCAAGATACAAAACCGGTAAAAGCCATTTCAGTGAAAGACAAAGTTTCACGTTTTAATTTCAGCTTTAATTCCGACAAACAAACAAAGAACAAATTTTCAATCAGTCATTTAAATTCTATTCTTACATGGCAAAGCTTTTTAATTATTAATAAAGTACATTCACTGACAAATGATTTGATTTACAAGAACTCGGTCAGACTGCGTACCAGCAGCCAGGAGTGGTGGTATTTAATTATGACACGATATGTCAGCAGCTATGAATGATTCCTCATAGACGCATAGGAAAGGATAGTGGAAACGGACGATACAGGGAGCAACTATGGCGGAAGGAATGACAACGGACCGCCCAGCTTGATGTAAACCTAAACGGGGGCTCCTATAAAAACTCTGCCAAGTGGTGAGTGTGCTGTTTAGTCTGTCTGAGGCGTCCTTATTGTTCTGACTGTCAGATGCTGCAGCGACTGCCTGATAATAAGATCATTCCACCCATGACACCAACACTGCCATCCAGAGGCTCGTCTGGACATAGCAGTTGCTGATCTAATTCTACCAAGTTTGCTTTCCTGATGCCGTCAGTGAGGACAGATTATAGCAGAGATTTTATGAGGACAGTTAGTCGCCTGACATAGCATTTAACTTTATGCTGATTACTCCTTAACCCCTTAACTTTTGCTCAAAATTAAATTGTTTCAATCTAATCACGCTTTGTTTAGCGATTACAAACTCCATTTAAATAATCTTGGTTAATCTCAGATAATATGGATTCCAGTTAAGATATTTTTAACAAAAGAGACTTTACAGTACTGAACCTAGGGGGAAAAAAGAAATAAGAAAGTTCAATTCCTCTACTACACCTAAATAAAAACGGGGGAATAAAATGGGGACCACAGCTTTTTTTTTAGAAGATCTTTCTGGCTGCATATGGGAGATTAATTTTTGATGTATTCCAGCTATTTGGGGAATCTTCCTTACTCACCCTGAAGAGTAGTTACAGCAGTAGCTACATTTTTGTACCTGGACAAGCTTTGCTTTAAGGGTTTGACTGAGTGAAAGTGCTTTCCAAACTAACAAGACATTTTAGGTTAAAGTTTGTCTTCTTTAAAATTCTATTAATGTATTGATGTGTTAGAATAAAGTAATACACTTTGAAACTACCATGGCACACTTTGGGCTCCATACAGGGTAAAAAATGGCTTGTAAAAATAAACACCATCTTTTTTTAAATTTTATTAATGATTGCTTTTTTTTTCTTTAGGCTCACTAAGTAAATTGGGACTTTTTTCTACTTTAAGGGGTGTAGAATAGTCAATAGTTGGTAATGCTGTTTTTCCCCCCATTAAAACGCAGAGAGCGCCCTTCAGTTTACTCATGACCAAAAAGTTCATACCATGGAACTATGGGAAATTTTACACTTTTGTGGAAACCGTTGACCAGCTCAGCATTTCTTTATCTTATTTTTCTTTCCTCTTTTGTTTTAACTTTTCGATCCCTGCATTCACTAAAGAAAAATCAAAAGAAAACAAACACATTTCTGTTTGCCCAAAATAATGGCTTCCACTTCCCATCATCCACCTCGTTTGAAAGGACCTTTAGATTCAAATGTTGGACATTTGAATTTTTCTGAGGCTTTTTGATTTAGCGTAAGGGCTAATTGATAAAATAGTGCTAGGAAGCAACTTTGTTTGTTGACCAACACGTTTTGGCTTGTGGCCAGAAACTAATCGGCCAGCAAATAAATTTGCTTCCTATCGTTTCAAGCCTTCCTGGAGTCTTTACTTCAGCAGATTATTTGACGCTCTCCATGCACCTTGGGAGTCGGTGAAGTTGTGCCAGAAACTTTTGTATCGCTAATTCATAAGATGGATAGTCTATGGGAAGTAATTTAAAAGGTGTAACATATTTAATTAAGCATTAGTATTAATATGTTAGTAATTTTAAGGTATTCTGACTCTAATAAACTTACCTTTTTCAACTATAATTAGGAGATTCAGGACAATAATATCTAATCTGTGGATTTATTGTACAATCTTTATATGGACCACCGTCTTCCTACAGTCACATATCAGCAGACTCATCTGCTGCAGCATTTTGATTGATTACCAAATGTGAAAACTGGTGGTTCTCTCATAAGTCATTAGATGACATATTAACAAAAAAATGAATGAATGTTCTCTTTCTTTGCTGAATGCAGTGTCCTTTTGTACATCTTTTTTTTTTTTGCCCATATTTGTTTGTTGTTGTTCCCCTGAGTTAATTTTGGCTTTCAGCCATTCATACTTGTCTTTGCTCCTTAAAATCTATGACCATCCCAAAGAAAACCTTTTCCACTACCTTAATTTATATAATTTTATTGTTTATCTGGTTAAGCTCTAAACCTTTCTAATAATTGTGAAGTGATTTGGTGTTGCCCTCCCTTCATCTCTCACCTTTTTACTTTTGCCAAAGTTGTGACGGCACGTGAAACATCCTCTTGCTAATTTCCCAGCGTCCTCTAAGAAAGAGACAGAGAGGTCTGGGCAGCAGGTGTGACTGGGGTGGAAAGGGTTAACGTAATCCGGAGTCAGAATCTGGCAACGACGCCTCTTCCCTCAAGAATGGCTAAAAACGTTCACTTGTTTCAAACTGTTCTCCTTCTGAGAAAGAAGCGGTTAATGAAAAGCTTTCTAAAGCTGTAGGATATTTATGTTTTTTTAAGAAGGGGTATTAAGTATGTTTTGGGAAATTTTTGAAAAACCTTGAGGTTTTTATGAGAAAAGGCTAGAACTAGCTTAGTTTAGCTTGCTAAGGAGGAGAGCTGTCTTAGCTAGCAACATTTTTTAATACATTTTTTTCTACCTTTGTGTTTTGACAGTAGGATTATAGTTGTCAGTGAAAATATTTAACCCCAGAAAAACAGAAATAATACACTTTCCCATGATTTTCAGTAATTTTTAAAAAGAAATCGCTATAGAGCCATTTCTGCCAACTAGCTTGAAGATAGCTTGCAAAGTTGTAGATGCTTAAATAGATGTTTAGCTACATATATCAAAATCTGAATGTTAATTTGAATCAGCAGAAGGGAAAATAGTAGTACCTATTCAAGAAGTCTGACAAATTACAACTAGTAAAGGTATACCTTCAAGGCATCGCCAATTAAAAACCAAAGGCCATGGATATGTCTTTAACCATTTTTTGCTTCAGTTAGTAATTTTTTAACTGTAGGGTAAAAAAAAAAATTGACATCTACACAATTTTTGGTTTATCTTCAGAGTTAATTTTCACTGAGCACTCTCTGTTGGCGTCGGAGCTAGCATTGTGCTTGTCCGCTCCGCACCTTCCCCAGGACCCCATGGCTAACCCACCAGCTCCTGTCTCTCTCTAACGCTTGTGGTTGACCGAGTAGCATGCATCTGTGGCAGTGCATCCGTGTGTTTGGTGCATTTTGTTTTGTTGCTGTCTCCTCTGCTCGTCTGAACGCCGGTTTCTCCATCTGCCCCTCACCTCCTCTTCCTCCTTTTTGTTTTCTTCGTCTTCGTCTCTTTTCCCGTGCAGTACTCACAGATGAGGGACGAGGTTTTCAAGTCCAACCTGGTCTGCGCCTTTATTGTGCTCATCTTCATCACAGCTATTCAAAGCCTGCTTCCATCTGCCAGGTAAGGCAACGGAAACTGTTGATTGTGTCGTCAGATTTCGTGACCAAAACTAGCAACAGCCTTCGCAGGACAAGTCCGATACCAACGACGGGGCGCTCAGAAAACCAGCCAATAAACTACCCCACCTTGACTAGAGAAACAATAAGATAAGAAATGTAAACTTGTTGGATCTGTTTTCTATACTAATGGTCCAGTTGATAACAAAATCTTTCTAGCAGCTAATAAAATCAAGGTGTTATAATTAGGTTCTTTACAGCAGCGGCCCTCAAACTGGGGTCCCCTGACCCCCGGGGGTCCGTGAACCACGGGTTGGGGTCTGTGAAATGCATGTTGTCGGGCCTGAGGAGGCTCTGCTGAGGAAGGGGTTGAGCTCAGTATCACAATGGACAAATATTTAACTCCGTCCACTTCATCAAGGAAGGTAAAAGCCAAATCAGCTGAAATTAGGATGTATGACAACAGTTACACCGAGAATGAGGATCTAATCTCCAACAAATCTGTAATATTAAGTGTATTTATATATGTTTTTAAAGACATACATAATTCCTAATGTATTTAACAGAACAAAAGGCTGTTTAAGAAATGCTATCAGCATGAGGAATCTAAAGGGGCCCTTGGAAAGATTCTACTGCTGTGAGGGATCCCTGGCCACGAAAAGTTGGAGAACCCCAGCTTTACAGAAATTAATGTCAGTAATATCTATCCATCCTTCATATATACAAGCTAATCCGTTCAGGGTTGTAGGGGGGCTGGTGCCTATCTCCAGGGGTCATGGGGCGAGAGGCGGGGTTCACCCTGGACGGGTCATTAGTCCATCACATGACAACACAGGGACACACAGAACAACCACACACAAACACCTGTACCAAAAGGACGCAGTGGAGACCATGTTATTTATATGTAATGGTCGTATTTCTGGGCATTAATAAATCTCCATCATTGGGGTAGATTAATCAGACCTTAATGCCCTGAAACTGGTAGCAATGAGCTTGTGTTTCACTAAAAGCCGTTAGAGCTGCACAAAGCCTTAAGTGTCTTTATGCTTGACCCTCTAGTTTCTTAAACAATATCTTTTTAAATCAGTATCTTGCATATTTGGTCAATACAATGCATTTTTTAAAGAGTTAAAAAACTTTAAAACTGGATAAAAAGCTTTGGCTGTTAATGAACACGTTATAACAAGCAGACTCTGTGGCCTTTGTGTTAAACGGGCATTTTTTTGCTCTGATTTGTAGGGAAAGAATTAAATAACTGTTATTAAAAAGGTTTAATTTTAGGGGGACAGTATAGGGATAGGCCATGATCATATTGTTCTAAAAGATGATGTTTGAATAACAACCCAAAAACTGAAGATATTGTTGCCATTGTTGCTATTTTTCAATAAATAAATCAATAAATACCATGAAAACATGACTAAATGCAGCTGTTTAGTGACTGAATCACATCTCTTCGTCTAACTTGGGTCCTGAAGTAACCTTTGACTGTCACCGTAATAAAATCTATTACCAAGTAAAGACAGTGAAGAATTTTCTGATACCTTTAATCGCTATCACAATAAAGAGCTACTGTTTCAATCAGTCAGGTGATGGAAGCGACATCTGCATGTAGAAAGGCATCAGTTGTCCGCTTTCCAAACCGTGGCTCCCAGTGAGGAACAACCATTATGTATGTAGAGTGGGAAATCACAGATGGAGTATGCGTGTGTGGCCCGAGTGCTTCTGTTAGGCTGCTCAAAGTACTTTTAGTCATGATTGGGGTCTTTTGTCAGATGAAATTTTATCTCCAAATCCAGAGAAAGTAATCAGTCTGATCCTGAGACAGAATATTTATTTCCTAATGAGATAATTTCGTCATTCCCTGAGAAGTCGCTGAAAGCTTTGATGATGGTCAAGAGCGACTGTCATCTGAACAGGAAAATAAATTTGCTTTTAAACCATTATTTATGATTTCAGGTGGATAATGAGAACCGAGGGACTAAAAAATCGCCGCATTTAACATTTTTCATTCACTTGTGTTTTTCAAAAGTGGCGGTTTGTCAATAAGAGGCAATAGGGCACCGCTCCCTTCAAAATTGTAAAGAAAAGCGGGTTGACCGCTTAAATTACAAAATGAAAAGTCATTATAAAACTTGCTCCCTTACAGAATGTGTCTGAGTTTTGATTTTTCAGCATTCTCACTCCATTTTGGGTTTATTGGAGTCTAAATTTATATTTTCTAACAGCGAGGGATGACAACTATACGGGTATGTGTGAGTTTGAACCTTTGGCTTCCATGTGACTTCATGCTGGTCTCTAATTGGTTACTTAAGCAGTGTGTAAGTTTTGACCCAAGTATTAGATCGATTTAAGATATATGAAAGGATTTTCCAGCTCAATCTACAGCACTTGACACATATGGATGCTCAGTGCGGGCTGCCCTTCTCAAAAACTCGCCTATGTAACTTGAGAGGTGTGGATCCGGCTCTGAAGGAGTCATGTGACACAGAGCGCAGTCTGAGCTCCCCTTAAACGCAAAAGCTAACCTCACATGCTTCTACTTTTCTCAACTTTGAGTCAAAGTTTGTCATGGCCATGGTTATTACTGCACAATGCAGTAAAAATAGTTCACAAACCTGCATGTCAGCCAGTGGCGGCTGGTGAAAAAAAATCTTGGTGGGGCTGGCCAATAGATTTCCCGGCCTAACCCAGTACATGCATTTAAATTAAAAGTCGTAAAATTACTACGATACCACAATAAACATTTAATTAATGAAAAAACATTGTTCACAAAGGATTATTTTGGTGTTTTTGTCTTATTAATCCTTTTCACAGACTCATGCCAGAGGGTTTGCATACATTGTACATGTACGTATATTATTACGAAACGAACGTTTACGTCTTGACTTAAATATATATCCTAATTTTTTATTTCTATAATGATTTAAGTAGAACAACGACTAGTGCAAAATTAAGTTGTATTTACCGGAGATGAAGTGTAGACTGCAAATTCTGTCGTGGTATGATGGCTCCCACAGACGATTGGATCCTTTTCATTGAAATTATCCATTTCTTTCTTCTTTCTTCGTCCTTCGGTAAACGAAAGAAACGTACATCCGATGATTTGGAATGCCTCTGTGTGCAACTGGCAGCACAACAAGTGGTATGCATTGTTTAGATTCCAAAAATAAACTAAAAGCACGCTCTAATTCACCCGGTATGTCACTGTGGTAAGCGAAAACAGTACTGTTTTTGCCGACCACCGTGACCCGGATGTAGCGCGGATGTAGCTCGTGACGTCATGCGTGAAGTGCACCTATCACTGTGCAGCTAGGGCTACGACGGCAGGAGCCCCAAACCCATTCATTTTGGCGATGCTGATTGGCCAAATATTTATAAATCTTCCCTAGCAACAGTATACGATTGGTTATTTCGCTACATTGTGGGGCTCCTTCAGCGTCAGCCCCACAAGCGTAGAAGAAGAGAAATGATACGTTCTGTTGGTGGAAATGCACTTTTAAATGAGAGTCAATTGGTAGAGTCAATTCGTAGAAGTGTTTTAATAATTCTTATTACATGTAGCCATGTACTATTAAGTAAAAACTGACATTAATAATACTTTTAAAATCTATATATATTTTGACTTTTCCCCTCCACATCTAGGGAGGGCAGCGCCCGAGCGCCCCCTATGGGCCAGCCGCCAATGATGTCAGCTCTTCTTCTCAGTCGGAGTTCATAATCAGATGATTGAGACTGTTATCTGCCCCGTCTTCCTCTCCCATGGCTCCTGGAGCTCCCCCTCCCTCTCCCTCTCCCCCTGCCCCTGCCTCGTCCTCTCCATCTGAGTCAGTGGCGGTTCTACACCAACTTTGGCAGAGGGGGCAGGATGGGGAGAGTGTTTTTTCATGGGGGCACAGAACAAAAGATTGGGAAAAAAAACTAAACAGGTCAATATTTCATCTTTTAATATTTTAAGGGAGCAAAAGAGCCAATTGTGGCTATTGCAGGTTGCAGACCCCCGATCCTATCGTAATACGGCTGGAGCTAAATGTGAAGCAGCTTAATATATATATTATTGTTAGAGTAAAACTGTAAAAGTAAAAAATACAATTGGTCCAAGTGACCAATCAGTTACGATATCTTTGTCAGCATATATCATCATAAGACATTTATTTAAAATCATCTCTTTAGTACAGGGCCATAACAGGGAGCCGCCCTTGCTCGGAGTATAATGTAGAGGGGTGACTGTGACCTTGTCTTCACAAATTACTCCATGACTTCTCAATCTGCTGGTCCAAAGTGCTCTGCAATCAGATCCCAGTTTTTAAACTCAGAGGGATTTTCAGGTTCTTCTGGTACTGAAGGTCAAACGTAAACATTTTCCACCTCAGTAGCAAAACAAAAAGAGAAAATATACGTGGTTCCCGCCAAGACTTTCTTACAGTGTTATAAAATCTGGAGGCCTGTTTTAACTGGGTGTGTTATTTTGTTCATGCAGAATGCTGACGATGGCGATCCAGTTTTCGGTCCTCATCGTCCTGCACTCCGGCCTGGTTCTGGTTACGACAGCAGAGGACTACAAATGTCTGCCTCTGGTCCTGAGAAAAGCATGCTGCTGGATCAACGAGACGTACACGGCACGAAACGTCATCATCTTCATCTCAATCCTTATTAACTTCCTGGCAGCAATGATCAATATTGTAAGTATAGGTCAAGGATAAAACAAATATAAAAAAAAGGAAATGTTTCTTTGTTCTGGCAGAGTCCAGCTTCAGGATTTCCCCACTGCATAGGGTAGGTGGTGGAATCGAGCCTTCTATATTAATGCACAGCCCATGATAAAGTTTGCATTTAATGCAGGATGTTTTGCCATTCGTGGCACACTCCCACACCTGTTCTTAATAGAAATATTACTCCTAGATATGCCCCACTTGATGTCCAAATGATGGTACTGACTGAAGCAAATGACGGATTTTCTCCTTTCTACATCTAGTGGTTAACATCCAGACTCCCCAGTAAATACGTAGAGATTATGGTAAACCAATATTTACTCAGCTGTACTGCATGGTATCAAAAACATGTATAAACAATATTTGAAACATTTTTAATGTTTTACCTGGAACATTAACGTATTATAAACTCATACACATTAAGCCAAAATTAGTCGTGATGAACTGGCTTTTTTTTTCATTACATTTTAGAAAAAGTTTAAAGGAGCAGTAGGCGAACTTTCACCACTAGGTGGGCTCTTGAGCACTGTCAGTAGACCAAAACAAGATGATTGATAAGCCATGACTCCCTCTACCTCCACTCCAGCTGCACCCTGCCCCCCCCCCCCCCTTCCCCTCCCCTTCTCGCCTGTCGCCTCGTATGCACATATTTGCAAAGGATAAATAAACAGCAAAACAGCATCATCTTTCAGAGGAACATGTCTAGTAAATAAGAAAGTCAGTCATAACTGTATAATGCTGTTAGAACGGCTGCATAAGAAATGTTCTAATTATAGCTCCTGTTCCTTGACTTTTCATGAGATCAACAGTGAGAACTCTGTCGTGGGGGGGAAAGGTGCCGAACTCGGACAGCCTTTGACGGCGACGTCATTAAGTGACGGAAACGGACATGGATGATTCTAGTCAAATCCCGGCCTACAACCTTACGAAAATGAATTACAAAGAGCGCGCTCTCTTCTCTCCGGACATTTTCGTTCATTTCTATGAGGTGGGCTGTGCTGATACGTCATGTCACGCAAAGGATTGTGGGATTCCTTATAGCTCCTTTGGGTCAGGAAGGAGCATTGCAAGGTTCCTTTGCTAAACTAGCTGCGAGAGGAAGCATACAGGCTGCTTTTCCTGCCTCCTTTCTTTCTGACTGCACTATTCACTCATCATGGCGACCGCTGACACTCTTCCACTTTGACTAACAGAGTCTTCATCCCAAAAGACTTTTTTGAATGCAGCCAGTACGCTTCAATCTGCTGGAAGTGCTCTTCACCATTTTGCTCCAGCGCTACACTCTTCTGACGGTAGCATTTTGCGGGCAGGGAGGGGCAGCCATTCGCATGGACATGCATGCAAGCGCAGCCGTGCAGCCAACCTGGCTTTGTTAACAAGAAAAACACTTAGAGAGATGGTGAGTGGTGTCATACCATATTCCACCTAAAAAGATACCTTTAGTTTTTCACATCTGTATTTTTGTGTTCTGTCTAAAATAATGAAATTTCGCTTATTGCTCCTTTAAAAGAATGTTTACTGCTCAGAAATGACGCTAATTCTGATGCTAATTACAGCAGCAGTAACAAAAAACAAGTAAAATAAATGAATAAATAAATATTGCACATCATGCAGACAACAAATCAGACAATCATCCTGTTCAGGCAGTCAGCTCTAGCTGTGCTGCTGCTTCATATGAGATGTTTCTCAGCGTACCCTAATGATCTGGGCGATTTAATTAAGATGCATGACCTTCATTTCTCAAAGAGATCAGAGCCAGTACACCAACTAAAGTTTATAATATGCTCGCTAATGCACAAGTAGTTTAACATTTAAACATAAAAAAGTTTATTTGCAATGTTTTAGCTGATTGGATGATAAGACACGTAAAGATCTTTAATTTGAATATAGCACTTATAACAAACACTAGCTATCTTAATTTGGAAAAATTTCCATTACTTTGGCAACTAGATTATGTAAAAGTTCTTCCAGTATGATTCTTGATATGTCTTGAAAATGCATCAATAGGCATTAGAGGTATAAAAGCATCGCCATGGCTGTGTGTTGGTTCAAGGCCAGTCAGTAGTCTACTAGGGGGGTTAGGAGGTGGCCAAAGCAGGTTTTGCTGAGCTTGCATATGACCCGAGGTCAAGGAGATTTCGTAAGCGTGACTCACATCGGAAGTCAACAACACCAGCATGACTTGCTTATGCTAAAACTTAGCGGAAAAACATCTGATTGAAGTGGATACAGAGATCTCTGCTCTACAAATCTAAGAGCGTTTGTTAAAAGGTCCTATAGCAGAGCTAATCAACTCCAAACAGCTTTACTTTGAATTTGTATATTCCCAAACCAACCATCTATCTCCATCTATTGGACCAGAGTGTGACCCAAAAATGTCATTAATACAAGTACATATTTACTGTATGTCGTCACAATTTTTTTTTCAGAGGACTTAGAATGGTTTGCATTTTTAAATAAAATCAATTTTGCAGTACATTTACATTTCACCTTAATCAGTCTAACATTGCACATTTTAATAATTCACCCTGTTGGCTCTCTCGCAGCTGTGGTGTGACTTCGATAAGTCCAACACCTTCAGGAACCAGACGTACAACGAGTCTGTCTCCATCCCAGACATCTGCTTCTACCCAGAGGTACCAACCAAATGAGGTGTCGAAATTCTGCAGTCGGGTCCATCTGTTGTGTTTTTTTTCCTACTTCTGCGACAGTAGCACAATGATGAATTAAACATCGTCGACAGCTGCTTGCATCCCAGAAGGAGGTCTCGCCTCGGACACCGGCGACTGATGGAGCCATCAGAACGTCCAGTGGAAAATATCCATTATGTTATTTTGCTCACACAATATGTGGTTGATTGATGGAGCCAATAAGCGAGTCACATTTTTATAACCCCGAGCTTGGGCTGAGTCATGTATTGTTGTATGTATACATCATAAACGTATTTCCTTCCGAGGGTCTGCAAATAAGATCTGTATTTAGATACACACTGGAGGTTATTTTTAGCTGCAGCAAAGTGAGGAAATATTGGATATGGGATTTAATATTTTATAAAGAGGCATAGCGGAAACTTCACAAATAAAGGTCCACGTAGTTTTGGCTTATTGCCGCTCAGCATGTGATCTCTTTTGTGGCTGGAGGAGCAGGGGATTTGATCAGGAGCTCATAGAAGTTATATTAGTTTGTGACCGGAGTTCACATTAATAAGAGAGAGTTTATGATGCAAACTGGGTGACTTAGTTTGTTTCTCCAAAGCTTAAGATATTCTTGAGTTGAATTTTAAGCGAATGAATCTCCAGGAACATATTCGGAGCTTTGAAATTACCATCTCAAAAGGTTTATATGTGTATAACTAACTTGCACAGTTTTAAATCTGAATGATAAACTACTGCTACATACCATCTCAGATTAAAATTTAAGATTTACTGATACAAGATCGATATTTGATATATATATATATATATATATATATATATATATATATATATATATATATATATATATATATATATATATATATATATATATATATATATATATATATATACATGTGTGTGTATATATATATATATATATATATATATATATATATATATATATATATATATATATATATATATATATATATATATATATATGTATGTGTATAAATGTATATATATATGTATGTGTATAAATGTATATATAGACACCTAGTGGCTATCTATGGTATCACAGTCAGTAGCTTAAAGTAGTTAGCATCTTTTTAACCAAATTTTGTCACACTTGGTTAAAAAGTCTTACTTATTTACCTAAAAGTAGTTACTGTGCAGTGAAAAAATGTTGCACCTAAGGCGTACCTAAGGATTACATCCTTATTTAATAGCTATAGGGTGGTCAATGGGGAGGAAATGAGGTCATGAACAAGTCAAACCTCATTTTCGTTCATAAACCATGCATGAAAATGAAAATCTCCAGGGCTCCCATCACGGTCAGTCTTTGAGAATGTTTTGGAACGTACTTTTAAATCAAATACTAATTTTCAAAAGGGACCTTAATTTCAAAATTTCTGTGAAATTAAAGTACGTTCCTAAATAGCTAATTATTAAGTCGTTGTTAGATCTTTGAGGATATTACATTAGTTGTTGGGTGATAATTAGTTTCCAATAAGTTCCTAATTTATTCCTTAAAACATCCTTATCTGATGACTGTCTATTAATTTAATCTTAGCTGGGAAAATTTTACACGAGGATTAATTACTAACGAGTGCTAGGTAATAGTTTCCTTAAAATCAAATGTTAATAATTTAACTATCAACTAACCAATAACTACTCATGACATAATTATTAGCTGTTTAAAGGTTTAGATAAGAGGTTGATGTTAAATAGTAAATAGTTCTTCATTATTTCACATTTAATAGTTATTAACTGTTAACTAAGATTTAAGGAATCATTACTTATGCATCAAGCTTTGGTCATCATTATTCTTCATTTTGTCACATCCTTTGGGCTAAAGTAACCGAGCGCATTATCTCTCCCATACAGTAAAGACTTCTAATACATACAATATATGTTTGATGTATATTTAGCTACAGTATGACTGAAATCATAAACTAAACGAGTTGATGTCAAATCTTATCCCTCTATTGCTTTTAATTCAGACAAATTCACCTAACCATTTAGAGTGCCTCCAATTTTCTCAATTTCAAATGTTTTGGACCAATTCCTCGTTAGCTTGTGTTCATACAATGACCAGAACGTCATCAGCGGTCATCGCTAAACCGTTTCTTCATCCTTGTTACATTTAACCAATGTATCAACGCATAATTGGTACTTTTTAGTATTCAGTATCTGGTTTGCTTGTGATGTTCTAATTAACAGAAACAAACGTTTTTTTTGTTAAGAAAAATCAAGAAAATTTGAATAGTCACCTGTATTAGGTGCACCCAGATTTTTTGTTGTTGTTGTTTTTGTTTGTCACATTAATTCAATTCAATTCAATTTTATTCATATAGCGCCAATTCATGAAACATGTCATCTCAAGGCACTTTACAAAGTTAAGTTCAATCATATTATACAGATTGGGTCAGATTATACAGATTGGTCAAAATGTCCTATATAAGGGAACCAGTTGATTGCATCAAAGTCCCGACAAGCAGCATTCACTCCTGGAGAAGCGTAGAGCTACAGGGAGAGTCGTCTGGATTGTACATGGCTTTGCTGCAGTCCCTCACATTAAAGCTACTGTGTGTACGATTTTCACACTGGTGCACCATCCAGTGGTGCATTAAATGAATTACAAACAACCTGGCCGTTAAGTGCGTAATAACTACTACAAAAGCCGCGGGGAGTCCAAAAAGTGACAATGTAAACATGTCCGCAATGTATTAGCTAATGCTAATAGCTAATAGCTGCGGTCATCGTGTGAAATGTTTTTTTGGCTCTGTTCCCAAGTCGCTAGTAAATTCTGTCGCATTTTTTTGGGCTCTAAAAAAGCGCCTATAAACACGAGGACAGAGAACAGGTCTTGCTACCCAATACAGTCAGTAAACCAACCGGCTGATGTCCCTCCGCCTCCCACCCACATACTCCCTGGGAGGAAGAGAAGACGAACAAACCAGCCTTCTCTGCCTGGAGGACAGAGCAGCTGTGGGACTGCACTGCCCTGTTTTTAATGTGATGGCAAAAATGAACTTCACTGTTATATTGAATTAACTTACCTGTCCAGCAGAAAGCTGCAACCTTTGCATCCGTTTTAAATCTCCTTCAAGAATTGGCTCCACTCCCCCTGGTAAAAGTTATGCCCATATAGACTCTTGTTTTCTCTCTGTTATTACGTAATTTTTTTTCCTTGGTTACTTTCTCTTCCCTCTCGCTGGGCAAAGAGTATAGATGGTCCTCCATTTCAACAGAAAACAGCACATAGAAAGATCTACGGTCGTCTATGCTTGTTTTCTACGCCTCCTCCGCCGACAGCATGTCTTCATATAGAAGACAGAGGAAACACAGAAATGGGTGCACCACCACCTATGTATTTATAAACTAATTCTAAGTTATGAGAATGCTTTAATTTTTGATGTGATGTTAAAATATCTATTTATAAAAGCAATACTTGAATTTTGCTAATTTAAAGCTATATTAGTTAGACAGTGTCCCTTTAATATTAACTTCCACTTAATCAGTACTTGATTATGATAAGAGAATTCATCTGGACTCGTTTAATCCTTCACCTTTTAGTAACCTTTGGGAATTTAATTACTGGCCATTCCTTAGCGAGTGATTAGTTGAAGCTCTACCTCATATGAACTGTTAAATAATCATTAGTTGATGTTAGTATTTAATGCTGCATTTCAATTTCAATTATGTATGAGGTGACGATTAAACGATAATCAGCAAATGATTGAACTTTTTGATTTAACTCTTTAATCATTAACTAAACAAAACAGATTATTTGGTGTTTAGCTTAGAATATGACAAAGTCTTCAGCATACTGTTTGATCTTGTTTTTGTCAGATATTTATTGAGAAAATGCATGGTGTCATGCTTGAATGGATCGTGTACCTGCATCTAATCACGTTTGTCTCTTTCTCAGTATTTTGTATTCACAGGTGTGCTGGCGATGGTCACCTGTGCCGTGTTCCTGCGGCTGAACTCTGTGCTGAAACTGGCGGTGCTGCTGGTGATGATTGCCATCTACTCCCTGCTGACCGAAGCTTTCTACACGTCGCTGTTTGTTCGTTACGACACCGTGCACCACAACACGGAGTGAGTGATTTCCAGGGTTGGGTCCTCTTTGGAGATCCATTCACCTTTTCACTTCTTCAGATTAAGTTCCATAGGATTTGCGGCTTTTCATGCTAGTGCAGCAAAATAAAACATGTCATATGATTTTGTTTATGTATTTTCCTTACCTTTCATCCCCCTGAAAGACCTAGAGTCACACATCTTCAAATGTGAAAAAAAAAAACTAATTTCACGGGGCTTGTCAGTGATAAAACGAGACATTTACTGTGAGACTGTACGAGGCCGCCCTGACAAAACCAAGGCAGAACTGTAAAAAAATAGACTTTGGATTCAAAGGTCTCCAAGCTGAAGATCGCCATTAGGTCACTGAAACGAGTTGGATTCAAATATTAAAACCCATCTAGAAAACATGTATATGGAAAAAAAAGAAAGAAAGGTAAGCCTTGGGAGAATAAAAAAGGACAGTGTATATTGAAGTCCTCTAAAATCGTAAAATTTCTGCTATAATTATTTGTTTATTTAAAAAATATTGATCAATTTATTACAATCTTAATTTTTGCTTGTTGCTTTTAAAAGACCATTATAAGCCGTCAAATGTTGTGTAAAAAGCAATTTTAGTCTTTCATACAATCATATTCAATAACTTATATACAGTGTGTTTCAAAGACAATTGTTTGTCAGCTTAAAAGTACCTTTAGAAAATAGCAGGTATTAAATATACTTTTCATTTGGCCCAAATTTCTGTATTTTTTGTAATATTCTAATATTAAGTTTTGTGTTTTACCTCTTAGTGGAAAAATGATCATAATTAGCAAAAAGTAACACTGGAAATCATCAATCTCTATGTAATTCTTCTATATAATGTGTTAAACTTTATTGAGTTACTGAAATGAACAAACTTTACAGTAATATTCTAAATTTATTAAATGTGTCTATAGATTTAGAATCATCCTCTGCAGTCTAGCTGATTATCTGATATTAATAACATCACATTTTATAAGCTGTTTATATTAAAAATGACATGACAAGGTAGAGAAGATGGTTTGCTTAAACGTCTCAAGTTGTTTCTCTTTCTAGAAGGAAAATCAATTTCAGCTGTCGTCACTCTGTGTCAACAAAGCCAAACAATGATTTACTATCATTGGAGGAAATTAGAGGAAAAATATGACAAATATTATATACAAAAATCAGAAATACATTTAATGAAATGCATTGAAATTTGGTCCATTTCCTAACAAAGAGGCAGTAAATGCAAATTTAAAATAGAACATTTATATCTGGTGTCTTCTACAAAGTCTCTAGGATGCTTTATAGATTTCAGCAACTTTGAGTCTAGCTGAATCCTGATCTATGACCTCACTAACATTGTTTTTGACATCTGTCTTTTTATTAAGTTTTCAAAAACTAGCCAGTCCACTCATTGAGGTATTGCGCACACTCACTTGGCAAACCTGTTGATTTTGGTATTGTGGTGACATAAATATAAAGTTGTCATCAGCATAGATGTGGTAAGAGATGCTATAACTGCATATGGACTTTAAATTAAAGGGGGCCAAGAATGGAGCCTTGAGGAACCCCTTGTAATGAGGTTTTGTTGACTTTCATATTTAGTTTTTGTTTGAAAACAAAGAAAAATTGGTATAATAATGCATTCAAATTATTCTATTCTTATTTCTTTCGGTACCCTGAGAAAGCCCTACATGCACATAGAAATAGTGTCAACTCCACACAGGAAGGTACCAGGACCCTCATACAGTTAAAAACAATCCTAATCATTGCACCAGTGTTTAAAACTATAACTGTGAATTTACATAAGCGCATTTATGGCCAACAACTTTAAAAAAGTTTTCATTTAAAACAATTAAATAAGTCTATTTGCATTATGTTTCCATTTTAAAGGAGGAAAACCTCTCTAGGCAGCAACAATGGAAGATTCATGATGCCAGCTCTGTTTTCATGTCTGAAATAAAAAGCTAAAATAAAACAGGATGGATCACGGCTATTGATGTTGTTCATTTAAATGATTCCTTTTCTTTTGCTTATCTTGTTTATTCCCAGTATCAATAAAAATAAAATCCTTCACCTCTCCGTCTATATTTCCCTCTGGATTATTAAAGTATGTCTGATTCTGATTCTGATATATTGGTTGTGCTTTGCCGTTATCGATCAATGTAGTTGAAATTGCATGCCACTTGGTGACCTGCCAATTTGTGTTGCGCTTCAAGCATGACATTAAATACAGCATAAAACCTTCACGGTAACCTCGATTGACTCAGTGATGCACAAAAACTCTAACAGCTTCAGCAGCCTCGTGTTTGTGTGGACACCACAGAGGGTGATCTGGGGTCTAAATTCCATTTTTTAGTCTCCTAACTAGCATAAAAACATACTTCAAACCGTGTATCACTGTCACAAAATGATCCTCTGCAGTGAAAACAAACCATGTGCTATTTCTCACTTGCTCTTAACTCTTGAAAATGCCTGGAGCAGCATCTCTACATCTCTCTGAGCTGATAATCCACAGTGAGCCTCTGAACAGCCTCTCAGTGTCGGAGATGAAAATAAACATGGTAGTCTGACGTTTTTCACAGGATTACGAGTCGCCTCTTGTGCATTTACATTTTGCTGCAGTTTACCTAAAGTGAGCAGGTTCCTTATCGAAGTTTTTCTCTGAAACTCTTTGAACTTTCTTAGGAGGCTCTCTTTTAATCTTATGGGAGATTAAGTTATATAAACATTTACGTTTTTATTTCCCTGTCATGAAATGGCGAACAGCATACAAACAAAAGAAAAACGTGATATTTGATATGCGTCATGAAGGAAAATTTGCCTTTTTGCCTATTATTTCTGTCCTTTTCTGCATCAGTGTAATAGAAAACAGAATAAGCAAAGAAACACGTTGAAGCAGCTTCTTCTTTTCTTCTTGTTCCATCAGAAACTTCTTGGGAACCAAAGAGACATCTTTGCTCCTGATGGCCATGTTCCTTCTTGCCGTGTTTTACCACGGTCAGCAGGTAAGGCTTTCGCTGAACTTAAACAAGTATCACCTTAATGATTGTTCATATAGCTGCACATGCTTCCTATTTCTGATGATTAAATGTGTTTTTCAGCTCTGTTTTGGTTTAAAGGTAAAGATCCTTTGTTTCAAAGAAGGTCATTGTTGTACCTCCTTCACACTTGGTTAATTCTCCACTACAAGGAAATAAATGAGGCACAGCTTAATGGTTCTTCCAGGGTCTTCTGGGCCATATTGAGGGACAGCGGGGGGCTCTTCATCACACATGGTATAGTGAATAGGCTGTGGAGGGTTTTTTGAGCATTAACCAAACTAATCATCATCGTGGCAGCATATCCCTGGTGTTTGGCTTGCACGCGCAGCCACAGCTCTGTCTGTGAGAATTCTTGGCTACATGATACCTGTGATGGTGATATGTCATGCTCTAAGAGTGGGAGGAGGCTGATTCGGTGCAGGACAGGGTGTGGCAAAGGAGATGATTGCATAGAACAGCGATTAGGCGAGCACTTTAAGCGCAGCATCGTAAGCGCCTTTACACGCAGGCACCCGTGACATTTCTCCGTTTATTTCCTGTGTTTTTTTTTTTTTAAAGTCTGTGTTTACGCTTCTTGTGGGATTTCACTCAGAAACGCCGTCATATCTGTGTTGCCAAAAGCAGGTGGAGGTAACGTCAAAGTTTGTATGGCTGAAGCAAGGCTAGGCTAAAGATTCTCCTAAAACGATTGTAGATCTTGAGCTTTTTGGCACGTTTGCAGTGACAGAAACTGTGAGAACCTGGCCTGAGGGCACTCTCAACCAGCTGCAGCACACAAACAGCGTTTTATCCTACATCAGCCACGGTACCCCTGCAGGGCGATAGACCCCTGCTGAGAGTTTGTACATCATATGCTACAATCCATCTAACGTTAAGTACAATATCAAATTGCACATTTCTGTAAGCAAAGCCTCAAAATCATCGCACAAAAGCACCTTTTTTACCTCAGTACATGAAGAACGGACTAATCAATGTAGCATGGCTCATATCACTCTCGAAGGGACTGATATCAAAGTCCTCAGACTCTGACACGGACGTTTTTATCTTTTTCATGCTCTAAACTGAAAACAAAAGCTGTACATATGTTTATTGTTTGTTGTTTTTTGTGTGTACTCTAAGCCGGAGTATGGCCTAAAAGGGAATTTCACCACAGTAACACGCGGTGACAATAAAGAATCTTGACTCTTGTACAGACACGGTTAGTGCAAAGCAGCAAATGCAGGTCTATGCTAACCTCAAAAGAAACCTTGGATGACCTCAAAGATGACGGCACTCCTGAGAGCTCAAAACTCAGCCCGAGTCAGGTAGAAATGTGGACGACGACTCCCAGCAGGTGTGGTGGAGGATCTACCACCTTACAAAGGTAACTCACCAACGTGGATCCCTGGCTATAGCAGAAAAACTCACCACTTCTTTGCCCACTTTGAGATATCGAGGACTGCCACTCAATCCCTCAACACACTCAATATTAAAGGGATCAGCAGGTGAGGCATGCACTAAAGGCTGTCAACCCCAGGGAAACACAGGCCCAGACAGAGTAATGGGCAAAGTGCTCCATGTTTGTGCAGACCAGTACACAGGAGTCCTGACCGGGATGATCAACACCCGCCTGCAGCTGGCTGTGGTTCTGTCTTGCCTGAAGGCAGCCACCATCGTCCCGGTCCCCAAGAACTCAGCCATTATGGACCTGAATCACTACAGACCGGTGGCTCTAACATCTGTGGTCATGAAGTGCTCCAGCAGCTCAAAGCCTGCTAGAGCAGAACTTTGACCCACACCAAATGCCTACAGAGAAAACCAGTCCACAGGGGCTTCGTTCTCACCACTCCCCACACGGCCGAACCAACTTGGAGCTGCAAGGAAATTATGTCAGGTTGTTGTTTGTGGATTACAGCTTGGTGTCCAGCACCATCCTCCCTGACATCCAGGTGACATCCAGGTGAAGGATGCAGAACTTGCTCCGCTGTCAATTAATGAGGCTCATGTGGAGAGGGGGACTTCCTCCAAGTTCCTGGAGGCGTCACCTGGACAGCCAACACCTCAGCGCTTATCAAAAAGGCCCCGCAGAGAGAATTGGAGTCTGTGCTAGGCTGACAGGAGAGCTCAACAAGGACTGCAGCAAAGCTCATCAGCAGCCTCTGCACCGGCTAGAAGACCTCACCAGCTCGCACGTTTGACACCGGACACGACTCTTCAGCCTTCCCATGTCAAGGACTCGGTTATGGTCCTTTAAATATCAGCCCAACAGACGGAAGAAGTTTTTATCTTTGGAATGTCAGATCCCTGATCTCTATTTATGTTTGTTTTTCTTTTTGTGTAATGTGTATTGTTTTTATATCTTTTATAATTTTTCCACTGCATTTCTTTTTCTCTTCTACACTCCTTGCATGCACCTGACAATGGCAGTGGCCATAGTTTCATCCGTGCTCTTGTGTGATGACAATGAAAGCATTGTGATTCTGATTCTGCCTTCTCCACTCAGTCATTAATTTCTGCAGCTCACATTTGAAGTATTGTTAGAAACAGAGAGGGGAGAAAGCAAATCAGACGTGGAATAACTGCTTAAAATTGCAATACCGCCGTTGTTGTTCCCATCTGCCAAAGTGGACATCCATGTCACCCTCTCTCATTTTTAAAACCAAGAAAACCTGCACCAAGAAAATATAAAAAAAAAAAATAAATAAATAAAAAAAAAAATATATATATATATATATATATATATATATATATATATATATATATATATATATATATATATATATATGTGTGTATGTATGTATGTAGGGTCGGTTTTCAAGCATTTGAGCTGAGAAACTTAATCCCCTGACCATGATGCATAAAGAAGTGATTACATAGTAAGTAATGGTTTAATTAAGCTGCAGATAGTAAACGAATTAATTTGTCTTTGTGAACTTGACTGATCAGTCGATCCGGTTTCATCAGTTTCACGCGGTTCTCTGCAGTCTGTTGCTTAATGACCGAAGTAGTTTTTTTTGTATTTTTGTCAGACCTTAAGCAGCATTCATTTTTGCTACCCTACACAACGACAAGTTCTTTTTGAAATTCAGCTTCCTGGGGGCTGCACAGTCACTGTTACCTAACTAAATTAAAGCCAGTCAATTTATTTTCCTTGCCGACAAACATCTCCTACTGTGCTGCGCCTAATTGGAAGAAGAAAAAAAAAGCTTAATCATGGCACAAATGAGTAGATTTACTAGACCATTAAATTAAAAAGCATAAAGTCATCTAACATACTTTTTTAACAATTAAAAGTTGAAACATTATATCAGTGATGATTTATTTCTCAGTCTCTGTGTTCCCTGGTGCAGATGGCTGAGTCATACACAAGTATAGTTAAATTAAAAATGTAACTATAGGCCTCGGTCAGCACAAATGTAAAACTGTTAAGTACCCAATTACAGGTGTTTTAATTAATCAGGAAATAATTGAACGTTTCATTTATTTAATAATTCAGCTCAGAAAGAGGAACTCCTGTATTGAACAGATCCCTTTTGATGATTCTGCTTCACAGACGAGAAAAATGCAACATTTAGTTTTCAGAAAATTATGCAATTGTGTCAGATCAGTTAAAAAAAGGATTTCCAATACAGAAATGTCAGCCACTAAAAGGTTACGCCAGTATTTCTGCACAGCACTTGGTCGGGGTTCCTTTAGTACGAATTGCTGCATCAATGTGGCGAAGCACGAAGGGAATCAGTTCAGCTCGTCCGCCTTGTTGGGTCTGGTGTCTCTCGTTTTTATCGTCAGTCTGTGGGGTTAGGTCAGGTCACTTTGCATGGCAATAAAACACAGAGATACATTAGTCATAAAACCAGGTTGTGGTTCTTTTGGCCGTGTGGACAGGAGCCGAATCTGATGGAAAATGAAAGATGCAGTTTAGTTTGTTAGTGTATTTAACAGGTGAGCTAAAAATATAGATAAAATCATACAGCAAGACGCATTCCATGTCCATGAACCCTGTTAACAATCACTGTACAGAGTCACATAACATTACCGCAACAGAACATGACCAAATACTATAATTACGCTTTTAATTTCCAGCATTTACAAGCATACGCTGTACCTCCGGCTCTGAGAGAAATGCTTGCCGGGCGTCACCACTCTCCAAACTAACACAAACAGCTCACCCTGTTCACGGGCAAACGTTACATCGAGTCCTTTTTAGCAATCATTCCTCAGGTGCCCGTTCATTCTGGCACTTGTGTGACATTCAGTCATTGCGCTTATTTGCCGCCGAAAACACGCTAGCTGCAACATCTCTGAAAATGTGCAGTTATGGAGACATTTCCTCATTCTGGCCAGCCAGTAAACACGGCATGTCAGACTGGAAAGTATCGGGTAGAGCCCGATTTCCAAGGGACTAACGGGGTCTGGCAACCGCCATCTTGATTGTTATGGTTACAGAAAAGCGCTGCTGCATTATGGGTAATTTTGCCACTAAGAGTGACGCGTCGTAAACTCCCGCCTCCCGCGCTGCAATTGTTGCAGAAAGTTTAGGCCGGAGAGTCGAGGCCTGCCCAGACTGGTGAGCCATGTTTACACCGTAGGTCAGTCTGACGTTTGATCAGTGGCTATCCATACACACCATGGCTGTCCTACCGGCGTCTAGCTACCCCCACCACTTAGCTTTGCTTTGGTAGGGTGGAGATAACTTCTTTCTGAGCGCTTCATGGTGTGAAAGGATGTATTTTTTGCTCAGTCAGCATCGTTTTCACTATAAACTGTTGCTGCATCGATGTGCTTCTGAGTACCACTTAGTAACCTTTAACTATTGTTAATGGCTACTAAGTTTTGATGCTTTGACAGCAATCCAGAATGGTCCGAGTCCACATCTTGATGCAATGAAAAATAGATTTTAACCTCCACCGTAGTGAACAGTAAACTGACCTTATTTAAACTTTGAACTTAAAAAAAAAAAAAAAAAACATTATTTAATGTTCCTTCCTGCTCACATTGAAAAATGTAGAGGAATTAAACTTTTGAAAAACCGCAGAGGCATCTAAAGAGAAATGAAAGCTAAGCATTCAATTATCAGAAAGCTTAAAGTAAAGCAGCCGAGAATGGATCTTAAGACTCTCATCCTAAATCTTAACTCCAGTATAAATACCTCTGCAAATTTCCTTCTCCTCCATGTCTCCAGAGCCACCTTCTAATTCTAGCCATCCTTTTCCTCAGAAAAATGTAGGACTGTGTCGCCGACAGAGGACACAGCTTCTAATGACATTCGTGTCTCTGCATCTCAGAGCAAGTTAAAGCAAATCTGACCTCGCCGGCTTTTGGTTTTTAGTTTTCTAATGCTTCATTTGCCACAATCAGTTATGGGGATTGACTGTGTGGGTTGATTTACACGCACTGATCAGACGGTCTTTCTCCTGGTCGGAACGATTTTACCACATACAACTGCAAGGATTTTATAAACAAGAGGAGGTTGCACACTTTGGAAATTTCCAAAAATGCACACAAGATCAATATTTTACATACAACCTCCAATGTACATATACTGCCCTACTAGTTTTCAGCAAATGGCACCTGGATCTGTGCTTTTTGTTGCCGTCAATAAGCTTCTAGCATCGTTCTGACTGGACGTTTCACTGCTCATTTGGGAAGAATTGGTAGAAATCAGCTAAACTGCTGGGTGTCCTGGCATGAACCCAACCGTGAAGCCTAGTCAAAACATTTCCTGTAGGATTAAGGTCAGGACCCTTCAACAAGCTTCATGGTAACACCAGTCTACTATAGCCAATTAACTAGAGGTGCATGGTAGCACAGTAAGTAGCACTGTTGCTTTGCAAGAAGGTCCTGGGTTTGAATCCTAACCTGCGAACTGGCTGCATGGAGTTTGCATGTTCTCCCAGGACATGAGTGGGTATCCCAGGGTACTCCGGCTTCCTCCCTCAGTCCTAAAACATGCCTGGTAGTTTAATAGGTCTCTCTGAGTTATCTTGAGGGTGTGTGTCTTTTCATGTTTGTCCTATGCATCTTTGTGTTGCCCTGAGATGAACTGCCGACTTTTCCAGGGTGTACCCCACCTCTTGCTCAATGGCCACTGGGGTTAGACACCAGACCACCACCTAGAACTACCTATCTAACCTAGCAGGTAAAGAATTTGAAACTATTTTATTCCATCCACCTTCTTCTACTGCACCCGTATCACCGGCAGCAGACTGGCCCCCAGCATGATGCTCCCACCACCATGCTTGACAGTAAACTGTTCTTAAGTCTGTTGCTTTTCTGAAAAACCTTTCCTGTCATCGTTGCAGGTGTTCTTTCTCGGGGTATTTTGGCTTGTTCATCTGGGAAGTTTCTTAAAGGGGCCCGTCAGAGCAGGGGTCTCTTTCTCGGTCAGCATCGTTTGAGCCGTGGTGGTTCCTGGATTCCTGCTGAACATCCCAACCAGTTTCCTGTTGTCAGACTGCTTGGTTAGGATGATGAAAACTTTAAAATCATTTTGCTCCAACAGGACTAAGATTCCAGACTGATGTCAGCGTCTGGAGCGGCCCTCCTTCTATCCTTTCAAACATAAACGTTTGTTTTTTTACCTGCAGTTCTTTATTCTATACTCATTCCATCCTGGAAAGAGAAAGGTTCAGAACTTAAGATTAAATGTCAATGTTACTGTGACATCTGTGCTGCTGTAGAGCAGATGTGAACTTCCTGTCAGTTTTATCTGCAGACAGTCCCTAAAATGTTTTAGAAATATCAGAAGCAGACCTCCATATGGTCTGGACTCCGGTCGGGTTCTGAACCCATTGAAACAAATTGAAGCAAACTATGGGGGCTAGATGTGATGCATAAAAGTAGAAAAATCATTGGATTTGGTAATTTGTGCGTTTTATATAACCGATGTCCAAATATCAGTGTGCCCCAGGAGTGCACCCTCACACTGACGCTCACAGTGAAAGATCAGCGGAAGAGAGCATGTGTTGTCTGCCTGTCTGTCTGTTCAGCCTTATCCAGACATTGGATTTGGACTTTTGTACATAAAGTCCGGGAACCATTGATCTTGATCCTTGCGATCCTTGATCCTTCATGGTCTTCCTTTATATAAGTGTAATTTCTTAATAATAGTTGATTTCCCAGGGACGGGTTTTGGAAATCAATCAACAAGCCTGACGTTCATCCAGACTTAGATCCACGAGGCATTAGATTAGCTGTAAGTACATCAGCGTCCATCACATTTTATAAAGCATGTCTTTTTCGCTCTTCATACAGTAGCACAATTATATTTGGACGACACACATTAGGCCGTAAAGACTTGAGGAACGGAGACGCCGTCTGTCGTCCTTGCCGGGTGTGTTTGACATAAATGTGACAGAAGACGACTTGATTTCACATCGCGGACAGGAACCGAAGCACAAACAGCCCCTGGTCCACAGCGTAGGGCTGAAGCACGACGTGAGCCGTTTTCTTTCAGATGGAGTCAGGGTCCGCAGCCCGGAGGAAACTGTTATCGCCCCGCTGCTTTCATGCTCTCTCTATGGCAACCTTTGATCATGTAGTTCAGCCGCTCAGCGTCGGTTTGAGGCGGTGGGGAGGGAGATGTAATTGAAGGTCTTTTGTAGCCTGGTGAAAGTAGAAAGCAGCCGTATTTGAAGTCATCCAGCGGCATACAGTATCGATTTTCTCTGGGTCAATTTGATCACTTGTTTGTCAAGCTAGAGACAATGAGTGCTCACAGCACGAGCCCTTTGGCACTTACAGCTCTGAAAAGGTGTTGCATCAGGCAGAGCAACAAAGTGCATATGAAAGAGACGGTCTGCTCTTGGTGGGAAGGTTCACTTTGCAGAATTTGACCCGACTTTTTCCGTTCAAACGGTTCGACGACGGATGTAGGACGCTCAGATTCGGTTAAATAGATTTGTGGTGACAACCTTTTGCACCTCCTCTGGCTTTTCCGACAGCTTGCACTATTTGAGGCTCTGAAGAGCAATATTTTTCATGAACCGCATTCTCATTTAGCAGGTGACAGATCGGCTCTGCAGGGTGGAGCCTCGGCATGCACCTTTTCTTTCCATGTTTGCCGTGCTATCAGCCAAACAGCTCCCTCTGTCCCATCTTCCCTGCTTAAGACACCCAGGATTAGGTGCATTCGCAAACACATTTTGTCATTTAGGCAGTGCTTCGGTGTGGATGCAGCGTTTTGGGAGAACGCGTGGATAAATTTCAAAATGTCGGCTTCATTTTTCCATATGTATGCGAACCGCATAATATCTTAAATGATAATGCTGTACCTTGGCCTCTCTATGTAACCTACACGCTCCTCAGTCTCCAAAATAATGTCAAAGATGGCAGCGTCCAGTGGTGCAGCTTTGTTATGCTCACTGGTAGCCTCCTCAGACTCGGGCTAAACGGCGTGTCCTGCCCGCCCACACAAAGATCACGTTGAACATGTAAATATTTGTCTCATGCATCACCATGGTGCTGTGTGTTTTTTTCACATAAGTTGTCTGCACATGCCCTTTGTTGGGTTTTTTTGCATATTTCTTTGGCATGTGTCACAGCGCCACCAATGGGACCGGCATACCTACTACAGCCTTTTCAGTTGTGCCGTGTACTCTCGAGTGGACGCACATTTTTTTCTTAATCATTTATCAAAGTTTAATGTAAGTCTCTGTGTAGACAAGGCCTTAGGCTCGCTAAAAGTCCTCCTCACTACGGCTAACATTTTTTCACTTTAGGAGATCCCGTAAGATACTTTGTGAATAACTTTTTTCTTGCAGAGGTAAAATTCTAAGAAGCATCTTAAAATTCAGGAAATTCAAAGATTTTTTTCCTATAATTACGTCACTGAGAGCTACTTTTAGTCTTAGGATTCCTTGTGAACACAGGCACTGATTTTTATTTTCTGCAAAGAAAAGAAAATTACTTATCAACCTTTTCCCCAGTTTTCGTAAGAGTTGTGCTGTTTTAAACTGTTCTTTTTTTACACTGATGTGTAAACAACTTTATTTTGTTAAACGTTTCTGTTTTTATTTCTCTTTTTTGCCCATCACAGACAGACACACATACATCGGTAAATATCGGTTATTGGACATAACAGCAATATTAATATTTGATATCGTTATCGGCCTAAGTTTTCATATTGGTGCATCCCAAATTAAAACTATGGCAAAAATGCCAATTTTGTTAAAATGAATAAAATCCAATCAGGTTTGATTGTAGCTGCTTCGACAGGCAGAATGAGATTTTCTGCTGATTAAGACTTAATGATTAATAAAAATCATTCATAAAATCATGCTCTCAAAATAAATCAATACTGCTATCGCCATGAGCGTCATTCAAACCCTGCAGTTAGAGCCCTTTAAGCTGTTGTTGCAGAAAATATGCTGAACTGTTGATTCTGAAAAGGATGCATGAAGAAAATGTTAAAACGCCACTAGGTGCCTTGTTCAAAGGACACTTGAGGGATCTTGTTTGATTTTGTGAGGTAAATAGGAGCCAATTAAAGTCTTTGCCTCCACAACCCAGTTCATTTAAGGACTCTACGTCTGATTTGCTGCTTGGTAAATGTCAGACTTGTTTATAATATCTTGAGGACCACATATTTAACTCATTGTATGCTCTCCCTAGCCTATGGTGTTCAGCTTTTCTTCAATGTCACACAATTTATTGCTTAATGATGGAGAAACTATCTGGCATCAGATGTCCAAGCAATCAAGACAGCAAATCATCTCCATTCAACCTTGAACAACTGACCGTGGTATAAGGCTGGGGGTGTAGTGTGTGTGGTGCAGTCGTAATGGATTTAAGTCTATCCTATTTGTGCCTTTAAGGCCAAATGAATTGTAGATTTGGTTGGTTTGAGTACAATCAAGGTAAAGGAAACCTGCTGAAGATCCAGGAGGTTTTCCACATATATTCCAGTTGTTGCATTCATGTCTGCAATGGTTGCATCTTGGGTTCTTAAAGGTTCTTAAAGGGAATGACACCATTTAACTCCAGGCTACGTAACAGGTCGATGACAGAACCCATCAAGTGATAATTGCCACTTTTATACATTTATTATTAAATATCTTACCTTGCGGTGTCCAAAGCGTTGTTTCCATGGCTGCTCTTTGCTAACTGGTAACTATGGGTCTTTAATTTGTCAAATAATGACCTTGAAGTTAAGATTGCCTCCAAGACATCATCCTGTTAGATGTATGGCTCCTTTTTCCTTAAAGGTCTGTGCTACAAAGTCAGAAATTCAGAAATGTAGCAGCTAGGCAAATGGCAAACATCAGTGGGAGGCTGAAGTTTCTTTCTGGAGCGCAGCAGATGGTTGTGACCAGATGGGAGTGGGTTTTGCTGATACCAAATATGACAGGAATTTATTTGTATCTTAAATACACCAGCAATTACATTTTTTTTATAAAGAAAACAGTAGAAAAGCCTATTTCTGGTTACAATAAATTTTAAATATCAACTAAATAAAGCCTTTTTAATTGGCAAAGCAACAGGGTTTAGATACAAAGCAGCCATTTTGGGATAGGGCTGTCTCTTCCCAATTACTGGTATCCCTGGTGTCGTGTGCTAAAGATTTAGGCCTGGGGACTGAGACGGCCATGGTAAAAGTTGCTCTGCTGACATGGCTCCATGTCATTATCCTGGCACCTTTTCTCCTAGATGAATACTTAAATTACTTAAATTAATAGTCACTGAGAGCTAATGCTACTGCTACAGAAGTATTGATTTCTACATTAGGGTTTTTAATTGACCTTCAGCAGGAGGTGCATGGTTGTAGAGGATGCTGTATTGAACCACACCTGCGTTGATGCTGAATTTAGTGGATGATTGTTATCAGAAGCAGAATTTTCTAGAAATGCCTCAGAAACGGTGCCCTTGGTTCTGCTGCACCTACCGTGGACTCAATGCAAAATTATTGAATTTGATACTGATACTAATAATTATACTCAGTACCTTTCTTTAACACAGAGTTTCCATCTCATAAAAAGCAGAAGATATTATCAGTTACTGTAGTAAAATATTTAATTTCCATAGAAAGGGCAAAACCAACAAGTAAAGTGCAACTTAACTATCATTTAGGCCAAGATTAATTTTTATATAGTTAATTTCAAACATGCATTGACACTACCATACATAAAGGTCCAGAAATGGTGGCTAAAACTTAAACAGAGGAGAAGTGGAGGGGTTGCACTGGTTCTTCCTTCACTCGAGGGTTTAGTCGCGGATGGGTCCATCTGGTCTCAAATATTATCAAAATCTCAAGGCTGCATTTTTAGGTCCCTTTGAAACCTTGTGGAGAAGGTAAAATATTTATTCTGGGGTGCAATAGAATAAAGGTAAGAACAGATTTGTATTTAGGTGTAACAAATTCTTTTAAATTTACATTTTTGATCAATTTTCACAACGAAAAAGCCCTAAAACCGGATATGTGACTAGCTATTTTAATTTATTTAAAATGTTGTCAAATGTAGTGAACTAAAACTATAAATGACACAATTGTGACTAAAACTGAATTAAAAGGTGCTGTCAGAACTGACACTGCAGAGCAGACATCAAAGACTCAGTGGTGGACAGAAGCCAAACTTGCACAGGATTTTACACGAGGAAACAGGCTGGAACTACTCTACAGCACAGTGTCTTCAGCCAATCTGTTAAGCAAAGACTAAATAGAGATTTGCAAACAAAAGATGGCTCAGAGGGTTATTACAGATAGAATTAGAAACAGGAAGGGACTTACTGAAGGCGAGTTAAAATTGAAAACTTTCAGAACTTTAAACATGTCATGATAACTCACATGTTTAAAGTAGTTGTGGTTAATCACAATATTCCTGAGTGATCTATATTTAAAAAAAAATCACTAAATAGAGGAGGTGCGCTCACATTTCATCTTTTTAACACCTACTCTGCAGCCCTGGCTTCTCTTCCTGGGCGTTTCTCAGCTTTTCACTCCTGGGGACAAAAAAATGAACGTGGGATTGTTGGGGACATGTTTGGATGGTCAGGAAACAATCATCCAACCACTGAGCTGAATGGAGGTCAGGGCCAGTGAGTCACATGTCCTAACTGCTCTATTAGTGACTTTAATGCTGCAAATAGGTTAGTGTGATTGATCTGACTACAGCTTATAAAATAATATATACATATAAAAAAAAGCTTATATAATAAGCATATTATTTCCAAACATGTTCAGGACTGAAAAAACCTTTGGGATGAGAGGCAAAATGTCTGCAAGAAACAAGAAAGAAGTGCAGTTGCCTTCTGTGTAAGCACTTCCAAACGTCATGTCCTGGACGACTGAGAATCTACACCAGCATATCTATAAAGAACACACTGTTGCTGTTCTGAAGAGTCCGAATAGAAATCCCCTGCAGAGCCTGAGCTAACAATCATCTGACTAAAGCCCTCTTTTCAGTGGACACTAATCTATTTACTCACCTTCAAACTGGTTTCATGTTAATTGGAAAGAAAAAAGAAAACAAGGCTAAAACTTCTGTTACCCAATTAGGCAAATACTTGCTACAACTGTTAATCAGAAAGCCCCAAAAGAGTAGCAGAAATCCCTTTTGTGCTTATTGTCCAGCCCTAGAAATAATTTTTCAACTTCGCTGATTACTTTTTTTTAATACCTCCCTTCTGCGGGCATAAACTATGGCTTCACTTGTTTGGCTCTGATTTATTCACATGACTTTGTATTAATTGTTCGTTCAAAAAAAGCTAATTGAGTTGCCTAATAAAATACTTTAGCTGCACATTTGATTGATTGGATAGGCTTGTACAGCAAAGATGATTAAATATTTTCATTTTCATTTATATATATATATATATATATATATATATATATATATATATATATATATATATATATATATATATATATAATAATAGCAATTTTAAATTGGTATCTGCTATTATGCAGATGATCTTCAGATTTATCTGTCTGTAAAACCTGGTAACTGTGGCATTCAGCACTCCCTTCTTGATTGTATCTCTGAAGTAGAACATTGGTTAAACCAGAATTTGTCATTTGTAGATGAATAAAAGAGCAAATGCATCTTTTATTCATCTTAGTCAGAGGGCCATCATTAACGTCAGTGCTCTGAAATTGCAATTGGAACAAGATGTGGCTGCACGTTTTTTAAGTGACACCTCCAGACTCAAGCACATCACTCCGTTTTGTCCTTTCTCCACTGGCTTATCTTATCTACCTTAGACTACATTTGAAACTTTAAATTTTTGTTTTTAAAGCTCTTAATGTTTTGGTCCCGCTCCACATTTCTGATGTATTGAGTCGATCAACCCAGCTCTTCTTGGACTTTCCCAGAACTAAATAGAAACATTGGGGTAACCGGGCCTTCTCCATCACGGCACCCAGACTCTAGAACCAGCTCCCTCTGGGTCTCCACTCTGTCATTGGCCTTTTTAAATCCATACTTAAGATGTTTCTTTTGTTTGTTTGTTTGTTTGTTTGTTTTCAGAAAAACCTTTAATACTCAGCAGCATCGTGGCCTTGTATTCAAGATGGCTAACTTTTATTTATTATTTTATTTGTTTTATATTTTTCTGAATGAGTTGGGTGCCTGAGTGGGTGTTGTAAAGGGATACATATGAATGAATAAATGAAATAAATGATATTGTCCACAATCTCAAAAAAAAGAGGGAACTTCAGTGTCGTCAGCCTGCTGGCATGTTCGGCCATATTTTCTGCCCATCCTCACTGATTGGACATGGAAATGCTGCCCTGGGTGGTGAGCCGTTTAAAACATTGACACTGTCCAGAACTTAACACGCCTCCATATTCACCTGAGTTACATTTACAAAGCACCTTGATCCTTTTAACTGCGTAGTCTCGGAATGCAGTACAAAAGGAAAGCAAAATTTCAGACTTAATTTCTAACTAATGGAAAAGTTTTTAGTCAGCTTGGATTCATCTTTCCATTCAGATTATTTCTATCCAGATATTTCATTGCTTTCAATTAGTGGATGCTTTTTAGCTGACAGGTTTACAGTTGGGCCTGTAGAGCTTGGACTCTGCTTTAGGTCATAAATAGTGAGAGTTCATTCACTGTAGAGCAAAGCTTATTGATTTTTCAGACCATAAGGCACACCAGATTATAAGGCGCACCATCAATTTTTTAGAAAACTTAAGGATTTTAAGTGCGCCTTATAGTCTGAAAAATGCGGTAAATTCCTTTACCCATAAAGGCATATTCTTTTGCTTTTCTGGCAGCAGTTTGTCACTTCTTGTGCATAAATGTGGGTTTTATCTCAAATCTAAGGTTTTTGGGTTTCGGTTTAGCATTCATGGTTTCCAACCTAACTGATCCCAAATCAAGAAAGACCCCGACAGAATCTGTATTTTAATTTATCTTTTATGTTTGTGTCTTCAGCTGGAGTACACGGCCCGGCTTGACTTTCTGTGGCGTGTCCAGGCTAAAGAGGAGATCAACGAGATGAAGGAGCTGCGAGAACACAATGAGAACATGCTGAGGAACATCCTTCCCAGCCACGTGGCCCGGCACTTCCTGGAGAAGGACCGGGACAATGAGGTCTGAACATAAAACAACAAAATAAAACAAAAAAAAGGAAAAAAGAGCGAATTAGTTAACCCATTTAACTAGAATGAGTTAAATCTTAGGAAGCATTTGGCTCTGTGGGAAAATTAAAGTCTTGTAACTAAATCCATTTTCCTAGCCCCGATTGCACATCAACAAGTTCAAATCACTTATATCACATTCACTCTTAAATCTTCACCTGAAGCAGATTTTTGTAAAGCTTTGTGACAGTTTAGTACGTTTTCTGTTTCCTAACAGCTCTCTGATGGTCTCACAGCAGCATCTGAGCAGGTTGACCTCTGACCTTTGGTCAGGCCAAACAGTAACAGAGTTTTTTCAGTCATTTTGCTGTATATTAGCTGCTGTGTTTGGGATCATTGTATTGCTCGAGCTGCAGCTGTGAGAGAGATGTTGGCAAATGAAGCAACACTCCTCATCCCTCCACCACTGGGCCGGACAGTCAGTGTGAGTTATTTTTGCATCAAAGCCAAACAGCTCTAGCTTGGTTTAATCTTGCTAAACAACACGTTTTAACACGTCTTGTGGTTCATTCAAATAAAGCTTTCCCAATCTAAGTCATGCTGCCAAAGTGGTTAAAGAGAGAAGTTTTCCCATTCAGTGGTTCTGAGCCACAGTTGTTAGGTCTCGTCTTGTCGTGAGCTTCAATATTTAACATGGTAACAGAGAAAAAACATGCTAACAGTAGGACTTATGTTAGAGCTCTTGTTGTTTTTTTTGGTTTAAATCTCCTAACATTACACGCACTGACCCTGTGGGGGAAATTTGCATCCAGTTCTGGGAAAATGTCTTGGTCATAACCCTTTTCAGACTGATGGGAAGCACCAGTTGCATCTTTAAAGGTGCATAGCCACGTAATTTAACATTTTATTTTATTTTATACGGCATTATCTCACTCTGGTTGCATACAAAGTTTTTATGAAAGATAATTACATCCTGCTGGCGTATTAGTTATTTTGGCGTTTTAAGCTTTGTTTTTGCTCAATTTGTTAGTAAATAAAGGCCTTCGTGTGTATTTATGATAACAATGGAAGTATGGCACTGCGTATGTGCAAGAAGCAGCTAACGGCTATTAGCATCTCCCCGTGAACCATGAGATAATGAGGAAAGGTCCAAGATCCAGTGGAAAAAAAGGCACAAACTATTATTCCAAGAGGGAAAAGACTGGAATGTTGCTGGGAATACAGTCTGAACGTTGGTGTTCGCTAAAGCTGCCGAGGCTCAGATGTGACCGCAGAGTTGACTGAGTAAACGTCCTTATTAATACTGTGATAAAAGTGATAGCAATGAGCTTCTTAGCCTCTGCAGTCTGAAGCAAAAACAACATTATTAATAGATCGACTGATTGATGCTGTGTCCCTGTTTCCATTTATGAATGGGAATTTTCTTCTTTATGTTCTGCTACGAGGCTCTTAAAGTTGCTGTAGAACGGTTTATTTAATTAATAACGGTTGGTCTTCGATCACGGCGAGCTGCCGCTTTACAGCGAGGCCTTGCAGAGGGTCAGGCTCGGTACGGTATTATTGATTAGTGATTTATTGGTCATCTGGCTTTCTGATAGTTCTGAGGTACTGCCAGTAGATAGCGCCACATCTATTTATATTTGCTCATCGCACGCAGTGCTGGGGTTCTATTTAGGCCCAAAAACACTATCTGGATGAACGCGTGGTGTATATATTTTTATTTTATCATGATCAACTGGATTTCAGACGTATTGGTATAGGCACATAACGTGGCTATATACCTTTAAGGTCATTACTAACTGCCGAAGTTGGATAAATGTGTTTGATGGGCAGTACCTGGCAGATACTGTCCCTGTTAATTCCTCTAGAAGCAGCCAGGGCGTACATGGTTATTCAGCTTTCTTCCAATGTGGCTTCATCCTTGTTTAACATCATAACACTTATGAATCAAGTGTCTGTTACATGCAACAGTGAATGCTTCTCCCCCTGAGTTTTTTTATTTTCCTGTTGCCGTTAGACTTGTGCAGCCAGGAGGGCACGGTTTATTCAACGTCCCCTTAAAGGCAGGGTATAAAGCTGCAAGAGGAGCTGGTTTCATGGCCGTTTGGCATCAGGTGTGCTGCAGGAGCTTGGTGAAGGCTTGGTTTGAGTTAGGAAGAAAACTGAAGATTGGTTCCTAGATAGAAGTATTTTCTTTAAAATTTAGAACCAGTTACAGGCCATATGAGTTATATTATGCCCCAATACTAAAACAGAAGTACTAAACAGCCGGGCAGGAATTTTCCACATGTATAATCCTCCCACTTCCACATGACTATAAGCCAAACTTCATCAGCACATTAATGGCATCATGGCTACCCTGGATCAAGACTGAAGCAGCCAGAATGTCTAAACGTCAACATTTTGGCTCATTTCACTGAAAATTGGCCATGTCCTGTCACAGTTCTGTATGGAGCGGCACCTTTCCTTTAACGCGTGCATCCTAAATTAAAACTCCGCATTCAACTCAGTTCTTTTCTCCCAGCCCACTGAATCTGCTGAGCTTTGGTTTTTCCCGCCTGCAGAGAACAGTCTGTATAATTGCTTTTCAAAGACTGAACGGAGAGAGAATTGGCGGGGCGGCTCGCTCAGGCGGAAAACTTTGCTGTGATTTGACGTTAATGACATGTTGTCAGCGAGCAGCAGAGAGCGCAGTGAGTTGTATCTCAGTGATGGAGCCGCCCTCAAATCTGCAAGGAGTCAAACTTGACAGACTTTCTCTTTTTGTTCCTTTCTGCGGCCTGGGTGCCGTTAATGCTTTGAATAAAGCCGCTCCATGTTTAACATTTTGAATCAGCACATACTGAATCCTGCAATGCCCTAAACCTGCTCCCCCTCTACTCTTATCAACGCCCATAAGGATGAACAGACAGCCGTGATCAGAGGTTTATGTACAATTTAATCTTTTTTTCCTGGGCAATTTTTCAGAGAATCTGAGTCATAAAGGTAACATTTTTCTTTCATTCATGGTTTTGGTTGGAAGAAGGTCACCAGGAGACTGAGACGGTTAATCCAGAGCCGTAACTTTAATCTGCTGTAGCCAATGACGGGTGGACTTGTCTTGTGTTTTGGGTCGCGGTCCTGCTGGAACGTCCCGTGAACAACTTTCAGCCCAATGAGTGCAAACTCTGCTTCACTGTTTGCTGTGTTCATCTTGGTGTTGACTTGGATCAATTTCCTTGTGCCTTTCCAGCGCAGACATCACCGGCGATCCTGAGTTTCACACCAGGAAAGCTACACGGGTCCAACTCTGTTTGTAGGACCGGTTGAACCTTTTATGGATGCGGCCGTGAAGTTCTCGCAAATAACTTTGCTCTAGACGTTTTGAGGTTAGCCTCGGCTCTGTTTCCCTGCTTAACTACAACTTCCTTTTGGTAACTCAACCATCTAACCATCTTTTCTTCAACTGCCTCCTGGTCACGCACATTGAAAACAGTTCTCTTATTCACCTGTAACGCCTGTGTTTCTGCTGAAGGTCTTTATAGGGGGAGGGTGGCTGGGTTTCAACACACTCCACCATTTCCACTGGCTAGTTAGAGTTCAAACGTTGCTGATTGCTATTCCCAGTTCCTTTTATATGCGTTGACGTCCCTGTTTTCTCTATGGCTCTGAATCCAGCAGGATGCAGGATGCAGGCCTCTGTCAGCAGCTCAGCAACTCACTGAGCCTCAGAAATGCTCACTGATTGCAGGCAAGCTGGTCTCAACTCCCAGGTTAGGTTAAACTTTTGATCAGGGTTATTTGGGTGTTTTCTGGGGTCGTTGGAACTAGAAGAACAAGCATGTCTGGTCACAAACGGCTTCGCCCACCTCTGACCATGAGGGACAAGGAAAGTTTCTGTATCGGTCATTGTCTGGGAAAAATGGCCACAATCTGTATCCCAGGCTATGAAAACGTATTGGCACAGCTGTAAATACATGTGTGGTTGCAGAAGCATAATTTGGCACACAGGAAAGTACGGAAATATTACTTTAATTTGAGTGCATTTGTCCAGGGGAGGAGAAAATTCTCCCCATCTTTTTAACAAAAATCCACGTTGGCACAATTATCGGCACAGTTATGAATTCTTATATTCGTCCCTGCTTTGTAAATTCATCACAGCACCTGGGAAGTGTTAATTAGCAGCCCCAGACTTCATGTTCCCTGAGGTATAGATAGGATGTAGCACATGCATGTTTCTCAAAGCTCCTCTTCAAAATGGGGAAAACCAGAGAACATGTGACCCAAGAAAGCCATAACATGGTTTAAAGAAAACAGACATTGGTCTAAACCTGCCCATATTTACTGGAGGAGCAGCGATCAGTGGTTAAAACATCTGGAACTGTGACAAACACGACTGGATGAGGAACCCAGCTTCTCCTTCCACCTCAGACAGTCAGCAGCTTTAGTTTAGTTTATTAACACAGATCCTCGGTAGCTGCTGTGAAGGTAACGCTTTACATTTTTAAGCTAAGAAGTCCAGCATGGTGTTCTGGTGACCAGTTTTTAGTTAATGAAGCTGGAACAGACACAGATTGTCCTTTTTTCTTTGCTCTTGTTTTCATGTTTCTTTCTTCGACATGCAGCTGAAGGCTGATGCAAGGAGAGTCTAGCTGGAAATCAAGGGAGCCATAAGAGACAAAATTTTGAATGCAATATAATAAAAAATGACTATCCTAGAACGGTTGTTTGTTTATGTCTAGGCGCTCTCCAAAACTTTGCTGACAAGCTCCACCGCTTCATCTGTTGCTATTCGGGTCTTTACACATTTTTCCTGGTGAAAATGACTGTTTAACACCCAAAGCTGACTTTTACACACAAGGATGCACCTAGAGCGCAGCGACCGGATGAGCTTTATGCGTGCTGCTGCTACAGAGTTTTAAATGTCTACAATCTCCACATGTCGCAGTGAGCGTCTAAACTGAGAGGTCCGAACAAACGTAGCTCAAAACAGGAGGAGGGAGGGTTTGAGAAATGAGTTATGGTGAATGACATTATCTCTGGAGAAACTGTGGATCAACACAGTTGGTCAACAGAGGCTCCAGTCAAAGGAGGAGGGCCTAGACGACCATTTGGAAACAAGAGTTTTTAAAACAGAAGTCTACGACAGGAACTGCATGGCTGTGAAGTCAAACATACGTTCGGATGGGTCGCCGGTGACCCGTCGCCAGTTAAGGGTAAAAACAGAATACAGCATTTAGCAAGCTCCAAGAATACAATGAAATGAAAATTTGTTTTCATTTCAAGAAGAAAAAAGAAAAAGAAATGAAAATTTGTACAAAAAAGAGCAAAGAAAAAGAATAAAATTAAGACGAGCACAAACAAGCTGATCATAGCAGTCATGGCTGTATATCGTTGCTACATATAAATAAGCTGATATTTCCTTTAAACAAAAGTACGTACATGCATACATATATGCATACATAAGCATGTATAAATACCTATATGCACACATCTCAGATCAAATTATTTTAATAGATAGTTTTATGAATAATTTAAATTGATTTATGTTGGTAGTGAGCTTGAAATGTTTTTTTTTAGTGTATTCCATTTTTTCATGCCTGTAAACATTTTGATAGCATTCAATGGGTTATCTATACTGAAAAAGAGCTTCCTGAACAAAACAGTTGGCCATTTTGTTTCCTGTAAAGATAATTAATGAATACAACAATCTGTCTTCAGAAACTTTTGGATCTCGGCCTTTTACTTTTCCCAACCTCCAGGGCCACTTCTGTAATAGAGCGTAGCATCATGAACTGATTCAAACACAAACATCTGGTGGCCTCAACCAGAAAACTGAAAATAGGTCATCAATGAGTTTTTTTAGCAGAGCAGAAATCAGAAATGTAACCCAATCAGAAATCAGGTCAACCAGACCCCAAATCAACCCTCTTCCATGAGCTTCTCAGTCAACGCACCTAAAGCGCAGAGGGAACCTTTGAGCTCAGAGAACATCCAGGACTCACTAGCTGTGAAGGCTCCAACATTTTGAAATGATGCAAAGTGCTTCCCATTGGCCAAAGGGGAATTATCAGAGCTTACTTTCACACAACAATTTTGTTGTTGTGTTTCACGTAAAAGACTATTAATGTGGGACTTTTCCAGCAGAGCTTCAGGTAATTATAGAATATGCTTTGTGAACCTAATGACCAGCAAATCTACAGCTACGTTTCTTCCTAGAACAAAGCTAAAAAAAATAAAAAATAACCGTTATTAATAGGACTTGTGAGAATAATTAAACTAAGGCATCTCATTTGAATAGTTTCCCTTTAACGAGCTGCCAGCAGTTGAGATGAGCACTTTTGGGCAAAGCTCATTCAGCAAAGTGGGGATGCTGAAGCTTTTCTGCACCTTAAAATGAGAAAACAATGTCCCCAGTTAATCTACAGATCCAAACGCTTCATTATTTTCAATGATAAACTCTGTGCTGAGTGATTTTTGGCAGGGAGGAAGGTGGAGTTGCTTACTTGTCCTCGGGCGGCCTTCTCTCCGGCTCCTCCAGCCTCCTACCCAAACAAAGGTCGAGCATCTACTGAATTATGGATGTCAGAGGAGGAGAGCTGATCTTTTCACATCCCCATTCCGTGATATAAATAACATGATTAAAAATGCATCCATCAGATTACACTTTGGGTCCTAATCAGTCGTTACAATATTAATCAGGCTGTTTATTGTCCTGTGATTTAGGCTCCACAGCGCCAGGCTGTGCATGCAGACCCACGGAGACGTTCGGAGGACGTCTGGGATTGAAGCTTCTGCTCTGCTTAAGGGCAATTGAGCAGCATGTTCAGGCTAAATACTGATTGCTCACTTATTCTATTGTTATACAGGCTGTTGCTACAAGTTTACAACACTTGAAACTAAGTTAGGGGAGGGTTCTGATGTCCTAAAATATTCAACTTCTTTTTTTGTCCTTTGCTTCCAAGTAGCTATTTTAAGTTTCTGGTAGCTTTTGAAAGTGGTTTTGATCAATCATTCTTAAGACTTTCTGTAGGTCTTTGGTTGATTTTTCACTTATTTCCTTTCTGATGCCTGATCATAACAACAAAGGAGGAAAGTGATCAACTGAAATACAAAAGAATACGTATGAGGATTTTAAAAAGTCACTACGAAACAGGAGAAAGTCCAGCAGAGACTCAGGAGATACACGACCCTCCAGCGGATCATCTTCTGTGTGCTGCTTTTTTAGCTTTCAGCTCCTTGGGGTTCAACTTGTTGGCACTAATATCCTGTTTTCTGTTTATCACACTGGGTGTTATTTTCAACTTTAGATCCAGCTAAAGAAGTACCGTATTTTTTGGATCATAAGGGGCACCGGATTATGAGGCGCATTAAATATTCTTCCCAAGTGTGTAATACACAGCTCTCTAGCCGTCTCTGTCATGAGTAGTTGGACTACACTGCCCTATTTCTAACATAAGGCCAAAATAAACGTAACTTTTATACTGAATTAACTTACTAGGTTTATTGCTGCTAGCGCAGGCTGCTTTACATGAATGCACTTCTAGTTTAGACATTACAGTCAGGCAGTCTTGTAGACAGCTCAGGGGTCCTATCAGGTAGTGACACAGTGTACCGTAATGCTCAGAATATCCATTGAGTGGAGCGGCTTCGTTGCTAACCAAAGTCCTACTTACGCATTTTAACAGATTTTTGAGCACATTGTAAAAATAAAATCGGTCAGTAAGCACAACGGTAATCATATATAAGGCGCACCGTATTATAAGATGCACTATTAATTTATAAGGAAATCAGGTTTTTGAGTGCGCCTTATAGTCCGAAAAGTATGGTAGAACCGAAATAGAGGGACAGAGAAATTGGATGGTGAGCCCAATCAGTGGATTTTTAGTTTGGCCTTCAGTGCCCTGACTAGGCCAAAAATCAAAAACTCTATATTCCTTCAATCAGTGAACACAGCATTCATAAGCATTGACAGGTCTAACAGCTAACCACAACTCTCTTCGGTGTGGAAGATGTGACTGGAGTAAAGAAAGCTCAAAGTTAAGAATAACATTACTTTGGGCAAAGCTCTGGCCATGAGTGGATGTGGAGTCAGGGTATTTATGGAAGGTTGGAAACGGCTCCGCCCACCTCCAACTGCTGATTTAATAGTGTTATGAATGATTAACACTTTATTTCAAATGATGACAAGAATCCAAGTCCAGTTTATCCAGAGACGAGTTGTTAGGATCTCTGGAGAACCCACGTTTAAGACTTTTGTTTTATGACTACACTTGAATTTGGCGTAAACATGTTCAGAACCACTGGGCTGCTCCATCTGTGCTGCATCGTTACTACAGAACCAATTCTGGGTCAGGTCCATGAGTCAGGAGGCTGCATCTGCTTGTTACTCCACGAGTCAAGATGGATTATGCTGACAGGTCATTTAAGGACTCATATCTGCTTCCTTTGTAAAGTTATTGATGATGTCCCGCTCTTGTGGTTGACCGTGAGGTAAACAAAACTATGTGCCCCCAGTAACTGTCCCCTCCATTATGTGACAACTGAAAACACAGTTATATGAAATATAAGTCAGACTGCGCCTCAGGGGTTTTTATTTGTGACAGATGTGCCTCTGGGACGTGTAGCGATCGCTATTCATGGTGCTAACTATGCTAACTGCATTTACCATCACTATTAAGATGCTAACTATGGCATAAAAGGCCAACTTCATATCATTTGGTCATTATTTCTAACTAGAATTCCCAATTTTTTACTCACAGCCCTCGCTTACAGTCAGTGTGACGTCACCTCTGCTCCTAAATATAAACGATGGCCCAAAATAATGGGAACAATGTTCATTTCTCTCTGAGAGACACCAAAATGACCAAAAATGTTTCCGGCAGCTTAGAGCGTTTCACAGAACGGAGATATACTGGCCTCAACTCCCTGATGGGGAGGCTGACACAAAGATGCGAGAGGATCCTTCTCATAAAGCGGCCCTTTGCCACGTTGTCCGTTCTGTGTTGGCATGTGGTGATAAGTGGTTGTGAGTGTATGTGTTGCTGTTGAAACACGTAACTCTGGAGGAATGAGGACAAGACTGAAGCGGGAGGAGAAACGTGGGGATGGTGCAGAGCACATGAAGGGCTTTGCAAACATTTGGTCGGTTTGTCTTACCGACTTACCTCTGATATGCACGGCACTTTCTACAAAAGAATCCAAGAGCCTGAGTTGCAGGAGTGAACCCCAAGTGAACCTTAAAACGCCGACTGACGCGCTCCTTGAGCAACGCAGCTGAAGACCAAGAGATGAAATGAGTGCAGCTGTAAGCAGGTTTCCCTGTGAAGTGTGGACATTTGACTGAGCTCATTAGGCGTGCGTAATGTCACCGAGGATCCTTCATTCAGGTCAGGGGCTTATTTTTCACAAGTGTGTAATCATATTATGCGTCGGAGCAGCCTGCAGACAGACGGAGCTTCTCTTGAATTATTAACTTGAAATGTTGAACTGTGGCTGGACGTTATGTTTATCACCCTATTATTACAAAACCGCCATAATGACATGATGATTTACTGAACGTGACATTTGGGATGTGAGGACATGCTGCTGCGTGTCTGCAGAGCCGCTTTGCTGCTTTTGTGATGAGCAAACATTGCCCCCCGATGGAGGAAACGGTGCATTGCACTCTTCCTGTTGTTGCGTCTCAGCTTCCATGTGATTTTGAGGATTATCTCCCTTTGTCACCAGAAAGACTGAAGGGAGTGCAGCTTAAAGGTTACACGGTAAATTTCAGGATGGGGAAATCAGAAAAGGAATGAAGTATCGCCTTTTTTTAAAGGTAGAGGGTTGAATATGGCGGCAAACATCAGGTTTGTGATGGCTTCTAGAACGATAGAAAAAAGAAATCCACCTTGAGACGTTATGTGGAGAAAACCAAAGCTGTTTCACAACTTTATGACCTCGACACCTTGCAGTAGTCCACATTTTCATGTCTGCGTCCCTACACACAGCGTTTCAGCACAAACGCCTCATGTTTGGCCTCAGCAGACGTGAGCGTCCTGTTGTCATTGAGTCGGTCATCTGGTATTCATAGTGAGGCCATCTGATTCAGCATCATGGCAGCGACCCTAAAACACAACTGCAGAGCTACAACAGAACTGCTGAAATAGAAAGACATCAACGTGTTAAAATGGCCTAGTCAAAGTCCAGACCTCAGACTTGTTGAAATGCAGTGGTGGGCAGAGCTGCGTAGTAACTAGTTACATTTACTTGAGTAACGTTTTGAGCAAATTGTACTTTTAGGAGTAGTTTTACTGCGCTGTACTTTTTACTCTTACTTGAGTAAAATGCCTGTCTACTCTGAGTAACTTCATGAATAAAGAACAAACTTGTTTTAACCAAAAATGCACCACAGAGACAAAAACCTAGATTTAGGTTAAAATGAGACTTATTTGTACAGCAGCTTTGTTATTTTAATTTTATTTTCCATCTGCTGATTATTGAGCCATTTGGAGGTCAAATGAATGTACAGTAAACAGTATATATTGTTACTGAAAGTACTTAGCACAGTTCTAACATACTTTATATAATTTAACTGCTTTAAGTATTACTTTCAAGTTAAATGTTGAAAAAAATAATTTATAAAAGTGTTTCCTTTGTCTTTACTGTCTTTAGTGTATCATTTGTCTTTAATATATAAGAATGTGCACATAACCTTATATTTATGTCTGTCCAGTTACATAATTTTTGAATATTAAATCGTCAGCTGTTATGAGTAGTTACCCAGTACTTGAGTAGCCTTCTCAGTGAATACTTTTTTACTCTTACATGAACAATGTCTTGGCTGACAACGTTTTACTTTTACTTAAGCAAAACTATGTTGCAGTAGAGCTGCTCTTACTTAGGAACAATGTTTGGCTCCTCTACCCCCCTCTGGTGGTGGGAGCATAAGAAAGCTTTAAGACTTTGGTGAACTGCTTTATAAACACTTAGATTTGCAGACTAGTGTGTGCGTTGGTCAAAATATCCCCGTCACGAAGCAATAATCCGTTGGATATCCTGAGCAGATCCACTCCTTATTTCCTGAAAACATCTAACGAGCGCCAAAGGGACTGGCATCCTGAGCATAACGTGCTGTCTGTGTCGGCCGTGTGTCCAGGAGCTGTACTCCCAGTCCTACGACTCTGTGGGTGTGATGTTCGCCTCCATCCCGGGCTTCGCCGACTTCTACTCCCAGACCGAGATGAACAACCAGGGAGTGGAGTGCCTGCGGCTCCTGAACGAAATCATCGCTGACTTTGACGAGGTGAGTTCCAAGCCCTGAACAGCACCCGCTGACAAGAGGCTTCAACGTCCGTTCTGCCGACGCTGAAAGAGTTCAGCAAAGAAGTCACGTAGACCAAAGCTGCTCTTACACCTTTTAGCAGTTTAAATCCAGCCTCCTCTCCTGAACAGTAAGGCATGCGCTGCTGTTTCACTAAATAGCTGCAATTAATATTTTACTCATTAACAATGTGCACACGGCTGAGGCAAAAACTTTCCTCAGCTCATCAGTGTCAGGCCATTTGTCTCATCTTAAGAGCCGTCTGATGATAAAAAATAACTTTGCTGCTTCAGGATGAAAGCTGTTCTCGTTGTTGATTGAGGGGGATGTCTTCTTTCCAAGATTAGATTAGATGAGATGGATGGATGGATAATGGATGATGGAAGGATGGATGATGGATGGATGGAGATGGATGGATGGATGGATGGATGGATGATGGATGATGGATAGATGGTTGGATGATGGATGGATGGATGATGGAAGGATGGATGGATGATGAATGGATGGACAGATGGATGAATGGATGATGGATGATGGAAGGATGGATGATGGGTGGATGGATGGATGATGGATGATGGAAGGATGGATGATGGAAGGATGGATGGATGATGAATGGATGGACAGATGGATGAATGGATGATGGATGATGGAAGGATGGATGATGGGTGGATGGATGGATGATGGATGATGGAAGGATGGATGATGGAAGGATGGATGATGGAAGGATGGATGGATGATGAATGGATGGACAGATGGATGAATGGATGATGGATGATGGAAGGATGGATGATGGATGGATGATGGAAGGATGAATGGATGGATGGATGGATCAGACTTAGATAAGTTAACAGTGACATTTAGAAGAGCGTGGTATTGTCATGTTAAAGAGTGCAGGTAGGTATTCAACATATTTGTGACTCTGCAAATCTGCCAAATGTCCAGTTTCCTTTAAGAAAAGTTCTGATTAAAAGAAACATGGCTTCCTGTTTGATTTACTCAACAAAGTCGTTGAGTCGTCCTCCAGGGCGAACAGAAACGACCTAAAGGAAAAGCTTCAGGATAAGACGAATCTACTTTCAGTTGGGCGTCTTCTTCATTATGTTTTCTTAGGAAACACCAGAGCTTGAGTTTTTTTGTCTGTTTTTGTTGGACTAAAATGTCCCAAATAAGCAGAGATGTGTTATTTTTTTGTACCGCTGATTAAGTTTTTGATTTATTTAAACTTTTTTTCTTCTTACAGCTGCTCGGCGAGGAGCGTTTCCAGGACATTGAGAAGATCAAGACGATCGGTAGCACCTACATGGCTGTCTCTGGCCTGTCTCCTGAAAAACAGGTGAGAAACCACAGGAAACATTAAAACTGAGCAACTTTTTGATTGTCTCACCATTAAAATGCTTTCATTTTTCACCGGGCACTGGAATTATTAAGGCTGGTTTTGTTTAAACATGTCCAACCTGCTTCGTCTAAGTCAGGAGTAAATTTTCTTTCTTTTATTTGGTAACTTGAAGCACTTTTACTGAAACTCTGATCCTCTTTCCTTCAACTTGTGAAGTATTTAGCTGCTACTCTGCTGTCAACTACATGATACATGTTAGTTATTTTCTTAGACTAGACTTTGAAGTACCCTGGAAGTCCCAGAAAAGTTCCTGTAAACATGGTTTAAGTACTCTATTGGTTTTTACTCTGTAAGTTCTATGAAGTGAATCATAAATTCAGGGAAAGTACCGTATATACTTGAAAAGTACACACTAATCTCCAGGCAATAACATGTATGTACCAATAGAAATATATATATTTTTTCTTTCTTTTTTTTTTCCTTAACCATAGTGATATTATTCATCTTAATGAACAGTCAGAGAACCCTGTTTTACATAAGGTTTATGTCGTGGTCTTAGATTTTTTTTACTAAGATACCTGAAGGGAAGCTAGAAACAGAAAAATATGTTTAATTCTAAAAACAACAACTGCTGTCTCATTTGAACTTACAATGTGCTGATATGTGTAAATACAACAGCTGATCAGGAAAAGTTTAATTTGAAAAGGCCTCTGGCATTTTATTTATGTCTTCCTACTCCATTTTGAACATTGAAGCTGTTTTATTCTAAATCATTGTTATAATTATTAATTTCTATACATATTTATCAATTTAATAGATCAAAATATCAAACAGAAAACATGATTTAAAACCCAGAAAAATTTAATTTGGTATTTTTCTTTTACACCTTGAGTCACAATTAGCTGATTACATATGCTGGGGTTTATAGACAAACAACCACGTATCATCAGCATAATAGCTGAATTTTATTCATGTTTTTCAGCATTCGTAAATAGTTAAAACAAATCAGTTCAAGTAATAAACCCTGTGGGACTCCAAACCTAAATCTGCTGAATGAGTAAAATCTAACCCAATGTTGTTTTACGCTGAAGAAGTTCAAAGTGACCACAGATTCTGCCCATTTGGTTTTACATCCTTTATTGCTCAATGGGTCCCTGTTCCGGCCAAAACGATACGATCAAGGTAAATAGCTGGGGAGGACTTCATGTGGACGTTTAAATGCACACCATCACATAAATATATGCAACTTAAATACACACGTTAAGGCGCTAAGGATCGCTGTAGTTTAAACCAACACTAACACCGGATATTTAAACTGTAGACACTGGAACAGCTCATCTGCCTGATGTAGAAAGCTTTGATGTCTGTGTGATTAAGACAAGACTTCTCTGATTCCCGCAGCAATGTGAAGACAAATGGGGTCACCTGTGTGCGCTGGCCGACTTCGCCATCGCCCTGAACGAGAGCATCCAGGAGATCAACAAACACTCGTTCAACAACTTCGAGCTCAGGATCGGTGAGAGCTTCGTGTCGGAAGACTTCTTGGTTAAACTTAAACCACTGTTTTACATACTGTGTCATCTGGGAAGTATGGGGTAGTCATCATTTTGTTGAGAAATGTACCTGCTAAAATGACCTTATTAGTGGCTTAACTTAAAATACTGATGGGATCCCTTTTCTATGGTAAATGGACTGAATTCATATTAAGCTTTTGTAGACATGCCGACCACTTAGATTGCTTCACACTGTAACCACATTCATGGAGCTCCCTAACAGACGCATTCACACATCAGTGGGCAACCTGGAGTTAAGGTCCTTGCCCAGGGGCATCTCGACATGTGACGGGGGCAAACTGTAATTGAACCCACAACTTTCAGATTACAAGACAACTACTATGCCCACTGAGCCACAGTTGCCAACATTTAGAGTAATTCTTCTTGGAGGAAAGTTAGAACTTGAGAATGATCTAAAGATAATCAAGTTAAACCCAGATCAACTCATCTGTTTAATTACAGATTACTTAGAAATGTCAAATTTCTTTTGGATTCAGCACATGTTGTGTTTTGTTGTCATCTACATCGGCTTTCTGTGCATCACGTGAGAAACACTGATAAATGCCTTTCATAGAACCTTATCAGACATGTGTAACTGGGATTTACTTTGAATTAAAGGAATCTGTAGCGTTTCCATATTAGCTCCGTTCCTCCTGGGCGCAGAGCAAACTTTAAGAAAACTGTAAAGTGTTCCCAGACTGAGCTGACGGTTTCTCTCTCAGGAATGGCTCACGGCTCCGTGGTGGCAGGGGTGATCGGTGCCAAGAAGCCGCAGTACGACATCTGGGGAAAGACGGTGAACCTGGCCAGCCGCATGGACAGCACCGGCGTGAGCGGGAAGATCCAGGTCCCCGAGGAGACCTACCTGATCCTGAAGGAGCGCGGCTTCGCCTTCGAGTACCGCGGCGAGATCTACGTGAAGGGCATCAGCGAGCAGGAGGGCAAAATCCGGACTCACTTCCTGCTGGGCCGGGTGCAGCCCAACCCGCTCATCCTGCAGCCGCGCAAAATCACCGGCCAGTACTCGCTGGCGGCCGTGGTGCTGGGCCTGGTGCAGTCGCTCAACCGGCAGAAGCAGAAGCAGATTCTCAACGAGAACAACAACTCTGGCATCATGAAGGGCCACCACCACTACAACCGAAGGACGTTGTTAGCGGCCGGTGGGGCCGAGGTGGGCGGGGCCCATCACGTGGAAGCGCCTGATAAGACGGACCTGTCCTGAAGCGCAGAGCGGAGTTTCGGGTCCAGACCGATTCCTCAGAGGCAGAACTGCTCAGAAGGCAGACATCTCGTCTGTGGTTGAGGTAAACCTCGGTGGGTGAAGCATCACAGGGAGGTTTTTGCTCAACAATCCGGATACTGACGGATTTTCCTAGTCATGGAAGCAGTGAGGAAGACCCCCATTACCAGTGACACGGCATTTAACATTGTTTAACATTGTTTAACATTGTTTGTCATGGCTGATCTATTTGCTTAGATCAGCCCATGTCATCTAGGGCTTTTCAGAGTCATGGAGGAAAAGAAAGTTTCCATCAGAGTCAATGCTTTCATGGGAGAAAGTAAGTCTACGAGGAAAAAGTAGCTGCCAGCTGCTGCTTCTCACGTGCATACGTTTACTGATCATCATCAGTGTGAGTAGGTCAGTAATAGCCAGAACTACGGCAGCCTGTTGGTCTGGAGTTTACAGGCACGATTTAACCCAATGCCAGGTTGGAAAGACATCAGCAATGAGCTGGCAGACCGTGGCTCACCATCAGTCTGGGAACGTTTAGAAATGTTGAAACATTTTCAGCCCCCCATCCCAACAAAAATGTATCATTTTCTGTTTTAATGCATTAAAGCTGTCCTTCTGAAGATTACCCAGAATCCCTTTCTAAAATTTATACCATATCTATGGGTTACATTTTATAAAAATACATATATATGGGTTCCTTTATAAAATATAACAATGGTTTCTAACAACTAGAATGTTTCAACATCCCCACACATTTTACACAATATAATATTAACAGCAATATAAATGCCTTTTAGCCCGACTCGTACCTGCGGTCAACATTTAACTAGCTACGAACCTCAGTTGGCAGAAATAATATCAAGCGATTAATATTAAAGATAAACTTCAGTTACATTAAGTTTTGTACTTTTTGAGGAGTTTAACAGTATTCATCATACTAAAAGGCTAAGGTCTCCTTGCGCCCCTCATACAGTACCATCACCCCCCCCCCCTCCAGGGGGCTTGCCCCACTATTTGAGAAGCACTGTGTTAGGAGAAAGACCCTTTCTTTCTAAAAGGACTCGGTTGAGTGAGGTCTACAAAGATGCATCTGGCAGGACTTCTGGAATAATGTCCTCCAGAAGTCTCCTCCACAGCAGAGAGGTTGGGCCATGATGCAGAGCACCTCCTCATATCGAACCAAGCACGTCACACTGACTGTGAAGCATGGCGGTGGATGGCTGATGATTTGGGAATGTCCTTCAGCCGCATAATTTGGTGGCTCTGCAGTCATTTTGGTGGACCAGGACCTCCTCTGTAAACCAAAGTATTAGTAGAATCAAATGTGTCTGTCTGGGTGATCATCCGGTCAGGGACCCCCACAACCGGTTTACAACCTGCAACAGAATTGTGTCATAATGGCCTAGTCAAAGTCCAGAACCTAAGCTGATTAAAGTGCTGCGGTCTGATAACTGTGCAAAACCAAATGCCTGCAAACCTCCAAGATCTACAGCTGTTAGGGTCGGACAGAAAATATCCTCTGAGGGTTTTAGTGTCCAGAAGTGGTTCTAAAGCCGTGAAATTAGGGTTTAGTCCTGATTGTATGGACAGTGATCGATACTTTATTTCCCCCATGACTTTATCCGATGTTCTCAGATGTATCAAATGAATGTAAACTCTTGTTTAGTTTGGTTCACTAAGGTATCTGTAATAATTAAACTAAGGGCAGTCTGGACGTCTCGGAGAACGCCACTTTTCTTTTGAAGGGTTCACAACATCATGAATGTCGTGGAAAAACTAAGCGTCACCCAAACGTTTTCACCTTTTAAAAAGTTTGACCCAACTGTGCTACGAAGGCTCCACCCACTCAGGTTTAACCCAGCCAATGAGGTTTGTTCTTCATCCGAAGCAGGTCAGTACGTAGAAGGGGAACTCCTCGTTGCAGGCCCGGGTGTTGGGGATGCTGAGTGACGGGGGGAGAAATGGAAAGACTGGACGATGCCGTCGCGCTCCATTTCCATCCTCCGTCTTCTGTTCACGTTCTGTTGGACGGATCATCTGGGACTATCCGTTCCCCGTTTATCTCACCCTGCCTCAGACCCATTCACACCTGAAGCCCTGACTCCTCCACCCTCCCAGACCTTCGCCCGGTGTCAATGTTTCTTTTTTGTATTTCTTTTATATCTGGAACACAATAAAAAGGGGTCTAATTTTTATAGAAGTAACATGTCTGGTTGTTTTGTTTCTTCACTTCTTTTCATCCGAACTATAGAGATAAATGGAGCCGGAAGAGTCTTTTTTCTGCTCTCTGTGCCTTTTTATTGTCATATTTTATTCCCGTTGATTTTCTCTGCATTGAAACAACTGAAAACATCCAACCGGACCAGAACCAGGCCAGGAAGACACTCCTCCACCGAAGCAGCCAGACTTTTGAGAATAAAGCCAAACAAAGTTGATTTTTACAACCGAGCGACATAGACCTCTTATACGAATACAGGGCAGATCATACACCCTTTTCAGGTTTAATAATAAAAAATAAATCAGCTCAAAAAATATAAAAACACATTTTTGAAATTTATCTCTCTTTCCAGGTGATGGAGCAGACGGAGGACGTTTTATCATTCTCTCCCTTTTATCTCTTCTTTCTTTCACCTCTTCTTTCTTTTTTTCTTTTGTTCTTCCTTTACTCTCCTACTTTCCCATTGTAGTGTCCATATAATTGGAAATTCTTCCTGCAGGAATCACAATAAAGCTATTTACATGCATAAATCAAGTGGAGCACTATGGCGAAAGCTGTTTGCTCCACTTGTGAAAGCAAAATCTGTCGAGCTCTATTTGGCATTAAGACATAAATTCTTATTGCCACATTGCTAGACACTGGGAAAAAAAATAAAAAATTTCTGTTACATTTTTTATTTTTCTTGCTATAATATTGTTGAACAGTATTGAACTGATTTAAAGGGTAAATAAAATCTTTTAAAACAACTAAATGCTTCAGCGAAGGTCAAAATTGAAATCTAAGCATCTATTTTGGGTTCACAGATTTGAACATCTGGCTCACCATGAACCTCACCACCGCTCACTTTAATAGAGCTAATAAACGTGAGACAATACGCACGACTCACAGGATGACGCAGTAAACTGTTGGACTTATTTTAGATTTGTTCTTTTAATTAGGAGTCTTTCTTTATATTCCTAAATACAGGATTACAATCAACAACCTGTGGTTTAATGAGTCTTTAATCAGTGAACCGTGGTTCTGTCCAGGTGGGACTGATCCATACATTACGCTCATCTTATTCTGAGGAGGTCCTAATGCTGGATAAACTCTGGAAATGCTCATGCTTGTGTTTTCATAAACAGCACAAAAGTTTGATTAAAGGAGCAATGAGCGAAATGTCTTTATTTTAGAAAGAGCTAAATTCACGTTCTCTTGTGAAGAACTAAAGGTAATACTTCACACGGACCGCGGCATGACGTCACACCGCTTCTCTCTGTGTTGTTCTCCAGCCTCTTGTTGACAAAGCCGGGTCGGCTGCGCGTGCACGTGTGTACGTGTTGCACGCGCACGTGAACAGCTGCCGCTCGGGGCTCGGCCCCTCCCTGCCCTAAAATGCCACCATCAGAGCAGCGCCGCGTTGGAGCAACATGGCGGAGAGAACGCCCAGCGGATCTAAATGTTACTTCTTCACTAGAAATGTTCCTCCCAAAGGTGAGGCCTTTTTGCTGTGTTTTTTATCCTTTGCAAATATGCGCACAGGAAGCGAGGGGTGAGAAGGGGAGAGGAAATGAGGGGTCGGGTAGCAGCTGGAGTGAAGGTAGAGAGAGGCGCGGCTTGTCATACGTCTTGTTTTTGGTCTACAGGCAGCACTCAAGTACCGCCGACGGGTGAAATGTGGCTTATTGCTCCTTTATGACAAATCTGTAGTTTAACTGCTCTCTCTTGTGTGTGGAGTCATCCTGTTTGTGTTTAACCAGTCTAAGTGTTTCAGATTATCAGAAACTGGGAAATGGTTCTTTACCGGCCGGTTCTGGACGGTGGAGTCCAGAACCGGCGGCCACTGGGACTTGTCGCGCTGGAGTGATTTTTAGCTATTATGCTTTATAAATAATGTGGATTCTGCCAAACAAAGGCCTTGTAATGGCTTAGATAACATGCAAATTCAACTGAAACAGGTCCACCCTCTGTTCCCAGGTCCACCTGTTTCGGTTGAATTTGCATGTTATCTAAGCCATTACAAGGCCTTTGTTTGGCAGTAGTATAAAGCTTGATACTCCACATTAATCCAGACTTTTTGAATTGAGAAAGCTTCCTGGAGAGGAAGCGAAACGTCTTCAACTACGGAAAACAAGTCCAGTTGCTTTGTTTTTTACTTTTTTTGGAATGACCATGACCCGGATGACTGAGAATCTTCACCAGCATCCTGCATGGAGTTTGCATGTTCTCCCTGTGCATGCCTGGCCTCTCTCCTGGTACTCCGGCTTCCTCCATCAGTCCAAAAACATGACTGTCGGGTTCACTGGTCTCTCTAGGTTCCCCAAGAACACAGCCAGGAATAAAGAGTTGGGTCAAAACGTTCTGCAATGGCGACGTCTTTCAAGACCCGGGGACAGTTTGGTGGTGATCTGTGGATATGGAGCTCCCTGTCACCAAACGATGAAGTGCTTCAAAGCACAGAACACTGAAACGTTGGACCTGCAGCCAAGAACCTGAGCTCAGTTCGCCAGCTTTATACACCTCTGAGGAGCAGTGGTACGAAGTCTGCAAACTGGAATCAACTCCAAGCACCAAGCGGACAGGAAACCATGTGCATTTGGTCCAGAAAAGTGATGTTGGAGAGTCTCAGAAGATGCGAGAAGAAGAATCCACACTGGGAATATTATTCATCCATCCATTTTCTAACACGTCTATCCCTTTTAGGTTCTTGAAGGGCACTGGTGTCACCAGTCTATTATAGGGCAACACAGAGACAAACAACCATTCTCACACACTCACACCTAAGGAGGATTTAGAGAGACCAGTTAACCTAACAGTCATGTTTTTGAACTGTGGGAGGAAGCCAGAGTACCCGGAGAGAACCCACACATGCACAGGGAGAACATGCAAACTCCATGCAGAAAGACCCAGGGTCGGTCTCAAACCTAGAACCTTCTTGCTGCAAGGCAACAGCGCCACTGTGCAGCCCAATGTTATTCATATGAAATCTAATTTGTTTGCTAACAAAACGGTTAAAGCTCAAGAAACAGTTCAGTAGTTTTCCGTACTTCATTTAAAAGAAACGCACTGCTAAAACGTTTTGGATAAGTCGGTGTTTGGTGTTCAGTCAGACGCATCCTGCAGTTTATAAATCCAGCCACTTGGCGGCAGTAGACACCCAGTCACGGTAACTCAATGACTGATTTGCAGAAATCAGAAATGTTGCTGATGAGCCTGTGGCTGGCAGCCTGTTCAGCCTGTTTTCTCTCCCTATTTGCAGCACAGAGGAAATGCTTTGTTCAGATGCGCTCACCAACACAGTCACAGCTACAAAGCTTCATTTTTGCTGCCTCTCCTGGGATCGATGCTCCCAACAGAGACATCAGTGACGAATAAATCAGGAAACCAAAGCCAGCGTCTGAGTATCGGGTCACCGCAGCAGCAGAAACGACAAACAGAAAGGCCGCGTTTCCAGGAGGAATTGATCGTTCGCGTCCTTCCTCCCCTCCGGTATGGATTTTCTGTTAGACAAGGAGGAGGAGGAGGAGGAAACAGCAGGAAGCAGATGTGGAGGATGGGGTTGCCATGGCGACGTCCGCCTGTTGAGCCTGCAGTGTTCGTGTCTCTATGACTGGCGTTGTACGCGCTCGCACGCTGAAGGTTGGATCTGTACAGCGGCTTTGCTTTGCCCATCCTGACGCCGAGCATCACAACGACACAGAAGCTGGGCACCTGCAGGGATCAGCCGAGGAGTCAGGGGCCGCTCAGCATCTCCAGGCCCTTAAAAGGGACACAAAGATGTCTATTCTGCGTGAAAATGAATAAGAACTAAAATAAAAAATAGGCAGACTCTGCATGAAGAGGCTGACAGGAAGCACAAAGGAGCTGAACAAGACATGGAACAGCTATGAGACAAAACAAACATAGAGAAAGAGAAAAAAAGAGATTCAAGCGTCAATACCAGGAGATATATAACATGGAATCATCAATAGCATGTTGCCATATTAAGATGCATAATCCTGTCACTCTCAAAGCTGCATGGTGGAGCAGTTGGTGGCACTGTTCAGTTCAATTCAATTTTATTTATATAGTGCCAGTTCATGAAACATGTCATTTCAAGGCACTTTACAAAGTCAAATTCAATCAAATCCTCCAGGTTGGTCAGAAAGTTTCCTCTCTAAGGAAACCCAGCAGGTTGCATCAAGTCTCTCCAAGCAGCATTCACTCCTCCTGAAAGAGCGTAGAGCCACAGTGGACAGTCGTCTGCATTGTTGATGGCTTTGCAGCAATCCCTCAAACTGAGCATGCATGAAGCGACAGTGGAGAGGAAAACTCCCCTTTAACAGGGAGGAGAACCTCCAGCAGAACCAGAACCAGGCTCAGTGTGAACGCTCATCTGCCTCGACCCACTGGGGCTTAGAGAAGACAGAGCAGAGACACAGAAAGCTCAGAAGCTCACATTGATCCAGTAATCTGTTCTATGTTAGATGGTAATAGTGGATGATCTGCCTCCCCTGGATGATGTCACAGCTAACAGAACGCCAGACCAGGTGTACCTTCTATGAAGAGAAAGATGACAGAACAAAAAGTTAAAAGACGAAATAACAACAAGCAATTCAAATTGGAGAACAGTAGGAGAGCTCAGCAGAGTGAGGCACTGTTGCTGTGCAGCATGAAGGTCCTGGGTTCAAATCCCCATCTGGGGTCTTTCTGCATGGAAAACATGCTGGTTTCTCTAAACTCTCCCTGCGTGTGTGCATGGTTGTTTTTACTGCGTGTCTGTGAAGGACTGGTCACCTGTGCAGGTATAGACAACAGACATTACTTCCCCATTTTTACATTTCTGTGCAGGTTTCTTCTTATTTTCTGTGTCCAAATTGTTGAACTTTTCCAAAGTAAAATATTAACTCATCGGCAGATAATGAGAAGTGGCTTTGAGGTAAATCGCCATCGACTTTGAGTTAGAAATTCCCAAACCTTTTGGCCCTGACCCACAAAACACCAGCAAAACAAAACTGTGGCTCCAGTTGTCAAACTATTGTTTTAACCGGAGTAAAAAGATAAACACCATGCACCACCTGTAGGCAAACCTAAATAAAGTGACATGAGCTGTGCAGACGCTACAAACCAAACACCCAGGGTAGTTTTACTCATGGACTGGGGAGAAAATGGCAATGAGAAAATGAAAGAAACAAACTATAAACTATTTTCTCTTGCATAAAAAAAATGTCCTTGTATAAATAAATACAAATATTTCCAGTTTTCTTCTGCAGTGAAATAAAGGCTCGTCACAGGTTTGACTGTAGGAGTAAAAACAGGTTTTATTTCTTACCAAATGGTTCCCTGCAGATAAATATTCCGAATCTGTAGGACTTTACGTTGAGATTTAAGACACAAATGTGCCAAAAGATGCCTGGATTTTTATGCATTTTTGTCTGACAATGAGTTAACAGGGGGAGTTTATTTCACTCTGTCACATTTAAAAACAGAAGAGAGAGAAGCTAGTTCACTACTGCCGCTACGAGAGCAAGTTAATTAGCAGCAGCGGGGGGTCAAATCTTTACCTCTGGCACTCACTTCTAACGCAAAACGTTCGCGGGTGGGGTGGAAAACAACCATTTGTTTACTTTGAAGCTGCTTTTACGTCACCTTTACATTAAACGCGATTATTGCCATTTCTGCCTGTTTCCACAGTTCAGTGAAGCTCCTTTTATCCTCAGCTGAAGCTGGCATTTTCAGGGTGATGCACAAAGATATGAGCTTTCTAAACTTGGCTTGCATGTCTTCGGTGTTGGGATCTCCAAACCCAGGACTGTTGTCTCCAAATCCACTGCGTAATTTACCTCCGCAGGCCGGATTCATCCATGGGTGCCACTTCCAGAAGCCCGGAGAATGTCGCGTTCATCTATTCAAACAACTATAAACATCAGGAGAACTTCCATCATAGCGCTCAGGGAGGAGACGGGTTCTGTGATCCACTTAAAATCTGCAAATTAAAGTTAGACTTCACCAAGACAAACTGAACCAAACTGGGCTCAGAAGATAACAGAAGTGCAGAAGAAGCACATTTGCAAGCCTGAGAAAATCATCCCAGCTGTAAAGTACAGCTTTGCCAGTGGAGGGAGTGGTGGACTTTAAAAATGAATGGCAAAAAGGGAACTAAAAGTGAGTCGAATTTTCTTGAAATTAGTGTATTTTTCATTGACTTTGAGCAGGTAAATAAGAGTATTTGCCAATGCACTAAGATTTTTGCACTTAAAATAAGACTAATTCATCTCCATCATCTTATTTCAAGTGTAGGATATCTAATTATCTTACTTTAGGGGTAAAGATACTCATTCCATTGGCAAATCATCTTATTTAGCTGCTCAAATCAAGGGAAAATTAACTAATTTGAAGAAAATTGTACTTACCTTTGGTTCCCTTTTTGCAATGAAAGATTAACTATAGGGCAACATCTCCAGACACCAACCAGGGAGTTTTTGAATGAATGGCATGAATGGGTTTTTTAAACAGACAGTAACCCTAAACATACCACCAGATCTGTTACAAAGTGGCTTAGGAACCACAAAGTGAACGTTTTTGGGAGCAGCACCCACAGAGAACTAATCGCAGTGCTCTAGATAATTGTTGGTCAGCTTATAAAGTCAAAGTTACAAACTTTCTGTCAGGAGGAATGGGCCAAATGTCCTCCAACCTATTGTAAGACGCTTGTGGAAGGAAAATGTTTGACCCGTCATGCAGTTTAAAAGGCAATACTACCAAACACTGAGGAGGTGTATGTAAACTTCTGAACTTGAATAAAGTAAAATAAATTCTCCCATTTTTAACTTTTATTTTTAGGGTGGCTGATTAAGCTCATCCTCTGCTGCTTTACAGCTAACTTTAGATCAGCATGTTTTGTCACTACTATAAATTATGTGTAACTCTGTTTCTGCCGCTGTCACACCAAAGATTCCCCATTGTGGGATTTAGGAAGCAGAGCTAAGTTAGCTCATCCTAACGGACCCAAACAGGTGAGCTTTGATGGTCTGACAGGGAGGTTTTGTGTCTTTTTGTCAGATGTCTGGTTCCAGCTGTACCTAAACACTTCCCCCCTCATGTTAGGGAACATTTTATGATAATGCGGAGCTCATTGTTTGGCCCGAGGACACTCTGGCATGGTCCTCTGGTGGAGGACGTCCACTTCCCCCGCTGAGCTCCTGTCGTCCCCGCTCCTGCTCCGCTTCAGGAAAAGGTCAGAGACGGTTTTGAATGAGCTTTACATTGTTGCGTCCGTGCCTTTCGTCACGTCACTCTGCGTGGCGCTGAAGGCTGTGTTTGCTGTTTATCTATGATGCCAGGGGCCCACTCCCACATCCACAATCACAGAGAGCCTGTGGCATCGCAGCTGAGCTTGTATTGTTTTCCCAGAGCGTCAGCCTGTTGTCCCGATCACAGCCAAGGTGAAACTGCGTCCAGAAACCAGCTTTCCCACATCACAAACCCAACCCAGAGCAACGTCCTGCACGCCTGCTCAGAGAGCTCAGGATTGGACATTATGACGGTCAGACCCGGGGCTGCTGGGAAAATATCAGACCAGCTGGTAAAACCTGTTAGGTCAGCTTAACCACATGTGAACTAGATGTCAGATTCACCAGCCGTCTCCTTCTCCCGGGCCGGCGGGGTGAGGACGCACCGCGGCTCAACGGGGGACGGTAGGTGGGCTCGGCCACTGCCTTCAGCACACACGTGTAAAAACACAAACCTGTACGCCGGGAGGAACGCGGCCGGACTCCAGACTCAGACCCAAGCTGTTTCAGCTGATTGGAGATGAAATAAAAGTAAAGTGACTGCTGTGGAGGCTCAGCAACCAAATTCTGCCACTGTTTGCAAACACAGCTCCCAGCTTCCAGCCTCCTCCTGACCTCTGGGGTCACTTCTTTCGTTTCACTGCTAAGCCAGCGCCACAGCAGAGGAGCTTGTTGTGACACCCTGATGCTCACGCAGCAAACAAAGCCCCTCAGAAACGACACACGAGATCAGGTAACAGATCCAATTTATTTCTGCGACAAACTGTAATGTGCAGGTCTTGTTTATAATTAACAACAGGAAGGTAGATTATTTTCCAATTAGGATTTCATGTATTCAAAAAGAAAAGAAAATCTGGCCTCTGAGTCAAGTCTGATCAACCCAGGCCTGATTTCTGCTAGGCCTGAAACATCGGGATGTAACTTAGACAGAACCTGTCAAACAACATGAAGAAATCCAAGAACAGCTGATGAATAACGTCACCGACATCTATGCGTCTGCAAAGACTTACAGTCTGGTTATTTCTAGGATTTAGAGACTCCAGAGAACAATAGTTAGAGCCATGATCCTAGAGTCTCTAAAACTAGAATGGGAGGCAGATCCTTTAGCTATCAGGCTCCTCTCCTGTGGAACCAACTCCCAGTTTTGGTCCGTGAAGCAGACACCCTGTCTACTTTTAAGACTAATCTTAAAACTTTCCTTTTTGACAAAGCTTATAACTAGAGTGGCTCATGTTACCCTGAGCTACCTCTATAGTTATGCTGCTATAGGCTTAGGCTACTGGAGGACATCAGGATCTATTTCTCTCACTCTGCTGAGTTCTCCTACTGTTCTCCAATTTACATTGTTTGTTGTTATTTCAGCTTTTAACTTTTGTTCTGTCATCTTTCTCTTCATAGAAGGTACACCTGGTCTGATGTTATGTTAGCTGTGACATCATCCAGGGGAGGCAGATCATCCACTGTTATCATATAACATAGAAAGTACTCCTGGATCAATGTGAGCTTCTGAGCTTTCTGTGTCTCTGCTCTGTCTTCTCTAAGCCCCAGTGGGTCGAGGCAGATGAGCGTTCACACTGAGCCTGGTTCTGGTTCTGCTGGAGGTTCTCCTCCCTGTTAAAGGGGAGTTTTCCTCTCCACTGTCGCTTCATGCATGCTCAGTATGAGGGATTGCTGCAAAGCCATCAACAATGCAGACGACTGTCCACTGTGGCTCTACGCTCTTTCAGGAGGAGTGAATGCTGCTTGGAGAGACTTGATGCAACCTGCTGGGTTTCCTTAGAGAGGAAACTTTCTGACCAACCTGGAGGATTTGGTGGAATCTGACTTTGGAAAGTGCCTTGACATGACATGTCTCATGAATTAGCGCAATAGAAATAAAATTGAATTGAATTGAATCCAGTGGAGAAACCACACAGCAGGGGTGAGCCTTCCCAGGAGACATCAGCCTGCCAGAAATAATGCGCGTCTCACATTTGCCAAAAACATTTTGCTTATTTCCAAGAACTTTGAGAAAATTCATGGTGGGGGGTAGTAATATGATGATCTGGGCCTGCTTCGCTGCTTCCGGATCCGATTGGCTTGCGTTTACTGGTGGAACCATGAATTTTGTTCCCAACAGAAAATGCTGAGAAAGGATGATGTCTCCACCAGATTGGGTTCGTAACTGGAGTTACGCAGCAGGAGAACCATCCCAAACATACCAGCAAGTCCACCTCTGAGTGGCTCGAAAAATACAAGGCTTTGGAGTGGCCTAGTCAAAGTCTGAATTAAATGCTGTGGTATGACCTTGAACAGTCCATTCTGGTTGAAAACCAAGGTCATGTAAAGGTTTTCTGCAAGGAACAGTTGGCCTGAAATACTCCACAGCGATGTAAAAGACTAAATGCCAGTTTTTCAAAACACTCGGCTAATTAGGTTTAGGGGCCAATTACTTTTGCACATGGGGCCAAGTTTATCTGGACAACTTTTTTTTCAATAAAATAATGAAATAATAATTTGAAAAATGCTTTAAGTGTGGGAAGAACATCCAAATCCTGTAAGTGTGACAAAAAGCAAGAACAGAAAAACCTGTAAAAGATGCAAATATCATCATCAGGTCACTTTATGGGTCCCCCCAACATTCAGGGGTCAGGGCTTCACTGGGACCCATCGTGACGCTTCATCACTCCTTACTCTGGGGTAATAGCCAGTAATCCTGTAAAGACACAACATCTGTGACAATCTTTGCACTATTAATCATATTCTGTGTTGTTAATTAAATACTTGGTTCTGATTGGATGTCCATTAGTTCCAACATTTAATTCTGGCATCTAATCATTTAATCTGCTAATCAAATTAGGAGACAAATAAAGGAACGCCTCCTTTAGATGGCGAAGCTGCACGCTGTGAAGCCTGGCAACCTGAAAGAAAAATGGATTTCAACGTTTAGAAACCCTAAAATCCTCGGCACCACGTTCACCGTCCCTCTGAACTCTGTACGACATCATCAGGCACCGGTTTTGACGGTTGTCCCTGGCTGCAGTTACGCTAACCTTGGGACATGAGTAGTGTGGTTGTTTTTAAAAGGAGAATTATCTCTCATTATACCCAAACGGCCAATAAGTGTGAAGCCTTTCATTCGGTTGGTCGACCTCACAGAGGACCATTAAAAAATAATAAAAATAAAATAAAATAAAGGGTCTGGAAGCAGAGAAGTCCATATAATGGGTCAAAGGCAAAGCTTCCAGGGCCAATCTTTTCCCCAGAGTGGAAAGTTTGATTTCATGATGAAAAGTATGGGCCTGAAAGTATGACTGAAACATCATTAGTTCAACTTTGTAGTCCAACTGTTTTTAATATTTGCTTTTAGTTTCTATTTTCCCATGTTTTTGTACTGAAATGTGCTATACAAACACATTTGCCTTGCCTTGCCTTTTACATTGACATTGTTGTCACAATTATTAGTATTAGTGTTCAGATTATAAATTGTACCCTTCATTAAAATTATTCCTTTTAGTTTGAACATTTTCTCTTCATTAAGTTATACACACATACGTACGTATAGATGTCCATTTGTCTCTATACCATTCGCCTCTTGTTCATCTGTTCAGGGATGCAGAAGTGCTGTTTGTTCAGTGTGTGTGTTTTTGGTGGTGGTGGGGGGGGGGTCGCGGACACAAACACAAATGTCCCTGCACTCCACCCCCCTGAAGGCTGAGCGCCCTACATTCAACCATCAAGCACTCTGTTACATAAAGCCAGAGCAGCCACACAAGCTGTTGCTAGGCAACAAGCCCCCGAGCCCCATCACGGAGTCTCGCTGGGCCGCGGCTGTACCTGAAAGTGTTCAAATGGGTCAGTGAGGACAAAGGAAACGAGACAAACTGAGGCTACACGAAGGGAAAGAAAGAAACTGAAGTGTCTCTGGAGCCGAGCAGATCTGTACTCGGCTTAATGTGCACAATGAGGCGGTGACTCCGGGAGGTCTGAATGACCAAAGGAAGACCGGTTGTGGTGCAAAACGAAGCAGAAGCCAGCTTATTAAATGTGACTGAAAAGATTTTCAAAAGTAGTGTTTTCACTGCAGTAAAACGTGCTGCACACACATTCAGCAGGTTGTCATTGTGCATTTTTGGATGGACGGCAGCAATGTTCATTCACATCTTTTTGATTCATGACCCATTCATTGGTGGATCCTCCTCAGCAGAGAGACTAAAGGAAGGAGACAAAGAAAGAATAACACAGAGGACTCTCCAAAACAAAAAAGGAAAAAAGTCTAAATAACATAAAACAATAAACCAAAATGCACAGAATTCAGAATGTAAAAAACAAAGGGATGAACACTGTATGGCAGACCTAAACCAAGATAACAAACACCGCAGAGACACAATAATAAAACCCAAAAATTATGAGAGCAGAAATAAAAACAAAATCCTAACAATTACAGTTGAGTTGTTTTAATGTGAAATTTGCATTTCCTTGTCCTCCCTATAAACAACGTCTTACTACTTGTTACAAGTAGCAACTCATTGTGAGTTGTTACGTTTGAAATTTATTGTTACAAGTCAAATGTTACATTTTGGATTTGTTGTTGAATGTATTTGTAGCTTGTTACTTGAAACACCTTGTTAATTTTAACAAATAACTTGATAACGTTTTAACAATGTTGATTTGTTTTATTCTATAATAATATTTTATTATTAGCGTTAACAAGTAGCAAATCCCTTGTCACATGTTTGAAACTTGTTAAATTTAACTGTTACATTAAGCCACCCATTTCACAACGCACCCGACCCCTTTGGCCCCTCCTACAGGTTGGTGAGCCCATTGGAGGGGGGAGCCATGTTTCCTCTTCGGGCTGTGCCCGGCCAGGCTCCGTGGGTAAAAGCCCGACCACTAGGCGCTCACCAGCGTGCCCCACCTCCAGGCCTGGCTCCAGAGTGGGGCCCCGGTGACCCGCGTCCGTGGGAGGGAACATTGCTTCCCTTTGTTCCAGTCATCATAAGGGGGTTTTGGGCTGCTCTTTGTCTGGTCCCTCACCAGAGGACCTGTCTGCCTTGGGTGACTCTACTAGGGGCATAAAGCCCCTGACAGCATAGGTCCTAGGGTCATTGGGACACTCAAACTCTTGTTCACGAATGAGGGGAAGATGGAGATCGACAGGCGGATTGGTGCGGCGTCTGCTGTGAAGCGGGCGCTGTACCGATCCGTTGTGGTGAAGAGAGAGCTGAGCCAAAAGGCGAAGTTCTCGATTTACCGGTCGATCTACGTTCCTACCCTCATCTATGGTCACGAGCTTTGGGTCGTGACCGAAAGAACGAGATCCCGGATACAAGCGGCTGAAATGAGTTTTCTCCGTAGTGTGTCTGGGCTCTCCCTTAGAGATAGGGTGAGGAGCTCAGTCATCCGGGGAGGACTCAGAGTAGAGCCGCTGCTCCTCCACATTGAGAGGAGCCAGTTGAGGTGGCTCAGGCATCTGATTGGGATGCCTCCTGGACGCCTCCCTGGTGAGGTGTTCTGGGCACGTCCCACCGGGAGGAGGCCCAGGGGAAGACCCAGGACACGCTGGAGGGACTATGTCTCTCTGCTGGCCTGGGAACGCCTTGGGATTCCCCCGGAGGAGCTGGCCCAAGTGGCTGGGGAGAGGGACGTCTGGGCCTCCCTACTGAAGCTGCTACCCCCGCCACCCGACCCCGGATAAAAAGATGGATGGATGGAGTTACTTACTGTTTCTAACGTCTAACAAGTTTATACTTGATATCCAAAACTTATTACACATTTAAAGTAACTGCTTATTTTTGGTTTCTAACAAGCTACTTGTTACTTGATTATTTCTTGTCTCAGAAAAGTTCACATTTTTATAGATAAACCTTTTTTATGAAAATGACTCACAAGTCTGGACATTGTGGTGCAAAGGTGCAGTTATTTCAACTTTTCATGTTGGATCTTAAATATGAATCCATAACCCAAATTAGCTAATCAATTCGTGAAAGTTATGAACTCTGACTTCAGAGTTTGGTTCCACATTTATTGATTCACTCCTCTTTCACAGCTCCAGCTTTCACAGTTCTTTTGAAATGAATAAGGAGCTTAAATCTATAGTTGGTAATCCTGTTGAGAAACACTTTTTGTTATACTGGGTAAAATGTTCCTTCCATCCTGAAAGCAGTCAATACATTATGTATTCAGAAAAAGGAGGTTCAAAAATTGATCTCTGTTGGAGCTGTAGGCCTGCAAAAACTCTAACCGATCCCTGCCGTTCGGTCCAAATGGCAGGGATTGTTAGTGTCCGCTTGCTGGCTGCGAAAGCGCACTTCTAGTGTTTATGTATCCTGTTAGATTAGCGATTATCTTAGCAATTAGCTTAGCGGTTAGCTTTGATGTTAGCAGTTCTTTGTAGCTCCGCTGCTCTAACTGTAGACTTTGAACATGGCTGAGAATCGCAATACGCGAACCACAAGTTTGTGTTTCAAGTTTATGAGAAAAAGAGGAAGGACTTAGTAGAAAGAAATAAGACCAGAGTGGATTTGGGAGATTTCTTTTTCCACGCAATCTCCCTGAAGAGCGGAAGAGCAGGTAAGATGGTATTGCGCAATACCAAAAATTCAAAAAGAGACTTGGGGAAACTTCTGGAAAATCACAAACTCTACCTTTAAGGATATTGTTAGCAGCACGAGTTGTGTTAAAAAAAACTGTTGAAGGATGTCTTTTGATTTAATCAAAAGGCGTCGCTACAAATAAAGTAACTTAAAACATTACTTAGAATTGTCTGACTTATTTTCTGTTATATATATGCAGTAACCTATTTGAGATTTTTACAATGATTCAAACATTTGACTTTGTTTTCCTTTAGGTGCCATCATTTATTATAATCTGAAGTTTTTCTCTTCCCTTTTGGCTCAGCTTTAACTTTGAGGTAGACAAAAACAGTGCAGCAACATTGTTAATCTTGCCCTAAAAATAACTACCTCTTAAGATTTTATGACAGCACCCCCACAAAAGTCTACCATCCCAGATGTTGAGCTGAAAAGTGCTGAAAATAGTTTTACTGATTGTTGTTTGGGTTTTTTCATATCTTCTCAGCCTATTTAAACCTCTTAAGCAGTTGAAAACGAGCAGCACCATCCATCCCAGGAGAGACACTCGAGGGAGACTCTGAATCTGGGACAGTCGATGGCGTTCTGGTTGACTGATGCCGGCAATTGTGCAGCAATCTGCAGTAATCACTGAGCTTTGCTACCCAAATTCAAAAACATGAGGGTTGGTTAGTCAAAAACTGGATTTTATTATAAGAAATGATTTAACTGAGTTCTGCCTGATGAGAATAAAAAAACTCAGATGAACCCATTTGAGAACCACTAGTAGCATTCAGAATGTTTATTACTCAACAAGTAACACTTTTTTGTTACTTACTAACCAGATAAGAAAAGGATGTGCTCTTAAAATCTAATTAAGGCCATTTCAGCCTCAATAGTGACTTAGGGCCTAATTAGTAGATCTTGAATGTTTAGTTGTTGACTAGTAACACTTTTATTCATCTTTCAAGTTGACTTGTACAGCCTAAAATGTGCCCTACTTGACTAGATGAAACCATGTTGGCCCTACTTATTGAATGATGGGGCCTTTAAATAAGTAACTGTCCTAGTCTGTGCATCTAAAGCGGTCCTCATGAGAAAAAAGATGCTTTGTTAAATTTTTATCCCGCTCCATTCAGTCTGCTGCTGGTTGCAGGAAAATAAAGGACACAGGTTCTATTTGTCTTACTTGCCCAACATGTCCAGTTTCACAACTAAAAAAAAAGTTCCAAGCTTGCTTCGACTCTCTGATAATTGTCATTTGATGCAGCATCGTCCTCCACCTTAAAGCGCATAGCACCTACTACAGAAGCCACGTAGTATCATAAATGTGACGTCAACATATTCCCCATGTATTTGGTACCAAGCTACTGCTAACAGCTAATAGCTACGGTCATCGTGTGAAAGGGATTTTGGTGACTTTGGTTTTGTTTTTTCTAAAGTCGCTTGTAAATTCTGTAAGTCGTGTTTTTTTGGCCTCGTTGCTTAACATGAAGTCACTTTTTTGTACTCTAAAATAAACGAGTCTGAACAAAAGTTATCAAGAGACCCGCTCACGCTGCTGCACTACAGACATGCAAACCAGCTGATGCAACTCCGCCTCTCTGCGTACAGACATCCTCCCTGAGAGGGAGACGAACACTAGCCGTCTTTATCGGGAGGACAGAGTAGTTCCTGCTCCAATCATGCTCTGTTTACATCACAAAGCCAAAATAAATGTTACTGTTATATTGAACTAACTTACCTTCCCAGAGGAAAGCTGAAACTGCGCATTCGTTTTAAATCCCCGCTCCCTCATGAATTATCTCCACCTGGTAAGAAAAGCTGCGGAAATATAGACTCCTGTTTCTCCTGTTTAGTCCTTTTTATTTTCTTGGTTACTTTCTCTTCCCTCTCACTGGCCAAAGAGTATGGATGGTCCTCCATTTCAACAGCAAACGGCACAGAGAATGATCTACAGTCGTCTTTGCCTGTTTATTCTCTTCCTCCACCAGCAGCACGTTTTCATATAGGATACATAAGACAGAGAAAACGCGTATGGCTGACAAGTTTGTATCCTTTCGGCTACTGAAATCAGAAATAGTCAGGCAAGATGTCGCCCCCCTAATGGTGCACTGCCACCTGTGTATTTAAATACTACTCATTCTAAGCTATGAGAACACTTTCATTTTTGATACAATGTTGTCGGACTTTGGCAAAATATGTATTTATAAAAGCAATACTTGATGTTTGCTAATAAAAAAACACATTTTTTACACACTGTCCCTTTAAGGAATATCAACATCAACAAGGCTGCAGGTCCAGATTTGGTGTCACGTTGTGCTGACCAACTCACAGGGTTTTCCCTGGACATCTTCCACCTCTCCCTGTAGCTCTCCATGGTCCCAGACTGCCTGAAGTCCTCCGTCATTATGCCTGTTCCCCAGAACGGTAAACGCTAAATGGCTTGTTCTTGTATAATACAGCCATCACCTGCCTCAATGACTCTGACCCCCATCATCGTGAAGTGCTTTGAGAAGATCCTCCTGAATACATCAAAGACGTCATCCTTGCTGGAAGGTGGTGAATGATTCGGCCACCAGGGTTGCACATTTCCAGGGGTTCTGAAGGTTTAAACATTTCCATGGACATAAACAGGAATTTATTGAACTTAATGAGAATTTTTAGGCCATTTATGGGCAGAGAAACAGGAAAATATTTGGAATTTAATATATTGAATGTCTGTTCTTAGCTGAGATTTTAATCTAAAATTCAGCTTAATCGAACGTTACCACAAAAGAATTGATGCCATGAAATGGTGTTAAATGTAGAGAGGCAACACTGGAGCATTATTTTTTCTGTGGCCCCCTGTCTTTCAAACCCAGAGAAAAGAAAGTCAATAGATCAGAGACAGCCTGATTGGTTGGTTAGGAATCATACAGGAGCTTTACGTTTCATTCATTTACTCAGTGATACACGCCTCAGGTGGAGAACCATGGATCTATAAGGTCTCATGATGAAGAGATGAGAACTTCTGCTCTCCCACATTATCTGTTTTTTGAGTGCCATGTCTCTTTTCCTATAATGTAGCAATAATCAGTGTGTTCCAACAGCTTTTTTACACTCTTCATCTCTGTTTTTACTGCCTTTTGTCCTCCAAAGACGGAAAATATTCCTGCCAAAGTCCTCCGTGTCCACCTTCAGGCTTGTTTTCTTTTAACAGGGAGCCAAAAAGTTTCATTTCTTCACAGAACGGCACCAACCTCTGTTTGTCAGGGCAGGAGAATGAACGACTTGGACTCATTTTTGCAGGGAATAAACTCCCCGTAACTCACGGTGCGTCTGCAGCTGTCACCGCGACGGCGTGACAACACAAGCAGCTGCTATTATTAGCTTAACTTTGATGCAGGTTCGTTCGCTAATAAAACACTCTTCACCTTCAAGCTCAGAGTTTTCAGCTTCTGACAAGCTGAACGAAAAAGAGATCAAAGATGTCTTCTTCTTCTTCTTCCCCCCCCCCCCCCCCCCCCCATCAGCAAGCCTCCTCAGACTCAGAGATGCAGCTGTAGTTTCTTAGCAACCATTACACTCGTGAAAAAATAATGAAGCCGAGTGAGAAGGTGCTGTAATCTTTGTGCTTCCTGCAGCGTGGCGCCCTGAAAATAGCTGCCATTTGTTGGACTCTGAAGGGTCGGGGTCGGGCCTCAAACATTCCCACAGTGTGAGCGTCCGTGAGCGCTTTGGCTTCGGGTTGTGATCCTAAGACTTAAATTGAGAGACAGAAGTCAGTTGCGGCTATTATTGGCTCAATGTCAGCATTTTAAGAAGATCATCGGTAAAATTACCCGAGCTATTAAAATGAAATTTCCCAGAAGGAACTGTTTTAAGACGCATGCGGGCTATAAATACTGGAAATTGGAGCAAACAGCACTTGGCTCTGCTACTGAAGTTTAAAATACTACATTCTGAAGAAATAGAAACCAGTAACGCCTGCGTTTCTTTCTTTTTTTTTGTAGAAATAGTCTCAAATTGTTGAAATACGTTAAACGTATTGATTTTGATATATATTTTACATGGATTTTTCCCTACAACAACATTTATTTATCAGATCCTCCCATCTTACAGACAAAAGCTGCACATGAAAAAGGTTCTCCGGCAAAAGGAGCACTGCATAAATATATACTTGCATTAATAATTTTTTTAAACATATTTCCGAAAGATTCAGCAATAAAGACCCAGGCCTCCCAGGATAGTGCCTTTCAAAAGTTTTCACACCTTTTCAACTTTTATAACCACACATTCAATGCATTTTAATGGGATTTTGTGTAGCAGATCATATAGGTTATGGTTTTCAAAATCCTTTGGTAATAAAAATCTGAACACTGTGCCATGTTTTTTTTTGCATCCAACCCCTAAACTAAATGCAGTGGGCTCCACCATTTCAATTCAGAAGGCACCTAAGTGGTAAATAGAGTCTACGTCTGTGCAACTTACTGATGAATCTGGTCCTTCTGTGTCTTAGAGATTTGTTGGAGAACGTTAGAATCAAAATCAGAATCAAGTTTATTGCCAAGTAGGTTTGCACTTACAAGGAATTTGACTTGGTGTTAATGGTGCAGACAAAATAGATATATATACAGAATCTATAGCTAAGTAGACAGTGCGTTACATTAACGCACTGTCTACATAGCTGAACAACCAGCGTCATGAAGACCAAGGAACACACCTGATCTGAAAGCACTGCACTCTGCCTGTCTGACATTTCTGCATGTTTCAAGAAGAAAGAAGCCGCCGACAGAAGGTCACACAAAGTCCGGTGTGCGATTTGCCACGAGCCACGAAGGAAACACAACAAACACGTGAGAGAAGAACATTTTGGCCAACGTGCAAAACACTGTGCAAAGAAGAAACTTACGCTGCACACGACTCTGAATTCATCGTCTCCCTGGAGAAACACGGTGGTGACAGCATTATGCTGTGAGGAAGTCAGCAGGACTTGATGGAAATTGATGTAAAGGTGGACGGAGCTGCAGGCAGAAGTTCCCCGTCTATATTTCAGTATTAGAATGGGTCAGTCTGTGGTCTCCAACTGCGGTCCTCAAGGGCCAGTGACCTGCAACGTTTAGCTGCATCTCTGCAGCAACACACTGACTCCATTATCAGCTCATTAGCAGAGCTCTGCAGAGCTCGACTGCATGCAGTTCAACCGGCAGATTAGCCTTTTGATTCAGGTGTGCAGGGCAGGGAGACATCCAGAAGTAGCAGGACACCGGTCCTCGAGGATTTGAGTTCCAGACCACTGGCCTAGCCAAGGCCACATCTAAATGCAACTGGTAATCTATCCAGTCCGATGTAGCTTGAGCTATGTTACGAAGAAAATGGACAGAAATGTCTTATTAGCACACCTGGTTGAGCCCTGAAAGACTTTCAGCTGGAACTGCGGTGAAATATTTCTCCATGGGTGCTGATTACTGAGAGATTGTTTCTGAAACATTTAAAAAAAATCATTTTAATTTTCTTTCTTTCACAATCATGCACTGCTTCTTGTGGATTCTATGATATAAAATCCCTAAAGAAAAATTTGGGACAAGCTTGTGGTTGGAACACGTTAACAAGGGAAAGGGGGTCAAGACGTGTGAGTGCTTTTGCAATGTTTCAGCCAAAGAGAAATAAATATATTTATATTCTGCAACATGTAGAATGAAAAGAAACGTGGGCTGAATACAGTTTGGTGATATCCGAGAAGGCATCCACCCAGAGTGTGTGTTCAGGATGGATGTGATAATGATGCAGCGGGTCTCCAGATGTGGACTGACGTGGCAGACAAGGCGCCCTGAGGAAGGACAAGCTGCCAGACGGCCCGGGGTGCTGACGATGGGAGGGGGCTCCTGATGATGGCGGCATGATGGAGTCTGGCCTGTCAGGACTCACAACATCCTCCAGACACGTTTAGTCTCACAGATACCAAACAAAACGTTTACTTCACTGCCCATTTACAATACGACAGTTGTGTTTTTCTTTGCTTTTGTCACACTGAAAGGAGCAATAGGCATTATTTTAGATAGAAAGAACTAAAAAATAGTTTTTGAAGAACCAAAGGTGTCTTTTTAGATTTAATATGACGTCACACACCATCTCTGTGCTGTTCACCAGCCTCTAGCTTACATAGCCGAGCGTGCACGTACGTGCATGAGCACGTGAACAGCTGCCGCTCGGAGCTCCGCCCCTCCCTGCCCATAAAAGGCCACCGCCAAGGCGGCGCAGTGCAAAGTGGTGAAGAGGACGTCCGGTGGATTGAAAAGTTCTTTTGCTAACAGCGTTATAAGGTGATGAGCTGCTTACTTCCTCACTAGACGTGAAAGCTGATGCTGTTTTGTTGTGTATTCATCCTTTGCAAATATGTGCATACGATGCGACGGGTGAGAAGGGGAGGGGAAAGGTGAGGGACCAGGTAGCAGCTGGAGGGGAGGTGGAGAGAGGCTTGTCACACCTTGTTTTGGTCTACAGACACCTTGTGGTGAAATATTACTTATTGCAACTTTAAATGTCTCAGATCATCAGAGAAACTGCAAAAAAGTATCAGTATTTATAAAAGATAACCTGAGTAAATATGAGTAAATACAGAAAAGCAGTATTTAAAATTATTTCATTTGTTTAAAACAAAGTTTTTTAAGCCAGAAACTCCGTTGATCGTTTCAGTCTTGCTGTGAAAACTACCTTCAGGTGTTTGTGGTGACTGACGATGAGTCTTTCACATCTCTGGAGACATTTTGTCCCTCTTTTCTATGCAGAATAGATTTAATTCAGCCTCATTTGTCTTGGAGCAGGAAACAACCTGTTTAGGGTGAGGTTACAAGCGACTCTTTCAGATTTAAGTGAAGACTTTGACTAGGCCACTCTGAAACCTTCATTTTTGAGCCATTTAAAGTTGAACCTGTTGGCATGATTTGGATAATAGTCGTAACCCAAGCACGCTTGAGCAACACCACCATGATGGACAGCATGACGTTTTTCCAAAATGTTGTTAGCTTGACACCAGGAGTCACAGGAGGCACAGCTTATTTCTTACTGTTGAATCATGACCTCTGACCTTAACTGTGGCTGGCAGAGCTTCAAATGTTGCTGTGGGTTCTTTTGTGACCTTCTGAACGATCAACAGTAGAATGATTTATTCAGTTGTCTACATGAATGGCCTACATGGAGCCCATTCTGGACCTAACAGGCTGACTGCTTCCAAACGTCGGGCCACTAAGTACTCGTCATTCCCACTTAGTGTTGGTGCACCTCATAAAATCCCAATGAAATACTTTACAATCTGCCGTAGCAATGTGGCAGAATGTGAAAGCTCACTTCTGCCAGTTAACTGCGTTAACTGCAGCCATAAAGCCAGGCGTTGTTGTTTCTGCTTCAAAGCTGAACCTCCTCCTGCTCCTTCTGGGTCGGGCCGCTGTGAAACCGTCCGCCTGACACTTTTAATTTGACAACTTCTCAACCCTTCTGTTAAAGGTCAGGAGGACTCCCCCCCGCTTGTTATTTGTTAAAGTTCAACTGAAACTTTAAAACCAGAGCGGTCTACAGATTTCTACCTGTGTCCCAGAAGCCTGAATGTGTGAACGCCACTCCTTCCTCCCAGAGAAACGTTACTTATTCGCCACATGGCAGAGCAGTTTGGCCGCTTCTCCACCAACCACCGTGTCCTCGTGTTGTGTGGCTGTTTCGGCGGTCCAACCGAGGACCCCACGCGCTGCCAGGCGCTTTTTAGCAAAGCTGCGTTTTCCAATCCAAAGCGCCGACAGGTCTCAGGGGCAAAGGGCTGAGCCAGTTGCTCGGACTCTGACTGGACTGTGAGGGACACAAACGGAAGCTTGTCGAGGCAAATGTGCCAAATCTGAATGCTTTCTCTCCCTCCGCCTCCCTCCTGCTTGTTCTATAAATGTCCTCACTGGGGACGCTGCGGATGCACGGAGCCAGCTGAAGCTAACAGAGCAGAAAAACAGCGTTAGAGCTTCTCTGGAGCTCCAGAAGCACGCTCCACGACTGTATCTGTGTGTAAAAAATGCTCACATCAACCCCGTTTTAAAGATTTAAACTCAGCAGTTTCCCCGTCGGCCACACGCGGCATAGTTTTTCCCCCGTTCCCCGTGCCCAAACCTGGTGTCTGATGGGGTTTAAAATGTCCGAACAACTCAAGGGTCAGCGTGAGGTCATCACTGTGGGGAGAAATACAAGATTTATACAAAACCCAACATGAGCTAATCGCTTCTACCTGACAGCCGGCAATTGTTTCTATCGTTGCCAAGTAATTAAACACGTTGATTATTGCATTTGTAATGACGCTACTCTTAACATTTATTTCAATCTGAAAAACTCACACAGAAAGAAAAGGCAATTAGATGAATTTATTGATACAATATTTATTATAAGAGTTTGACGCTCAGACCTCGGCAGGAAAAAATTCACGCTGAATTATACTTCAATATGCATAAGCAGGCGTATGAGAATAGGGATGTTTCCCCCCAGGCCTGAAACTGGTGGTGGAGTGGAGATAAACAAAGTTTGTTCAGTCCATTGGATGATCTGTTTGAGATAGATGTCAAACTTGATAAACACAGGTTTGCCTGAACTGTCCATGATGAGCAAGCATGAAGCGACTGTGGAGAGGAAAAACTCCCCTTTGGGAAGAAACCTCTGGCAGAACCAGGCTCAACATGACGGTCTTCTGCCGGACCGTTTTAAGGAGTGACTGGGAATTCCATAAGAGTCCAGGAGGAATTACACTCTGATAGGGACGAGGTTGAAGCAGCACCATAGGAAAGCCAGGCGGAGCTTGGCTACGATGGTGGAGAAGAGGATGGAGGTGGGTTGAATCCAGTCATCAGAGTCCAAACCAGACACGGCGCAGCCACCGCTTGCTTGCTGAGCAGAAGGCCGAGACGAGGATGTGGAGTTCTTTTAAGATGAACCCAGGATGCTGATTGGCTTCGAGGAGGAGCAGTTCAAAACTGATAGGCTTGCGTCGAAGGCGGATGAGTCTCTGATTAATGGAGGTAGGCAATAGAGTTTCTTCAGTCTGAATTTTCGCTTAAGCTCCATTTAATGTTACTTTGATTTTATGGGCTACTTATTGAGGCCTCTAAATTTAGAAGTATTTTGAAGAGTTCTTTTTTTGTACAAGTGATTCTACTTTTTATTCAGTTCCATGCTTTTCTGTTTCTTTTCTTCTCCTGAGTCAAAACATAAACAAACATACTAATTAGTTTTCCTGTGAGTGAGGGATAAGTGTTGCACTGCAAAAAGGGAACTAAAAGTAAGCAAAATTTTCAATTTTCTTGAAATTAGTGTATTTATCCTTAACTTGAGCAGGTAAATAAAATGATCTGCCAACGGAATAAGATATCTGCACTTAAAATAGGAACAGTTCATCTCCATGATCTTATTGGCAGATAATCTTGTTTACCTGCTCAAACTGAGGACAAATACACTCATTTCAAGAAAACTTGACTTTTTTTTTGTTCCGTTTTTGCAGTGTTTAGCCTTCGTTCAGCCACCCAACCCTACCATTAACTACCCAACCCTACCATTAACTACCCAACCCTACCATTAACTAACCACACTACCATTAACTACCCAACCCTACCATTAACTACCCACACTACCATTAACTACCCAACCCTACCATTAACTACCCAACCCTACCATTAACTACCCATCCTACCATTAACTACCCATCCTACCATTAACTACCCAACCCTACCATTAACTACCCACACTACCATTAACTACCCAACCCTACCATTAACTACCCACACTACCATTAACTACCCATCCTACCATTAACTACCCACACTACCATTAACTACCCATCCTACCATTAACTACCCATCCTACCATTAACTACCCAACCCTACCATTAACTACCCATCCTATCATTAACTACCCAACCCTACCATTAACTACCCACACTACCATTAACTACCCATCCTACCATTAACTACCCAACCCTACCATTAACTACCCACACTACCATTAACTACCCATCCTACCATTAACTACCCAACCCTACCATTAACTACCCACACTACCATTAACTACCCATCCTACCATTAACTACCCACCCTACCATTAACTACCCAACCCTACCATTAACTACCCACACTACCATTAACTACCCACCCTACCATTAACTACCCAACCCTACCATTAACTACCCACCCTACCATTAACTACCCAACCCTACCATTAACTACCCACACTACCATTAACTACCCACCCTACCATTAACTACCCACACTACCATTAACTACCCATCCTACCATTAACTACCCAACCCTACCATTAACTACCCACACTACCATTAACTACCCATCCTACCATTAACTACCCAACCCTACCATTAACTACCCACCCTACCATTAACTACCCAACCCTACCATTAACTACCCACACTACCATTAACTACCCACCCTACCATTAACTACCCAACCCTACCATTAACTACCCATCCTACCATTAACTACCCAAGTTAACGCCTGAATCCCTAATACAGTTTAGTCCATTGCCATGAACACTATTTCCACCAGAACTAAGCCTTTCCATGTCACCTGATGGTTGAAGCAGTTTGCAGATGGATCTGTTGGATATTGTTAGCTGGATGACAGTTGTTGTATTTCTAGCCAGTTTTGTCTTTTTGTATTTATGCTGGGTCAGTCCAGATCTATTAATCATGCACATAACAGTTTTTTTTTACCAAATCTTCCCCAGCTGAACCCTAGAAGACACAAATGACTTTTCTAAGTAAAGTAAAACCTGCCTTTAAGGTGTAGACACTCCACTGCAGTTCAACAGTGGTATAAAAAGGAAAATATGTGGTTAAACACAAAGCTGTCGTCCCTGTTTTTCTGTTAGGTTAAACTGAAGGCAGCACAGCGGCGCCATTGGTAGCACTGCTGCCTTGCAGCCCTACCTTGGGTTCAAATCCTGGCCTGGGGCTTCATGCATGGACTTCTAGCACAGCGGCGCCATTGGTAGCACTGCTGCCTTGCAGCCCTACCTTGGGTTCAAATCCTGGCCTGGGGCTTCATGCATGGACTTCTAGCACAGCGGCGCCATTGGTAGCACTGCTGCCTTGCAGCCCTACCTTGGGTTCAAATCCCGGCCTGGGGCTTCATGCATGGACTTCGATTCAATTCAATTTTATTTTATTTATATAGCGCCAATTCATGAAACATGTCATCTCAAGGCACTTTACAAAGTCAAATTCAATTAGATTATACAGATTGGGTCTGCATGTTCTCCTGATGCACGGGTGGGTTCTCTCCGGGTACTCCGGCTTCCCCCACAGTCCAGAATCATGACTGTTAATTGGTCTCCCTGAATGGCCCTTAGGTGTGAGTGTGTGCACGGTTGTCTGTCCTGTGATAGACTGGTGAGCGGTGCAGGGTGGAGCCCGCCTCTCGTCCAATCACCGCTGGAAATAGGCCTCATGTGGGACACGGATGAGTGGCTATACATGACGGATGGGTGGAAAGCTTAATGTAATAGCAAATAGGACCACAAACATCCAGCGACTTTGACTAAAAACCAGGCGTTTGTTAAATTTGACTAAGTAAAGCAAGAACGATCCATATCCTGTTCTTGTTGATCGAGATACACCAAAATAATCCAAAGATAATCAACAATAAAAGTCGATTTGCTGTTTCGTTATCTGATTTTTTTTTTTTACCTTTCTACAGATATCTGAATAACTTGCTTGCTTCATGTAAATACTGTGTTTAAAGATGATTCATTTTGTATTCATTTGATCAAATTGTGTTTATTTGTCCAACTAAAAAGGCGCATGCTTGTGTCGCTGTGACACCTGGGAATTCTACGGTCAGAGACTCGTTTTTGATGTAATTTATTAAAATACATTCAGTCACTGAAGGGTTCTTCATTTCCATGGTTGGAGTCTGAAAAGCTCAAACTATAATCACAGTAAGACTGCTGTAACTTATCCGGTTTGACCAGCCGTCGTGTTTTTTGGGGGATCAGTTGTGGGGGAGACCTGTTGATGAGGTCAGCTGGATTTCAATCTGACCTCTCTGCTTGTTTTACACACGGATGTGAACTGGGGAGGAGACAGATGATGGTGGCGCTGTAGCGCGGCGCATAGGCTGTGACTAATAATACGGTCGCGTTTTTAAACTCATTTCCTCCAGAAGCAAGCAGTGATGCTGCAGTTTTTAGGAGGCTGTATTTAAATCCATTGCTCATTGAACCAGCAGAAACTATTTTTGAATCCTTCTTGTTTCGGTTTGACACGTTTTCAGTCATTCCAAAAGGGACTGAAACAAAGAAGGGAAACAAAGTCTGAATTCCCCAGAAAATGGTTCCACTAAGTTGCAGCAACAACAGTTGCCTTAAATAGAAAATAAACCTTATCCCTTAATAGCACGTTATTTGATTTTTTTTTGTTAATTTAACCTTTTTCATCTCTGTGCACAGCTTTAAGTTTCTGTGGTTTTTGGGTCAACCAAGAGGCTGGTGGGAAGTGACAGACAGAGGAGCTCGACTAAAGGTTGCAGCTCCACGCTCCATTTACAGGTTCCTGTAGGACACCAACACGTCTGCAGGGCCGGACGCTGCACTGAAGGACAGCACAGAACATGAAGGTCTGTGAAACATCTGTGACGACTTCCGGGCGTTTCCAGCATACCGTACAGAAAAGCTGCATCAGGGCAGCTCTGCTCTGCTAAAGGACATCTGTGGACGGTCTTCTGGCTGCTTGGTTGACTTTATTCTGTCAGAGTTGCATCAGGCGTCAAAACAGACAGGAGGCTTTAATAAAATATGAACCTGCGTTTGTATGGCCTTCAACCATTTGGATTGTGTGTGTGTGTGTGTGTGTGTGTGTGTGTTTGTTACCTGGATGATGAGCAGAGTAATAACCTCGTAGCAGGGAGCCTCGACCCTGAGGGGCTGCAGCCCTGGGCAGGCAGACCGGCCGTCCCCACAGATGTGGAGGCACGTCAGCAGTGAACCACAGGGGCAGCAGTCCCCGGGCCGGAGAGCCACAGGGGGAGAGGCAGGGTATGTTAGCCCCCCTACCCGACACTGTTGCAGTGTCTCCCAGCAAAGTCAACAGCCAGGCACCGACTGAAGTCCCCCCAGCAGAGCTGCCCTTCACCAAGGTGAGGAACGGACACCCAAACCTACAGGGTAGGCTTTGGTAATCCACAGCACCCAGGAACCAGAAAGACCGAGGAGGGGGGAGCCACCGCACCTTCCCATCGGGTCCTAGACCCCCAGCCGGGAGCCCCCCACACCACAACGTGGCCAGAGCCCCCACACTGACGCCACCACACCAGCAGGTTGCACTGATACTCTGCAAAAAGGAACTCAAAGTTAGTACAACTTTCTAGAAATTAATGTATTTGTCCTTGATTTGAGCAGCTAAATAAGATTAAATAAGAACTGGTGTTTTACCCCTAAAATAAGATAATTAGATATAATGCACTTAAAATAAGATGATGGAGATGAGTTGTTCCTATTTTTAGTGCTAAAATCTTATTCCGTCTGCAGATCATTTAAATCAAGAACAAATACACTAATTTCCAGAAGATTTTACTCACTTTGTGAGTGTCTGGAACATGGGTGGTGGGTATGTCTGGTGTCTGGTAGTAGTAGGATCTGTCTTTACCATTTTGTCTGTATTTTTGACCTGTTCTTGTGATGTATGTTTTGAATGGGATGTCTGATGTTTGAATATGAAAATCAGTAAAAACAATTTGATTATTATAATGCACTTAAAATAAGATGATGGAGATGAGTTCTTCCTATTTTCAGTCCAAAATTCTTATTCTAGTACACTTTTTGCAGCGTAAACAAGTAAGGTTTATCTTTTAGTTAAAGGAAGGCACCTTTGTGAACAGATTAGTGAAAAATATTTTACATAAGGGTATTAATGTCCTGACGATCTGTTGCATCAAACTGAAGATGGGTGAAATCCAGCACATCCATGGATATTTAAGCGTTAAGAGCCGCAGTCACTGTTTCCCACGCAGAAGCTGACGGCTGCACAGACAGACGCCCCGCAGAGCAGGGATAAAAAAAGCAGCTTGGAGCTGCAGGAGGCTCTGCTGACGAGGGTCTGCCATAGAAGCAACGTTTCAGAGTCGCTCAGCTGTTGAGTTTCTCCTACAGTCGCGCCTCTGCCTTCAGATTTGTTTTTTCTCTCCAAATATAACTCTTCACAATAAGCATAAAGCGATCACACTGGAACGGATTTAGCTTCTTTACTCGGCTGCAGAGTGGATGTATTCGACATATATTTCTTTCTGAAGAATACGGGAATTTTGGATGATGACTGAAAGAAAACTGTTTAAAAAGCGCAGTAATAAAGTGCAGAGATGACTGGATCTGACCCAAGATTGCTCTTTTTACAGCTACTATTTACATTTTTTAGATTTTCAAAGGACAGATGTATAGTCATGATCAAAGATAAAACAATTAAAAAAAATGTTATACCACATTTATCTGTAAAGCAAGTTGGGACTGACATTTAAATGCTTTACAAAAAGTCCAAGCAAACATTCCTGCAGTCTTTTAAAGAAGTTCTGATCATCACTTTTTCAGCTTTTCTGAAGATCCTTCAGCGTTTTTTATTTGGACCTCATCTTATTTTTTAGTCAATATCAGTACCCGGCCATTTTTAAAACCTTGTCTTATTAATCATAAAAAGGCTCCAAAACCTTGTGGTTGTGGGAAGGACCAGCGCTGGGTTCACACCTGACAGACAATCATGTCATTTTGAAACGTTCTCTGAGAAAGACACAGTTATTTACTTCAGTTCAGTTCATTTTATTTATACCTCAAGGCTCTTTAATTGATAAACGCGTCCAATCTATCAAACTATGAGCAACCAAATCCAACCCAAATTCATTCAGAGATCTCTATATTGCTCTCTCCCTGTCCTCTCCTCTTTCTCTTTCACCTTTTCTCCCTTTTGGTATGTTGTCTCATCTGTTTCTCTCTATTTTCCCGTTTCTGTGTCCATTGAACATGAAATAGTCCCAGCATAAAATTGTATAAAACTTCTTGCATATATAAATCTGGAGCTCTATGAATGGAGCTCTATGACGAAAGCAGTAAGGCTCCACTGGTGAAAGTAAAATCTGTTGGGCTCTTTTTGGCATAAAGACAACAATTCTTAATGCTACATTACCAGAAAGTTCACACACACAAAAAAAGAGAACGCTGGTTCATTCTGCGCAGATTCAGATTTAAAATCAACCTCACAGTTTAAATCAAACCAATAAAGTCAAATTCAGTCAGAAGTGAAATGACAATTAGTAAAAAAAAAAATGCTTTCTTGCTAAATTCATTAAATAGTGAGTTTGCAGCAATCCCTCATTCTAAACAAGCGTTAGGCGACACTGGAAAGGAAGGAGGGAACCTCAAGCAGAACCAGAACCGGTCCAAGTAGCTGTCTGCAGGCAGACAGAGAAGCACTGGACCAGGGGAACTTTCCATGGAGAGGAAAACAGAGGAGTCTGAGTTCATGGCAGCAGGGGAAGGATCGCACCTCAGCCTTATGTTTAAGAAAAAGAAACATCACTTCTGAATGGGATTTACCTGCATGAATAAATAAATGGTTGCCTGTTTACTCTCAGCTCACTTATTCTGGAGCATTTAGCACATTTTGTGAAGAACTTGGAGAGGCCCCAAAGGTTGGTGGTTCCAAACCCAGTCTCTCACCCTGGGTCCCTGTTCCAGACACTTGACCACAGATTGCTGCCTGTGTGGCAGAACGCTGCTCCTCAGGGATGGGTTAGATGCGGAGGCATGTTTCCCCTCTGAGAGACTCTTCTACATCTACAGCTGTCTTCCTTAAACCTATTAAATCAGCTCCAATGTGGAAGCTGCTTGTCAAGACTTTGATGCAATCAACTGGTTTCCTTATATAGGACATTTTGACCAATCTGTATAATCTGACCCAATCTGTATAATATGATTGAACTTGATTTTGTAAAGTGCCTTGAGATGACATGTTTCATGATTTGGTGCTATATAAATAAAATTGAATTGAATTGAATTGAATTGAAGCATCTTTGCCACTGAAATCTAGCAAAAATAAAATCTTTAGCTAAATCTATGAACAATCCCAAGATAGCCCAGGCAGAAGACGGAGACCGCAGTGGATTTCCAGAGAGCTAATAATCAAAAACCTGCTCTAAGGTAGAAAGGTGGCCCTCCTCAGGTCTGTGCTGGAGCTTCCAGATGCAGCTCATCTGCAGGAGATGAAACCCGAGCTCAGCAACATCATCAGGAGCGGCGGACAGAACCTGCAGGAAGAAACTGTAAAAACCTTCACGTTTAATCAGGTTTAGCGGCCTCTCTCTACCTCTGGTGTGGCTCACTGATGAAAACTGCATTTAGGAAGCATTTAGGTCAGAAAAGACTGCTGCTCACTTAAAAGACTGAAAAACCCAACGCTGCACGCCGCTTCCAGCTCTCATCGCCAAAGCCTCTGAGTGCAAATGATGAAAGAAGCTGTGGCTTCACATATAATCAGATCTTTTTGGAAAAGAGAAAGAGGATTTCATGGTGTTAGAGAGAGAAAACTGAAGTGTTCTTGTTGTTCTCTCCCTGTTTTACTGACCTGTTGGCCGCGCTGCCACTTTGACAAATTCCTCCCATTGCTCGCACTTGTTGGCTGAAGTGCTTTTAATTATTCATTGGATTTTAATTATGGACGAGCTGTGTGTAAATATGGAGCCAGATCGAGGTTATTAAAGGTCCCGGCGTACAGGATGAGCACCTGTTAACACGCGACTCCGGCCTCCAGACCATGTGCGCCATAATTAACTGGTTGCCACTGCGCCTGAGCTCCAACCTCTGGTCAGGATCAGTTTTGTGGGCTAGAAAGCTTCAGAAACCGAGCAGCTATTAATCACCCGTCAAATGGCTGCATGTTGAATGTAAAGCTCTGCTAAACCCTGAACTGTACGTGACTCCCCGTCCCCGGTGCTTTCTCCAGCCTGTCACTCCATGTAACTGTTTGCTAAAGCTGTCTAAATTTAGACGACGGTGAGGACAACGAGTTCATCTGCTGTGGAAAAGAAAAGACGCGTCTTAAAGGGACAGAACACTACGTCTCCGCTGCAAACACAAACGTCTGAGGTAAAATAGTTGGATTTTATGTAGACCAACACAAAGTGAAGCTTTATTATACAGTGGCGGGGAGATGGTGGAATGTAAATGGTTTTCAGGTTTTTTCTGCATGTAAAAATCTGAAAAGTGTGGAGTGCATTTGTTTTCAGTCTCCCACGCGTCGGTGCTTTGTGGAACCACCTTTTGTGGTCTGGTGGGTTTACCTCTCCAACGGTTTTTCCATGGCCCTGTTGAAGATCCCCACATTATGATGCTCCCCCTACCGTGTGGTGCCTTGGATTTGCTTTGTAACATGCAGAAAATAGCTCGAGCTCGTTGACGGGGTCGTTATCCTGCTGGGTGTCTCAAGCAGAAGACCTAAGACTGGGGGGACTTGTCCCATATTTAGCACCATTCGTCTGTTCCATGCTTCCCTGGTCTGTGGTGGAGAAAAGGCAAGATGCTGCCACACCCAGGTTCATTGTAGCGATGCCAAATTCAGGATGATGTACAGTGTTAGTTTTCTGCTCCCTGCAGTGTTTGGTACTTATTGTGTCCCCTGCATGACTTGTGGGGAAACGGCACACATGACACAGAGAAAAAAAGGCTTTTTTTGCTCACCTTCCACAGCAGGCAGGTGGACATCCTGTACCTGGACTGAGGCGTGTGGTTCTGACCCGACAAAACGTGAAGAGGCACGAAACATCACAGCTTGTATGTGTGATGGAGCTGTTTTCAGACACACTAGTGAAAGTGAAATCTCAGAATGGAAGCAATAAACCCGGAAAAAGAGATTATCTTGATTTTTTTCCCCTCAGAGTCTGTTGAAGTCGGGCGCATGTTCGCGCGTAGATGGGAAGGTCCAGGGCCGTGAGCACAGTGATCAGTGATGTGGTTTAAACTGTCCAGCTGCTTCTCCAAGCTGAAGCTGCTCATTATGCAAGACTTAAACAAGCCAGAGTAACATGTGATTACAGTGTGTGGAAGCGGGGCTTCGTGTCGTGTGTTGGTGTGGTTCCATATGCCGTCCTCATCCACGCCTGTCTCTCTACGTCTTTACATGCTGGATCCATCAGCTGCTCTCCCACACAGACCCACCTCAGTGTGTGTGTGTGTGTGTGTGTGTGTGTGTGTGTGTGTGTGTGTGTGTGTGTGTGTGTGTGTGTGTGTGTGTGTGAGGACGCTCTTGTGCCTGTTGCTAGGCGAGAGCCAGCATCAGCGCTGCCTCCACAGCCAATGGCGATGACCGAGGAGAACTCCGGCACCAATGAGGCGGTTCATTGAGGCTCGGGTTCTTGGTGGAGCATTTCCATCTGATTTCTCAATGTTTTTTTTCTAGGTGCTGGACATCAAAGCAGGTATCTGCAGTTACTTTCATCCACACTCTCTCTCTCTCCTTCAGGATGTGGCTGCAGACGGATCAGGACCTTCTGTCCGGGGTCACTGGTGACGCCTCCTCAGAAGAAAGCCCCCGAAGCCCCTGAACTGATCTTGAATTCTTTATTTTTTGGTGTCACCGCTTTCATCCTTCTGATGTCTCAGTTTTCTGCTCATCTGTGAGTTTTTTGCTTCTTTTTTGAAGAAAAAGGTCTTGATTAAATCCAGATTTATTGTGTCTGAATCTGTCTACAGCATTTTTTTCTAAATAGAGGCCATTTTTATCTTGCTACCTCAGTAGTTATTGCTCAGTTTACTGTTCAGAAACGACACAATTCTTAAATTCAGAGATTCCTAATTAGAAAATCCTCATAAGCATCCCATTACATTAATAATTAAGGAGTTGAATGTTTTATTCTTGTTATAATTGCATTTTATTACAATTAAACTGAGATCATCGTTATGATCAGACGGTAAAACAGCTGAGAATTGACGAACATAAGACATTTAATAACCAGAGAGATATTTTGCTGATATTTTATTCCAATAAAATGTTGTAAAACTAAGTGCACCCCATGATTTAATTGATCAAGAACACCCCCAATGAATGGCAGCTAAAACCCTCATTGGTTGCTTTTCCCCACATAAAACCCCCTTAACCCTTGATTGCAGTCAGGACACGTTTAAATCTACCATCGTTTGAGCATTTCAAAAAGAGAATGCTCATCATAACGTTGGCAGCTGTCTCTGCGTGGCAAGTAGGAGGATAAATATTTGAAATGAGCCAAACCGCGGTGCACTGATGTCCTGATGTCCTGCAGCCAGCAGAACACATGCTTTGATTACCCTAAACGTTCCTGGTGTCCGCCTGAGTGAACCCAGCCATTGTCGTTGCTCCTTCAGCAGCAAACAGCCACTTGAGCTGAAACTGCTTCAGATATTCTGCACATTACGTAAGATTACGCAGGAACAGAGGGAGATGGAGGGGAGAGGAGGAGGGGGGAGATCATGGGAAACGATGAATATTTTACGGACGCCCTCACGCTTCAGTCGCTCCAAGAAGTGGCTGAAAATAAAAATCCTGTGAATGTGCATTTCCTGAACACAGTATTTACTTCTGTTTCTTGTGGGGGAAACATCCCCAGCGGAGTGTAATGTACTCTGGGCTGCAGGATGTTCTCTGTAAGGCCTTTTTTTTTAGGCACGGGCATAAAATAATGCATGATTAAATTTTTTTTACACAAGAAATAACTTCTGTGTGGAAGGGAAAAGGTGTTCGGAAAAGCTCTGCCACAGACTTCCTTAATTGCTTGTTTTTAATTTATCACACTAAACTCTTTAGATTTTAGATACTGTAGGTCAGGCATGTCCAAACTGCGGCCCGGGGGCCATTTGTGGCCCGTGTACTGATTTTGGGTGCCCCCCCCCCCCCCCCCCCCCCCAACTGCATTTCAAGAAAGACCTGGTCCACCAGCACAGGTGGCCGATGCAGATGGAAGATTTTATAGTTTTTAATTAGGGCAAAATTATCACAGAACAGTTAAAATCCTACAACTGAAAATGTTACGTACAACACAAAGTGTTCACATTTTAATAAACACACTTTTGACTTTCTCTTCAATTTCATAGTAACGTCTATTCAATGACATTTAATTACTTAAATGCAGACTTAAAATCTGCTTCAAATTCAGTTATTAAAATTACAGCAAGTGTTTTCAAGGAACAACTGACCCCAAATAATGTTCTTATATTGCTAGACAACAAACAGTTTAGTTTATTATTGTAAAGAGTCTAATTCAATTATTTAAAATTATTTACTGACTGGAAGAGCATCTTTTAACAAACACATAAGCAAATCCTTTTTTTTTTTTTATTAATTTTAGATCTACAATGATTTACACATTTCCTACAAAAAATCTGACTAATTTATTTATTTAAAATGATCCTATTTTGTAGAGCAGGTAAAAAAATTAACATATTATAAGAATAGTTCTGTTAATTTTTTGGCCCTCCAGTTCCTTTGACTTGACAATTTTGGCCCACGTATCGAAAAGTTTGGACACCGCTGCTGTAGGTAGGTAGCCCAGAGGTTAGAGTTCCCGCAAGAACCTTGGTCCCTGAATGCCTCTTGGGAGCGGCGCAGTGGCAGCAGGTCAAATGCAAAATGGAGCCATTTGTTTGAAATGTATGCAATGACAAATAAAGATGATTATTATAAATACTCAGAATGCACAGTCTGATAATAATGGATTCTTACTCCTATTTTATGCCCCTGTCCTTTTTGTATTTAATCCCAGGTACTGAATGCACTTTTTTGGGATGGCTGACATGAGTCTGTCCATAATAAACTTACATTTGTCTGACGATGCAAAATGTTATTGGTTTGATTCCAGCTTTCACCTGTCACATGTCGATGTGCCCTTGGGCAACCTACCGATCTGCGTATCTATGTATGAACGTGGGTGTGAGTGGGTGAATGGTGTGAAGCTCTCTGAGTGGCCAGTACCATCTATCCAATCATCGCCTGTACCTGCCGACCCGTGCAGGGTTCTGGTCTCCAGTGGTCAGTCTGACAAAGCCAAGCATGACCAGAAAATTGCTTTATAAATCCAGTCCATTTACCACTTCCTGGAACACTGACGGTACCTAATGTCTTTGCTCTCAGTCATTTAATTTTACTGATTTATTCAACTTTTATTCTAACTGGTGAGATATAAATCTCATTTATGGGCTGATTTTTAAATATGAAAAGATTTTTAAATATGAAAAGAGAGGTAGTGCACCAGCCATGTGTGCACTTCTCCTGGATCATCTCTCTAAAATTATTTTGAAGAGGACAAAAACAGGAAGAAACTTTGTCACGTCCAGACAAAGATCCAACAGAGGATCTGAGAGACACAGGATCCTTGATTTGATTATCTCCAGAATGCCAAGTTTTCATCTCATATCTCAGGAAATTACCTTGTTGAGAGCAGAAATCTCATTGTATGTTTCGAAATTTACTTTGGATTTACCAAAAATGAGGACAAATCCTCTTTTAGACATGCAGTTTAAAATTGTTTTTTGCTAAGTTGTTTTATGCTATAACAAGGGATCCTCCCTTAAATGTAGAAGCCATTTTACTTTGCAATTCAGCTCAATTCAATGAAATTGTATTTATATAGTGCAGATTCACAACTCATGTCATCTTAAGGCACTTTGCGAAGTCCAATTCATTCAGATCCTCCAGGTTGGTCAGAAGGTTTCCTCTCTAAGGAAACCCAGCAGGTTGCATCAAGTCTCTCCAAGCAGCATTCACTCCTCCTGAAAGAGCGTAGAGCCACAGTGGACAGTCGCTGAACTATTTAACCTTTTGACTTTGTGTCAGGTTGCAACAAGCATGACAGACCGGCACAAAATACACTGGAATATAAATTGGTTTTAAGAAGTAAACATCTATAAAGTGTGATGTGCTTTGGTATTCAGCTCCCCTGAGTCAATTCGTTGAAAAAAAAAATATAATTCACCTGAGTTACAGCTGCAGATCCTTCAGAGCACGTCTCTGCCAGCTTTGCATCCAGAGACCAACAATCTAAGTCAGACTGGACGGAGAGCGCCTGTGAGAAGCAGTTTTCACATGAATATGGTTTTAACCATTGCATGGTAGCTCTGACCGATCACAGGCTGAGTTCATGTGGATTCTGTAAGATAGCAGATCCTAGAATGAGGGTTCAAAGCTGCAGACATGAGTTTGTCTTCAGCGCCGTGGGTTCTTCTCTCTGAAGTGGTGCGGATCTCATTTCGGACTGCAGGGCTTTATCTCTCTCATTAAGGTTCCCTCACTGCTGTCGTTACAGCTTTATGGCACTTTGCAGAATTAAATTGTTCAATTCAATAACTGCTGCCTTCAGGTGATCCTTCGGTTTAAAACGGAGGTGCTCTAAGTGCTCTCATTCTTCTTAAATAACCGCGTTCTTTTAATTCAATTTATTCTGCCTGACAGAGATTTTAAAGAAAGGTAATGTTGGCACAAATTCATATTTTTTGGTGTTTTTCGGTTTTATTTAAAACCTTCTGAGGGTGAATAGGACGCCTCTTTGTCGTAAATCCCGTTTTTATTCAACATATATACTCTTCTAGGTTCACTCGCCACGGACTGTTCTGTCAAAGGAACCAGAAACGTTTTGAGGAGTTACCCTAAACTCATCTGGAGTTTCTGGACAGATGTCGTCCTATAATCAGTAAGCAAAAATCTAAAATTAAAGGAAATCAGAAGCCCAGAGAGCATCACCAGTACAAACAGCCATTTGGTCTCTGAGGGATTGCGGGCGTTGTTCTGTCTGCTTCTCCTGGAACATCTCTGACTGAGATCACATCAGCATCTGGAGAGAAAGGTTCTGACAGATCGTCCCTGACAGCCAGCGAGCAGACACGCTGGGTGAATCCGCACTTTTGGCCCGGAGGCCCCCCCCGACAGCGAGTACCCACCCATCAAGAAGATGCGACTGATCCTCCACAAAGCCTCGCCTCCATCGCGCTGCCTCTCGGCCTGTGATCCTCCCCCACAACGCCTGGCTTTGAAAGACGGGCGACGGCTGCTCTGCAAGGAGCTGCTCACACTCAGCAAGCTAAATGACAAAGATGCTTTGAAACCAGTTCCCCACCCGGGCTTCAAAGACCGTCGCAGCGGAGAGAGGCAGACAAAGCTACAGAAATGAGAGATGCTTGACTCAGTCGCCCAGAAAAATCATCAGATGGCTCTCCTACCTCGACCCGCTGCCAGGCCTGCACACAGGTGATAACGAGCACCGGCTCCTCTGGCCTTTCAACCGCTGAATGCTTCCTGCGTTCATCAACTTAACACTCAAAGAAAATTAGAACAAAGCTTTCTCAGCGGAGCCACTTTCCGTAGCATCTGATTTATTTTTTTTGATCAAGCGTCACTACAGAAAGCTGTTAAATTCAGCTAATCACTTTGGCATTATGCGTCACTTTACAATCAATCTGACAGAAAATGAGTGCTTGATCCATTGTGTGTCTCTAATTACAGCGTGTCTGTCTCTTTTATCTAAAACGTTCACACTCGTGTCGATTGACGGACTGAAATATGTAGCAACACTCAGCAGAGACAAAAGCTTTCCCTTTCCCATTGTGTGCCGCTGTAAGCCAGCTTTATTCTGCTGACGCTCTGATGCAGACAACTATCAGGCAAACATGAGTCTCTGTGTGTAGGCATATCTCCTTCCCGTCCTGGAAACAAGTAAGAAACCCATTCTTCACAGCAAAATCAGTCCTCAACTGCATGTCCGTCTCAAACATTGCCCGCCTTTTTTGCCCAGCTTTTGTTGTTTGCTTCATTTCCAAAACTGACTCAAAGCGTAGCTCGCATTAAATGCATGCCGTTGCAAGCAGGCCTCAGTTGTCCTAAGGACACATTAAGTGCAGACATGACCGAGGTGATAGAATCACGACGAGCTCCAGGCCCTAACCCCACCAGACGTACTCCTCAAGTTTCCTCCAGGTTGCACAATGTAAGTCCGTTCAGCTGCTCCCTTATCCAGAGGTTCCCACATAAAGTCATCACAACTTGCACACAGACTTCCTGGTGCAACGGGGATTCAAACCTGTGTCCCCTGTATCAAAGATGCAGACTTTGATATGGAATAGACGTTATTGCCATGTGAAAACAAGTTAGAAACGAGCACCTGCCAGGTGTTGGTTTGTGGTATCTGGCAAGAGTTCTGGAGAGGTATGATGGATAAAGGTAATTTAATGAATAATGAAAAGCAAGGCTCACAAGCAGGCAGTGAACACAGCACAATGGAACGGGTGTAGCATAACAGAGGACCTGACAAAGAGTATGACGGAAGTGGCTGACTATATAGAGGAGTAAAAGTAATTTTAGGCCGAAGGAGAGAGGGGGCAATGAACTGGCAGGGGCAGGAGAAGACCAGAATCTACCAGGGAAACATGATGAATGATCCGACATGAGAAAACAACCTAACAACTAACTAAACTAGAGACGGGCAGGCAGGGAAATGAAGATCTAACAGAACTAGGTACATCCCTGAATGAAGAACAAGCCTTTATAACTAAAAATACACCAGACACATGCCTAGAGTTTATGTAGAAGTGAGACTTCTTGTCTTTACGCAAGCAGTAATTTCTGTCTGCCTGTTGTGCCATGTGGAGGTCAGGTGAATATACATTAAATGGTTTACAGTACTTTACACGGTTCTAACACATATACACATGGCTCACTGTGCATATCGCTTTCATTAGCTTGATTTTGAGAAAATTTGATTCGGAAACGTTGCTTCTGTCCAAATATGTTATAGATCTTTACTATTTATTATTATTTACTCTTCTAAAACACCATCATTTGCACACAATGTTATATTTTTGTCTGGATGATTTCATTATTTCTATAATTTAGTAGCAGTTTTAATAAATAGTTTTTTACTCTTACTTGAGTCATTTTTTTAGATTAATACCTTTTATTTCTACTAAGCTAACAGATCTATAGAGGCAATGCTTACCTGAGAGTAATTTTTGGCTACTCCACCACCTCTGACTTTTGAATAAACCTTGCTGGGGCCCAACTCCATGATGCAGTTTTTGGCGATGCCTGTGAACCAACGGACCTCGGAAAACCCTCCATACTTATGTCTAGATAGGGTATATATACCTGTAAAAGGCTGGCCTGATCTCTGTTTGCACAGTTGGCCTCGTTTGAGGAGGGTGACATCGGATTCAGTTCCTGTTTCTGTATTTGCTTCCTCTCTTATCTAACCTTGTTCTGCCTCTAGTCCAGACCATGCCAAAGGTATCAATGATTGACGAGTGGCATTTGAACAGAAATAAATCACACCAGTGAGATTAAGTTCATGATTAACTGCCCCTACATCCCTGCAGCATGGAGGGTGAGGTGAAAGAGATACGGACATCAATCATCAATGTTTGGCAAGACTTGGCTACTTAGATTTTTCCTCATTCCTCCGCTCACCTCAATATTTTCCTTACCTTCATAGCGGGTGAAATTATACCTCGGCTGGGGCTGCAGGACCATTCAGAGAGTATGTAATAATATTTTATCTATATGAACCCAGTCAACTGAACGAACCCGATGACTCTGAATCAGGATGTCTGAGCTGTGACCAGCAGCTCCATCAGAATCATGCGATGAATGTAAATATGGATTTATTTTTTTTACATCAGTCTTTTACTGTATCCTACAAATACAATCATACCCCTGACATTTTTAAGATAAGATAAGAAATACCTTTATTGCCCCACAATGGGGAAATTCGGGCGTGGCTGTGGCAAAGACACATATAAACACATTTTGCACATTTTTGTCTTTGTTACAACCACAAACTCTGGATTTTACATGAAAGACCAACATGTAAAAGTAGTGCGTGAAAGTGAAATTATAAGTGTTTTAAACATCTGCAAAGTGTGGTTTGCATTTTAATTCATCCCCCATTTACACGGGTACCTCTAAATAAAATTCAGTGGATCCAATTGCTTTCAAAAATCACTTAAATAGCTAGAAAAGGACATGAGTTCATGCATAAATCCTTGGGGACATGTGTTATGCTGTGAAAAAGTACTTGTCCTCTTACAGATTTCTTCTGGTTCTGCTTTTTTTTTGGCCATCATTTAAAAAGCGCCCTTTGTACTTTATTTACTCAGTTTTCTTTTTGTCTGACATTGTCATTGATTTGATGATCTGCATCATTAAGTGTGACAAAAGCCCACAGAGTCACGGGCCGATACTATCAGGAGCATTAAAATCATAGCAAATGTTGGACATGTTTACCTATGAACAGATCAACAATCCGAAAAAAGAGGAAAAATAACCTGACGAAGGTTATAAGGAAGCACACTATTTCCAGTGTAACCTCAATAGTTAAATTCATTTAAAAGTAAAATATTTTTATGTTTTACCCAGTTTAAATCTAAATCTAATTATACTTCAGTTGTATAAAACAAATCCAAGCCAGCTTATAGTCCAGCCTTGGCCAAGATCTTCTCAAATGGGGCCCTACGCATGGTGTTCTGTAACTGGAAGAAAACATATTCATATTTAGGATTTAAAGACATGGTTGACGTTGCATTTTTATTTATTTCTCCCTCACTCTCCTCTTCCCTTCAAAGGCTCTATATTTAGGAGCTTTTTTAGGTTTCCCTTTTAGCACAGGTTCTAGATGGTGCTTCTGCTCTAGAAGTGGTGATACAAATCTCTAAAACAAAATATTACACAAATATATCTGATGATTTGAATATAATTGGAAACGTATATATTTCTCGAATAGTTTTAGTTTAGATGGCCTATTTATTATTTCATATAGACCTACTTTGAAGTATATATTCAAAGTTTGATATTTGAAGGACTCAAGGCCCCCAGAACTGAACGGGTGACACAAAAGGTCAAAGTGCACCGTTAAAACACATCATGCTACATAAACTAGGCACCTGGTGGTGTATTCAAAACCCCTTATTAGACTTAATTTTGTTAGTTTATGTTTATTTTTTAGTGCACCAGATAACAACTAATGTTTTGTCAATGCATATTACAAAAAATAAATTTATAAACAGACATATCTGTTCAATATGCTCAATCTAATCAGACAGATTCAAAGTAATTTACATACGTCGGTGACGTAACTGGCTGCGTCCTTGGCAACTGCCCAGCAACGTGACGTGACTGCTCACATCTTCCTGAGACGCAATTAAATCTTTGGCAAAATTAATAAAGGAAAGGTTGTCTACCTTCCCTGAATGAATATTATGAAAATAATATTCATACTTCTCGCTATAAATGTAATCGAAATGCATAGAAATGCTTTGTTTAAATGTTTACTTTTCCAAGGGCAATGGCATCCATGTTTTTTTTTTGGTTGGGCAAATGAATAAACGAATAGGCCAAATAAAATGTAAGCCTGACACACATTAAAAAGCCAAATTATGACAATACTAAATCTCCCCCTGTGGACCAAGTTGGACTACCCTGCCCTGTTTCTAACATAAAGCCAAGATAAACGTCACTGTTATATTGAACTAACTTACCTGTCCAGCAGAAAGCTGCAACCTCTGCATACATTTTAAATCCCCGCTCCCTCATGAATTATATCCACCTGGTAATAATAGCTGTGCAGATATAGACTCTCGTTTCTCCTGTTTAGTCCTTTTTCTTTTCTTGGTTACTTTCTCTTCCCTCTCGCTGGGCAAAGAGTATGGATGGTCCTCCATTTAAACACAAAACAACAAATAGAATCATCTACAGTCGTCATTGCTTGTTTATTTTCCTCCTCCACTGACAGCACGTCTTCATATAGAAGACAGATAAAACGTGTAAGGCTGACAAGTTTGTCTCCTTTCAGCAACTGTAATCAGAAACAGCGACGCAAAATTTCACACCCAATGGTGCACCGTCACCTATGTATTTATAAACTACTCATTCTAAGCAATGAGAAAATTTTCATTTTGATGTGAGTGTTATTAGACTTTACCAGAATATGTATTTTATAAAAGCAATACTTAATGTTTGCTAATTTAAAGCCAAACTAGTTACACACCATCCCTTTAAACCTGTAAGCTCATATCTATTAGCTTAAAAGCCAAACACTGACAACCTGATACGTTTTGTTGTTGTTTTAAAGAACAGAAAATTATATATTCTCAATGACTAAACTCTGATATCATATATATGTATTTATGTATACACACACACATACACATATATATATATATATATATATATATATATACACATATACATATATATATAATATTTATATATATATATATATATATATATATATATATATATATATATGTGTATATATATATATATATATATATATATATATATATATATATATATATATATATATATGTATGTATATATATACATATATATACACATACATACATATATATATATATATATATACACATACATACATATACATATATGTTTTTTGCAGACAGTATATCTCTTGAATTTCTAAATATGTGCAAAAACCGGATCACTTCGGGTTCTTCAGGGCTTCGCCCTCAGGTCACTTTGATTTAGTGTTTACTTCTCCTCCTAGCTCAGATTATGAAGTATTAGAACATCTCTTACTAGACTTTTGCTTTACACTTCACTATTACCAAAGGTCCACAGTCAGAACGTCTGTGTGATATTTTTCATGTAGTGTTTAGACGTCACTTTTATTTGTTTAGTCTGTCTTGAACTGTTTTGAACTGACAAAGGTTGCCTTAACATATAAAAGTAAATGAAAGCTCTTACTGTTACTGTTACTCTGATACTGCGAGGATTTCAATATGTGTGGGAAACACCAGCTGGATGTGTGGCAGCTGTTCTTAGGAGTAAGACAAATAGGATCAACAAGAGGAAAGGCGAGAGCAATCAGAGCACACTGGTTGACCACCAGCCAAGTCAGTATTCTGGGGACTGGGGAGAAAGAAGTTCACTTGCACAAGATCCTTAAGTCAATTTCTGACGTTTTATTACTGTTGCACCATTTATACAAGTACATATAATTTAAACGCATCAATTTCCATATCATTTTTTTGTCTGTTTGCTTGAATGAACATGTAGAAATAGCTGTGGTGAGACATGGAATGAAAATATCAATTGTAGTTGGCATGGATGCAGACCGAGAAATTATCAATACTTATTTATTTTATTTTTTTATTTTTTTTTCCACTTGACCAAAAAGACAGGACTACAAGTTCACCCAACCACGGACATGCAATTTACTGAGTCAAGAGAGGAAGAAAAAACATGATCAAGTGACACACAACCGTCCTCGGATGTTTGTTTCTGCTACGGTTTAACGAGTGCTGGAAGGAAGACGCTGTGTGTCGGATGGATGGAGATGAAAAGGTGGCAGATGTGCGGCGGAGGTGACAACACTTACACCTGCATTTATGCAACGGTCGGAAGAGGAAGGTTTGGTGGTCAGAGTTTAAGCTGCTGGTATATTCAGTAATCACTCTCCAAGAATTGGTTCACAAGCAAAAGTGGAACCCATGATGATGCAAAGATATGACAATAACGGCTGAATAAACCTGACCTCTTCCCGTTTTGTTTCTCTATCTATTCAACAAAAATAAAACTAGAACACTGATTCTTTCTTGCCACCACAGCTGTCTTTCAAATGTTTTTAGTATCTCCTCCAGTGCTAAACAGATGCAATATATATATATATATATATATATATATATATATATATATATATATATATATATATATATATATATATATATATATATAAATATCAAAATGGTTGGCCAAATCAGAATCCTCTTTCCCCCAAACAAGGTCCCACCAGGTGGAAAGAATCTGGGCTTTCACCAATTTTTAAACATGTATAGTTGATCTGGAGGGTAATTAGGATGACCCTTGACCCTCAGTTCACCTTAGAGTAACGTAGTTTTAAGAGCATTTCCCAATAAAAAAAAGATTTTTGTCACCTTAAATCCTGACACTTTTATTCAGAAATACCTGAACATGATTTTTTTTTTTATTTAAGTTTAAAGTAGTTTGACTGATGTCTTGTAAATTGTGAGAAATTTGTTATTGTAGGTGACAAGAAATAATTTTCTTGGCCCACTTGTTTTTTAGTTTATACACAAATGTTTTGCCATATTTTGTACAGGTGCTAGTTTCCAGACATCTACTGTCAACCCTGCTTTATGTGCTGCTGGTAGGAACATTGGATGTATCAAACACAGCTGTTTCTGTGCTTGGAGAATACAATGGTCTGCTAAATATTGTCTTCTATTGAACACGAATAAAGTGTTCATTAACTTTTAAGGACACAACGTTTTAGTGGCTGTTATAATTTAAATCTAAAGATCGATTGGCAACAATTATGTCTCAGTTGATCAGAGTTGCCAGAAGGTAAAGTTGGTTAACTCAAATGCTGAAGTATTGGTGGCCAAAGTGTAAAACCTGACAGCATATTACAGCCTGGCCACTTTTTGTTTAATAGATCACAGGGGAAAGAATCACAGGATGTTTGAGTGCCAGTTTAGTCTACTGTCTTTAGAAAGACACAACTCAATATACACTATCAAAGTGGCCTCGTAGCGTGGTAAACATCACCGTCTCAGCATTACAAGCAAGGTCAAACAATCTCAGAGATTCTGCTGCCTGTGTTCCTCCCAGATCATCACAAGATATGTCTGCTTTATATTTGCCAATGTTTATTTTACTAAAAGACCTGAGAATAGCTGCAGACTTCACAAGAACATTGCAAAGGTATTTTCGGCAGAGCTTTGCAAATGTTTCAGGTATTACAAATGCTAAAAAACCACTTAGTTTCCTTACAATATACCTAAGGGTTTCAGTACAAAATGTGGAAGTTTATGTGAAAAAAATCCTACAGTTATTTGCAAAGCCAGCGATTTTCAACCTTTGAAATGCCTCTGAAAGCTTCAGCATTCTCAGTCCTCCAAGGAAATACACAGTTAAAGCTCCACTGCATGGGGAAAACTGGAAGTTCTGGCTCAGAAGATTGGACAGATGTGATGTAAAGCCACTTGGTAAAAGGATGTTTAGCCTCTCGCTCAAATTTGCCTCATCAGAATGGTTTCCTAAAGACATCCGCCGAGCAGAGGGTGCAGGTGTGTGCATGAATGCAGGCCTTCTGTGGGCTGAAAGGGGAATCTGGACGTTATGAGTGAATGGGAAGATGAAGGTGAAGTGGCAAAGGCGTATAGCCGACACAGACTCGTATCAAAGTTCAAATACTACAGCAGAAAAAATAGATTAAAACATAACAATAATAATAGCAATAATCATACGCATTGGTGGGAAACGTCTCTAGTCCTCCTTATTCAACAAATCCTCATTATCATCATTACAATTATTATTATTATTGTTATCATAATAATATGGGCGGGCTAGTAATTTCATTTTCCTTAAATCTTTGTCATCGTGGAGTTAAGCAATTTGTTTCTTCATTTTGGAAAAGAAGCTGTCCATTAATCTTGAACTGCTACGGTTTGATCCTTGCTTGGTGCCTCTGTGGCGTTCGCCTCCTTGGCGGGAGGCTCGGCGGCTGGTGTTGAACTAGGTGCAGCGGTGGCCTCTTTAGGTGCCGCAGCAGCCGCCGCGTCCGTGGGCTTAGGGTCAGGGGAGGCCGCTGATGCCGCCTCAGCCTTGGCTGCTGGTGCAGCGGGGGCCTCAGTCTTTTTGGCATCAGCCTCCCCTTTGCTCTCGGCTGCAGGGCCAGGTGCCGCGGTCTTCGCCTCTGGCTCCGCGGCGGCTGGAGCCGATTCTTTGGCCGGAGCAGGGGCAGCTGGTTTCTCGTCAGCCTTGGCGGCCTCGGTGCTTTTAGGTGCCTCTGTTTTCGGCTCGGCGTTGGCAGCAGGTTTGTCTGACTCCTTTGTGGCGGGAGCAGCATTCTTTTCTTCCTCCTTTGGTGCTGCACCATCCGCGGCCGGTGTCTCCTTGGCAGCCGTATCGTTTGCTACCTCTTTAGCGTCGCTGGCTGCGGGGGCATCATCTTTCTTGTCTTTCGGCGCTTCACTCTCCTCACCAGAGGCCCCCTCAGCCTTGGCGTCCTTGTCTTTGGACTTATCGTCATTTACATTGTATCCCTTCTTCTTTTTGCTGAGCTTGCCTCCCATTTTAGCTCTCTGGCCTCTGAAACAGAAAGAGAAAAAAAGAGAACCCTTATTAGAACCTCAGTTGTTTTCTAAACCTCTCATACAGTCCTTTGCAACCACAAACTTCATGTCAGTCTATTACATAATAAAAGTTAAGTTAAAGTTCTTGGTTGTAAGATGGCAAAATGTGAAAAAAAGGCAGCTGAAGTGATCTGTCATGATCCCTCTGTGCTTGAGTTTTGGTCACTTGTGACTTCTTTATTATTGTGTAAAGGGCCTGGCCATCTAAAGTTAATTTCTTTCTTTCATTGTTCTTTATTGCCATAACGATGTTGCCATTTTGGTTCACTCCTGAGTGCTTAGTTTGTTCATGTTTTCTGTTCCTTGTGCATTTAGATTTAATGCTTTTTGATCAGTAATGGTTTTGTTATTTCTTTGTGTCTACCTCAGCTTCCTTTGTGTTAATTAACAACTTTTCTGCCTGTTTGCTCTCTTCCACAGCTGCTCCTAATTTGCTGATCAACTCATCTGCAACTAATGTCATTCTCCACTCTTCCCTCAGTACATGCACTCACTGGCACTGTTGTTTTGTCAGCTGTTTAATCCAGCTCATCCATGCTATAGCCTGCCTTGTGTAATTTTTCCCTCCACTACATTCAGTTTCATAATCCTCTGTTTACGGGTTGTTATCTTTGTTTTGTTTTTTAGTTGTGTGATATTTGTGTGTGTGTGTGGGGGGGGTGGTGCTTTTTGTATAATTAAATATATTTATCTCTGCGCTACCTCACCCTCCCTTTTGCCTGTATTGGGTTCTCCACATCCACCACTCATTTTGTGACATTCTTATTGTGCACACCCAGTTTGCAGAAGTCCTGATAAGAGTAGTCATAGTTATGTTTCATGCATCAAAAAAGCATATGACTAAATATGACAATATAACCTCCTACTATGTACGACATGTGATGCAGCAAAGATTTGTGGAAGATAATATTCTCTAAAGGGCAGCCTGAACTTGTTCATGAAATTTAAAAAAATTTAAAGGAGCAGTAAGTAAAAAATTCACTGTAAAATGAATCAAAATCATTCTCATTTGATGAAAGTAACGTTCCCCGTGAACAATCGGTCTTCTCCATCAACAATGTCTTAGTTACGTTTTTCTCCTGTCAAACCTAGAGGTATGGTCCAGAACTACTTTGGTCCAGAGTGTAGCCCGTGTTTACTTCCTGGTTCCTGAGCCAATCAGATGATAGTTCCCAGGGTTCCCAAAACAGAGCGCAGCATTTGGTATTTTATCTTGGCAAAAGAGCAGCAGCCTGCTAACATGGAAGCCAGGAAGAGAAGCGGACCAGAACTAGAACAGAATACAACATCATAGACCTGTTCTGTGGTGGTAAAAGAAATAAACAGTGGGGTTTCACAGCAGCAACGGACCGTTGAGGAAATGGATATACTCATGGCAGGCGTTGTGTATGTGTTATTATATATTATTTTCTTAATATATTCAACATTGCATGATATTCTCTTAATGGAAGCCCAATGAGTGCATTGACAAAATAAAATCCCAATTTTCCAAAACTTAAGCCTTAAAAAATTGCAAATTTTAATTAATCAATTACATTTATTTATAGCACAGACCTAACATGGACTGAGGGATTTTTTTTTATCATTTAGACATTTCCTGGTCTAGTCTACATGGTGGGTCTACTGCTGTCTTGTAACAAGAGGGTGCAGTGATTAAATCCCAGGTTTTCCTCCATGGAGTTTGTATGATCTTCAGTAATTTCCCTCTGGGATTATTAAAGTATTTCTGATCCTGATTCTGATTCTGATCTTCCCGTAAATGTGCAGAAACACTGGATCCTTCCACATTCCAGGAACATTCCTTACGGTCATCGCTTACTTTAAATTGTCCTTAGGTATGAGTTTGTGCATCTCTGGTTGCTTGTCCTGTGTCTCTCTGAAATATGTAGAAGCTCAATGACCTTTTTAGCTGCTTCCATTCACCAGCATTGTGTTTAGAACAACGATGCTCTTCTGTCAGCTTATTAGATTTTCTGCAAATAACCAAAATAATTATATTTAACAAATAATTCCCATGCAGTCATTTTCAGAAGTTTGTTTTACCAGCTCTCGTTATTCTTTTCAAACCGTTTCAGCGTCCTGAGAGGGTGCAGATGCATATATCTTTTGTCACCAGGAAATACTTCTGTGCGCACACAGACCCATTCATACTCTGTTGAAAATGCACACAAGGTCAAATGTTGGCACAATCAACTCAATGATCTTCATAGTGTGCCTTTGTGGAACATTGCATTCCCCGCATGCCAAGACGGATGCCATACACACATACTGCAAATCAAATCAACAGGCAAGAATGCAGAGTTTGGAGAAATTATCACAGAAATCCACAATTACCTGCGCAAACTAACTGGAAAAAAAGCTAACAGGATTGTGAGTCTTTCACATTTTTCCATGATAATTAGATCTAAAGTGTGCGCCTCTCCCACAGAAGCACACACACACAGTTTCCTTGCTCGCTTTATCAGCTGAAGGTAGAAGTCACCATCTGCCTGCTTCACAGGGGAGGGGACTTCAATATGCAGCAAATCAGGCAGAACAGGAGCAAAAGGCTCAATATTTTTTGTTTTGAATATGTTGATGCTTGAACAGGTTGGGGGAAAATTACAAAAGATGCCTCATAATGGACCTTCAGTCTTACATCTGGATGTTTAAAGTTTTGCATTTGATGCTTCATTTTGTTGTCGATCTTAAACAATAGACCCTTCAGATCTAAAACGATCTACTTGTTAAATGATGAAGACTAAAGTTACCTATTTGGTATTCCGTGTGGGATCTGTGTTAAATGAAAGCGCTTCCCGCCAAAACAAAGCAGACCGGTGAAATATTGTGCTGGCTACTCACAGACTCGCCCTGTGAATGGAACAGAGCCGCCGCTGAATTCACTCAAAATGCTAATCACCTTGTCGCCACAGACTGAATCAGTCCACTATTCATGCAAAACTCCTCTGACAGTCCACTGGCCGGTGTCTGCCAGGAATGTCGTTCCTGCCTCGGTTTTATACGGCCCACAATGGAGCGCTTCACCGCTGCATCACGTAGTTTGACTCCCCAGCTTGTGCTGCTGGAACAATGACTCACAATCAGCCGGGAAGACAATGGCTGTTCCGCCCAAAGGCATGCTTCTTCTCTGCTAGGCGTGTGGTTTTAGTGTGTTCTAGTGTGTAGCGTGCTGGGGCAGGGCTGAGGAAACCTGGAAAAAATGCAATGACTTGCACAAAAGACCAACTGTAACCTGCAAGATGCGCTCAAGGAAGCAAGATACGTAAATGCAATCCTCTGATGTCGCTTCAAGCGTCGGTGTCATAAAGAAAACAAAGATTATGGAAACACCAAGCAGTGAAATCGACCTGTAGAAGCACTCAGACTAAGTTGAGCATGTTGAAATCATGCAGGAAACTGTAGGAAAGAAATCAGCAGCAGACTCAAGCCTGAAGCTGATTAGTGTTAAAAAGTGTTTTTAAAATCATCTAAATTTCCAGCAGACTTCACAGAAAGAAGGAGACTGTTCCAGAGCCTAGAAGCTTCGCCTCTCCTGGTCACCAGCTGAGTCCTGGAAGGTTTTTTTTTTTGGTCTCGAGACATTACTGGGGATGTGTGAATGTAAAAGCTCGATAAAATAAAGAGGTGCCAGACCATTGAGACATTAAAAACTTTAAGCAACATCTTAAAATAATAGTTTGGTCCCGATGGCTGCCAGAGGGATATGTTTGTTTCATCTTGTGTCCGTTAGTACAGGGAGCTGAATGTTGAACCAGCTGAAGATTTTCAAAGAGAGACCATTCCTTTGTAGGAGAAGTTGCAGAAGTCCAGTCTAGCAGAATTAAAAGCACGACTAACCCTCTCAAGGCCATCATGAAGAAGATAATCCTTGACTTTATGAACAAGCCTTAGATGATAAAAGCTTGACTCGATCTCTGCTCTGACCTGTTTAATGAACTTGACTTAAGGAGCACCCCAAGATTCCTAACAGACCCACAGGCACAGCGGTCCTACGAGCCCACAGTACACTGCATCCTGTAAGCAGGTCCGATTTACTGAATAAAATGACCTCACTTAAATAAGAAAAGCTCAGCTCCACCGATACGTCTGCCAAAAACTTGAGAAGTTCTCCTTTGACTGGGATCCACTGGATTTTAATGGAAGATATACCTGAATGTCATCTGCATAAATGTGGAAGGACACATTATGTTGTGGAAACTGGAGCCCAGAGGGAGCAGTTACAAAGAGAATGAAATAGGACCCAATATGGAGCCTTGTGGTACACCATATTTAAGAGGCACAACAGAGGAAGAAACCATTCCCAACTGGGCTTGTGCCTTCAACACCAACAAACTGCTCCAGACTTAATAATAAAATGTTTCGATCTACTGCTGCAAAAGCAGAAGTAAGATTGAGAAGAATTAAAACCCTTTAAGAATGTAAAATAGACAGAGTCGGTAAGAGGAATCAAGAGGATTCAAGAGAGAGTTCAAGTATTTGAGGTATTCAGTTTCCTGATGTCAGTCACACTCAGGGACTTCATGATTTTGTGTCTTTTAATTAGCAGCACCTGGTTAATCTGTACAGCGGTCACATTTTAGGTTTGCTGGATGCCAGGGGTGTATATTTTAGAATAGCCCTGCATATGACAGATTTAAAAATAATGGACTCAGTGGGTACCTGAGGTCACCCAGAGACATTACGCAATACCGCGGATGTGGTGAAGAGGACGCATTGGAAGGTATTCTGTGGAAATCCCAGTGGGAGAAGAGACCAAACAAAGCAAAACCTGCTGGAGTAACACCCAGACTCCCAAAGGGAGCTGAGTTGTGAATCTGGGTAGAAAATCTAATCAGTTGTCAAACACGGTGGTGGCGGTGTGATGGTCTGGGGCTGCTCTGCCGCTTTAGGACCTGGATGACCTGCTGGAATTGAAGGAACCATAAATTCTACTAGGGCTGGACAACATAGAAAAAAAGCCATGTGGATAAAATAGAAATCATATTGATCGATATCGATAATTATATTTTAAGTGCAGCCCTGGCCGTTTTATGCTGTTGCTTAGCAACCTATTTTTAGATACAGAACAACAAACACTGAATTCAAACTCAACCCTTTATTCATCCAACTTTTTAGTAAAAGCATCCAGCAAGTTTTTAAAAAAGAAAAAAGAATGCGTGCTCTCTGAACTCTCTGAATGGGGCAGAGCTTAGTTCCTGGGTCTGCGTTGTGATTGGTTGGGAGGATGTAGTGACTGTAATATTAACCTATAGGGCTAGAATGCAAAAGGAAGGAAAACTTTTATTCTATTGAACTTTTTATTGACCCTTTTTTCTATCATCGATAGACGTCTATCGATCGATATATATTGTTATTGAATTATTTGAAGGAACCATAAATTCTGCACTCTAACATCAAATACTGATGGAGAATGTCCTGCTATCACAATTCCTGCCTTCCTTGGTCTAAATCAGGGGTCACCAACAAGGGGCCCACGGGCACCTGGTAGCCCCCAAGGACCACATGTGGTGCCCTCAAGCCCGTTCTAAAACTAGCACAACCCTCGAGTGAGCTGCTTCTAAAAGGTTATTTTAGTCTGTTGCTCTACATTTGTAATCACACTTACATTTATATAGATTTAAAAATGAGAATATCTAAGAAAAAAAGCATTGCACATATTTTTATTTTTGAGCGCAGACTCTTCTTGTTCAAAGGTCAGTACTGGTAGCCCTTTATGTGACACAGTACCGATGAAGTAGCTCTCAGTTTCAAAAAGGTTGGGGACCCCTGGTCTAAATGATGCTGTTTTTACAATATATTGTATAATCTGACCCAATCTGTATAATCTGATTGAATTTGACTTTGTAAAGTGCCTTGGGATGACATGTTTCATGAACTGGCGCTATATAAATAAAATTGAATTTAATTCAATTATTTTTTAATAAACCTCAGAGTCTTCCACAGAAATTAAGGGCATCATGGATTTTAATTAGTAAAAAGGTAAAAACTATGTATCATTTTCCTCTAATTTCATGGTTACGTGCTGCTTTGTGTTGTTCTATCCTAAAACCTTGACAGAATAGAACAGAAACAGTCAATGTAGACCAGTGTATTTAATATTTGCAGACTTAACTAAGCTACAACATGATTCATCTCTTCGCGGTCTACTTCTTCTCCCCAGAAGGTTTGCTGACATGGTTAAAACCCGCTCAGCTACTTTGTCCTGCTTTATTTCCACCGTGTTCAGCAGTTACCGCTCACACCACCCCGGTCCCTCGGCCTCGCGAGGCTGCTGAGTTTCACAAACTTCGTGATTGATCGCAGCAACACCGGCGCTCGCTGGAAAAGTATTTATGGAACATTATTAATCTACAATCAGGCCGGCGTCCTGCGAAGTCGGAAGGTTGCAAAGCGCTTTGGAGACGAGCGCAAGTCCCCGGAGGAGCAGATGGCTCGCGTCTTGTCAGATTCACCTCCAACTTCTCACCGTCTCTGGCGAGTCATCTGTCACGCCCCCACAGCCACTCGGCTCTGCTTCCACTCGCCTCCTGCTTTGCTTTTTTTTTTTAATAATCTCTCCAGCAGCCCTCCCAGCTCTCCTCCTTCTCCTTGCTCTGGCTCCTGCTGCCTTCCTCTTCTGTTACAGGGCAGTTTCAGGAGTGTGAAATTAGCATCTCGGCTACCAATCAGCAGGTTTTTTTTCCAGGTCACATGGAAACCCCTCATCCCCCCCCCCCTCCCCCCTCCTCCGCCCCAGCAGATGGAGGTCTCTGGGAGGTCCCGGGCTCTGGGTAACCTCAGCAGGCCCGTTCTGGCAGAACCGTGGTCCCTGCCATCCAGGATGACACCTTAAAGGTTAGGGCCGTCACTGACGACTCCCTGTCCCCCCCGCATGTTTTCACTCTCCTTAAACGCCTGTTGGAAAATCGACTTGACAGCAGAGAGCAGTCAGAGCAGCTGGACAACTAAAGGCACTTCTGTATTACAGGAGGTTTTCTTTTTCTCTGTTTTGTATGTTTACTCTTTTTGCATGAATTAAATGAGAACAGTTGCATAAATGGCGAAGAACATGAGCACCGGAGCATTTTCTGCATTTGTTATTCTCCACTCCAGAGGATATTAATTTCCCTGCTCACTCGCCGAGTCCTCGTAACCATTTTCCGTGCTTTCCAATGTTTCTGCAGGTCAAACAACAGACAACAGATAAGTCGCGGAGCAACAAAAACACAGACCCCCAGAACACGGCGGCGGCCGAGGTGACGCCTGTGAATCATAACGAGCTTATCTACATCTCCAAAGAGCTTCTTAAAAGGATAGCGGTGATAAAACAGCCAAACAACAGCGGGCCTCACAGGGAGAAGGAATTAATGCAGCCAACATGCTTTTCACAGAACTGTGACACAGATAGGATCCCACTGTGGATCCAGCCTGGGGGGGGGGGAAGCTGCACGCTTTCTCCCCCTGTGTCACACTGACCTCCATTTTCAAAGCGTTCAGCCTCGTCAGACACAACGAACAAACAAGCGCCACAAACGCTGCCGCTGCTGCTGCTCCTCTCCGCTTCTGACAGTTTGCATCAACTAGTGTGTTCTACTGCATTAAATCACGTTTTCATTAAATACAGTTAGAACCAGACTCACTGTATAAAACAAAAAAAGAAGCCTTTCTTATTCTCTGACATTATATTATGTCTATGATTTATATTTGCCAAGCACCTAAACTATGAGGGAGAGTTTTTTTTTTTTAGAGATTTATTCATTGTTTTTGTCTGACGCATCCATGCACTAATATTAGTAGAATTTTAAACCTTTTAAAACAGTCCAGATGATGAAGCCTTGACTTTGTAAGGTTTTGTCAGGTTCACAACAGGCAGGTTACTAGAGGAATACCTGCGGATGTATTTTATTAATAATAATCATCTTTATTGTCATTGCAACACAGATTCCAATGAAATGTGTTCTCTGCATTTAACCCATCCCCACAGGGAGCAGTGGGCTGCCACTGTGAGGCACCTGGGGAGCAATCTGGGGTTAAGGGTCTTCTCAGGGAGCCAGAGTGGCAGTCTGTGGGAGTTGAACCCGGAACCTCCAGGACACAAGCACAATGCTACCACATAAGGAAGCAGAATGTTGTTAAAGGTGACATTCTGCTTCGTTTTGTGATATGGAAAGAAAAAAATCTGAAGAAATCAACTTAATCTGAGGAGAGAGTTGTGGACCTCCACCGGTCTGGTTCATCCTTGGGTTCAGTTTTCAGATGCCTGAAGGTCCAGGTTCATCTGTTCTAACAACTATATGCATTAACAAATAATGTCCAACCATCTTTCTGTTCAGGCAAGAGACGAGGTCCTTGATGAACGGCTTTTTATGGCAGAATATGCAAATAAACTTGCATATAATCAATTTGACAGGGGCTGAACCAGGTAAGAGAAGCTTAGGGTTCACAGTGAAACAAGTCCGGAACCAACATGGCCACTGAGAGAAGAAGCCGTGATAAGAGCAACAAAACAGGCCGGATTACAGTTTGGGAACGCACTCATGGGTCCAGGAGCTTAACCGTTTGGAGACATTTGGTCCGATGAAACTAAAATGGAAGATATAAATGACTAGAAAGACCAACTTGCAAGCCTGAAACCACCACCTCAGCTGTGGAGTACAGGGGTGGTGAGGTCATGTTTGTGGGCGTTGTGCTGCAGGAGGGACTGGTGCAGTTCACAAACTCCATCACATCGCGAGGAAAGAACCTTATGACAGCAGATATCTCAGGACATCCAGCGCCCCCCCCCCCCTCAGACAGCCCTGGCCCAGACATGCTGTACTTGTGAGAACTCTATTACAGGATCTCCGTTGCATTTCAGCTGCACAGCCCCGTTAGCCGCCTGCCATACAAGTCAGGAAGCGAGATTGGCTGTTACTAGATGGCTTCCAGGATATACGATGAAATCCCTGCTGAGCGTAAATAAACACCAGCAGTAGATGTCCAAGAATCCAGAACAGCAGGCGACCTGCCGACCGTAGAGGTTTGTCTCCACAGCGATCTGACTCAGAGCTCGGTTTGGTTCAGCGGGGACGACTCGGCATCAGTCGGGTCTGTGATTCCACTTCGAAGGGAATGATCGCCGTTTAGACGACACTTATCCCAGCCATGCTTGACCATCCACTCATCCTTTCCCACAATGCATGTGTTGCACGCATCGTCACCTCAGACTGTCAACCATTTAGACCCATTTCTATCAAGCCGACTTTCTGGGAGGAGCTGGACAACACCGTCACGTGTGCTGGTCGAGCGTATTCACCTTTCTTTTTGGGGTAACGGCTCAGCGCCTATTTTTAGATGTTATTTACGAGAACAGAACCCTAACGGAGACATAACTTCACACAAATCTCGCTTCAGTTTATTAGCTTCTAAAAGAAGCAGGATCAAATGAAAATATTACTAATTAACATGTGGGGCTTTCAGCAGTTCATCCTCAGCATAACCACACCTCCATACAAACGTTCAGCTTGACATCTACGCCCGGCAGGAAGTGAGGAGATCAGCAGGGTGGTTCAGACGGAGAACTGTGCGTACCCTCCCTGCTTATGAAGAAATGCAGCAGGAGCGTGCTGCTCCCGCCGCCGTCCGGCTGGCTGATTTAAGACGAGCCTGTTCCACCGAACAGCAGCAGGCAAACTGGAGCAGAAAATCTGGCCCAATCATACAAACAGACGCAAATAAAGCGAAAACACAGACCGTACTGACTCTCTGAGCTAAGGTGGAGGAGAAAAGGAAAGAAAGGATGCTGGGAGAACAATCTAAGGCGCTGGAAGCGACTGATTGGAAGCTCAGGCAGTGGTGAGAGGTTTACAATCTGCTGGTACGGCTATAAAAAAAGCATCCTAAACGAGCATCACAAGCACCTTCTCACTCAGCCTTTAGTTTCTACATTCTTAGGCTGAACTGAAAGAGCTGCAAGTAAACTACAAATTAGCGTAGCAGCCATAAAATGCACCATCTGTGGTATTTGGTACTGGTCCCCAGTGTCAAAGCTAGCAGCAGGACCAGTGGCTACATCTATTTCTGTCCGACAATAAACACTCCTCGGTCTGGAGAAGCTTCTGGCTTCATGAGGCTAATATCATCTGTCAGGCTAAAGAGTAAAAAGAGGAACAAGGATGTTAGAAGGCGCTACACGTCAGAAAAACGCCAAAGCGCCTTTTCCATGGACGTCTTGGTTTTTCATTCTGTTAGATCTAAGAATAGAAACTTTGTTGAACTGTAAAAACAACCGATTTAAAGCGGCTTCGCTCTGATCTTTAGGAGTCGTCTTGTTCGGTAGTTCTCCGGGTTCTCCGAAGGGTTGTCAGAGTTTTTCTTTTGGAGTTGTGCTTAAAAAATAAGATGAAATAAGAGGACATGAGCATTTAAAGAAGTGTCAGTACCAAAATCCGTCAGATTTTCCCATTTTTTATGGATCAAAAGATGAGATGGACAGAAGGTGGCTACACACAACTGGCTGAGTTATTTGTCTTGTTTTACCTCTCAAAAGACACGTTTGAAATATCAAGGCCTCCTCACCAGATGGCTATTAGATGCAGGACAACATTTTACCCTTTCTGGGCTCTTCATGAATCCAGGTTAACCCTCCAACCCCAAGAGCGAAACGGCAGTGAAATGCCAAGGATGTCGCCCACCTTTTAGATGTGTGACAGGCAGTTTGTTTTATGGATAAGGCTTTAAACTGGCCTGGCAGCTCCCATGGCTGTTGCTCCCATGGCAGTGTTGGCCACACTGCTGAATGAGAGACAGATTGGCAGACGGACGGATAGGATGATCGGCCGGATGTGAGATCTGAGCCTGGATGACCACAAGGTCAAAACATCCTCCTGAAAATGATCAGCTAACAGACCGGACTGACTTTGAGAGGTAAAACTGCCAAACGCCCAAAGGGAGACCCTCTAAAAGCCTGGAGAACTGTCCAGCAGCAAGACACCTTTAAATGACTGAGGGAACTTCTGGCGACTTGGAAAACTCAAGGAAGGCTGAAAAGCTTTGCACAGCCCAGCGTTATTTCTTTGTGAGTCAACCAGAGATGTCTGAGACTCAGCACACCTTTGCAACCATTTGTTTTCAAGCAAGTAATCCAGGAAGCAGCATCTTAGAAATTCGGTAACACCATCTTCCGGTCTTCCATGACTTTCAACCCTGACCGGCTGGCGTAATTACTTATGAGTCAGTAATTATCAGCCGGGGGGCTTCTGGAGAACAGTCTGCCTTGCTTAAAACCACACTGACCCTACAAGCATTGCCATGTGTGCTTAAACGGGGCGATAAACACACGCACACACACATTAGTGGGCGTTTAGACGATCAATCCTCAAATTGATAGAGCTTGACAAAACTCCAGCGCTTGAAATGGGTATTGATCAGCTCGGTACAGGGAGCCGCTGTGTGCTCAGCTGCTGCTTATGAGTCAGAGGACGCACTCAGCAGAGATGAAAGCCAGCGAGGCGCTCTGAGACGCTTCACAGCGAGACATTTAGAAGTGAATACAAAATCTGTCCGAACGCTTTGTTGACGGCACAGAAAACTGACAGCGAACAAAACAAAACAGGAAGGCAAAACAGATTATGTCCGTCCCCCTGGATCCTGTGGCATTTTGTTCCACAGCATCCAGCCTCTCCCAGACATTCACGTGACCTCCATGTCTCCGTTAAAACTTGCTCTGTAGAAACAATCTGCTAGAGTTCTGCATGCCTTTAAATATACCCGAGTGTCTGTGTTTAAACTTTCCACGATGTCCACTATCCATTGAAAAATCAAAAATATTGATTGTTTTCTTTGTTAAAGAGGGATCTAGTATTGTGTTGGGACTGATGCAGACGTCCATACTGCTTCAGGCTGCCTTCACACATTTAGACACTGCTGGATTAACTGTGATAAAGTGAGAGAGGTCCCTGAAGGTTTGTAGCATTTAGAAACTGTCCATAGTGAGATTGTTATGGTCAACCACAACGTCAGAAGATGCAATTCTCAGTGGAATAAAAGAAAAAACACCCCAGAGAGCTCCAGCTCTAAAAGTCTCAGTTAGCATATGAAATGTTTAAGCTTATGACAGGATTGGCTTGTCAGGAAAAGACGAAGGCGAAAACTTCTCTAAAAACAAGACAGCCGCGCTATTTAGGATTGCAAAGTTACATCTGAATGTAGCACGAAGCAGGGAGATGTTTGAACATAGTGCTCAGCACCATTTTATACCACTTGTAACCAATCCCAGCATATCAGCTCAAACTCTTCATATAGACTTCAAAGCAGAGTGGTCATGGTGAGGAGGGGAGGGTTGGCCCTAACCGTTGGACCTGGGCACCATGCAGTCATTGACCGCTAGCTTCTCTGATCTCCAGAGGGTTCTGGAGAGGAATGTGAGACCCTCTGTGAGAGCTAAAGCCCACACTGGATCGTCAACACCAGGACAATGATTGCACACATCTGCCTCACAATTCAATGGAATAGGAATATATGTTGTCTTATTTAAACAATCATTTGGCACCACCTTTCTATGCATTTGACAGTGTAGCAGCTGCTCCCCTAGCTAAGCCACGATACCACAGGTATTTTAAAAAAAATCTTCAGGATGAGTACTGCAGCTCTCACCTGCCATGTAAACTACTTCTCTCACTCTGCTGAGTTCTCCTACTGTTCTCCAATTTACATTGTTTGTTATTTCAGTTAACTTTTTGTTCTCTGTCCTTTTTCTCTTCATAGAAGGTACACCTGGTCTGACGTTCTGTTAGCTGTGACATCGTCCAGGGGAGGCAGATCATCCTCTATTACCGTATAACATAGAAAGTACTCCTGGATCAATGTGAGCTTCTGAGCTTTCTGTGTCTCTGCTCTGTCTTCTCTAAGCCCCAGTGGGTCGAGGCAGATGAGCGTTCACACTGAGCCTGGTTCTGGTTCTGCTGGAGGTTCTCCTCCCTGTAAAAGGGGAGTTTTCCTCTCCACTGTCACTTCATGCATGCTCAGTATGAGGGATTGCTGCAAAGCCATCAACAATGCAGACGACTGTCCACTGTGGCTCTACGCTCTTTCAGGAGGAGTGAATGCTGCTTGGAGAGGCTTGATGCAACCTGCTGGGTTTCCTTAGAGAGGAAACTTTCTGACCAACCTGGAGGATTTGATTGAATTGACTTTGGAAAGAGTCTTAAGATGACATGCGTTGTTAATTGGCGCTATATAAATAAAACTGAATTGAAAATTGAATTGAATTAAACTGAACATGCACTGCTACAGGGCCAACTCACACCACTGCTACTCAAATATTGCAGCAAAATATAATCAGCTCATGCAATTCTATGCTAACGCTCTGTCTGCACCAGTGAAGGTTCACTCACCTTGGGATGTCAGATACAGCAGGAACTACTTTCTGAATATTTCAGCTAACCATTATCTGACCATGCGATAGCCAGTTCATCCTTAAATAGGACAGTGACGCCCAGCAAAAGTGATGCAGACCAGCCTGATACATTGGAATAAAATTAACTCCACTCCCTTGATCCCAAAACACACCTTGGAGTGTCGCATGCCCACCAGACGCAGCCAGAGTGGGTGGTCTGATAGAAAATATGGCCGTGTTTTTAACATGTGAGGGCACTGGTTACCACTGCCCTAAACATACTTGGCTCAGACATGACAGGACCCAATGTTCCACAAAATCTGCCAAAATTGATCACATTTACATTTTAATTCCTCAACAGAGAATAAAAACTTCTTCACATCTAGGAAAGTTAAAAACGGATTGTGCAGTTCTGTTTTAAACAAAATACATCCCAGACTCGTCCTGTGTTGACTAAGACGATCGTTAATCATGTTGATGCTTAGACAACTTACTCAGATCTTGACAGAACATCAGAGTAGAACCATTGCAAAACAACATTTAACTCTATAAAAGAAAAGGAAATGTGTTTGAAAATAAACATTATTGCTCAGTCTCTGTCTTTTGGCTTGGTGGATGTTACCCTTGTCTTATTTTGCAGGCACAGTGTTTCAGCCGAGGCAGTCGTGCCCACACGTCTTCTCTCTGCACACATTCTTCTACTTCTTTAGTCGCTCCATCCCTGATTTACTGTGAAAGTCCGTGAAGCCTCTGACCTCGTTTTTTTTTCCAGTAAAATGTTGATGGTGTTCTCTTGTTATCTGACACATCCGGGTCAGCCTTTCAGGCTCTGTTAAGGGATGAAACAGGTGCTGCCGAAGCTTCAGCAGGTATAGAGAAACAGTCACAAAACGCACCGGATTACAGATATCTGCCGAGCAACGCGGCTAATGTTCGCTTTGTTCAGTAAATAGTTTATAGTGTAGTTTCTGTGCAGATGGAAACTCAGCGGCAAATATAGAGCTTAATGCTATCTCGACTGAAAGCATTGAATGCTAGATGAACGCACACACCAGAGCTGTCCACTGAGGCCGCTCGCACAGACAGTCGATCCCATCAGCCCCGCGGTTAATGTGACTGATTGGATTTGTCAGATGCGTTCGCCGTTTCGGCCCGCTCGCTGTTCTCTCAGACAGATAAGAGACTCGGGGCGGCCGAGGACGAAGACGGGAAGAAGGAAAAAAAAAAAACAAGGCCTGCCTGGTATTTCCATGGTCTCCAACCTGCCGCCCCTGCTGCGAACAGCAGCCGGGAGAGGACAGCAGTGTCTGGAGAACAAGCCTCGGAGAATCTCTGTCTGATTTAGACTTTCATGGCTTCTGGATTAATACTAACAGATGTGCTTCCTGTTTGGAACTCATTCTAATGTGACGGACTAATCCGCTGGCGTTAGCCTCGGTCAGAGCGTCCTCGTGGGGACCCAGCCTCTGTCTGTCTCCCGCTGAGGAGGGACCGTGTGAGGGGCCGTGAACTCAGTCAGCCAGGTCTGTCACCACCCATTAGTGAGGCTGACAACAGGCTTCACTTTTACAGCAGAATCAGCCTTTTTATTTGGAGGTTTCTGAAAATGTATTGTTTGGAATGTAAAAATTAGCTGAAAATAATTCACAACATCGGCCAATTTATGTTCGGAGTAAACTTTTAATTTTACTCAAACGTTCCTTCTAACGGGAAGTAATATTAACGTTTTAAAGAGTCTCAACTTGAATCTGATGATCCAAGGAGGGGGCTAAAGATTAGGGTGATGGCAAGGAGGTCTTCCAAACTGAAAAACTTGGAGTTTCTCACCTACAAAGAAACACAATAGTTTTTTTTTTATGAACAATGTCTGTGTGTGAGGACCAGCTCAGGTCCTGAGAAAGGACCACCATCATCTCTGCTGAGCTGGTTAAGCTCCAGGTGGTTCTGGCTGCTCCAGCTGACCTGCCGACCCACCGATTAATCGCTGCTCTTAATCAGAACAATGACAGCGGGGTCGTCTGCAAACTTCAGGAGTGTTGCAGACGGGTCCGCTGGGGTACAGACAGAAGAAGAACAGAGATCCTGATGGTTCTTGACTGTGAGAAGAAGCTCCCATTACTTGTCCAAGCTTGGGTCGTATTAAGTAGGGAAGCCTAGAGATCCATCTCCCCAGCGACAGTCTCCAGCCCTTCCTGAAGCTTTCAGAAAGCAGAGGTGTGGAAGAAACCACCCCAAAGGAGTGCGACCCGCAGGACTCTCTGTTTCAGACGCCCAGCCAACCTCCGCTCACTCATTTTGAAGCTGCGAGCTCCAGGTTCTCCTTGGACAATGCACCCTCTCTATCTCTGAAGTTACCCTCCACAAATGAAGCTCATTTCAGCCACTATTCAACAGTTTGTTCCTTTCTTCATGAACCAAAGCCCACAACCACAGGTGAGAGATGGCGCAGTAAAACGGGAGGTTCGTCTTTTGACTCGGCTCATTTTTGCCAGCAGGGCTGAGCAACAGCAGACAAAGCTCAGAGTAATGGATCCACCTCCTGCTCCATCCTGCCATCCTGCACAGAGACAGAGAGACACCTAGACCGGACCCAACCCAAAGCAACACGCCGCCTCTCCTGCTGAAGGTACTTGCAATAAGTGATAATTCACTCTAGAAACTTGTCAGGATCCAGCAAACATTAGCAACTGCTTAAACTTTGCAACACATCCTGATAAACTGGTCTTAATGATGAAAAATTAAGATCAACAATGCACGCTGTGACATCTCTCACGCCTCCCTACCTAAACATTTATTATAGCAGAATTCAGGCAAATGTAAAGTTAAAAATAAATAAATAAATCAGGTGAGAATAATTTTTATTTTATTTTAGAATCTTGCTGTTTTACTGCATTTTTCCAGCCATGTATCCACGTGGCTGTGGTGTTCCCCAGATGAGCCTTATTACTCACACAACAGCAGTTCATTAACACCAACACCTCTGTTCATGTAGTCTGATTCAACTTTAAGCTATAATGAGCGTCTTCCTGGGTGTCCTGAGAGAAAAACTGTGCATTGGAAAAGAATTGAATAACTACACAAATATTAAGAGTAACGTTTTAAATTCATGGATTGGTACGATTTTGGTTCGCTTCAGCCAAGAGAGAACGCTTTCAACTACTGAAACAACAGATTTGGTTTGATTATGAGGGTATAGCCATGGACTGGACAGAGGAAAATTATTTAAATTACGTTAAAGTTGTTAACAATCAGACAATGCAGTGTCCCAGGTGAGCTTCATCTGGTTTTTCTCCAGTCCCAGTGACGCTTACACACAGCTTGACGTTGTTTGAGGCGAGTAATTCAGTCAAATGCCAAAAAGCTACAAGGCTTACTGCTGTTGAAAGATATAAACATCTGACCTAAAGTTCTGGTTCGCTCCACCTTTCTGCACTGGAGCTGCATGAAAAACGGTTAGGTTCCCAAAAAGCAGAGTTCAGTGATAGTTGAGAGTCCCTTGCTTCCACACCACCTCTCCTAACACCAATCGGCTTTTGGTGGAGGTGGTGTGGTGATGTGGAACAACAACACTTGCTAGCTTTAGGGAAAATCTAAATTCAGAGAGATGGAGAACAAAAAAAAAACAGAAACCAGGGACAGCCCCCGTGTTCAGGGACTGAACTCTGTCTTCCGAGACGTCCGTCCTCGCCCCCAACAGGGAGAGCTGCAGTGGTTGCCGTCCCACAGCAATGTGTGACCTGGCTGGTGATCAGCGTGAAGAGGGTGAAAGAAAGAGCGATGGTCTACGTCTCCCATAAAGGTGGTTAGAGGATTTATTACTGAGAGGTAAGGACAGGGTGTCTGAAGAATATGCAGGCCCTGACCGGCCCACAGCTCCTCTCTCTGTGAGGCACACAAACACACGCAGCAGACCGTCAGCCTGATGGGGCCCACCAGACTCCAGATGTAAACCCAACCAAAGAGTCCGGCTGCAGATGAGAGGCGCAGGAACACAGTTTAGACTTTCCTCAGTGAGGGGCGGACAGAAGACAGCTTCACTGGCGCCATGGAGAGTTTAAACACAGAGTCCACCGGTCCGCCACCCGGATTTATCTGACCTTAGAAAACTCAGCAGACACAATCACAGAAAGCAGGTTCAGTTTGAAACAAAGCGCAGAGAATAGAGTATGATTCATTATTTGAGCGGCTTCATCCTCAAGTTTCCCACCTGTTGTCTTGGTTTATAAATTGTCTATCAAGCATCCTACAGCGCCCCCCGATAAAGTTAAATTAAGCTTTTATATCAGAGGCATAAACTCCCACTGAGCGATAAAAGAACAAATCATTGTTCTTTCATCTTCGCATAGAACGAAAGCAACGAGCCGAGTTTGGACTCCTGGTTCTCTAATGATGTTCAGGAGGGACGGTTTTGGGTCAGGTGAACCCTTTCTGTGTTGATTTGACACTTTGTTTTGAATCAGCAGCAGTTTTGTCATGGATGACACATTTTCAGTTTCTCTGGCAGACGCCAACAGATTTGCGTTTAACAAGTCCGGGTATTTCAAAGGGTTGATGATATCGTGTCCCCTGACAAGGTTCCTGGGACCTTTGGAAGAGAAACAGGCCCGCAGCATGACGGATCCTCCGCCGTAGTTAACAGCCAGTGCTTTTTATTTAAGCTTTATTTAGGCAACAGAAAACAGGCTTAAATCGGAGGCCACCGGACTTCCACTCAGTTCTTTCAGTCGATCCTGGAGGTTCGCACTTCATTTCTGCAGTTTGTCTCACTGGGATCTAAGGAACCATTTTCAATGTGTTGATTCGCCTCAGTTGGACAGTCTGTTGCTGATAAGCTGCCAGTTCCACTTAAAGGGCCGGTAGCATTTAGCGACGGACAGAAAAGGCATGAACCAGTGCTGGAGTTGCTGCAGTTCTCCATCAGTGACCTTTGGAGATGTTTTACCGTCCTGCTCCTCCCATATAAATATGGGTCATCATCCTGCTTAGTGGACACGTTTTATAAATGGGAGCTTTTAGTTTTTTGCTTTTTCTTACCGTTTTACTTTTGTGCGTCCTGCTCTGTTTGAGCACATCGGGTTCAGACTGGTGTTTTAAAATTGCTATAAAACTGAGAGCATTAGGTCCCAGATCACAAAACGGGGCTTGCATCACGAGGAACAGATAGAACCCTTTCATTTGGTCGTGCAGGGCCAAATATAAATGAAGTAAAAAAACTGCAGCAGCTAAACAAAGATGTAAAAAAAAAGCTTGCTGTGTACAGTGGGGCGAAGGATTTAGGTCCTTTTTGCTGAACCTGCGGATAACTCGCAGCCTCCGGCGGCTCTGATTCATCACATATTCATAGGACAACATGCGATGTAGAATATGTTCAGCTAGATGCCGCGGGGCGGGAGGCCTTGCCAGATACGGATGAGCGCAAACGGTCTGCGGCTGGACGGTGGAGTTACTCTCCTTCGCAGCAGCTCCGGGGTCAAAGGTTGCGGCCGCAGGAGGAAGCGGCTCAAAGTCTCCAGCAGCAACAAAGAGCCAGAAGATCTCCCAGATCGCACGCTATCAGCGGCAATGAGCGTAATCATGAGACCGCCCGGGGAATCGTTTAGGGAGTGATTTGCTCGCAGGGTGACAGTCGCCGTCGCTCACATCAGCATCTCCTGAGACGCGGAGTGCTGACTGCACAGGTTTCAGCCTGAGCCACTGCACCGACGGGGGCGGCTTTATGGCAAACCAGCGTTTAACGTGGGAAACCGTTCGTCTTCTGCACAAAATGGGATGCAGCTGCAGGACAGCGGCCCAGTGAGCGACAGCAGCGTCGTTCTTCATTTAGTGGATTTAGTTCTGAGCTTCTCAGACTTTACACCAGAGCAAAGCAATATATACCGGGGTCATCACAGAAACTAACTCCAAATATGTCAATTGCACTAATTAAATCTAGTGCTAATTAATCCCAGAGTACTAAAACACAGCTGTAACCATGACTGAACATGTAAATTCCTGTTTGAAAAGCTTTCTCAGCTGCTGTTATAACATCTACTCGTCGCTTCAGGGTTAAGCAAGTTAAAGATCACAGTTTGGTTTTTATTTCTGGGTTATTTCTAACAGACTTAGCCCAGTTTTATCCACAGCATCTGCTAGCTGAGCTACGGCTGTGGGAGATTCATCATTTCCCTGTTAAAGGTTGTTTTAACGCAGTTAAAGTCAGTTAGGTGCTGGATTTTAAGCGAACACATTTATGTTTAAGATCCTTTTTAAAGATTTTTCAAAATGTTTTCAAGTTTTAAAAATCAAAGCAATTGAACAGTGAAGAAATGCATATGGGCTTTTTTCTGTTAAACAGTATAGATTTCTTCTTTGACCAGATTTGTTTTTATTTACATATTTATAAACCAAAATACTTTTTTGTCTATTTGTCTGTAGATGTAAAAAAAATTTATGTCACTGCATTCATTTCCTTTTTCTTTTTAATTAAATGTATTTTAAGGTTAATCGCTACTTTGATTTCATCAGAATATGTAGGAAATTAGAAACTAATGAATAATTTAACGTGCAGAGAGGAGCTGCTGATGTATTTCGGACCAGAATGGTGTGAAAAAGCGCTCGTCCGTGCCTTATTTTGCTAAATCCATCACATTTATTGATGAATTCCAGTTATTGCAGAACAATTAACCGCATTCAGGAGTAAAAGGGAAACACTGAAATGACTGCAAACCCAAAATGAAGCACATCTCTCTTCCCCTTCGGCAGGACTTCCTCCTGCAGGACGCTCAGACTTTTGATCTGCTGCTAAACGCTTCGCTCTTGCAGCCCTCAGCTGTCAGCTTGTTAAGTGGTGTGAAGCCATCTTTATGATCTGTTTACATTGACCTCATCCCACTTCAGGTCTGCTTTCCTCTCCCGTCTGCGGGTCCAGCCTGTAAATGTCACGCCTCAGAACGTCCTCCTACGTCTGGGCTTTCAGACGCTGGCCTTCCAGAGGAGCGGCGGGGACGGGCTGCTTTGTCTGTCAGCGGCGCAGCAGAATGTGAAGGTCAAACTCCTGTTTTTGTTGTAATAAAACGCCCCTGAACGCTTAATTTGAGCGTGAAAGAAAAGGCAACCTTGGAGAAAGAAAATAAACCCTAAGAAGTTTCTTCTGCCTCCCACACTTGGAGTACATGTCTCCAGCTTGGCACTCTGAGAAATCGGTACTGGATGTTTCTTCTTTTTTTTAAATAAATCAGATAAAAAACTACTTAGACAGAGAATAAACTATGTTTTCTCAGAGCCAAAGCGTAAAGTGTCTGATTTCTCATAATCCTTGGGTGTTTTTTCTGCTGCTACACAATCAGGCCATAGAAGGGGAAACAGGTCAAACCTCTCCGGTTGCTACTTTAAATATTTCCTAGAAAGCTGCTTAAAGCTGCCAAGGTAGCTAATAATTGTTATTGTTTGTCACTGCAACTTTGTGCATTCCAGTGAAATGTTTCCTCTGCTTTTAACCCTTGGGGGCTGCCACTGTGTGGCCCCCCTGGGGAGGCTTCAGGGGCCAAGGGTCTTGCTCAGGGACCCAGGGTGGTGGCCTGTGGGATTCAAACCGGGGGAACTTGCAGCCTTTCCAGGACACAAGCGACTGGTGTGACCAGATTGAGCTTTTTTATCAACAAACACTCTGAATGAGTCTGATGTAAAATATTTGGAAGCACCTCATGTCCACCGCTCAGTAAGGTAGAGGACTGTGGTGCTGCGGGCCGGGAATCTGATGGCTTCTGCCAGAAAACAGCTTATTGTTGGATATTCCTGGTGGTTTGATCAGTGGCTAGTGACCGCCGATCTGGGAGTAGTGATGGACTCAGACCTGAACCTCCATCTAAAGACAATTACAAGGCCGGCTTTCTATCACCTGAAGAACATTTCCAGGATTAAAGGACTGATGTCTCAGAAGAATCTGGAAAAACTAATCCATGTTTATCTTTAGTAGAACTGATCACTGCAACGGTGTTTTCACAGGTCTGCCTAAAAAGTGGATCAGACAGCTGCAGCTGATCCAGAACGCTGCTGCCCGCGTCCTCACTAAGACTAAGAAAGTAGAGAACATGGACCCGGTTCTGAAGTCCTCACTAAGACTAAGAAAGTAGAGAACATGGACCCGGTTCTGAAGTCCTCACTAAGACTAAGAAAGTAGAGAACATGGACCCGGTTCTGAAGTCCTCACTAAGACTAAGAACGTAGAGAACATGGACCCGGTTCTGAAGTCCTCACTAAGACTAAGAACGTAGAGAACATGGACCCGGTTCTGAAGTCCTCACTAAGACTAAGAACGTAGAGAACATGGACCCGGTTCTGAAGTCCTCACTAAGACTAAGAACGTAGAGAACATGGACCCGGTTCTGAAGTCCTCACTAAGACTAAGAACGTAGAGAACATGGACCCGGTTCTGAAGTCCTCACTAAGACCAAGAACGTAGAGAACATGGACCCGGTTCTGAAGTCCTTCCACTGGCTCCCTGGATCTCAGAGAATAGACTTTAAAATCCTTCTGTTAGTCTATAAATCCCTGAATTAGCACCTAAATACATCACAGACTTGTTATCAGTGTATCAACCCTCCAGACCACTCAGGTCTTCTGGCTCCAGCCTGCTCTGCAGAACCAGAACCAGAAGCAAACATGGAGAAGCAGCATTTAGTTCCTGTGCTCCACTTATCTGGAACAAACTCACAGAAAACTGTAAAAGTGCTGAAAGCCTGAGTTCCTTTAAATCAAGATTAAAAACCCATTTGTTTAGGATTACCTTTGACTGTTCTAGTTAAACTGTTCTACTGAAACATCATTAGTTCAACTTTGTAGTCGAACTGTTCTTAAAGTCTGCATTCAGTTTCTATTCTCCTGTGTTCTATTTTGTTTCTGCATTTTATTCCTACTTGCTTTTATTCTGTTTTATTTTCCTATATTTTAATCATGTAAAGCATTTTGCATTGTCTTTGCACTGAAATGTGCTACAGATAATGATGGTCTTATTTTCCACTTTCACACCAAAGCGGCTATATTTGAAGCGGCCGTTCATCCGTGCTCCATCTATGTTCCACTTTCAGGTTTAACTGATCTTCATTCCTCCTGAAGACGAGCCGAAGGGTCTATTTCCTGCAGCCCTTTGCTGTCCAGGCACTTCAACGTGGTCAGATCTGGGATGATGGTTTGTTCCTGAGAGAAAACCTCCTGTGAAAAAACTAGTTGATCATTTGGGTTATTGGAAGAGTGCGGTTTAAACTTGTGGCCTCTCCCTCGATGAAGACTGGAGAGCATAAAAAAAAAAAACACGGTAATTATCAGCCTCGTTGGGAGCATTCAACTTATGTGGATGTTGTTACTCCATAAATAGCAGCCAAACCCTCTGAGGACTCGCATCCTCTGGGAAATCACACGTCTCTGGGAATAGAAAGTGGAGCGAGTCCGCTCAAAAACAGGACATCTCTTCCTGGAAAAAAAACAATAATCGGCTCCAATTATTCCAAACGAGGGAAGTCAACGAGGAGCAAACCAGACGTCAGCGATGGGACGATGACGTTCGTATGCAGGAGTGCTGCAGGGTTTAAGCTGACCCGGCTTAATAGCTGTTTACCGACTGCTCTTCAGGACCAAAAGCTTCGGCAGCTTGAGGATCCAGCAGGGATCAAAGAGTTTCAACATGGCTGGCCTTAGGGTTGCTGGTTCAAATCTAGGCCGGGGGCTCCAAAGAGTTCCAACACGTTTTTGTTGGTCCCGCAACGGATTGGCTGCCTGTCCAGCGTGTTGGCGGCCCGAGAAAAGTATCTTTAGCTTTTACCAATGACCTGTAACCAATAACGGCTTCAGTTCTCATTTAAAGGTGGCAGCAGTTCCTGCAAATCCCTGGAATACGTTCCAGAGCCCCAGGACAGGAAACTGAACTCTGCCTTGGTTCTGCTCCAATACGCAGGTCCTCTGAAGACCTTAGAGGTTTAACAGGTTCAGATAAGTAACTCTCAGTTGGACCATAACCACTTAGTGCCTTAAATGGAAATAATAATGAAATATAAATTAAATCATTACATGGAGCCAGTGCAGAGATTTAATGCTTGCACCATGTGGTCCATTTTCTCTGACAGCAGCACTTTACATGGCAGTTCAGGTTCCTCTGTTGCTCAGACCAGTTCAGTGGTGATCCAACTTTGCTAGAGTTTTTGGGACCAAAAATGTTTACTTCTGCTATTTCTAGATTACTGTAAGGGAAATTCGTTTACATTCAACTGGTATAAATAGCATTCTGGACACCCTGAGCCAGTGACCAAACTGTAAGGTTATGTGTAGTGAGGACAGGTGTGGAGATGTTTGAATACTGAGCTAGCAGGAGCGGACAGATGTGGAATAAAGCGGCACGAGAACGGACCCTGGTGGAACCCCATGAGAGCTTTGCTCGCTCAGGTTTAACACTATGACACAAACGTAAGACCTGTTTTTTAAATAAAAAGAACTTAATTTCTGTAGTAGATAGTTAAATAGTGTAAATGTGGAGCTGAATTGGTTTCTGAGGATTTTCTTTAGTTTGAGGCACTTTTACAAACATTTCTTGTAAACTTTTAAACCAGGTAGGTTTGGGCGACCTCTCCCATTTTATCTAAATTCGTTTGAAGAATTTCCAGCTGAATACTGACAGAACCGTGAATCATGCAGCTACTGAAGCTGCATGTTGGTTTTCACATGTTGGGCGCTAAAAGAACAGGGCACCTCTTATGTGTGAACATTTGAATCAATGTTCCTTTATCACAGTTGCACAATTTGCCCAACTTCAACTTTTAATTTTCATGTACGTTTATGTCTGACTAGCTGACTACTTTTGAACCTAATTCAGGGTTATGCAGTTTCAGTATCCATAACCAGAGTGGTTTGCTAACTAGAACACTACCATTAAACATTTAAGAATGGCTGTTTTTAAGTTTAATGTGTAAAATACCTTTTGCCACATTTATTTCATTGGAGACACATAAAGACTGGAGGAAAAGCTTTAGCTTTAGCAGTGAAACGCCTGAACTAAAACTGTTCACATCATAGCTAAGATGGCCTTTATTTATGATCACGGGGAATGGACCCGAGGAAGTTATTTGTTTGTGTGTCTATTTGGCTCTGCAGGAAATTGCCACAGCTACTGAGTGGTTTTATAAGAAGAATCTAAGGAAGCGTTTGCTTGATGCGTGTTGTGCAACAGGAAGACACCAGCGTTATCTCTGGTGCATGCTCGCACTTTATCACACCATGCAGCAGATAGATAAACTTATTCATTTCATCCCAAATTAAACAAAATGAATTCAAAGAGGAAAGTCAGTGGATCAGGATAGGCAAGTTTCAGATCATTACCGTAATAATCTGTCCCTGCAGGGATTAAAAACGACAGCCAGTCTGCCGAGGGTTCATTGTAAGTTACTACAAATAAACCGAACTGAAATAAAAATGGAACGGAAAAGTTAAATTGTGACAATATCATCCTATTTGTGTAAAAGTTAGCATTTTTTTTTTATTTCAAAGCAGATAATTTTTTTTTTAAAAACAGCTTTTTTTGGTGAAACCAGGCAGGGCGCCGTGCCGGTTGTGGCCGTAAGAAATGCTTTTGCTTCCAGAGGCTGTGATCAAGTCCGCCAGAGATGAATGCAGGGAGACAAAGCTGAAAAGAGCTTATTGGCTGCAGACACACACACACACACACACACACACACTCAGTCAGAGAGCAGGCAGACAAATAGATGTGACACCTTCGGCCGAGCACAAACAGCCTTGCAGAGAGACAACATTTGTTCTGCTCGGCTGCTCCACGCGTCGCAGTGACAAAGAGTCTGAGCTGATTCTCTGGTTTCGTTGCTTTCTGTTGCACAGAACATGATGAAAGATGGTTCCCTGCGCAGATAACATCCTCATTTACACATTAGATCAATGTCTGAAGAGAGGAATTAAAGGTGGTAAGCAGGGAGGAAGATTGAACAAAGCTAAAAAAGAGGACTCAACGTGTCACTGGATCTTTACAGGATGCATGATTAGGAGAATTGGGAAACAATTTGACTTTGCATTTCCTCATGAAGTTACTACATCGTTATTAGTGTAAGGATTGTTTTAGATTTATTACAAGAGGTACCCAGAGAAATGAGCTGGTGACCAAAATCTGAGGATTTTGACAACCAGGATTGGTGACTGGCACAGTCAGAAGTTTAAAAATCCAATCTTTTTCTGATGGATGCGCACATTAAGCGTCAATGCAGCCAGACTGCACTGACAAGAACACTCTTCAGTGTGACAGTTGTTACTGAGGGGAGAAGACTTTTAGCAGATAATACGAAGGCCGAAATATCGTCTTACAGTGGCTGCTGTCTCACACAGAGTGCAACGTTACTTTTACTGCTAATATAAATAACTGATGACTGAGCAGAGCAGCAATAGTGGAAAAACATTTGAAGTACCATAAATACTGTAGTTTGGAGGGCCTGAAGTTAGTCGTTTTCAGTATTATTGATGTGTTCATGTCTGCAGTTCATTAAGGCTGAGAGAGAGAGAGAGAGAGAGAGAGAGAGAGAGAGAGAGAGAGAGAGAGAGAGAGAGAGAGAGAGAGAGAGAGAGAGAGAGAGAGAGAGAGAGAGAGAGAGAGAGAGAGATAACAGGAAGTTTTCAGTATTCTAGAGTTGGAAATGTTGGCTGGTCTTTGTTATCCCAAAATGCTCTAAAGTGTCTATAAACCCAGAAACTGCTGTTATATTGATGTTATTAGCACCGATGTAGCACGGTAACGACAGTTTGAAGCGTGAACTCTGTAATAAATTCGGGTTTTAAATAAGTAAAACCCTATTTTACAGTGACTGCTATCACACACAGTGTCAGGTCCCCTCTGTTCCTAATATAACTAACCAAGGGCTATTCAGAGGCAGGAAGGCAATAAACAGTATTTCTGATGCTGCTCTTATGTTATAGCTGCTAAAGAGAAAGTGAGGTGAGCTAAAATTGTTTAGCCTGGCCAGACAGGTTGATGATGTGCAGCACTGTCTGTTCTGGATCTGCTACTATCGAAGCCGTTTGGGGGAAGGAGGGACATTCAGCAGAACTCTCCAAGCTGATTGGGCGAAGCGACACCTAGGGCCCGCCTACCAAAGGTCAGCTTTAGCCAATCATGGTATCAAATTAAAACGTAGGCAGCACGCATCATGAGAAAGCACAAGTTTACGCTGGTCAGGGCATTTCTCGCTGTTCTTTCAAAGATGAACCCATAGACTCTGACCAAACAGGTGTGATGGCAGCGTTCCTGTCGGCTCAGCCGCCCTCGCTTTTGTCACAGCCGGTATGCCCCGCCTTAACCCCAACACTGCGACGTGATTGGCCCGAACCGTTTTTGGTTCGGACACAAACGGTTGGAGCCGGAGCGGTACAAGACGGATTCTCGTGTGTTTCATCCTGCAGGCAAGGTTAAAAATTGGCATCAGCAGGTTAAAACTTTACCAAACCTCTGCATCTCTCTACTTATCAACTTCAGCACATTTTGGGGACAAGAGCTACGTGTCTCGGTTCTGGTTCGCAGTTGGTGCTACTCGATGCCACTCGGGTTTTTTGTACGGAAGCCTCAAATTTAAACGTGTGTTTTTAACCACAAAGATAAATGTAGAAATTATCCTCTGAATAAGAGTAAAACGCACCAGAAAAAATGTACATTTGCAATGATGGCATGCTCTGTAGCTTAACTTTGGTTGGGGAAACAACAAATGAAAGTAGCTTTGCAGCACGTTTATAACACACACCTGAACTGAAATCAACACGTCAGAAGACAGTTTAATAATTTAAATAACACGTCAGCAGCTACCGATAACTGAAAACTCTGCTCTGCCGCTTCCTTTGAGAAGAGCAGTGGAAGCTGCCAAACCCTGAATGTTTTTTCTCAGTCTGGCAGCGATCCTCCTCCATCTAAAAAAGCCTGAACTGCTCTGCAGTCTGCTCGCTTTGTCAAAGGAGCTCTGAATATGAATCCTCTCAATTAGGAGAGCTGCAGAGTGTAGCCAACACACCCCGGAGCTTCAGTCCTCACAAATCCCTTTATTATTATCATTATCTTTCAGCTTGAAATAAACAAACACTTGCACACAACAACAAAAAAAGCCACCAGGAGAAGAATGCGTGCAAGTCCTTGTTAAAGGAGACAGAAATAGATTTTAATAGATGTGTTTTTAATAGGATCTAATTCACAAGCTTGATTTAGTAGCTATGCGTTCAGAAGTGGCACGCTCCAAAATCCTGCAGTTCCTTGTGAGACCGGCCCTTTTGTTTCAGATTTCTTGGAGTTCTGACTTGCAGATTTTCTTTTAAACGACTAAAACCTAAATTATTCTGATGAAGCATTAGTTTAATTCAGCAGCTGACAAACTGATTGTCTCCATAATGCATCAAAGCACGGGTCCCGCTGCTTTTACTAGACTCAATCCGCAGCGACGCCTGATAACGAGAAGCTTGTTCGTTCGCCTCCTTTCAGCGTTTAGTAAAAACCAAAACAGCTTTTAGTTCACCTCCACAGATTCAGAGCTGCTGCATCACGTCTGCAAACACCCCGTGGAAGTCAGCCCTCAGCGGGCTTCTTTGTTTACCTCCATTAAAAAAAAAAAATCCCTCTAGTGTAAAGTCGATTTTCTCATCAGTTTGTCCGGACAGACGGGGCCACATCGGGGTTTTAGGGGGAGCATTAGTACTCGGTTTCTCTTCGCTCCTGTCGCGGCTCCAGCAGATGAGAAACGCTACGATCAGATTTTCATTTATGCACTGCTTTGTCCTCGCTGCTGCCATGAAACACCTCTGCTGCCCGTCCATCCAGGGCCGCCATTTCACGCGGCCGTGTCTAATTGAGACGCCAGATAAACGGGAACGATGTGCACGGCGTGAACTACCAAAGCCAGACGGAGCCTTAGCCGGGTGGATATTTGAGTCATTTCAAAGAGTCTCGTCTCAAACTGCCGGCCGTCTTCCTCTGCAGCAGAGCCTCCTACCCATAATCCCTCCTTCTAACACAGACGTGTGCTGCTCAGACAGACGGCTTTAGGAGTTATTAAATGCGTGGTCTGTGTTTACTTCTGGAGGCAGTCAGGACTCTTTCATCACAGGTGCTGCAGGGTTTACCTGAGTAGGTCCAACCAGGAACGGACAACGGTGGCCAGATGTTTTAGGGGTGACACAGATGTGGTGTCTGTGGCTTTTTGCCACGTTTCTGAGGTTTTAAACGCATCAGATTGCAAATCTTCTGCCTGCTAACATCCCTTATTAACATCCGTTACTTCTTTTTGTCTTGGCAGGCTCCTGTTTCTCCGCCAGCTGAACGAGGACCAACCAGCGGCTAACAGAGGGGGTTCAGAACCAGGCGTTTCCAGGGCACGGGTCCAAAATGTCAGCATTGTGACCTTGGAGCCGCTCCCTCGTCGTTCTCATCTTATAGCATGACGGCGGATCGTGCTGAAAACACCACCAGCTGCTCCTGCTGTGCTGGAAGTTGCTCCTGGAGGTGGTTTTGGAGAACCCGCTTCCATTTATTATCTCTCTGCGCGTGCAGAGACGCTCACTCCCACGTGCCGCCGATGCTGAAGCCCTGTGTCGGTGCCTTAAGGATGCTCAGCAGCAGAGAGCCCTGCTGCTTCCTGCTGCTTCCTGCTGCTTCCTGCGCCCTCGTCCTCCACATCATGAAGCTTTGCTCCCCGCAGTGGAACCTCTCAACCCGACGGCTGCACAATCGTCTTTGCTGGTAGATGCCAACACCTTTGGACCAGGCTGCAAGTCGTTTCTCCATTTGGGCCTCTAAGCACCGAACATAACACACAAACCCCTGGAGACGTCACCTCGGCGATCATGATTAATCGCTTTTCATGCATTCGGATTCAAAGTTTTCACTTTGAACCACTGTTTGACTAAAACACATGTCAGAATAAGGTTTGCGCTCTCAGCTGGGTTTGGATGTCGTCCGCCGTGTGCAGAGCGGCTTTGTGTATTATTTGAATACCTTCCCTTTTTTGTCTCGTCTCGGTTCCACAGAGGAATCCAGCGTTTACCTGAACCTGAGGAAGTGGCGTTTGGCGTCAGCCATGAGGAACCTTTGCTGAGCGGACACCCCTCCAGCAGAAACAGAAGTAAGCCATCAGACCATAAAAAAAAGGTGGATTAATGATTGCCAGAGCTTCGGGACGTGGAAGAACTCTACAGCAGGCCGAAGAATGGAATTAGCTGCATGTTCTCTGCAGCACCAGCTGGTGCCAATGGGATAAAACTGTTGGCCGTTGATCACTGTCGCTGTGAAACGTCCCCGTTTTTCAGAGATGGACGTTTCAAAGTGCGGTTAAAATGTGTTTTGCCTGTTATTTGATTAGCATTCAGATGTTTATCCTCCCAGCAACGGCGCTTCTTCCTGCACCTGAGACCCATTTCTCATTTACTTTGTGAATCAAATTAAAGTTTCAGAAACACAGACTGGTAGAAAAAAATACCTGATTAGTGTAGAAGAGTTTATTCTTGGCTTAACAGCTGCATCTAATGGTAATTGTAGCTTTTATTTCCACTTTTCTCCATCTAAGATTCTCCTAAAACCTTAAAAAAGTTGAAAATGCTCTTTTTGCTCATTCCCAAACAAAATAAAAGGGTCCGTGTTTCAAATAATATCCCCAAGTCCAGTTTCCTGTAACTTTTGGGTTCATCCCTTCTCCAACAAACCTAATCGAATGGCTCATCGGCATTCGGCTCTGCAGAGGCCCGGTAACAAGGCGGTCATCAGATCCAGGTGTGCTGGAGAAGGAAAGCATCCAACAGGTGCAGGATCGAGGCTGGGGGACAGGAGGTAGGCCGGTCCAGGTAATTACACCCTCTGTAATTAGTATACACGCAAAGTCGAGGACTTTAAGGCTTGAGCATCAAACCATCAGACCGTGCATGGTTGCAGGACTGTTTGCTTCTCCACCTGATCCCACAGGAGCTTCAGTTATCACCGCGCATGCTCACCCCGAGCCGTCCTCACACGATCTGCACGTCTGCTTTGGTCCCGTCAACAGGCTGACAAACATCAGAATGTTGACGCGCCGTGTTACCAACCCCGAGACGTGCAACTTGACATCTAATTGATGTCGGCATTAATCTGCGCTGCTGTTTATTTTCAGACTCCCCGAAGAGGCCGTCACATTTCCATCTTGAGTGCAGCCTGAGCGGCCCGCAGACTGTGCCGCGCTGCAGCGCCTCCCCTCCTTTAATTACCTTCATTCTTCACTTCAGCTTTTTTTTTGATTCCCCAGTTACGTTCTGCATTTTTCCTCCCTGGTGCGTTCTAATGGCTTCTTTATTGTCCTGATTTGCAGCGGTTCTAGTAACATCCAGCTCAACCTCACCAGGATCCACCTGCACACATTTTTCTTGTCCAGGGAGAAAAAAAAAACAGAGCAAACCGCCACTCTGGGCCGTAACCCTCCAGGAGTGAAGAATCTCGGTATTACAAGATAAAACGGATGAAAGCAAATTTCTGTAATGGATGTTGGAGAAAGGGAACGTCTCGCTGCTGCTTATCCCCCGGATGTAATCCGTCCCTGCCAGGTGGAGGTCTGGGCTCCGTTTGGCCTCCAAAGCCACTGCTGCTGCTCCAGAGAACAAGACGGGCCCTTCTCTTTGTCTCGCTGTCGGCTCGGCTTTAGGGCGGCTTTTATCTCCGGTGTCAATCAATAGCGTTGCAGCGTTGAGCCCACCACTAGCCGCTCTTCTCTCCCAGTGTCCCACTCCATCCTCCGTTCCATCTGTCTGCTCGGGTCCCTGCGGGGCCCCCGGGCTTGGAGCCGCAGCCAGACGCAGCCCGGCATCGATCGATATCTCTGCAGGGCTGCGCAGGCGGGCCGGCCGGGGCCGAGGGAAAGTAGAAAGGCTCTGAAGAAAACGGTTTTAATAGACTATTGGTTGTTTTCCATGTTTTAGCTCATTAGCGACAAATTACTCTCTTTTCTTTTTATGACTCTGAAATTGGTTTCTAATGATTCCAGTCAGGAGAATGAAAAACAAAGTGAACAGAGATGTGCTCTTTAAGTCCTCCGGTAGACGAGCCGACCGTCTCTCTGGTCGCCCAAGCAGCTCGGAGGTGGTACTGATGGTCCCCGCTGGGCTCAGAGCTTCAAAGGCAGAGCAGGGGATTGCTGGAAGTCGTCTAGGAAGTAAAGTTGTGCCAGGTGTGAAAGCTTGAAAAGGGCCACTTGAAGAGAAGTCCTCATGGATCTTTAGTTCTGCTGCGGTAGCCTCAGGCTGCTGCAGGGCGTAAAGGCCACCTCTCCTCGCTCTTTTCATTATTAACAGGGATTCTTTTACATGTTTCCACCACTTTTATGTCCTTTCCTTCTTTTTCCTTCCTGTTGAAAGTGCCTCTGTGTTCCCTTCTGGGCCACTTTTCTGGCCTCAGAGGTTTTCCGCTCTGGGTTTTACCTGTTGGGACGTGATCTGGTTCTGTCGACGTGTTCCAGCAAACCCCCACGGTTCTCCAGCAGAAACACAAAGGCTGGACCGCTCCCTCCAGTTCAGGAGTCAGCATCTGGGTCTGTTTGTGCAGGAGTGACGACACGATGGAGCAGGACGTGGTCGGATGGGATCAGAGCCTCATGTGCTGCAGCAAAGGTAACGCTCCTGTTGGCTGCCATGAGACACCAGCCGTCTAGTTCCTGGTCCGTCGACTTCTGATGGGCCGCTGGTTAGTAACTGCTAATAACTAAGCCGGCTCTCACAAAGCATGTCCCATTAACAAGTAAACCTGGGTGAGGCATGCTGCCTTTGCCTTCAACACTTTCACACGAATGGAAAGAATCAAACGAAACCATTTCTCACCAACCTTTCCAACCCAAACACCCTTTCTGCACTCAGTCCAGCGACATAAACGTCGTTAAGAGCCGCTAAAGTTACACAATCTTTGAAAAAAGAAACGTTTTAAAAAATATTTTATTGAAACTTTATTGAAGATTTTATTTCTATTTTTAGGATTTCAAATAAATGTAATAAAACATACAAATATTTTCAAAAAATTGGATTGATACTTTTTCTTTAGTGTGGAAAAGGATGTAAAAAAGTATAGTTTCCAACCTAATGACAAAGAAAGATCCCACCAAATATTACTTCTGAGTGGCTCATGTTACCCTGAGCTACCTCTATAGTTATGCTGCTATAGGCTTAGGCTGCTGGAGGACATCAGGGCCTATTTCTCTCACTCTGATGAGTTCTCCTACTGTTCTCCAATTTGCATTGTTTGTCGTCATTTCAGCTTTTAACTTTTTGTTCTCTCACTTTTCTCTTCATAGAAGGTACACCTGGTCTGGTGTTCTGTTAGCTGTGACATCATCAGGGGAGGCAGATCATCCTCTACTACCATCTAATGTAGAACAGATTACTGGATCAATGTGTGCTTCTGTGCTTTCTGTGTCTCTGCTCTGTCTTCTCTAAGCCCCAGTGGGTCGAGGCAGATGAGCGTTCACACTGGGCCTGGTTCTGGTTCTGCTGGAGGTTCTCCTCCCTGTTAAAGGGGAGTTTTCCTCTCCACTGTCGCTTCATGCATGCTCAGTATGAGGGATTGCTGCAAAGCCATCAACAATGCAGACGACTGTCCACTGTGGCTCTACGCTCTTTCAGGAGGAGTGAATGCTGCTTGGAGAGACTTGATGCAACCTGCTGGGTTTCCTTACATAGGACATTTTTTAACCAGTCTGTATAATCTGATTAAATTTGACTTTGTAAAGTGCCTTGAGATGACATGTTTCATGAATTGGCGCTATATAAATAAAATTGAATTTAATTTAATTTTTAAGATCCATAGCAGCAGGTCCAAAAAGCCTCTTGTGGCTCCAGAACCACAGGTTGCAGACTCTAAATCTTTTTTTCATTCCCCCTGCCCTCACTTTCTGAAATAAAACCAAAAAAAATCCACAATGAAATTCAATTATCCAGAATTTGACTCTGAGGCGATTAAGTGTGTCAAAGGTTTTCCTGTAATCTCCTTAGATCAAATGATAAAATGTCTGCATGCGCTGCAGCATTAGTGTTTCTCAGCTTTTTGGAGGCATTTTGTGAGACTGGAGACATAATTAGGAGGCGAGGAAAACAAAATGTCCTGTAGGGTCCAGAGATGAAAGCAGCACCTGCAGATTTCTGCTGGGATAAGAACGCCTGCACCTGTAATCATCCATGAAAGGCTCTTGGAAATCCTGCGTGAAGATGAAGCAGGCGAGACTCCCGCTCATGTTTTAGCGCAGGCCTGAGCTGAGGAGGCAGAGATGAGCAGAAAGAGAGCTCACCCTGAAGACGACGGCTGCCCACGCACAGCTGACATGCAACACTCTGCGGTAAATTGCAGCAAGGATGCACAAGACGGAGCGGCTGCTTGTTATAACCGTGCATTCAGGCTTTCTTTACAGGTTTAAGCTTTCCTAAACCTGTATTGTTTAAAAGATTTCACGCTTTAATACCTTGCATTTTAATCAAATTCAGTTCAGGGACCACTACCTCACCTATGAAGGGGCTCCAAATATTTTTGCTGCAACACAACAGAAGGATGCTGAATTGTATCTGACAGCAGAGGCACCTTTTTGGATAAGTGGGTCCATTAAGATCCCATCAGTGCTGCTGGCAGCTTACGTTGTTGTTCCCTGCTTTGCCAGCAGATGCCGCTAAATCCTGCAAATTGCAAATTTAAAGAGACAGTATCGTTAAAGTGGTGTCAGGCAGATTAGGTCTGCTATGACCAGCCAGTACGCCTGTTCCTCTCAGTTCATATTGTCTTATTTCTCATGATTTTCTTTTTGCATCTCGCTCGTTTGGGTTAACGTTATTTTCTTTGACGGAGAGGCTTCCTCAGATGTAAACTTTGTCGACTGCGCTAGTCTGCTAGGGTGCGCCAGATTCTCGTTAGCGCCATAGTTTTGTTTAGAGATTCTGAATTAAACATTTGGTTTTTGACTGAACTTGTAACCTGGACCTGAAGGAGTGATTAATAATCACTTTTAAATGAATGCCACCAATTAACAAGTTGTAATGTAGCAATTTATGTCACTGAATTAGGAAGTATTGTAGCTAAATATCAATTTCTAAAATGACAAAAGACCTAAAAGTGACATAAAAGGAGGTTAAGATGAGTTTAAACTTTCTGGACTGCAGTCTGATGTGGAAGCTCCCGTTGCATGATGGTAAAAAGTGCAAACGTTGCACATTTGCTGAGCTCCTATTGGTGGGGTCTCAGTTTGGTCCAGCTCCATGGCAACAGCACACCAGCAGTCCTGTAATACTATTGGTTCGCTGTTCTCTGTCATTTGCATGTTGATGGATTTAACTTCCTAACTACACCAAAGTCTCCATTAACATTTTGTTATTTTTTTTTTTCAGATCTGAGCTGATTTGAAGATTTTTTATCAAGTTGGTTCTCAGGATGCCGAAAGCAAGGAATCCTGTACTGATTTGTTTAGGATGGTGGAAGTTTTCCTTTCAGATGGTTCCTGCTCTTATTGTTGTCCAAACTGAGATTCCTTTAACTCCTGTCCACTGCGGGTAAGATACTTGTAGCAGCTCCACTCAACCCCTGTTAGTTTTACATTAAAAGTAGAAACCGCCTGCAGGGGTTAGAAAGTGTCCGAAGGAACAGCCATGTGACTTTAGCAGTCATGACTGCTTTTATTCACTAGAAACTCACACTGAAGAAAGAAAACTGCGTCAGCGACCTTAATGGATCTCCCTGTACGCCGGTGCAGCAGTAAAAATCGTCTTTTAGCACAAACAGAGTCATTTCTTACAGATATAAGCTAAAAGCGCCCTCAGATCGGCCCTGACTGGGCTCTGAGTTTGAACCCCTCCTGTCACCGGCGCATCTACAGCTCACGGTCAGCTACTGGGGGAGTGAAATTGGAAGTGGCAGGTGTCCACTGTCTCCAGCCACAACAGAGCCCCGGCGAGAGCGAGACAAAGCGGGCAGACCTGGAGTCTGCAGCACTGAGTGGGAAGCCAGGCGAGGACACGGGACAAAGTCGCCACTAAACTCCAGATAACCCCTCCCAAAAGGCCAGAGGGGTTCTGAGCCAAGACGTGCATCATCCAGCCCCGCAGAGGATGGCTGGATTCACCGAGGAAGAAGGGCGCAGAGTGTCTGGACGGGCTCTAACGGGTCATTCTGGCCTCACTGCTGCTATAGCTGCACACGGAGATAAGCCGTTTAAACACAGCCCAGTTGCTGGGCTCCAGAACCGCTGATGATTATTTAAAGGCGTGTTTATTCACATGTACGCACCTCATCTCTGATACTGACAAAATCTCACTGAACTGTAAGCTATCCCTATCTGAACAATCAAACGTTTTTTTACGTATTGTTCTATTCTAAATGATGCCAGCATGATTACAGAAGAGAAAGATCTGATATTAATTTAATTCACTGCTTATCTGTCATATATTTTACTGTAAAAAAATGTATTTACGTTCTTTTTATATTCTAAATGATTCTATAACTTTATTATATTCTTTTTAATAATAAATGATGTTGTAAATGTGCAATAAATATAAAAAAAAACATTAATTTAAAGGTTATAGCTATCACATTTTCATCAAATAATGCATCCACGGAACGTCTGGAGTGATGCAGGGAAAAAAACATAAATTTTACTGAAAAACAGATATATAGTATGTGAATAATTGTTTTATAAATTTTTAAACAAATATTTACTTCTAGTTACGACGCCGACGTCGACGCTAAATTTTTCTGACCAATAGGAATAGTCGGTTGAAGTCACATGAGCCGGAGCTCAGGCGTTGGACCAGTCGAGTTTCTGAGCCGACTTGAGGAAGCGAAGCGGCTCAGGAGCCGCGCGGCGGTGGCTACATGAGATGTTTTACTCTGGGATGTCATGGCACCTTTAAAATGTTATTAAAATATCAAACAATATTTGATATGTCCAGTTTTTTAAATAAATTTCATACATTCCTTGGGTTCCTGAACTGTTTTTGTATTTTATTATGAAATGAATAAACAGGAAACTGTCAAAATATGCACATTAAAACCTCAAAGACTTCATAAATTATGTGTACACAGATTAACGTTAAAATGTACAAAGTAAAGAAAAACATAAAGATTGAACATGGAAATGCCTCTTTCTGGCTGAAGGCCTCTGTCGTTACGCGGTTTCTAGGTAACCTTTAGAGCTTATTAGCGATACCAACCATGCTCCAGAAACGGTTCCTTACTGTAACGGTGCAGGTATGAAACATGGGCGCCTGTCTCGCTGCTTCCACTCGGCGCTGAGTATTTGTGACAGGCCTCCTGATTACAGCTCAAACTGTGGGAGAGGAAGAATCCACTTCAGAGGTCTTCTTGTAATTTTGCTTTCTTCCTGCGTCTCTCAGCCGTTGATGGGAGCTGACAGAACTGGGACTGCAACGCTGAGGCGGGGAGGCCCAGCACCTACGAGTCCAAACCCTGTTGTTCCATCTCATTATTTTCAGACTCCGTCTCTGCCCCGTTTGAGATTCACACAAAGAGCGGCGGCAGCGTTACCGATGCCTGGCAGCTCCTCAAGATTCATGCGCAGGAAAAGAGATGCACATAAAAAAAGAGGAGTCGGCCGTGAATCAAACTAAACCGCTATTGCTGCTGGTGGAAATACCTCTTTTTAACGTGAGAAAATGTTATTTTCTTACATATTCAATGCAGCCAGTGCATCTTTTAGCTTTAGCCTTTGGGAAAAGGCCTGTAAATCTAACACGGCTAAAGCTTATCAATACATTTAAACTCTTTTTGATTTTGAGGTTATAGGAGTTAAAACCTTCCTTTCTGACAAAGCTTATAGTTAGAGTGGCTCATGTTACCCTGAGCTACCTCTATAGTTATGCTGCTATAGGCTTAGGCTACTGGAGGACACCAGGGCCTAGTTCTCTCACTCTGCTGAGTTCTCCTACTGTTCTCCAATTTTCATTGTTTGTTGTTATTTCAACTTTTAACTTTTGTTCTATAATTTTTTTCTCTTCATAGAAGGTACACCTGGTCTGGCGTTCTGTTAGCCGTGACATCATCAGGGGAGGCAGATCATCCTCTATTACCATCTAACATAGAAAGTACTCCTGGATCAATGTGAGCTTCTGGTCTTTCTGTGTCTCTGCTCTGTCTTCTCTAAGCCCCAGTGGGTCGAGGCAGATGAGCGTTCACACTGAGCCTGGTTCTGATTCTGCTGGAGGTTCTCCTCCCTGTTAAAGGGGAGTTTTCCTCTCCACTGTCGCTTCATGCATTCTCAGTATGAGGGATTGCTGCAAAGCCATCAACAATGCAGACGATAAGAAATATATTTATCTATATAAATAAAATAAAATTTAATTGTTTTCATACAAAGTAAATCTGATATTTCAACGTTAAGGCCACACACCAAGACCAAAAGTGGTCCAGGAACAAGGGGTAGCAGAGCTGTTGCTCGCTGCTGTGAGAATCTGAGCTGAATTTGTAACCATCTCCTTATCAATGCAGGGAGAACCCAGGAGCTGGTGGTGGACCCACCACACCGACACCGGTTCACATCCAGGGAACTGACCTGGGGACAGCGGACATATTACTAAAGGAATGCACCTAAAATGCTCCTTCAATTCTCCAGAATCAGACAGTAACAGGTGCCGGTGTCCTTGACAAGGCAAACATTGGATTTGATTGGCTGTAAAAAGAAATCTCATAAGTTTGCGAGCGTTATCACCGTCTGCTCAGCTTTTAGGAAGAAATCAGTCCGCTACGCAGAGAGGAGCGCAGGCGGCCGGATTGTCCCTTTATCTGCCCTCGCCCTCTGATTAAACATCCACCAGGATTGCTGAGTGGATTTGGGACTCAGCACAGGGCAAAGCTGAGGTTCAGCCGAGCTCATCCACCGCGGCCCCCACTGGGGTACGTATCAGATAATGTTGTCGCTTTCGGTCTGAGCTGTAATTTCCTGGAAGACGAGGCGCGATGTGACAGATGGCGCTCGTGGTGAAAGAGCCGCCGAGGACGAGGACATGATGCATCGCCATCAAGCCGTCGGTCGGGCCGGAGTGGGCACGGCGGGGAGCTGAATTAATTCTGTTGCACTTTTGCTGCAGAAACATGTCAAAGATAAAGCTACAGCTCAGGGATCATTGGAAAAAGTCAGATTAGTGTTCAGGCTCAAGCCAAACTGTTTCACTGCTTGTTTGGCAGATTAAAAGTCTTTCTGTACTACTTTCCAGGAAAGGAAAGGCGATTATTTATCTTCATTTATTTCAAAGAAAGAATGCAGAGTAATTAAAGGAGATATCATGTAAAAATCCCCCTTTTTTGGCCCTTAAATACATTCTGTTGTACACTTAGCGTCTCTAGGAGTGCAGAAAAGTTAAATGCAGTCTGTCCAGGAGCTGCGTAGATATATTTCTCTTCTATGGGGTTCATATTTTTCAAGCCGTTCAGTTTTCTCTGTGTTCTATTACGTTTTTTTTTTTGTTTTTTTTACAATAACGTGACAGCATTTGCAGCGGAGCTGCTAAACAAGGTTATGGACTTCAAGCTTCCCAATTTCATTAATGCACCTTTTTTTTCACCGTAGTTTTGCAGTCCAATGTCAACGATGCTGAAGCTACAAGTGACAATTAACAATGGACCTTAAACAGGCCAGTCAGGCTTGAAAACCCTGCGATATTGCAGTATTTAGACTGCTGGTGAAGATTCTCAGTCATCCAGGTCATGGTCATTCCAAAAAAAAAAGTAAAAAACAAAGCAACTGGACTTGTTTTCCGTAGTTGAAGACGTTTCGCTTCCTATCCGGGGAGCTTTCTCAATTCAAAAAGTCTGGAGTAATGATGAGTACCAATGGCTGCAAAGTCGGTCATATCGCTGGTTCTGTTGCTGGTTGCTACGTGCGTTCTCTATCGGTTTGTCCTACCTAGCGGCAAAAGGGGCGTTGCTCTTGAGGCGGTGACGTCACGTGCGCGGTACCCCATTCAAAAAGTCTGGAGTAATGATGAGTACCAAGCTTTATACTACTGCTGTCCAACAAAGGCCTTGTAATGACTTAGATAACATGCAAATTAAACAGAAACAGGTCCACCCCTTAGTAATGGGCGGTCGTTAAAGTCATTAAGACAGCAGATTGAACCCAAACTGGTCCACTCCTCTGTAACGGGGAGTCATTAGGGTTGTTATTGGCCTAAATTACAGGAACGATGTTTTGATCACCTGTATGGGGGTGAGAATTGAGGTGATGATTGGCCGGAATTAATCCTATAGCTGGATTATAAATTTTTGAGAGTTGGAACCTAAGGCCTCCTCCTCTGTTTAAGGTTGTTTTTTCTCTCTTAACGTAGATGGCTTCCTTCACGCCTCTTTAAGTATTTAGACTATTCTGCTAAGAAGAGTGGTCCAAAATTCCTCTCCGGTTATGTAAAAAAGTGGTTGGCAGTTATTATAAATGTCCATGGCGGTTCCTACTGCCAGCCATTTATCAGGTTAAAGGGGCAATTGGTTGGTTTAGATAGTTGTTTTCTCTTGATACATGAAAGGGTTGCCCAAAAGGCTTTGTTAATATTAATTAATATTGATATTTGTCTCGCCATCTAAAAACATTCAGGAGTAAAATAGTTAGAGTGGCTCATGTTACCCTGACCTACCTATATAGTTGTGCTGTGATAGGCTTAGGCTGCTGGAGGACATCAGGGTCTAATTTTCTCACTCTACTGATGTTCTCCAGTCTACTGTTCTCCAGTTTTGCATTGTATTACATTGAAATAACTGTTTCAGCTTTTAACTTTTTGTTCTCTCTCTTTTTTCTTCATAGTAGGTACACCTGGTCTGACGTTCTGTTGACTGTGACATCATCCAGGGAGGACAGATCACCGACTATTACCATCTAATGTAGAACAGATTACTAGATCAATGTGTGCTTCTGTGCTTTTTGTCTGTCTTGTTGTGTCTCTGCTCTGTCTTCTGTAACCCCAGTCGGTCCAGGCAGATGACCGTTCATACTGAGCCCGGTTCTGCCGGAGGTTTTTTTTTCCCGTTAATGGGTGGTTTTTCTTCCCACTGTCGCTTCATGCTTGCTCAGTATGAGGGATTGCAGCAAAGCCATGGACAATGCAGACAACTCTCCCTATAGCTCTACGCTTCTTCAGGAGTGAATGCTGCTTGTCGGGACTTTGAAGCAATCAACTGGTTCCCTCATATATGAAATTTTTGACCAATCTGTATAATCTGACTGATTTTGACTTTGTAAAGTGCCTCGAGATGACATGTTTCATGAATTGGCGCTATATAAATAAAATTGAATTGAAAATTGAATTGAAAATTAAAAACAGGAGCGATCAGCAAGAGGAAAACAACCCTTTGAAAGCTTCGAACGACCTAAGTCTTTAGGGGGCAGGAAGCCATTTACGGCAAACCAGAAAATAAACCCTCTCCAGATTCTGGCAAAAATGAAAGTAATCAACCCCAAAAGAAGAAAAGCGCTCTTTTTTCACTTCAACACACATCACCTAGACCCGTCTGAGGCAAGCGCTCAGTTCTAGCCTCACTCATCTTTTGAACCATGCACTCTGGCTGCACTTCAGCTCAAAACAGAACCAAAATAAACATTTAAAAAAAAAAGTTTACAGTCTTTTAATACACAGTCATGCTTCCTCAAACAGGAAATTGAAACCTCTGAGTTCCTCATTCCTGGCAGGCCAGCCTGCGCTGACCCTAACGCTATCAGGCCAGGGCTACACGCAGCCCGGAGCCTCGTCGGCTTTAAAAATGACAACGGCAGCTCACTGGAGAACTAAACAGAGTCAACACTTCAGATTTCCACCTCGGTGCGGCTGCGAGGTGCTCGGCCAAAAATAAAGCAGCAGCCTGTGTGAAGTGTGGTCAGTTTTCAAGAAACTCACAAAGGAAGGAAGGAGATGAGGCGAGAACAGTGGAGGTCGAGCTCTGATCTTATCGCTTCCCTGAAAAAACTACAGCCTGCGAGCTAAGCGCGGAGGAGAGCTGCTCAGACTGCAGGAGCATGTGTCCGCGCAGCTTTGACAGGGAACAGGAGCCCAGAAAGGCGAGGCCTGGTGACTCCAGGACCAAACACAAGCAGATACAGACAGAAAAGTCGGCCATGTGAGCACAGAGGAGGTTTTCAGCTTTCTTAACGGCTACACGGTAAACACAATAAGATGTGTTACACAAGAGCGCTGTAGCATAAGAAATGTTTTAACGTTCAAAACAGCATGCTATCTGGGTTATTAAAGCGTTTAGAATATTCTTAGATGTAAATTTAAGTTTGTTTTTTAGAGTACTGTGCCTTTAAACGTTTGGGGAACTGACCAGATGATGAAGTCCCCGTAAGCTTCTGGTAGTTGCACAGCATCCGAGTCATATGAATGCAAATTGTGTTTGTGTCTGAGGGGTAACACCTGCATTTGTTAGCTGACATTGTGGGAAAACCTAAAATAAATGATTCACACTTGGGTAAAATCTGCATTTATTTGTTCAAACGATTGTATGTCAGGATAATAGAAATGTCCAGTCACCATACAGATCAGGAAGGAGAAGAGTTTCTGGTGCCAACTGTGCGTTTGCATCCCTAAACAAAAGCAAAGTGTCCTTATCTCCAGTGGAACAAGTCTGATACCAACATGGACTGAAAGGCCACTCACAGAGGAAGAAGCCATGACCTCATATCAAATGACCATGAACCGGGTTTCCATCCAATTCTCATTCAAATTTTGAGCAAACTTTTAAAATGTCGCAGAAAAGAAAATGCAAATCGGACTTGGTTCCATCTGCTGGTTCGTAGCAAATAAACCAGGCGACGCAAAGCGCAGTGTCGTCCTACTTTGACGTTACGTTGTATTAAACAGGAAGTAAAGGTTCCCAACTAGCATGAGCCACATAGCCACAGTAATGGAGAGGTTCTAATAAATGTTTTGCTGTCTTTTGTTTTTCATGGATGACACCAAGAAATGCTCGAGTCTCTTCGGTGGTCCAAACGTACCTGTTGTTGCTTCTGGCCCTGATTTGGAGCGTAATGGGAACATTCAGGAAGACGGAAACAGCGGATCATGTCAGGTAAACGTTCGCTACGTCAGAGCTAATTTCACCAATGTGTTCCCATCTTAAAAACCACCTAAAGCGAGTGTAAAAACTTTATTTTATTTTTTTTTATTTGCTGAGTTAATTACATTTTTTTTCCGTTTCCATCAACCCCTTCTAATGCGATATTTTGAAAGGTGCATCAAAAAAGGTTGATTGAAACGCAACTGTTGTTCGTTCTGACGCGTGTTAGCCCGACACCGTCCCAGCTGTGAAGAACTGGGCTTGGCAGCACCATGCGGACTGATGCAACCTACAAAACCGATGGCAGTGAGAAGAAAAGAACATTATGTGGAAATATCAGGCGACCTGTCAAGACATCAGACAGCAAGTTAGAGCTCGGTCGCAAATGAGTCTTGAAAATGGACAGTGGTCCTAAATATGACGTCAGATTGGTCAGAAAGTGGCTGAACTTTCTGACCAATCTGAGGTGTGTTTGAACAAGGCGGGCCACAGACCCGGTTAAACCAGTTCTGACAGGAGGATGGGCCAACAAACCTGAAAACTACTACTTGTTGAAGGAAACCCAAAATGTTTGACCCCATTCATACAATGTAAAGGTCATCCGTCACCAATGAAATGTGTGTAATTTTCAGTTCTTACAGGGAATAAAGTAGATAGCCCCCATTTTTAGCATTTATCAACTATTTAGGGTCATCTTGTCTGACCCAAAACATGTTTAGTCTGGTTTATTGTCAGCAGAACAGCCTGTACAGATGTGGGAGAGGATCCTTGTTGTGATTAATGAAAAAACTGTTAGTTTTTATCTTTCTTTATGTTTCTGCTCCACATGTCAAGGTTTAGGAAGGAAAAGCTCCAGGTTTAGCATTGTGAAAGATTTCCTGTTGTGTCTTTTTACCACGAAGAGTCCTCATTAAAAACTAAAGGCCAACTCAGGATGTTGCATTCTGACACAGAATATGTTAACGCTGAACAAACATGTTAGAAAGTGAGCAGAAGCTAATAGACCTACATGTAAAACTCCACATAAAAGAGGTCTTTGGAGCAGCTTGCTCTAGCATCTTAAATGCCTCCCTTTTAAAAGCATCTCTCCATTCTGTCAGCGCTCTCCTGTTCATCTTTCCTGCTCACTACGTCTTTCTTCGGATGAGTGGCCCCGGGTTCTTGAACTCCTCCACTTTCAGTACCTCTGCTCCGCTCTCATTACTCCACCCTACTGGCCCGAAGCCTGGGTTCATCCCTCGCTCCTTTGTATCCTCCCTCCTGTGACACTTCCAGGTGCTCCTGGTTACACAACTGGTCTTTTGAAAGCATTTATTTGGAATTTGGCTGCGTTGTCAGTCATTTTCAGCACTTTTTATAACCATTTTTTTATTGAATGAGCCGCTCAGCTCTTACATCAATAAAAATGGCATCTACACTGCAAAAAGGGAACTAAAAGTAAGCAAAATTCTCATAAAATGAGTGAATCAGTCCTTGGTCTGAGCCAGTAAATGAGATTATCTGCCAATGGAAGGACTGTTTGACCGCTAAAAAAAGGGAATTAGACATACTGCACTTGAGATGAGTTGTTCCTATTTTAAGGGCAAAAATCTTATTCCATTGGTAGTTCATTTAAACCTGCTGCTCAAACCGAGGACAAATTCACTCATTTCAAGAACACTTTGCTAATTTTATTTCCCTTTATGCAGTGTAAACTCAATGGTTGATCTGTCAACACCCAACCAAACATGCAGAATACGGTTAAACGTGTTAAAATACTGAAAATGAGACATTATGTCCATTAAGGTGATTCCTATGAGAGAACAGACCGAAGGATGATGCCTTGGGTTCTGTGTCGGCTCTTTGTTGGGTCTTTCGTCCTGGCGTTAATCAGCAGCTGTGGCGTCACGTCGCCCTCCTTTACCTCACCAGTTTTCATTTAAACAGATTCAAAGCATCTGAGACTTAACAAGAGGCCTGATCCTGATTCTGATGCCGAGGCCCGGCCGCCTGCAGTCCGGTCCGTGTTAACGGACGCAGACGGGGCGAGCGAGGCAGCGCCGCGCCTCAGCAGCTGGAAGGTTGAGTCACCGTCCCTCTGCTGCTTGTCTGCATCCAACCAGGTGAATGAACACAGTCAGGGATGAGTTTAAGGCAGCCAATCAGGCGCCACGTGCAGAGGACACGTTACTACAGCCCACCTGTTATCATGGCGGGCTTTGAAAACGTATCACCAGGAGAAAGGACGCAGGCTGGCATGAGGAGGATGCACAGAATGGGAAAACTAATACGTCTGACGTGTTTGCATTGGGGTTATGAGGTTTATGCCAGACATTATAGCTTTATTTACACATAATATCTCTGATTGTTGAGCTCGGCAGGTGCAAACCTCATCCCTATGTGCGTGAGTTTAACAATAGATGTAGTTTGGAACATGTCATGCAAACAGTTTGCTGGTTTGAAACCGGATATCGTCATTGACGTAATCCTGTCATTCAGAGGCAAACGTGTAGAATTATGAGGAGAACTTCACTGAATGTACCGTAACTATACCCTGAAACGTGTTTTTTCAACATGCATAATGAAGAGCAAAAAGCTCAACCATCAATGTTTAGGTTGCATTGATGTTTAAAGTGCGGAAAATGTTGGAGTTGGTTGTGTTGGATCTGATTTAACGTTTAAAACTGAATCAGAGTTGCTTAAACGGTTTATATGTGAAGGACTAATGGGTTGCTGTGGGGCACGGAGGACAAAACAAGGTAGAGAGTTGAAAGCATTCAGAAAATAATATTGAAGCAGTTAATATGACTGTATAAATAAATAAAAATCTATTAAATATTAAGGGAAAATAACACTGCAAAATTATATTTTAAAATATCAATTAAAATTAATTAATAATATTTAGCAATTATTTAATTGAAATACATAGTAAATATAGATAAATAGAATTTAAAAATTCAATTTGCAATAATTGCTATTCTTTTTATTCAGATTAAACATAATAAAAATAAACGTTCAGTAAATATTAAATGCATTCAAATAATAGGTAATAGCTAACTTTCACTAAATCCAGAGATTTAATCTTGATGTTGTGCTTTAAAAAAAAGCAATCCTGTATGTTTTATTTCTGAATAACCGGATGATGTGTCACATACAGCTGCCAGTCTCTGCCACAGCACCATTTTCTTGGAGCAGTTCGTTGCAGGAGGAAGCTGATCCCCTGACCAGGTAACGATCGTCTCCCTTCACGCACAAAGCCAGATTTTTACACGCAGATTATCTCCACACATCAGCAGACAGAGAATCTCACGAACAGGATGCTTTTCTCCCATCATCACCATTTTCCCCCTGAAATAAATCAGCACACCGAGCGTGAAAGAAAAAAAAAATCCTCCTCCTCCTCGTCTCCATCCTGTTTTATAGGCAAGGTGGCGTCTCTCCCATCCACACCCTGCACCCACGGCGCATGCGTGCCGCGGCAAACAAAGAACCAGGCAATTAACGGACGGGGGAAGGCTAATAAAGTTTGACTCTGCGCAGAAATAAGCGGCACGTCGATGCAGCAACAACCGCAGCGCACAGAAACAATGAAACGCATGTATGTAAGATGGAGGGGGGGGATAAGACCCAGGTGCACCAACATCCCCCACCCCCACTCCATCAGCATACCCCCCCCCCCCCCGCTTCTCCATCTTCCTCATTTCTCTTCCCAGAGCAATAAAAAAAGGAATGTGGCATCAATAATGCATCGGAATCGTGACATAACGCGGTTAGGGACGCACAGTGAGAGAAACGTAGTCCGACACCAAGGAAGGGCTTTATTTCTGGGTGAAAATCAAGGCAGCAGCCACCCACTCCTCTCATTTCGGCAGCCTGATGAAATATGATCACTGGAAGAATAAAGAACTTTGATTCCATGGGCAGAAATTAAAAACTGAGCCGTGAATGGAGCGCGTAAAGGCGCGTTTCCATCACCAAAACGTGTGAAAAACGGCGAACCGAGTCAAGGCGCGCTACTCCAGACCGACACACCCCTTTTTCTGAGCGCGTGCACATTTTGGAAATTTTAAACTTAAATTTGGGAATTTTCAACAACATTTCCCACCTTTCCCTTCGCCTTTATGTCACAAAACCTCTGGCATCTTTTGTCTAATTGCTTCCCTTCAGCGGCGCACCGCGCGTCCGCCTCATCAAAGGGATGAAAAAAAAAGACAAAAGGTATAAAAACAATAAATACCAGAAAGAGGCCAGTAAGAGATTTCTGGGCAGGGCAGAAAATCAGCAACAGGGGAACAAGATGCGGGGTTCTTACCGTGTGCACTGAAGTTCTGACGCTCCCTCTGCGCTCCTCGCAGTCTGTTTGCGGCTCTCCCTGCGCGCTCGGCGGCTTGTGCCAGCTTCTCCGTTCGGCTGCAGCTCGGCGGTCCTCCGCCTGCGCGCACACGCATCCCGATCGTACGTGCACGCGCGGGCAATGTGCAGAAGCACAATCTAAAGATTTGGCTCATGAGGAAGCGGAATCTGTTTGAGCCGTGGCACTCATGGCTTTGTGGTTCGTGCGTTTTGGTTTTATATCAGCTCCCTGTGGAATCGTTAAAGTAGTAACGGACCTCCGTGTGAATTTATATCCACTCCTTTTATATCTGAATAATATTCTACTTGTTGAGACTAAAAGCCAGATCTTCCTCCTTTGACTGCAGAAGAACCAGATTTTCCAGCTGTTTTCTGCAGAAGAGAGTTTTGGGTTTTTTTGTTGTTGTTGCAGGTGCAAATATTTACTCAGATCGTGAAGCGCTCACTGGTTAGGAATGCACATTTTTTCCGCGCATGTTTCACTGAACACGCTCCGTCCAGGCGCCGCTCGGCTGTTTTTGTTGAATTCGTGCGCCACCTGCAGTCGGTCGCGTCAGCGTCGTCTGGGAACCTGTTGGTCGGGCGGACGCACTTGTTGACGCTGACAGCGTTGGTCACAACCTCAGCAGAGATTAAACGGTGGAAGAACCCAGCTGAAATCACCGTTTCAGACTTTGACTAGGCCTTGTAAAGAAAGGTGGACTTTCTGGTGAGCATTCAGTCATCGTGCTGCTCCCCATGTGAGCTGCAGTTTAAGTCGACAAACCCATCATGTCTGTAGGGACCCCAGATACGGTAAGGCAGGCAGGCAGCGAGGCTGAGAGGAATAAATGGGGTTTAATAACTAAAGGACCAAGAAACCGGTGCAAGGGAAGCTGGAGGACAGGGAAACCAGCATGCATGGGTGCAGAGAAAGAACCACACAGAATCTGGTGAGGGGATTGACCAGCATTTAGGGAAGGTGGAAGAATGAGGTGAGCACCAGGTGGGATCAGTCAGGAGGATACAGAGCAGCGAGAGAAGAACACGGACATGGGAACTGAGCAAAGTGGCTCATGAGCACAGAAATAGACCCAGAGGAAATAAAACAGGACACCATCTATATTTCTATTTAACCTTTATGTTACCAGGCGGGTCGGTTGAGAACCAATTCTAATTTTCAACGACGACCTGGTAAAGAGGCAGCATCACGCGGCAGAGAAAACATAAATACACACTAAAAAAAGTTCACATCAGACAACATAAGACCAATCACTACATTTCATACTCGTAACATGGACTAAGCAATAATCTCTCAAGAGGTCAAAGATGGCTGCCGAGAGGTGTGTAGGGGCAGATGAGAAGAGCGCATTGGAAATGTTTGAAATCAAACAGTCTCTAAACTTTCTTTCTGAGGAAATTGCAAAAATATCAAAACAACAGAGCACAATTATGAACTTAATGGGCGAGATTCGGGAGTTGAAAAAGCAAAATGCAGAAAAGGATGCTAAAATCAAAATGCTGGAGACTAGAGTGGCTGATTTGGAGCAGCACTCTCGCGTCAATGACGTTATCATCACCGGCTTGGAAACACGACATCGATCCTACGCCAGAGCCACGGCTGGGGCATCTGGCGAAGATTCATCTGACGCGGAGTTAATATCACTGGAGCAACAAGTGCTGCGCTACTTTGATAGTAAGGGAATTTCCATTGATGTAAACTGGATTGAAGGGTGCAACCCCCTTCCGCGCAGAAATCAAAGTGACAAGCCGAAAATTATACTGCGCTTTGCGAACAGAAAACATAAACGACTGTTGATGCAGCAAGGACGAAAACTTCGTGGGACCAATGTTTACGTAAATGACCACCTGATTAAGAAAAACGCGGATATCGCAGGGAAGGCGCGCTACCTGAGGAAGCAAAACAAGATCCAAGCGACGTGGGTGAGAGATTGTAAAGTGTTTGTGAAACTTCTGGGCTCGCCCGAGGACGCGAAAGTGCTCGTCATCCGTGAGATGTCGGAGTTGGATAAGTACATGTGAAGTTAACGGACTGGACAATAAGGTAACGCAGTTTCTTGTTCGAATGGATATGAATGGACATGCTGGCTGTGTGCGGGCTAAGTCTGTTGCTAATCAAGCCGCGTACGCACTACACCTCGCTATGGCTGAAACCTTTATGGACATGGACAAATGTAATGATATTGTGGCAGAGAATATACCAAAATGATCCGCAATCACTCGTTTAAGGAGCAGAAGCGAGTTATAGCGTCAAACGCATGCGTTGGATTAGATGGGATTTCCACCATGCTACAAACTTTCACGTATACTGATCATAACACGCTTGATTATGAGCAGGATATCGATCCTGAAAATAATTTCTTCAATGATATGTCAAATATGTGTAAATACTGGACAGAGGATGAATTTAATAAGACTCTGAACGTAACAAGTGGACTATCATTGATCCATTTCAATGGTAGAAGCCTCTATTCAAACTTTGAACACATAAAAGACTATTTGGGGCAGCTTAAACGACGTTTTAGCATTATCTCAATCTCTGAGACGTGGATGACACCGGATAAACATACAGACTTTCACTTACAGGGCTATGAACTCTTACATATAGATCGTGTCAATAAAAAAGGAGGTGGGGTGGGTCTGTTTGTGGATAATAGTCTGTGTCACAAAATGGTAGAGAAAATGTCCTTTACAGTGGATGATGTGGTTGAATGTATAACCATTGAAGTTAGTTTGCAAAGAAAGAGAAACGTGTTGGTCTGTTGTATGTATCGCACCCCAGGGTCTAAAATAGAAACTACGGTAAAAATAATTGAAAATATGTTTTCAGGCAATCAGAAAAGAGCTATATTAACAGGTGATCTGAACATAGATCTTTTGAACCCTAGCCATAATAAAAATACAGATGATTTCATTGAAATTATATATAGTCTTGGGTTTTATCCTATGATCACAAAACCTACCAGGATTACCCAGCACAGTTCAACATTAATAGACAATATTTTTTACAATGATTTGGAAGACACTACTGTGAGTGGTTTACTCGTATGCGACATAACTGACCACCTACCAGTTTTTGCAGTAATTGATGGTGAGAATGTTATAGAGCAAAATGAAGGTTGTACATATAGAAGAATAAAATCAGAACAATCAATTGCAGATCTAAGAGAGGATTTACTAAGACAAAATTGGAGTGAGGTTTATAAGGAGGAAAACGTCAACAATGCATATAGCATATTTCTTAAAAAATTCAGTATGTTGTATGATAAGCATTGCCCATTAAAAAGTAGAAGTATAAAAATAAATAAAGAAAATGTATGGATGTCAAAGGGGCTTATTAATGCTTGCAAAAAGAAAAATATGCTATACAAGGAATTTATCAAGGCGAAAACAATAGATGCTGAAAAAAGGTATAAAAAATATAAAAATAAACTCACAAGTATACTAAGAAGCTGCAAAAAAAAATTATTTTAGCTCCAAATTGGAAAAGAACAAGGATAACACAAAAGGATTATGGGCAGTTTTAAATACAATAATAAAAAAAGGGAAGAAAGCACTTTCTTACCCAAAATATTTTATCCATGAGAATAGAACAATAACTGACACTAAATATATTGCTAATGAATTTAACAAGTTTTTTGTACATGTGGGTTCTAATTTAGCGGATGAAATCAAAGATGATGACGAGGCAGAAGCTGAAGCTATTAAAAATGTGGAAATAAATAAGAACTCAATGTTTCTGAATGCAATAGAAGAGGAAGAGATATTAAAAATTGTCCATGAACTCAAACCAAAAACTTCGGCAGATTTTACTAACATTGACATGGAATCTATAAAAAAATTGATAAGAGCAATTGTAAAACCACTGAGGTATGTTTTCAATTTATCTTTCCAAACAGGAATATTTCCACAGGAAATGAAAACTGCCAAAGTGGTTCCATTATATAAAGCTGGCGAAAAACATTGTTTTACAAATTACCGTCCTGTGAGCATTTTATCACAATTTTCAAAGATCTTGGAGAAGTTATTTGTAAAAAGATTAAATAGTTTTATTGACAAACATAACTTATTAGCTGAGAGTCAGTATGGTTTTAGGGGAGGTAGATCTACATCATTAGCTCTCCTTGACTTAGTAGAAGAAATTACAGAATGTGTGGATAATAAGAAATGTGCAATAGGTGTATTTTTGGATTTTAGTAAAGCGTTTGACACCATTAAACATAACTTACTCATCAAAAAAATGGAGCGATATGGAATTAGAGGTATAGTGTTATCATGGATTAAAAGCTATATGGATCACAGAAAGCAATTTGTGCAATTAAATGAAATCAGATCAGATTTACTAGAAATAAAGAGTGGGGTACCGCAAGGCTCGGTGCTGGGACCGATATTGTTTTTAATGTATGCAAATGACTTGAACAACATCTTAAACATGAAAATTGTATCATTTGCAGATGATACAAATGTATTTGCATCTGGTAAAAATCTTGAACAGACACTTGCGTTAGTCACACAAGAATTGATTAAAATAAAGAGATGGTGTGATATAAATAAACTATCGTTAAATTTGAAAAAAACAAAGTTCATGATATTTGGAAACATTAAAAAAAGTAATGAGATAAGGTTAAGTATTGATGATGTAGAATTAGAATTAGTTGATGAAATAAAATTTTTAGGTGTCATTTTAGATAATAAAATTAGTTGGAAGGGACATATACAGCACGTCCGGTCAAAGCTGGCCAGATGTTTGGCTGTTATAAATAAAGTCCGGCACATTCTAACCAAACAAGCTTTACACACATTATACTGCTCATTATTTCAGCCTTATTTAACCTATTGTGTTGAAGTGTGGGGTCACACTTACAAAACAAACATTCAACCATTGATTATTATGCAAAAGAAAGCAATACGAGTAACAAATGACAAATATTTTAGAGATCACACCCACTGTTTCTTCCTTGATTTGAGAGTTCTCAAATTTGTAGATCTGATCAATTTTAGAACTGCTCAAATCCTTTATAAAGCAAGAAATAACTTACTTCCTGCGCACATACAACAAGTGTTTTCTGATAGAGATGGAAGGTATAATTTAAGAGGAAAATTAAATTTTAAAACTAAGTATGCTCGAACAACAAAAAGAAGTTTTAGTTTATCAATTAGCGGAGTGAAGCTCTGGAACAGCTTGCCTGAAAACATTAAACAATGTAACAGCATCCAGCAATTCAAAAAAGAATATAAGAAAAGTATTTTTGATGAATACAAAAAAGAATAATATATATAAAAAGTTGGTATACTGTTTGTTTTACTGTAAATATTTGTCCTTTACCTCCATGACATATGTAACTGAGGGGTAGGGCTTAATAAGCTTATGCTTCATCCTACTCCTTTTTGAAACATGATGTATGTTATGAAGTATTACATGTAAACATTGTTAAATCATATCATGTTTCAAAATAAACAACAAATGAAATGAAATGAAAATGAAAAATGAAATAATCAGAGCCAGTCACATTTATCTGAAACAACAGTTTTTATCGTGGTGATGAAAGTTTTAATGTTTTCTGTAAAGTGTTCCAGTCTTCGGGATTGAAATGAAGTTTCATGATGTCCGGACGCGTGGGACGGCCACGGCGATGATGTTACTGGAGCGGAGGTTGGGACTGCTGTTGGAAATGTTGGAAATGGGGGACGGCCGGTATAACGGGTGCGCACAGATGACGATGATGAGCACCGGAGGGAGAACCGGTGGAGAGACGGATCTCTGAGTGACATGACGTCCAGTTTATGGAGAGTTTTGGATGCAGTTCTGTGAATGATGTCACCGTAAATGAGGATGGGGAAGATTGCCATCTTGACCAGGTTGTGTTGTGCGGAACATGTGAAGAATGTGGATCGGACTAAAAGTTAAAGACAGTAGAAGACGAACCTAAACCAGACGACGGGACAGCAGAGTGAACTCACCAACCTCCAGATGAGTCGACGATGAGCTCTTGAAGTAAGTTTGTGTGGCCGGCCACTCCTGACAAGCTCCTCACTGCTCCATGCAATCAGTGATCGTGGCTCGCGCTGTGGTTCGCTGGGCCCCCAAAGCCTTGGAGACGGCCGTGCAACGAGGCCCGATGCATTCCTTTTAGACGTCTTCTAGCCCAGGGGTGCTCAAACTTTTCGTGGCCAGGGACCCTTTAGCAGCGGTAAAACATTTTCCAAGGACCCCTTTAGATTCCTCATGCTGATAATATTTTTAAACAGCCTTTTGTGCTGTTAAATGCATTAGGAATTATGTATGTTTTTAAATATATATATATATAAATACACCTAATATTAGAGATTTGGTGGAGGTTAGATCCTCATTCTGGATGTAACTGTTGTCATGGTTCCTGATTTTAGCTGATTTTACATTACTTGATGAAGTGAACGGAGTTAAATATTTGTCCGTTGTGTTACTCACCTCAACCTGACACATCCTCAGCAGAAACAACATAGTTTCACAGACCCCCCAACCCATGGTTCGTGGACCCCCCGGGGATCCTGGGACCCCGGTTTCATGGCCGCTGACCTGGAGCACTTCATGTTGTCGGGCTGGTTCTTTCTGTTTCTACAGATCAGGCAGTGACCAGATCTGGGTTTAGCTGGTGAAATAGAAGCTGAAAAGGTGGTTATTCACGCTTAATTCATGATGTGGTGGGGATGTGATTACTTTTTCACACAGGGCCTGGATGGTGGGGATAGTTTTGTCCCTGAAATAAAACAGTTGTTTGCAAACTGATTCTGTCTGATTATTTTTTGGCCTAAAATACTTACTTCTTACTTGCGTTTTGACTTTCTAATATGATCAGTTTAACAAATGATATTGTGTTTATGGAAATGCGATGATTAAAATTAGATTAGATGCTTTGGAGCATGCACTCATATACAGCAGTGGTGTCAAAACGTTCCGATACATGGGCCAAAATTGTCAAGTCAAAAGAACTCCAGGCCCAAAAAATTAACACAATTTTTCTTTTAAACCAAATTTTTTTTTACTTTTTTTTTAACCTGCTCTACAAAATATGATCATTTAAAATAAATAAATTAGTTTTTGTAGGAGATGAATGTATAAATCATTGTAGATCTAAAATCAATACAAAAAGGTTCCTCTTATTTGTTTGTTAAAAATGCTCATCCAGTTAGCAAGTCATTTAGAATAATTTAATTAGACTCTTTAACAATAATAAGCTGAACTGTTTTTTGTTTAGCAATATAAGAACAAAGAACAATTGGGTCAATTGTTCTTTGAAAACACTGTAAAACAGATTTTAATTCACCAAAGTTTGCATTTAAGTAATTAAATATTGTTGAATAGACGTTACTATGAAATTAAAGAGAATGTCAAAAGTGTGTTTATTAAAAGGTGAACACTTTGTGTTGTATGTAACATTTTCAATTGTAGGATTTTAACTTTTCTGTAATAATTTTGCCCAAATTAAAAACTAAAATCTTCCATCTGCATCGGCCAACACGATCGGCCATGTATCTGGTGGACCAAATCTTTTCTGATATGCAGTTGGTGGGGGGGGGGCTCCCATAACCAGTACAGGGGCCACAAAAGGCCCCCGGGCCGCAGTTTGGATATGCCTGGTATACATGGTCAGAAAAATGTTTTTTTTTTAGGTTCGTTTTTGTGCGTCTTTTTGTCCACAGATGGAAACTGTAAACTGTCAGGTTTATTACTCGCTAGTTGCTTTATTTACTGTTCTGTATTACCTACAGACGGACACTAGGTGGCGGTGTTTGCTAAGAACTAGAGATTTAATTTGTTGTTATTACAGCTGTACTTGAAGCGGTTCTCCAGTGTTATTAATCAGTAGCTTTTCTCTTTCAGCATTGTCTGCTTGTTTTCTTCTTCTTTTTTCTAAAGCGGAAGGAGAAAACGTCTCCAGCATCCTCTGAAAAGCAGGACCTGGCTTCAGATCAGCCATTTCTAATCCAGGCCCAGTGAGGAGCAGATCTCTGAAGGCGCCTCCAGCGGGAATGATGCTGGAGTCCGGTTGGTTCTGGAGGACGCTGGGCCTGCCCTCGCTGACCCACTGACCCACTGATGCCACAGCTCCATTTAGCTCCAAACGTGCTGACAGCAGCAGGAAAAGCTGGAGGGCTGCAGGCAGGGACAGGGATGCTAGTCTGAGGCTGTTCCATCTGGACCGCTGGCCTCCACTTTCCACATCTGAGTCTCGCTCTGACTGGGATCAGTATTTCACAGTTTATTATCCTACATCTGTGTTTTGGGCCAGAAGGAAATGAAGATGACTCCGGTGAAGATTTATTTCCTCATAACTGATGCAGAATAACTTTTTGGAGTGACATCACCACACAGTTTAAACTGGTGCAGTTCATTATAGTACTTAAACAATGGTTTTTAATACATAAATTAAATATGCATACATTACCCATAGAGAGATTTAAATTTTTATATCCAGCCCTGATCGTCTGAATCATAGTAAGAATGAAAATTAAATCAACTAATAGAAATATTTTTTTGGTTTCCACATAGCTTAAGAAGATAAAAACGAAGGAAATTGGAGAATTATTACAATTAAATTTAAATCAGTGACATAATATTTGTATAAGGTTTGCAAACTGAAACCAATAAAATGAAACAAATGGAAAAGTTGATATAAATTTTATCAGCATGTAAAAACCACAGCTTGATAAAATATATTAATGAATAATAATAATAAATATTATTGTTATTGTTAATATTAATAATAATAATAACAATAATAATACTATTGTGGCTCTTACTTTTAGAGCAGGAAACTAAGAGCCAAGATTTAGTAAACGATAAATTTACTTTTCCTCCTCTTGTTTATTTTGTTCAAAGCTTGGATTTTGTAGGCATTGACTTCACAAGTAAATAAATCAGTAAAAAAAAAATTTTCTATCTTGCGGTTGACAGATTAGCTTCGCTTAATGACGCCTCGATGAAATTCTTTTGAAATTCTTCCACAAATTGTTTTCATAGCTTCAAAGTGTGTCTGCAGAAAAGCTTTTCGCTTGGTGGACAGAAGCCTGACAATCCTGAAAGTCCATCCATCCATCCATCCATCCATCCATCCATCCATCCATCCATCCATCCATACATACATACATCCATCCATACATCCATCCTCTTTCTCTTATCCGGGGTCGGGTCGCGGGGGTAGCAGCTTCAGTAGGGAGGCCCAGACGTCCCTCTCCCCGGCCACTTGGGCCAGCTCCTCCGGAGGAATCCCAAGGCGTTCCCAGGCCAGCAGAGAGACATAGTCCCTCCAGCGTGTCCTGGGTCTCCCCCTGGGCCTCCTCCCGGTGGGACGTGCCTGGAACACCTCACCAGGGAGGCGTCCAGGAGGCATCCTAACCAGATGCCCGAGCCACCTCAACTGGCTCCTCTCGACGTGGAGGAGCAGCGGCTCTACTCTGAGTCCTCCCCGGATGACTGAGCTCCTCACCCTATCTCTAAGGGAGAGCCCAGACACACTACGGAGAAAACTCATTTCAGCCGCTTGTATCCGGGATCTCGTTCTTTCGGTCACGACCCAAAGCTCGTGACCATAGATGAGGGTAGGAACGTAGATCGGCCGGTAAATCGAGAGCTTCGCCTTTTGGCTCAGCTCTCTCTTCACCACAACTGATCGGTACAGCGCCCGCTTCACAGCAGACGCTGCACCAATCTGCCTGTCGATCTCCCGCTCCATCTTCCCCTCATTCGTGAACAAGACCCCAAGATACTTGAACTCCTCCACTAGGGGCAGCACATCCTCCCCAACCCGGAGAAGGCACTCTACCCTTTTAATTCAGCAGCATCTCACTCCCTGGGCCTGCTCTTCAGCCTCAGGTGGATAGATCCCACTTCCCCACCTGTGATGAGCGAGACGAGGAGCTTCCTGTTAGCAGACGGCGAGCTGAGGGCCAGGTTGATGTGAAGTTGGGGCCTGAGGCTGGAGGGAGAAGCGCTTTGGTTCAGGTGATGCGGTGAGAACCAGTCCTGACAGACAAACTGCAGGAGACGCCATCGTTTAGGAGCTAAACCATCCTCTGAATGGTTCTCCCAATGCAGAGGAGAAACCGATCCAAGGAGCTCAACAACTTAAATCACTTTTGTCTTTTAATGAGAGAAAAATTAAGCTGATTGCTGCGTAACTTCTGTGCATTTATTGCAGGGCTATAAACGGGACATACTCATTAGATTTTACAGCTATAGCTCCAAGATTAGCCGGGCTGTAATAACATTTTTGTGTTTTTATTAGCACAGAATGACTTGGATCCAAATTACAGGAACGTGAAATAAACCAGGATAAAGCCAGTCGGCTGATCGGTCGAAGCAAAGATATTTTTAACCATTAATTTCATCATGCAGGAAAATCCAGGCTTGTAACCAGAATAAGAAAATCTTTTTTCTGCTTTTTTCCCAAATAAAGTTGCTAACTTTGTGAAATAGTGGGAAAACCCACAGGGACTGTGAGTCGGGGGGGAATCTTGCAGGTTACTTCCTGACCCACATAGTGTCACTAACTCCACGTATCTCCGGCTTTGTGTCGTTCTGCGTTGCGTCGCATCGTTTGCCTGAAAGTCATTTCTGCTGGCAGCGACAAAGTCTCTGAGGCTCCTTTGACTTCAGATGATTTGAATTCCTTCCTTTGTTTTCCTTCCCCTTTTCGTTCACGAGGACGTCCTTCAGGAGTCTTTGGAGAGAACCTGGAGCTGCTTGAAGGACTTTAAGCTCTTTCAGGAGGTTTTCAGGTTACTGAGGGGGATCAAGAGGAACAAACGTTAGTCTGATAACAGCAGAGCAAACATCGAACTCCAGGGGGAAACATGTTTTTTTAAGACCGGGAACAGATCAATCCTTCAGATAACAAAGAGAAATATGGAACAAGTGAACATTTATCATCCCCGCCTTTATTTCTGGGACTTATCAGACACTTTGCAGACAAAGAGACGCTAACTCACTTGAAGAAGTTGGCAGAATCTCATGAGGATTACAGAGAGCTGCAGCACTCATGGGGGCGTGTTGTAGAGCTGCAGACAAGCTACTCTCTCCTTTTTTTGTTTTCCTCAACAACGACAACAAAAAACAAATTTTTAAAAGAGTTATCCATGTTACTTTGGGGACCAGAGATGTAGCGGCAAAATGAGCTTGGACCTCTCAGAAGAGACATGATGGACACGCAAATCAGAGAGAAACGAGGAGGAGCATTAAAGCCTTTCCTTAAGTGACAATAAGGCATCTCTGCTGGGATCGGTTAGAGCGAGCTTAGCTGTCGGAGCAGACAACAGGGACCCCTGTCCTGCATGTTTTAGGCGTTTCCCTGCCTCCACACATCTGAGCTAAATACATGGATGATAATCAGGCCTCTGCAGGCCTCGCTGGCTGCTGAGGAGATCATGCAATCATTTGGTTCAGGTGTGCTGGAGCAGAGACCCATCTGCAACATGCAGGGATGAAGAGCCCTGCTTTAGAGCATCTTTATTATCTCTGCCGTAGGCTTAGGTTTAGTTTTGTCATACCAACCTTTCTTTGGTCTCTAGTTATTCACCTTTCAGTAAATCTGCATTTATCTAAAAACAAACAAAGAAACAAATCTTAAGCCTCTATTTATAAAGGCCCTATGTGGAAAAGTGATTACCCCCTAAGCGTAATAACTGCTTGTTCCACCCTTGGCAACAACATGTATCACAATTTATATCATAGGGAGGCATTTCAACCCACTCCTCTGCAGAATTGTTAGAATTCAGACACATCGGAGGGTCGTCTGGTCTGAACGGCCTGTTTTAAGACTTTATAAAGAATCACTTTAGAAATTCAATCAATTCAATTCAATTTTCAATTCAATTTTATTGATATAGCACCAATTCATGAAACATGTCATCTCAAGGCACTTAACAAAGTCAAATTCAATCATATTATACAGATTGGGTCATATTATACAGATTGGTCAAAAATGTCATGCAGCATGAAGCGACAGTGGAAAGAAAAACTCCCCATTAACGGGAAGGAAAACCTCCAGCAGAACCAGAACCAGGCTCAGTATGAACGATCATCTGCCTCGACCCACTGGGGCTTAGAGACGACAGAGCAGAGACACAGAAAGCTCAGAAGCTCACATTGATCCAGTAATCTGTTCTACATTAGATGGTAATAGCAGGTGATCTGTCTTCCCTGGATGATGTCACAGCTAACAGAACGCCAGACCAGGTGTACCTACTATGAAGATAAAAGAGAGAGAGCAAAAAGTTCAAAGCTGAAATGGCAACTGTCATGCAAAACTGGAGAACAGTAGAAATCAGTAGAGTGAGAAAAATAGGCCCTGATGTCGTCCAGCAGCCTAAGCCTATAGCAGCATAACTATAGAGGTAGCTCAGGGTAAAATGAGCCACTCTGACTATAAGCTTTGTCAAAAAGGAAAGTTTTAAGATTAGTCTTAAAAGTAGACAGGGTGTCTGCCTCACGGACCAAAACTGGGAGTTTCTGACCAATCCTCCAGGTTGGTCAGAAAGTTTCCTCTCTAAGGAAACCCAGCAGGTTGCATCAAGTCTCTCCAAGCAGCATTCACTCCTCCTGAAAGAGCGTAGAGCCACAGTGGACAGTCGTCTGCATTGTTGATGGCTTTGCAGCAATCCCTCATACTGAGCAAGCATGAAGTGACAGTGGGGAGGAAAACTCCCCTTTAACAGGGAGGAGAACCTCCAGCAGAACCAGATCACAGAAAGCACAGAAGCTCACTTTGATCCTTCATGATTGTCTGATACAGAGCAGAGGATGAAATGGGTCATCTGGGTTCTTGTTCTGCCCTGGTGGATAATGCCTCTCACTGTGATCTGGAATTACTTCTTTTTGCCTCATTCATGTGTAATCCTTCAACTAGGCTCCAGTTCAGGGATTTTGTTTGTAGTAAGATTGATTGATTGGTTGGTTGATCGATCGATTGATCGGTTGATTGATTAATTGATATAGGTCATTATATGATTTAACAAAAAGGGAAATTATTTTTTCACAAAAGGAGAAGTTGGTTTGGAAAACTTTTTCTTTCAATCCATTAAACCATCATATGAAATTCTCTTTTTGCACAAATAGGAAAACCTGAAGAACTCTAGAAATGAACAAAACATTTTTTAATGACATTGTGAATAAGTTTTAGTCACTCTGCATGGCTGTTTAACAATTTTATGTTTGGGAATAAAGGTTGACAAAAACTATGACAACAAGAGAACAAGTTCAGATGAGGGCCAGACTAATCTGCTTTGTTGTAGACTGCGACCATGTATGTTCAGGTCATCACTAAAAACTTTCAGCTCTCTCAGTTGGGCCCAGGTTCTCAGGAAGGCTGTTCAAAAGGTGAAAGCCACACCTGATAGAATGATGCCTCATCCTGAGTTTTAGTTCGGTCAGGTACAAACAGGGGACCCAAGGAGCAGTTTTTTAAAACCAATAATAAAACCTTGAAATCTAAAACACACCGGCCACCGCCACCTACAGGTTTACTCCTCAGCCACATTTAAATGTTGTTTAAACAAAAGATCACGTGTGTTTTCTTTGTCTTGTTAATAAAATTACCTTCAGGTTTAGGCCTACAGGCGAGGTTGCAGCATCTTTGCCTGGCAGCCAGACGGTCCAGGGTTGGGATCCCGGTCCGGGGTCTTTCTGAATGGACTTTGCACTACAAATACTGCCGAACTCTCAGTTACCACTGTCGTTTTCTCCTGCACTGTTTACATTGTTTACATTTCAATTGTTTACTAGGAAATCACTGCTGCACTGAAATTCACTGCTATTTACTGTAACTTTTCAAGCTGTATGCGAAACGAAATTTCGTTCTGTACGCACTCTGTGCATACAAAATGACAAATAAAGTTGTCTAAGTCTAAGTCTAAGTCTATTTTCTCCCTGTGCAGATGTGGCTTTTCTCTGAGTACTACGACTTTCTCCAACCATCCAAAAATCATGGCTCTTCAGATAAGTGACCTCTTGAAATTGGCCCCGGGTTTGACTGTGTGTGCGTGGTTGGTTGTCCTGTGATGGACTGCAGATCTGTCCAGGGTGGAGCCGTACCGTAGCCACCGCTGGAGATGAGCACCAGCCCACATAACCGTGCATGGATGAGGTTTAAACCTTGTTATCAGTACTTTGTAGAGCTGAATCTGTTTTTAGAATCGGTCAATGTGCAGCACCTGTCTCAATGTGCTGTTTTTTCCACTGCAAGAAATTTGACTCTTGAATCTCTTATTTTCTGGACGATATGAACCATTTGTATTTCTCCAACCTTCTTAGACAGCAACTCATTTCCCTGAGCTTTCTCTTTTTCTCAGAGCTAAAACTTTCTAGTCTTAACATGTGCAGTTTGTCCACACTATTACACCTGTATATTTAATATTCTAATTTTCTCAGACCCATACACGGTTGTTCTTATTTTCTAATTCAGCATTCCTATTTATCATGCTATTTAGTATAGTCTTAGGGTTAGGTGTTATTGTTTAAATAAAACAAAAAATACAGCATTTTATTCTATTTTATTCTGTTATTCTTCATGATTTTTATTGCAAACTGCGTTTGCATTCGTAAAACCTCAAACTTAACTTGTGTCTCATTGTTACAGCCTAACGACATAAGCGTGCTACAAATGGGCCTAAACTTATTTGTTTGACGCAGTGCAGGCCGGGACATGCAGATAAGTGGCGGAGCATCACTCAGGAGAGGGATCAGCCTTTCACTAAATCACCACCTACATGTCAAAGCCCAAAAAAATCCTTGACACAAAGGGTCGAGACAGCGGGGCGGAGCTGCTATCGGCCTAATGAGGGTCTGACAAAAGGTGGGCTGAGCTCACTGCTGCAGCGTGAGCCTGGGTCCTCAGGGGGAGTTCGAGGCAGCGAGGATCTAACCTCCGTCGGTGGCTGCAAATTATACGTCAGGTGTTGCTTTGGTGACGGTGTCCTGACAGGTGACCACATTTAGAAAAACACCTACGAGACAAGTAGGTGGGAGGAATTCACAGATTACTGGAGACACGTTTACAAGGGAAGAAAATGTGCTAATAAACCACGTCAGCTTTGCTCTATAATTACCACCAGGTATGCACTGACATGCTGACAAACTGATGCTGGAAACGGGGAGTTACCGCAGAGACCGGACACCATGCTGTAGCAAAGATTCGTCACAGCGCCCCAGATTCTTTTTTCACCTATAGACGATCCTGATGTACGTTAAAGGTACATAGCCACGTTATGTCTCTACCAAAACGACCAGAATCCAGTTGATTGTGATAGAATAAGGCTGTATTCTCCAAGCGTCCGTCCAGATAGTGTTTTAATAGTCCTTTTTGAGCCTAAATAGAAGCCCAGCACCGGGCGCCATGAGCTGACATAAATAGTACTGCCATCTACTGGCAGTACTGCAGAAGTATTACAAAGCCAGGTGGCGGCCATTGACGCAGCTACAATATAAGCCCCGCCCGAGCCGACCGTGCTGTGATGCCACACAGAAACACAGAAAACCGACAGCCGACCGACTCCTATTTCAAGTTCCGTTAGCAAGGACATGTATTCAGGTGTCTATCAATTCGCAGCGTCATCAGAATGCTTCCTGAGCTTTAGCTTTGGCTCCAGCGTACTCCAACGATCAGACTGTTTTCCCAGCACAACTCGAGTTTTATCCCTCTTGGAATCAAACATCTTGTGCCTTTTCACACTTGATCTTGGACTTTTCTCTTATTTTTCCTTCACAACTCCGCTGGTAGTTACTCGCTTGCCTCCACTGCCTCGACTTGTTGACCAATTGTATGCATGCGCCGCGACGTAATCCTGGTCACATACACAGAATATACACAGAAACAGCTTTAATTACTAACAAACTCAGCAAAAACAAAGCTTAAAGGATGAAAATAACAAACACTAGGCTAGCAGGACATGATAATCTTTCAGAAAAACATTGTATGCTAACAGTGTGAGTTATTGCCGTATAAATAAATAAAAAAAAGATAAAATAACGTGAATCAACCCTTGGGGTGGAAGAAGAATCATAATGTTGTCGTTTCTTTGGTTTGCAGAGAATTCCAGTTTCAAGCACAATGGTAAAATCCACCTGGAAGCTTTGTTTCCTTTTGCAAACCACAACATTTAAAACTGCAAACAATGTCAGCAACATCCATCCATCCATCCATTTTCTGACCCGCTTAAAGTTTGTTCTTGCAGTTTGAGTTGAAGTTGTACCAAAGGTGACGCTGCTGACCCGCACACAGAGCACACCCACCGCTGTGTGGCTATTCCAGCGAGAAAGGGACAACGTGTGGCCCCCAAAGAGCCAAAGATGCTGTTTGGTCAAGACTTCTTCATCATCTTCATGACCACCAGCCACGGCAAACACGAGACAGCATGGGAGACCTAAAATTATTAAATAACAAAATGAAATGCAGTAAAAACGACCGCGCCGCTAACCCAAATCATCCCGCCACATGGCTGAGGTGTCTGACCAGCGTTACATTTGGAGGGACATGGACGAAGCTTTAATTCTCCTGACTTTAAAGCACGGTGGCGGCAGCATCATGTTCTGTGGGGGTGTTCTGCTGAAGGAACTGGGGAACTTCACAAAGCAGATGGCCTCATGAGGACCGAACATGACACAGAAATCATTTTAAAACAACAAATAGGAAGTGGAATCTTGGACATGAGCGGGTCTTCCTAATGGACAATGATGCAAAGCGTAGCACCAAACTATTCATGAGGTGGCTTAATAGTCAGAATCAGGTTCCCTGCTGGCATTTGACTGACATTAAACCTTAAAATTTTATTTTAAAGCAAAACATTCATTCAGCTTCAGTTGAAATGATGTTATTTCACCATGAATTCAGCATTGAAGTATCAGCCGTTTTTGAGTTGTATGTCTAATCGAAATTATTTTTAAATAGACATGATGGTGCCATTTCAGCTTTGATTAGATTTGCTAAATCGGAACAAAATTCTACGGTCATCACATGCAACTAGCCGAGGTTGATTCAGCAATGACTGGACGGCTGGGTTTAATCGCTACGTCGTTTCATACAGCGAGGAACTGGACTTCGGTTGCACTTTGCTCTCAGTGCAGGCATTTAAAGACAAGATACAAAAAGGTAAACGAGGACAACAAAATCACGTCACAAAGCCCTGATCGCAGGAACAATTGGGCCAGAGCTGATCAAGGCGGAACCACAAACCGGACCCGGTTCCTTCAGTCCTGTCTGGAGGAATGGGTCAAAACTCTAGCGATCTATTGTCAGAAGCTGAGGAAAGGCTGTCCAAGACGTATGAAGCATATACAGTTTGAAGAATTTTGCAGAAATGATTGAGGAACAATTTTGTTGATCCTAACTGAGGTAAAACAGCAAAGATTTAATGTCAGAAAGAAAAAAAAATGTTTTTCTATATCTGGACGATAATTAAATAACAATATATATAGATGATAAAAAAAGAGTCCAAAAAAAATCAATAGAATAAAAGTTTTCCTTCCTTTTGCATTCTAGCCATGTAGGTTAATATCACAGTCATTACATCCTCCCAACCAATCACAACGCAGACCAGGAACCAAGCTCCGCCCCCTTCAAAAAGTTCAGAGAACACGCGTTCTTTTTTTTTATTTTAAAAACTTGCAGTTTTGGAAAAAAGTTGGTTGAATAAAGAGTTGAGTGAAGAATCCAGTGTTTATGTGTTCTGTATCTAAAAATAGGTTGCCAAGCAACAGCATAAAATGGCCAGGGCTGAACTTAAAATATATGTTTAGAATTTGTTGATAATTATCAATATCGATCGATATGATTTCTATTTTATCGATATGCTTTTTTTCTATATCGTCCAGCACTGGTAAAAATATCCCAGATTATATGATAAAATGACTTGCCATTTATCACATTCAACAGTTTTCTCTCTTCTCCTGATCCACATGTTGACAGCAGGAGGAGACAGTGAGGCCGGAGGAGCAGCAGCAGGAGGAGGAGGAGGAGGAGGCCGGCCGAGGGGGTGGAGCTTTCCATTATTGTCCAGCGGGTCTGGGTGAGGGACTCCCTGAGTGGAGCGTCTCCAAAGTTTCACCGGCGTGCCGTTTTTCCTCCTCTCCTACAGCAACTCACCGAATCCAAAGGAAACGGACCAGGCGGAGCCAGACGCGCAGACGCGACCGGGGTGAGCCGGAGTCGGAGTTTGTTGGGGAGGACTTTGAGCGCTCCTCCTGGACGCCTAACTCCTGAAACAAAGAGTGGATGCGCTCCTGTGGCTCCGCACAGACCGACCACCCTGCAGCGGGCTGACAGGAGTGAGGAGGATGCGCTCTAGCTCGCCAGTTTGAAACGCATCTGGCTTGTTTCAGCTTGGAATGAGTTGGACGCGGGGTTTCCACGCAGCACGTCCTCTGGGATTAAAGTAAGGAGGGGGCAATGGATAACTTCTTCACAGAGGTAAGAAAAGTCTGCAGCAATCTCTGCCCTTTACATTTTCAGCCAGAGACTCCTGCAGCAGACGGACTTCTCTGGCACATACGCGCCCAGGTTGCTGCTCCACCATGCTATGTGAGCTTTAAAGGTGGCATAATCGCTCCGGGTCCTGCTGATGGCACAACAAGCTTCTTTATATTTCCAATAAATGCATGACGCACACTCCCAGCGAGGCTCAGGGGGATTGCTGTAGGTGCCTCACTGGAACATGAAATATCTCTGGAACCTTAGAGGGGGGCTGGACCGGATCCCAGTAGATCTTTGGTATTTCCGCACCTCTTTTTCTGGATTCCTCCAATAAAGAAACGGGGGTAAAAGCGTCCAGCAGAGCTAATAATAGAACTCTGGAACTTTGTCCCAAGGAGACTTTCTGGGTGTGCAGCAGCCGCTTGTTGAATGAATGTGTGGAGTTTCTGGTATGCTCTTGTCCGTCTGGATGCTTTGATGCTTCAAGGTTCAGCTGAGGATTGTTTTTTTCCTCCATCAGTGGTACCACGTCATTGTCGGGTGCTGCAGGGGCATCTCTCCATGTTGAGACACATTATTGAGATGGTCAGCTGCACCCAAAGCAATCAAAAGAAGCGAGGCACCCAGAAACGATGGTCCAGCGTGGCGCCACAGACCCATTAATGCTTCATTTTGCACAGATCTGGCACCTAGAACCCAGGACCCCAGAGCGCAGAAGTGGTAGCATCCACAGCGCAGCTATCAGGCAGTAGCTGAAGCACCTGACAGTCAAACATTGAATGCGTTTTTCATTTTTCTTAATTTAACCCGTATTTAAGCAGCCAGGTCAGTAAGGAACTAATGCTTATTTCAAGTGACGGTTTGGCCCAGAGGCAGCACACGAGGCAGATGCAAATGCTAAACAAACAAAAAACACATGCGACATAAATAACAGATGAGAGGAATATACAGCATAAGCATACTGCTGGTGACAGCGACTGAAAGTGGCTTCAGAGACAGGGAGGCTGATGAGGCCGCTGGTGAGCTGTGGAAATTAGGACCTGCCTGTAAATACAGCGTAATAAGTCAGCAGGAGACGAGGCCTCGTACATGAAGTAATAATAATAATAATAATAATAATAATAATAATTTAACTTTATTGATCTCACAATGGAGAAATTCACTTCTGCATCTTAACCCATCACCCTTGGGGAGCAGCGGGCTGCCACTGTGCGGCGCCTGGGGAGCAATCAGGGGTTAAGGGTCTTGCTCAGGGACCCAGAGTGCAGGCAGTGGGGATTGAACCGGGTACTTGCATCCTTCTCAGAGCGATGAAATAGCAGCATCAACGTTACCGCTGCGAGCCGCCATTGTTGTCTGCATCCAAACAGTCGCTTCTCTGATGCGTCACATCTACGAAGATGATCCTGATTGGCTCGTCCATTTTATGTGGGGATGAAATCCCTCCCAGTGGCAGTGAGTCCAGATGATGTGGAGCTCGGGGGAACTACATCCATCTGGCGAGAGTCAGGGTACATTTGCTCACCTCAGCATCTGAAATGCTTGAAAGTGACAGTTTGCTCGACTTTCTGATAAATTCAGACAACTAAACTAATGCTTGACTCTCGATGCCCCTCCGGTGACCTTTCTATAGACAGGCCATTTCCCTGAACTCGTCCCTCAAAGAAATAAATCAAATTTCTGAACGGATTTCAGTATGTGCCCGGTGAAAATGCTTTTTCTTTAAAGGGGTCAAAGGTTGACTGGGACGTTTGTGTTGTGGGTGCTTTTCCTTCAGGCTGTGTTTGATGGCTGGATGCGTGGTTTCCGTGACTCATTTGGTTTTTACAACATCAGTAAACCGCACCTTGAATTGATGATGTCAGCCAGGTGCATCACGTGACTCACTCCTGGATATGAGTCGCTAGAGTTGCCCAACAGGTCGCAGGGAAAGGGAATTCAAAACGAGTTTTAGCCGACGTAGCTCCGTAACGGTCTGGCTCTGCCTTCCCTCACGCTCCCATTGGTGCGGAGGTGTTTTTGAACCCAACCCAGAAGGGGTTTTCAGCGGAATGAGGGACCAAAGGTCATGAAACTCAGAAAATGTTGTAGGTGCGGGGTGTAAAACAAACACTGTGCGGTGCCAGAGCCTTTCCCCCTGCAGTGCAGAGTTGTGCCGGTCTCATGATGAGCGTACGGTACATCTGCTGGTTCCACTCTATCCCTGCAGCTCTGGAGAGCGAGAGTGATTTTCTTTTTTCCCTCGTTCAGAGCCAGAAGCAGGCAGACGTGCACAATAGTTTCAAATGTCGTACGCCTGCCTTTATGTCTGCCAGCTAATCGGCGCTGAAACAAAGAGCCCAGTCTTTAAAGAAAAAGGCCGTTTGACGAGGAAGTAAAGAAGAATCGCCGTCCAGTTTGAGCGGAGAGGAATGTGAGCTGGGAAGGAAGCTGGAGACAGAAAAAAAGCTTCTTATTCCCAGCGGTCTTGTTGTAATAAACCTCATTATGAGGTCTGCTTTACGGCCTGCAGTCAGTGTGGGGAACAAACTTCTTCCTCCTCCTTCCAAACTGCAAAACCTCTGAGTATCGTCACACAGCCACCCGTGACCTTTCAAAGGCCTGTTAGCGTTTTAGAGAGTTTTTCCTCATCTAAATTTCTAATGTTAGGGTTTTTTTACACAATAATTTACTTTTACTAATGATTTATCTGGAAAATGATGCAGTTCTTCATGAACCATTTAAAACAAGACATTTAAAATAAAATGGATCATAAAACACATTGGGCTGGGCAATATATCCAAATTTTAAAAATATCGAGATATTTACAGCTGTTTGTTAAAAAAAATTGCCTTTTCATAATTACTTTATGAAAAGAAAAACATATGTGGGGTAATATCGCTATGTTATTGAGTCAAAAAATATTGAGATATTATTTTCCATCCCTAAAAACACAGCATGTGTCTCTCTAATCCATCATTTCTGGTTTCCATTCTGCTCGTTTAATCCTTGGATTTTATTTTTCTCAGCTTCTAAAACTGTTTTCACAGAAAAAGGTTTCCTTGGTGTTACTATTATAATCCAAAGTTGACCATATTTAGACACAGACATTTAAGGAAATTCAAATACGAACACTTAACCCAGAAAAAGCTACACAGGATCATACAATCATTCATTTAAAACATCAGGTTTTATTTCCCAAGATCATCTTACATCAAAATTTGTAAACATACAAAGATTTTATAGTTTTTTAAAATACATTCTGACCAGAAGCAGCGTTTTCACCCCCATGTCCAGCGATCCTTTCATCCCTGGGGATAACGTGAACACAGGAGGATAACCTAGAGACTGTCTAGTCCAGCGTTTATTTTATACATTTATTTTATAAAAAGCTCTGGATTGCTAAACTACTGACTCTCCTGGAAGAAATGTGACTGAACAGTCTTGGTACCACATGATTCTAATTAAAAAAACTGAGAGGAGTTACCCCATCTTTCAGCCTCACATCTTTAAATCAGTCAGTTTCCAGCAGTTTTTCAGATCAAGTCTTTTAAATTGTCCTTTACAGCATAAAACATCTTTTATGGACAACTTTAAAAGTCACCGGTCGTATAAATGCAACATGTGGATCTAAAAAAAGCCAAACAACAGATTCTTTAGTTAGCTGAAGCGGTTGGGATGTTTCTTCTCTCCATGCGGGCTGAAGGAGGATAAAAGCACAATAAATATTTCATCACACTAACATCTAAACACTAAGATAGCGAGCCATGGACAGCTGCTACGACTCTGCTGCTGTTAAAACACCACAGTGGCCGGGTTAATACTCTTATTTTAGAGTAAGACTTTAGAGTCCCACAGTGAAAAAGTGGAAACCCTGATAGGAGCAGAAACCGTTAAGGTGGTTGACATACAAACGGCAGCTTAATTAGGGTTGCTTCTGATAGATTTCTCAAAGCTTCTTTGCACACATGTTCGTTAGACTCTCTTTCATTATCTCCCATTTGGCCTCTCTATCAAAGGAACAGAAAAGCGACATATAAAGGCCGGTGGCGTAAAGTGAGTGTGAAATATCTCAGATGGAGAGCATGGGATGTTCAGAGAGGAGTTTCTGACCCTGTAACCCGCAGGACGGTCTGTTTAAATGCCGCAGCTCTAAACAATGTGTTTTTCTCTCCACTCTCTTCGCCTCTGAATAAATGTTGGTTCTAAGGGTTCCAGGAGGAGCAGAAACGACACAAACCTGCAGCCCGTGTTTCCGGCCGGCTTTTATTTATTCTGCCAGCGCTGCAGAGATGCAGCGTCGTGCCGAGCCGCAGGGCCGCGGTGGTGTCGACAGTGACACATCCTTCAGCAGGAGGTTCCCCGTCTCTAATTACCGAGCTGCAGCCAAAGCTGTCTGGACCACAGTCGGCACAGGCGCTACAAACGGTCCGTCCACAAATCCGGAGCAGGGTTACCTCACCTTGCCTTTTACCTTGAAACATAAAGCGGTTTTCTGGCACAGTGGCGATCAGAAGTGGAGTTTCACAGTAAAGTTGCTGGATTCGGGGACCCGGGCTGGTAAAGCTGCTCAAACTGAGCGCAGATGTCTGCTTTGTGTTGAGAAAAGCTTCAGTTTTAGGAGGAGATGGATGTGTTGATGGATTTTAACCTGTTTTTTTGGCTTTGCGTGCTCCCCAACCTGTGAGAAACTCCTAAATACACAAATAACCACTTAAAGCTCTGAAGTGTTCGAAATCCATCGACGACACTTGAAGATCTGAGGACTTTCTGCTGTGTTTTACTGAAAGTTTCACCAGGTAACACAGCAACACTATGGTGGGCGACGGTGATTGGCCGGTCCTGGTTCGACTGGGTCCAATGAGGAGTTGGCAGCGGGTCATCTAGCGCCGTCATCTGGACCCTGCAGTGTGTTTACTGTGCAGGGAGTGTGTTGACACGCCGGAGCCAGTCGCTTTGTTTTTATTTGAACTGGAGGGTGTGGAGCCAGGTAGGCTCCAGCTATCAGCCAATCAGACGGCCTCGCTGCCTCAGGTGTGTGTTTGCAGTGATCACAGTGTTCGTGGTGGCAAAGTCGTTCAGCAACGCTGAAAAGAACCGGGTCAAGGAGAAGTAAAGGTGGCCGGTTGAGCAGAATTAGCGCCTGGATGCTTTAGCCGCACGTAGCAACGTTTTAACTGACGGCCTTCCTTCCCCTGCCGTGTTTTAATGTTTGGGGATTTAGTGACAGGGAGCTGGGTGTGTTCCTAAAGCCAGACCAGAGGGATTCTGCTGAGGAGAGGCTGCTCTGCAAAAAAAAACTCCTGCTTTTAAAACCAACCAGTGGACTTTCTGCTGCTAGAACCCAGACTGCTGGGCTCTGTGCTTTAGAAATTAACACCGCGGACCAAAATACACGTGTGTGTGTGTGTGTGTGTGTGTGTGTGTGTGTGTGTGTGTGTGTGTGTGTGTGTGTGTGTGTGTGTGTGTGTGTGTGTGTGTGTGTGTGTCACAGATTGTGACAAATGTCTCTTTGGCAGCAGCATTACTGCACTTGAAGTACGATAAAATAAAAATAAATAACAGGCGGGTTAAATGAGAAGTTACGTTAAATTTAAGTTAAATTTTATTGGAATTTACAAAGTTGCAGCGACATATAAAGAGGATTTTATGTTCTATGTTGTTAACAGGTAATAACAGCTTCCTTCCTCTGGTTGGATTACCCAGCAGCCCTTAACCTGCTTCCATTTTTAGCCTTTTAAGTGAACCATGTTGTACCCAACCAATGCATACCAATGAATTTCTATTTAATAAGAGATATTTCTGATATGGAAATAAAAATCCCAAAGATGCCGAAAAATAATGCTGGGTTCAATATGATTGGAGGTTTTATTATCTACTTCCATTTGATGTGATGTTTGGGTTCTGATTCCCATTTGGGTCACTTGACTCGTGTGATTGATCCTGACCCCTGATCAAACCAGAAGAAATCTGGGCCACCAGTTGTTGGAAGATATTATTTACTGGGGTCACATTGCCAAGTGTTATGAGGAGATTGTAGAAAAAGACTTTAAATCATCGGTTATGAGAGCAGCTGTGGGTTGATAGATGCTGTGAGCGAGCGGCTCACGAAGTGACCAAAGCCATGAAATGACCCGCAATCAAGATCAGCATCACTGGTGGTTCTGATGGACGAGCAGAGATGGAGTCTTTAACTTGGCTAAGCATGTTTTTCTACTTTTAACTCATGTTGAGACTTTTGCTCTTATTCTTTCTGTAATCTTTGTTTTTTTCCCATTTGAAATATTTACTGGTTATTGTTTGTACAGCACTTTGTTGCAGCTGCTATTGTTTTAAAGTGCTTTATGAATAAAGTAGTAGTAGTAGTGCTTTGTGCAGCTTTAGTCTGTGAGGGGATATTCTCAAACTGACCAGTCAGATTGAGGCTTATTAAAAAAAAAAGTATGACCCAACTTTTTTGTAAAATGAACCAATAGAAATGATTCTTGCTTGAGTTTTCGGATTGAATGTAGTGCTGGATGGAAAAACAGCGATAAATAGAAATCATATTGATCGATATGGATAATCATAAATATATTCAAAACATGTATTTTAAGTGCAGCCCTGGCCGTTTTATGCTGTTGCTTAGCAACCTATTTTTAGATACAGAACACATAAACACTGAATTCAAACTCAACCCTTTATTCGACTTTTTACTAAAACTACAAGTTTTTAAAAAAGAAAAAAGAACATGTGCTCTCTGCACTCTGAAGGGGGCGGAGCTTGGTTCCTGGGTCTGTGTTGTGATTGGTTGGGGAGATGTAAGCTTGTAATATTAACTAACATGATAGGCTGCAATGCAGCAGGAAGGACAACTGTGCTGCTATTGAACTCTTTATTAACACTTTTTTCCTACAGCATCACACGTCTATCAATCGATATTGTTATTGAATTATGGTCCCGCCCCGTTGCATGTCTTATTTACTTTCTGATGAGCCTGCCAATGTTCAGAAGTTCTACTACATTTTGTTTGGATCTTGATGCTTATTTTGATTTAGCAAAAAGTAAATGTTTAAATCCGGCTGCAGGAAGGATGCGAGTTTCATGACTGAATTGTGCTGAATCATGCGGTCTGAAACCTCAAAGACTGCCTCTGAATGTTTGTATGTAAATATGAAACATTTAGCAAGCCCTTTGACTCTCCTGACTGATACATTTCTACTTGGTTTCCAATAAATATAGATAAAAACAAACAGAAAATAACTTTATATTTCAGTTATTATCTCTCCTGATCTCCAAAACAGCGGAAAACCTTGACATAATGGCATGCCACGTCTTTATTTTACTACATTACAAAGCAGAGATTAACTTTTTAGCCTTTATAGTTATTTTGGTTGACTGAGACTCTACAGCTGCTAGCACCCTCAGACATGATTCAAAAAGGGCATATTCGCCTTTTTTGGCCTTCTAACATGACGTTTCATCAGGATTTTCAAATATATTTAAATTTGAGGTGATATAAGCTTAAATGCCAAATAAAGCATTAATATCACCTGTTTTTGAAGGTTTACATAAAGAAAGGAGGTTTATCAGATAACAGATTGGATTTTTGTTCATCTGCCTTTTACAGGATTTCAAATGAAACTGTGAATTATTCTTTTACGGCGCTGCTGAATTGAAAGAGACATCAGGCAACATGGAGCATGCAGATCATAATGACCGGTCACTCTATAGGCCATTGTTTGGTGAATGTTTTGAGCTCAAATGTCAAAATTGACCTAAATTTAAATGCAGAAATCTGTTCAGACAGGCGGCTTTAATCACTCTTCGTTCTGCTGAAATGCATTCTGGGCTTTACCAGTCTGGCTGTTGTTTGTGAGAATACTCAGGTTTGTAGCCCGCGCTGGCACAGCTGTGTTGCAGTTATGCTGTCAGAAAATAAACCCCGTTGAAGACAAATGATAAGCAAACATGACCCGTTATGGCAGCTGCAGCTTTGGCAGTCTAAGCTTAGTTTTGGAGGCGATATTTGAGAACTTCGGTGATTCCAAGAAAATCACAAACAGTGGCTTAACCCAGACCAGCCCAAAGAATCTGTGGGCTGGTCTGGGTTCTGCTCTCCATGCTCAGATTTTGGGCCTCCAAGCGGTCGGTTTTCTTCTTCTGCTGCCGCTCCCGCTTCTCCTCCTAAAAGCCTCAGCTGCGTTTCTCATTAAAAGCCACGAAAAGGAACAGCCCAATCATTGATGTTAATCGGCCCGCCGCGACAAGCGCCAGACCTGCGCCGTTTGCTGCAGCAACGCTTTAACGACGTTCCCTCTTGCTTTTTCTCTCTCCACGGCACCGTTTTAATGTTGAAACACGACACCCGTAGAGCAGCCAACGTGGGTGAAAGGAATTTAAACGGCTTGCAGATTTGTCGTTTTGCGAGCTGCAAATGGCCTCTGATCGCTCTTGTTCTTGCAGAACCACTGCGGGACACGTAGCTGAGTTCTTGCAGGTTTTTTTTAAGCTAACCTCGATAAGTAACTTCTGGGAGTCTGAGACATTTTTAGACACAAATGGCTGACATACCTCCTGTTCATGACCTTCCATGTCATGGGTGTGCATGCAGTCGATGAATTGTTCTTAACCTTGGAGAACCAACATTTTTAGAGCCGCATTTTCTGTTTTTACTGTTGGAAAAGCTTTTAGCATAGTTTAATGGTTGCATTAGTGACTGTGAGATAAGAGTTAAGTTACCAGAAGTGACGACATTATCTCACACCAGAATGTTGTTTAATTTGATGTCTGCAAACGTTTTTCAAAGGAAACAGAATAAATCAAGTACCAGACATTAGCTTTTGTTCTTTATCGGTTCATCCATCCATCGTTTTCTACTTATCTGAGATTGAATCTAGGAGTAAAACCCATCCCCTTCGCCAACGCCAATCCCAGCCAATCTGGGAATCCTGGGCATTCCCAGATGAGAAGGGTATACAAGTATAGTTCCTCCAGGATGTTGTGGTTTTGTCCCAGGGTCTCCTCTCAGTTGGACGTGCCTGGAAAACGTCCAAAGAGAAATGCCAGTTGTGATCCGTCCAAACCATTTAGACAGCAGTAAAGCTCTTTTTTTTAGTCAGACGTTCACCAGCCATGGGCCAGGCACCTGTTGAAGGTTTGCCTAGGTTTTGAAAGGTTAGTTTCAAAACCACCAAATGTTGCCATCTTGTTGTTCCTGCAGATTAAAGTGTTTTGAGTTAGAGGCCAGAAAATGTGCAGGAGTCACCATCGTGTTCTTTGGCTGTTTAACTCTTCAGGTAGTTCTCCTCCCTATCACTTGTTGCTGAGCACTGCCAGTCAAGCTGGCTGAAAAAAAGGCTACTTTCTCTTCGCTGAAAAGATGGAAAAGTTCAGCTGTCTGGAAATATTTCAGATTGTGAAAAGCATGGAATATGATGGTGTCATATATGTAAGGGAAAATGTCCGACGAGGCGTCCATTATCAGAAATGAATGGACGACCTGGAGGCGTGAACCGGTTGCTTCCATGAAGTCCATTCATTTCTGATAATGGACGCTTCGAAGGACATTATCCCGTTTGTCCCATAGTCACTTAAATCAATAAATATCAAATACATTTTTAATACTTTCATGTTATTCTCACTGTTAAAATTGTAGGTTTTTCACAAGAAGCGGCTGAGAAAACTATTTAATATCTTTCGATGTGACTTGTTGCCAAGGTAATCAGTGTCAGTTTTCTTGCTGTTACCAGCTAACGTTTGAGCCAGCGCAATAATTTACCGTATTTTTCGGACCATACGGTGCACCGGATTATTAGGCGCATTAAATATTCTTTCCAAGTGTGTAATATCCCTCCTCCACGTCCACAGCTCTCTATCCGTCTCTGGGAGGACAGAGTAGCTGGACTACACTGCCCTGTTTCTAACATAAGGCCAAAATAAATTTTATTTTGAATTAACTTGGTTTATTGTTGCTAGCGCGTACTCCAGGCGCGGGCTGCCGTACATGAATGCACTTCTAGTTTCAACATTACAGTCAGGCAGTCTTGTAGACAGCTCAGGGGTCCTCAGGTAGTGACACAGTGTACCGTAATGCTCTGAATATCCATTGAGGGGAGCGGCTTTGTTGCTAACCAGTCGTACTTACACATTTTAACAGATTTTTGAGCACATTGTACAACATAAAATCGTTCAGTAAGCACGACTTTATTCATTTATAAGACGCACCATCAATTTTTGAGAAAAAAAGACACTGGAGGAGCTCAGCCCAGTTAGCCAGTTTTGCACATCTCTACTTGTTCGTGGCAATGATTGGTTGCACAGATCGTTGCTGCATCCAAGCTCCCTGTTGCACAAGATCGATTGAGCTCTTTGACGACCTCCGGTGACGAATCTGAGGCATAACAGCAGGAGCTAAACTTCTGCTACTATCTGTTCAGTATGTAAGCAATTCTACCAATTCACATAAACTGGCATGCGGTTCCTACTTTGGGAACTGGTGGAGTGGACGGTATGCATTCCACCAGTTCGTTATTAGGGAATGCTATTTAACCCGTCATTAGTCAGGGCTTATCTCAGGTCGGCTGTTGTTTGTAGAAATTATTTCTTTTAGGGAACCGGCTTGGTTAGTACCAATGTTCTCGATTGAAGAGCAACAGAAAAAGACATAAAAGTAGTGGTCTCATGCTTGTGCTACGAGCTCTATTTCTACCAGCAGTTCTGTTATAAATGTCATGTCTGCAAGCGTCTAGTTATGTCTGGAACAAACGTATTCCTGTCCTCGGCGTCAAACACGCCGTGGAGTGCTGGGATTATATTTCTTGCATCATTTTTATTTCTGCCGGTGGGAAATGGAAAAAAAAAAAGCAGCTGAGCTCAGCTGCTGGCTTTACATGTCGCTGTTAAAATAACGCGCACTTAAAGAGGCACACACTCCACATGTGAGCCAAGGCTGGTCCATGGGGCAGGGAGGCAACGGGGACCGTGGGAGTCCAGACCGAGGCCCAGACACGAAGCCTGTTTGGTTCCCTCCACTGGACGGGCTCTCATTTACTTTCACTGTCCCTGATCAAGTCTTGTGGAACACTAATGATCGATTATGCTAAGGCTTACCAGAACAACTCATGTACTGAAAACCTGAAACTGAACTAAAAAGAACTTCAAAGTAATTAGCCAGCTGCAGTGTGCGGCCATATCTTCCTACAGAGGCCCACTCCTCTTTAATTGGACATAGAAATCTGCAAAATAAAACCTGTTTAAGGTGAGACGATATGGAGCTAAAACAGTGACAGCTTGCATCGACGTTGAGAAGAGATTTGGAATTGTAAAATCGTTTTTCTGGCACTCATCATTTACCTGCAGTGAACTTATGGAAAGCTCCGGTCAAGTACCGCTGCTCCACCGCAAGAAAGAGAATTATTTTCATTAATATGACCTTCATTAGCTTACACAGCTAATGATTGTAGTAACATGGAGCTAAACCAGTGACAGCAGGTAGATCATAAGGAGTACTGGAAAAACGGACGGTCCATGAAGGGGCCTTCAGTTAAGCCCCGCCCCCGACGGTAAAACAGTGCCAGCTTGTAGTGACATCGTAGCTGAAGGAACTCTGCAGTGACAATGAATAAAAGCTGCAGCATAAAATGAGAACATCATAAGTGTTTTTGATTTTTCAGTGTTTGATTGTTCAGTGTCTGATTTTACAGTGTTTGATTTTAGAATGCCAAACCTCTTTTCAATGTTTCTGCTAGCTGTCACTGTTTTAGCTCCATAAGACGGAGCCGCTGTGCCCCTATAGCTACAGTATGCCAGCCAGGGTGGTGACAGATATCCCCAATATCACAAAATGGAAAGTATGTTAATAAAGTACAACCACTTAAAGTTGCTCGTTTTTCATTGGACATTCATTAAGAAATCACATTTATTTAATGAATGATTAGATAATAATAAATGTTGCTTATTAGACATTGTTGCCATGATATAGCATTGTTACTGATGTGGCAGTACACCTAAACTACTTCTGCTACTATTTCCCAAACAGCCAAATTTGTCTTTGTTGCAACCGAGAGAAAAGTCTAGGCGTGTTGTTTCAGCCAGCTGACCGGCAGGCTGCAGCGACGGTTGGGGGAGGCAGGGCAATCTGTTTCAGTGTGCTCCATTCAGGTGGAGAAAGGTGAAGTGCCTCCTGAACATTTCCAGGCATCCTGATAAAAGGACTTTAAAACGTGGGAACAGTAGCAACTTTTAGCAGTTTTGAAACTTTAAGTTTTGAAAACCGACCCAGGCCTAATTCAGATGACGGGGGGTTTGCCTTTAGTGAAACATGTGACCAGGTCTGTGCAGTATTAGGAAATCTTGCTATGGGAATAATATTGGTAAATATTGTGATGATCATATCAGCTGCGGGAGATTCCTGTTTTTCTCAACTGGGTCCGGTGTGCGCATCTGCTGCTGCAAGACTCTGTCCAACGGGCTGAAGATTATATCAGCATGAAAAAATGCTGACTCGTAACACTTGGAGGATAACAGAGGCGGGTAGAGGAGCCAAAAATGTTACTCAAGTAAGAGCAGCACTACTTCACTCAAGTAGAAGTAAAAAGTAGTCAGCCAAGAAATTACTCAAGTAAGAGTAAAAAAGTATTCAGTAAGAAGGCTACTCAAGTACTGAGTAACTAATCATGACAGCTGATGATTTAATATTTAAAAATTATAAGGTAATGTGCAAATTCTGGTGTTTTATAGACAAAAGAAACACTTTTTCAAACTTATTTTCTTTCAACATTAAACTTGAAAGCAAAACTTACAGCAGTTAAATTATATACTGTGTGTTAGAACAGTGCAAAGTACTTCCAGTAACAATATCTACTGTTTACTGTACATTTATCTGACCTCCAAATCACTCAATGAGCTCAGCAGACAGAAAATAACATTAAAATAACAAAGTTGTATATAAATAAGAAGTCTCACTTTAACATGAACTCTAGGTTTTTGTCCCTCTGGTGCATTTCTGGTTAAAACAAGTTTGTTCTTTATCCATGAAGTTACTCACTGCAGGTAGAAATTTTACTCTAGTAAGAGTAGCGAGACTTGAGTAATAATAGGACTATATATGATATATGAGTAAAAGTAAAAAGTAGTGTGCAGTAAAACTACTCCTAAAAGTACATTTTAGGAGTAATACAAAGTTCTAACTTGTAAAAGTACAAGTTACTCAAGTAAATTGAGTAAATGTAACTAGTTACTACCACCTCTGTATATTAGTCAATAATTATTGCCCTCTGAACAATTCTTTTCCATTTAAATATTACACACACTGATATTGCAGTGATAATTTGTCATTTATCATGCAGCCTTGACCTCCGTTAAGCAGCTGGAAGCTGAAAGAAACAGGAAAGCCGATAGAAATCCAGAAAAATACATATGCAGATAGACATTAATCTGCTGTTTATGTGGAGCGACCAAAGAAATCATTTTGCTTTGACTTGGTTCTCAAGTTAAATGAGTTGAACAGAATAAAAATGAAACAACATTAAAATCCGTGGGCTGGCCACTGGAAACACAGCCTGCGCTGAGGGAAAACAGATGCCTGTTTTGCTTTTGCTGTGGACTGAAGCTTGCTTGTGATTAAACGCATCTGTACTCGTCGGATGTGGAAGTAGAGGAGTCCTAATCAGCCTTAGTAAGGAGGCCTGGGTGGTTACCTCAGTGAGCGACTGATTTCCTTCAGTCAGGTCACGCTTAGTGAATTCTGGATCAATGATCAACCGAAGCTGCAGGCTCTGTGCTTTGTCCTGTTAGCAGAGCTCTGGTCCCTCTTCTGACGGATTGTTTCACTTAAGACATTTCTGAACTAATGTCAAAGTGCGCTGTAGCAGCCGTCCTTCAGGGGTTCGCTCACATCTGTCTGTGGGTCAGTCAGTGATCTGGATGCGTGTCGGCCGGCCTTCTGATCGTTAAGGCCGGCCGAGGCTCGCCTCCGTCTCCTGTTTTGTCTACAAACGCATCGGTGTGAAGATTAGGGCTCAAGGATGAGCGTTATTTGGATTTCTTTTATCGTACGCAGCTCAATCTCCTTAACCCGTTTGCAGATTTTGTCTGCCAGCTTTGTCCTAATGATGCCAAAATGGAGCGGGGAAAAAACTTCAAGCTGAGAAAACGACGTCATTGATGCCCTGAAGGTGTAAAAAAAGATCGGCATGGCCTGCTGTAGTTTTTATTTGATGTCATTAACTGAAACCAGGGTTTTTATGGCATCATTATGACCGTTTCTACTGAATAGTTATCTATGCTTTCCTGACTGCTTCCTCGCTCCAACCCCGTTATTTTGTGACAGTAGGTATCAGCTGAAGGATTATTTTTTGACTTCTCCTCTCTCCTTCCTGCTTGGATGTCTCTGCGTGTCCGGGCCTCCTGCCGAACAATCGACTCCGAGCAATCCTTTGGATCCTGACACTTCCTAACTCCTCGCTCGCTCCAACTCGTTCCACGTGTTCGGGTTTGAAGTCCCCAGGGTCTGAGGAAGTAGGAGTAGAACAAGCAGAGGCTGTTCTATAGATGGCTGAGAGGGATTGCTTACTAATGTGGTCTAAAATCGTTCGTCGTCTTCGGTCTGTAGTGGTGACCTGATGGGGAGGCTGTCTCTGTAACCAGCTGATGCAGATGATGTTGACAGTGGTTTTCCGTAGGTTACCTGCCTCGTCTTGCTTGGTGCGCAGGCTCCTGACTCCAGCAGGTTTTTGCAGCAGTTAACCGGTGTTGATCCTGCAGATGTGCCAGAAGAACGTTCTGGCTGTGCACCAGATGTTCAGGGTTCAGCTCCGCAGTTAAACTGAACGTCGCTGCATCCGAGATCCTCTCTCTGTTGGCTGCCGAGGTGAGATTTGATAAATGAGACGTAAATTGCGCCGACACTAATCCCTCTGCACCCGGTGAACTCTTGGATCCCTGCTGATGAAATGTTCAATTAATACGGGGCAGAGAGGTTCTGGTCTGACCCGATGTGGTTTGCCCTAACGGTAAAAAGACACATTTTCTTGCTCAGATTTGTCATGTTTTACATGGAGAACTTCCTTTTTGAATCTGTTCAACAATAAATGACGCTTTTTTTTTTGCTTAGCGCCTCCCTGAATCCTCTGATCGCGTATCTTTCAGTGAAACTTTTCCTGACACAACCTGACAGACGAGCCCTCCCAGTGATTCAGTGAAGACAGCTGCAGGAAGGAAGCAATGTTTCCACTTTCTCGACCGCGGAAAATGTATAAAAGGACAGGTGTTGGCCGACTTGTTTCTAACGATCATTCATACATCAGTGTCCCGAAGTTGCTGAACTGACCTGATCTGCTTTAATTTCAACACGGAAGTTTCAGTAACTGATATTAATGTGTTTTTCTTTTCCACAAACCAACTATCAACACCAAAATACCACTGGATTTAGAAAACGTGTCAAAGAATTTGATTACTTCTAGATCAAAACGGTGACTTGTACGGTGGAAACTTTCCGAGCAGACGGTGACCTTCCCGTTCTTTTCTGGCTACGTTCAGACCTTCAGCAGCAGTGATGAGATTTCAGCCTTTAGGAGGCAGATTTCTCTGCGTTGGAAGGACCGGCGTCTAAAGCTGGGAGGGTGTTTTCAGATGTGAGGACATGTAAAGTGTCTGGCTGCGGTTGTTCTTTCTCTTCCAGGATGCTCCTTATTGTCTTGGACATCCTCGGCTGTACAGTTCTGTTTTTGATCAGATCTGAACAAGTCGTTGGAGGAGGGTTATCTGATCCGTGGTGAATGCCACTTCCTGGAAAAAGCCCCCGTCTGCACGCACAACACAACACAACACAACACAACACAACACAACACAACACGAGTGCCGGGGAGACGCAGACCAAAAAGAAAAAAACCCTCCCAAACATCCGTTTCCACCAATTAACTCTCTCTCTCGGGCGATACTGTCGGCTCGTAAAGGTGCAGGCTTCCTCCTCCGAGGACTGCTCAAAGTGCTTAACGGTTCATTAAACCATATTTTATTTGCGCTATTAGCGCAGGCGGAAGAGTGGGTTTGATTGAATGTGATTTCTTTGAAGCATCAGGGTAAAAAAAAGCCAGTCGGAGCATCTCTCACTGTCAGCTTTAACAGAGTCCTGCTGCCAGCGGACCTCCAGCAGAACCAGAAGGAACGTCAGCGTTTGAAACGGAGAAATAGTTTTCTCTCCCTCTCTGAGCCCCATAGCTCAATAAAAAGCTGCATTTCTTGTCTGTCCTCAGCACCCAGTGTTCTGTGGGATCGGTTTTTATAATGCGGCCTTTGTGACATGTTGCTCTTGATGCTCCTGTTTAGGACACAAACCCGTATCTTTTAAAAGACCTTCATCCAACAGTGACTCATGGGAATAAAACCCAGGATTCCTCTCTGCTGCATCAGGAGAACCCACCAAACCATTTGCCTCGATTGCTCTGGATAAAAGCTGCGCTGGGTGAACAATCGGCGTCTGTATAGGTAGACTGAGGTCATTGGCAGCTCAGGAGGAGATGGGAACCTGCCTGCTCTCTGGGCTCTTCCCACTATACCACTAAATCTAATCTGGATCTTTGGTAATGACAGCTAGCGCTCATGTCAGCAAGACAGGAAGTTTGGAGGTGGAAGAGGAGGAGTGCAGTGAAATCTGAGAAGGCTGCTCCAGCCACACAGAAAGGACTGCATTCTCTGTAGGGAAGTATATCCTGACTAAACCTGATGAGCTTTTCTACCTGTTCAACGTTTGCGCTCAGGTAAATGAAAGACCGACACCTTCAGGACTGTCGTCCCCAACCTCAGTCCTCCGGAGCATGTTTTGCATGTTCCTCTGCTTCAGCACACCCAAAATTAAATGCATGCCTCATTAAGAGCCTCTGTGGGATCTGACTATAGGCTGTGATGTGATGATGTAATGGAGCCAGGCGTGATGGAGGGATGGTACGTCTGAAGGCTGCACAACGCCGGACGCTGAGGACAGGAGCTGTCAGTCAAAAAATGCGTCATAATGAGAGCAAAAAAACATAAATAAGTCGCACCAGACTATAGGCATTTATTTTAGACATTTATTTCACACAATCCAAGACTAAAAACTGGCATTTAATCTGGTAAACCACTTTATTAAATTATTTTAATGATTGTCCTGTTTCCAGGTGTGATGAGGAGCCTAAATTATTTTGATGTCTCGGTTTGCTTAAACTCTATTTAAATGAGTCCAAAATGGGAAAAAAAAACCTCTGGATCCTGGGATTAAGGAGAGTCTCCATTTATTTGACTCTTTTTGAGTATTGTAGTTTCCTCTCATTAAAGTGATTAAATGTGAAACACAGTTGTTTTTTTTATCATTTTTTTAAACTGTTCTCATAAGGGAATCCATCTGTTTCTCAGTAAGGTCATCCGTAATGATATCCCGGTGAAGATTGTCATCATTGTCGACGTACCCTTGAGCGGCAACTCCAACGTTAGAACATTTAGAGCTAAAAAAGAGTCCGCTCTTGTCAGCCTTTGCTTTCTGATCCCTGTTAGTGGAGCCCAGACCTCTGTGCCCTCAGCAGACATTGTGAATTACCACTTCTTTACGCTCATTTTACCCTGATGGTAAAAGAAAGCCTCCCAACTTGTTTACACTCACTGCGCCGTAATTCTAGTCTAATTTCCCCCCCGCCTCAGTACTTAACCAGGCTCTCTGAGAGCCGGGCCCCCAGAGGCACGTCTACCGTCTGAGTGCACTCAGAGACCTGAGACCTTTCCAAAACAAAACCCACCAAGGTATTATAAGGCGTTAAAGCCTCGCAGGGCACGTCTCACACTAGACCGTACCTTAGGTAAAGATACAATATCTGCAAATATTCAATATCGCTCACTAACTTTATGGCTGAGGCCACGTCTGATGTACTGACTAGCTGCATGCTGGGCGCTTTGGTGTCTTTTTGGTTGGTTACTCACCTCCTTAGGAAGCTCTTTACAGGAAGGGTCACAGTAGGAGGCTCTCCTAAAGACCTTTTTTTGACCCTGTGGTGGCATCAGCCATCTCCTGTGGTGGAGTTTGTTGGAGCAGCAGTTTATCTACAGAGGTTCTAACCTGTAGAGGGAGAGGTTAGATGAGCTCATCAGGAGGGCCCTGGGATGCCCGTCTCCACCCAGTGCAGGTGACAAAGCTTTTATGTGAGCTGAGTTGGAAAACTCTGTGTGAAACATTGCAGGGACAAAGTGACGCATGGTCAGTGTAAAAGCTGCCTTTGCAGAGAACCCGACACAAAATGACCAGGACCCCTGTAAAATCCTGCGCAGGTCAACTTGCTTTGGTGCAGAAAATAAACCTTAAAGTTAAAAAAGAGAAACAAGCAAACTTTGGTTCCCATAGAAGAATCTACCGTGCACTAAAAACCTTTCTGATGTTTGGAAGATTTTAGCGTTAAACGTGTAAATTAAATTCTGTGTAGAAAGTAGGGCTGTACGATTTTGCCAAAAGTCAATATTAAGATATACTTCTTTTGTCTGCATTAACCACAAGCAACAAACATGGCCTGTAGATAACGATGCTACTTAATGCTATGGTGAGATTCCTGAAGGTTTCGGGAAGAAAAGTTTGATTTTATAAACTCTAAAACAAACAGTAAAATGAGATTATCTCACTGCTGCAACTCTCTTCCCTCCCACGCGGAGGGAAACCCACTTTAAACACATTACCGACACCTAAAGGACGCGTCTGATCCATCAATTGTTACATAGCCAAAAATCGCCGACCTCTGCGATTTGGAAATTGCGTTTTTTTTTTTAATTGTGATTATATTTCAAATGCAATTAACTGTCCAGCCCTGGTAGAAAGTTCTTCTCACTCATTCGCAGGAACAGCTTTTAATTTGAAACGGCCGTAAATTTCTGCTGACGTTTTCAGGTCAAAGTGAACTATGGCTTTAATACCTTCGGCCCCACAGAGTTTCTGTGGATAAGAACGGCTCCTCATTGTTCAACGAGGCGTCTGTCGTTTGTCTCCTAAGAAAGAGGAAGACGGTGTTTATATTCCCGCTCTAAAGCTCCACAGCCGATGCCAGGCCGCCAAAGCTGGGTAACACATGGCACCTTTGGCCCGTAACACGCAGCGACCCACAAGTCGTGCCACAAAGCAACACAGATCCAGAGCCGTTCAGAGCTCTTTGCTGAAGGCCGTTCTCACTTTCACTCACTTCTATAAACAACAGAAAATGTTTAGACCCATTTCCATCTGCATGAATACACACTGCAGGAGAAAGTAGGTCAGGTGGGCTTTTTTTAAAGACGTTTTGGCCTTTCCCACTTTGGAGCGAGTGATCCTTGGCGATGGATACCAGCCTAAGCCCAGTTAGCTTGGTGTTGGTCTAGAGCTGCACATCTGCAGAAAGTCTTTGCAACCTTTTGTTTATTCTTTGTATCTGTAACTCAGCCCATAAAAAATGACTTTGCATGCATGATTATTTGTTTCTTTACAAATGTAATCCTTACATGTGATGCCGCATCGTATCACCCCCTGTTTTTCACTCTTCTGGCATAAATAACGACATAAAACCCTAATTTCCAGCCCTTCTTTCCCCCAGCACTGATCCTACTTTGACTAATAGCTCCCAAACAAGACAACAAAGTGGCTTTATTCAATCAACTTGGTTTCCTGTGGTCTGGTCTGGCTTTAAGAAATCTGGGAAGTATAATCTGGGGGTTACGAGCAGAAAGAAGAGATGTGATGGTGGAATATTGCACAGCGACGGTGGTTCGGTCGGTCCTTGTGTTTATTTGCATGCAGCACTTTGTGGGTCAAACTTCTGGGAAATAGCTGTGATTAACTTTGGAAATGATGTGTGAAAAGATTTTAGTACCGGACCACCTTTAGAATAATGCTTTCTGATGAGAACCATGATGTTCTGACTAGGCAGCGGGCTGAGATTCTCACAGTATCGTACCACAGTGTGACAGTTTTTACACAGGAATTTAAAGCAAAAATGGCCAACATGATTTTATGATTGTCTACTATTGATTATTGCACAATATAATTTTATATATTTATAGACTTAAGCCAATATTTAGGTTAAACGCCTCTCAGTTCAGTTGTGTTCTGTAGCTTCTTACTGCGCACAGTTTTCTATCATGTTCCACTTCACTTCAAACCCAAATATGTTACAAGAAACCCCCAAAAAAGCTTTAGGCATTTGATTGCTTCAACATGTTTAAGTTGAGAAACCTAAATGTTTTTTCAGAAATTATTTAAATCTATTTCTATATTTCCAGTTAAATTAATTTGTTTATCAAGTCAACTCAGAAATCTATTATTACTAAAAATCTAAGAAATTAGGTGATTAACTAGTTCAATTCAATTCAGTTTTATTTATGTAGTGCCTATTTATGAAACACGTCCTCTCAAGGCTCTTTCCAAAGTCAAATTCTATCAGATCCTCCAGGTTGGTCAGAAAGTTTCCTCTCTAAGGAAACCCAGCAGGTTGCATCAAGTCTCTCCAAGCAGCATTCACTCCTCCTGAAAGAGCGTAGAGCTACAGTGGACAGTCGTCTGCATTGTTGATGGCTTTGCAGCAATCCCTCATACTGAGCATGCATGAAGCGACAGTGGAGAGGAAAACTCCCCTTTAACAGGGAGGAAAACCTCCAGCAGAACCAGAACCAGGCTCAGTGTGAACGCTCATCTGCCTCGACCCACTGGGGCTTAGAGAAGAAGTTGAGATGTGTACTTTAGTTTCCACACTCTGATAGGCAGTAGGTAGGGGAGGTAACAGCGTTGTGTTAAGCCTTGTTTAGTGCTTGATGCAGCTACGAGGTCCGCTTGGCCGTATCAGTCAGTCCAGTGCGGAAAAAGATGGCGAACAAACAAGCGCTCCTTCTGGCGGAGGTCGTAAATATAGATATCTTTATGATTCAGCCCATAATTTTTTTAACAATAGCTGGACAGCAGTCGCCGTCATTCTTGGAAGAACGTAAGAGACTTAAATGTTGGAAGTATCTGTGTTTTCTACTTTTATGTGTAGTGGGGTGTACTACGCTTGGCGCACAACGCTGCCTCTAGAGTCTAGGAGAATAATGCTACTTCGGAGGAAAAGCTGCACAGAGCATAAATGTTGCAAACGTTGTGTCGGCATGTCTCATTTGCACGTGGAGCGTACCTGCGTCAAACATAAAGCAACCTTTAGAACATTCCGGACACTACATCAATTTCTCTGGGCCTCTCGTTAAAAGCAATCAAGCACAGGATGGTTTTTGGTTGTGTGAAAACCAGACCTTTACAGCTTCAGTTTGCTGTTTTGTGTCCACTTCCTGTCCTTTTACCAGCCAGCCAGCTGTGGTACATGGCTGCTTACACATGTTTTAGTTCTGCTTCTGCTGGAGCTGTCTTCCTGCTAAAAGGGAGTCTTTCTTGCCTACTGTTGCCTCCTGCTAGCTCATGGTTGAGGGATTGCTGCAGCATTAAAAACTTGATGCACCCAGTCCCTCTTTACCACCTGGCCTTATAAACTCTGTTGGATTTGATTTGACTGTTTTTGTAATGAACTGCTTCACCCTCTGGATGATAATCACTGTGGTGGTTGTTCAAACTGGTGAATTCTTGCTGCAGACGATGCAACATTCGACCGTGCAGGTATGGCTGCCGCATGTAGGTTCAGAATATAAACATTTATATTTTAGCTGCAGCTAATAGCGAATCAAGCTAAACTTTGTTTTTCTCTGCTGTTGACTTTCCTTCCTATGTTTAAAGTGCTCTACTTTTTAGACGTTTGGTTTCTTTTTGTCAGTTTTTGAACCAGTGATTCAAAAAGGAAAGTACCACTTCTGTCCAAGAGTTGGAAAGACATAAACGAGTGGAAGAAAGCAGTGCCCAGAACCACCGCCCCTCCTCAGAGCTTCCATGTCAGTATTTCTCTGGAATAGTTTTAGATGCTACAGGCTGAATCAGACCTGAATTAATCAAACATAAATCTGTCCTGCGTGCGATTAAACAGCGTCTCATCGGAGATCTCCAGCCTCCGTTCTTCACCGGATGCTCCTTCTCTTCCGATCTACACCACATAAAATCTCTATAAACAACAAGACAAGATTAATGGAGTCCTTCTGCTTTCCAAACACGTTAAGCAGAGGTTTGCATGGAAACAATCGTCATGACAGATCCAAGAGATCCACTGACAGAACAAGGAGAAAAACCCGAACCCTAAAAACTGCCAGCCCATAAGTGGCAAACAAACAGCCCTTTGCTCTTTTTTTCTGTGGGTGTTGCATGTTTGCATCAATGAGAACAAAACCCGGATCTGCCCTGCAAGCAGAACTGAGATTACAGCCTGGGTTTGTGGGATTCCTGCTCACTTTGTTCTGCAAAACCAGAAAAAAAGAGGCCTAAAAGCACCCAACTCATCCAAAAACATCTGCTAAAAAGAAGCTTTTATTCATTGACGCGCAGAGTTTTTACTGTCAAGCGGCATTCAGTGACAATCGTTTCGCCGCTGCAATCTGCCAAAGCGCATTAGAATCCAACAAAACTCTGTTTGTTTGTTTCTTCTTGTCAGATTCTAGATTATGAAAAGGGACCCAAAGTGGCCACTGCTCTAAAAAAAAAAATCTTCCCAGCAGAAATCAGGAAGATCATCTGCAAACCTTTGGCTCCAGACAGGAAAAGCAAATTGGAAATTCCTCCCTTCAAAGCTGCTGGCTTTCAAAGCACATCTCTTTTGAACATGCTCAGCTGTTTTGCATGCACAGGATAAGTGTGTTTATGTTCTAGTTGTTCTGGTTGGAACTTTCAGCCTCTTTTTTTCTTACCCCTCTGTTGTTTCATGTGGCTGCCTTGAAACAGGAAACCCAAAGCATCGCTTGTAGCGGGGCCAGCATCCAGGTGCCGGCACTAAATAACGAGCCATTCAAAGAAAAATCAGGAGGTCTCGAGCTGAAAGAGAAGTGAATGTGCAAAAGGTCAAACTGTCCAGGTGGCTGCGCCGCGCTGCGAGTCTTGGGTCGGAGAAACACATCAACAGGAAACAGCTCCTCGCTTTGATTTTTAAATGGAGCTGCAGCCAGAGATCCATTACTTACTCTCTCATTGGCTCTTTGTTGTATTTCTGTAGGAATAGATATCACATTATTCGCTCATTATTTTTCATATTTTCATATGATCAGTCTAACCGACGGACACTTTTTACTATTTAGAAACAGTGCTGCCAACAAGAGTTACACACACACACACCTACTCAAGCAGGATTTCTAAACACCAGCTGGTGGCATTTAAAGACCGACGGGTGTTTATGAAATTGGATGCAAGTGGATTTTAGTAATTTAGCTGAAAACATCCATTGTGACTGCACCACTCTTTGGTGCATCAACCAACATTCACAACAACCCACCTATCATTGCTGGTTCTTGCTATTTCCAGAGAGACTTTTTATTGCTCTTTTTACACTTACCATGCACGAAAATAAATGCCCCTCAAGCTCGTCCTCCGGAGGAAACAAGGCTTCATCGAGGGACCATTCTTCATTTGCTTTGACATAAATGGCTACGTCTCTGGTAAATGATCTTGTCTTATAGGAATGGTCAAATGGTCAACGGCCCTCATTTTGCCATTGGTAGAGAAAGTGGCCCCGAGTTTTCCCCAGTATGCTGCTTATTGCTACTAAAAATAAAAAACATGAATAATTGTTTTTTTATCAAATTATGTCTTTTCATTCATAATACATTGCATGCAGAGCATTTTTCTTAATCATATAAAAATAAATACAGGTATAGCTTCTTTAAAAAAAGAATCACCCAAGGATTTCTCAGAGGACATTGGTAAACTCACCTAAATCACTGATTAAATTAAATTTAAGCCAAATGGTGAATGCCAAACACTTTAATTAACTCCAAATCTGATTAAAGTATAGAAATAAATAAAAATGGAATAGTTTCCTGCATTAATAATTCCATTTTCTACATGTAGAATGAAAGGCCACACAAAATGAAATTGAATATAATAGAAAAACAAAAAGGTTAAAAACTTTTTTTTGCAGATTTTGCAAAGATTGTACGGAGAGTTGGAAGCTAGCCGATAAAAAGGATTGCCCCATACTGAAACTGATAAATAAATATGCAAACTGTTTGCCGTACTTGTGTTGTTAAAAGACCATTTTCGTTTACCAGACACCCACTGCTCCATCCCCACTGAGCTTTAATGAATAAAACCCAGCAGTCGGGTCTTCAGCCTCTGGCACCTCATTGGAAGCAGCCATTATTGTATTGGTTTGGTGTGGAGTGCTTTAGCTATTTGCTTCCTCTGCCCTTCTTCATTGGTATTTGAAAAATAATAAAAGCACATGCGCACATCCTCATCTGAATGAGAGTGATGGTCCTCTGAGACTGACTGCTTGTGCCCTACCGTCTTCCACTATTCTGCCACTACTTCAGCACACAATCTGTATTTCTGTCCCACGTCTCCGCTATCAAACATTTCACGCAGTGTTTGCAATAAGTCATGGCCGAGTTTGACGCGTCAGTTGTAAATATCCGACTCCTGAGTAAATCGTTGAACAGCAAGTCTTCTGCTTTTCACATTTGGCTCCCGCTCACAAAGGCCCCTTGGATGCAGTTCATCCCAACAGCTTCTTTCAAAACAGTGAAGTCAAACTTTTGAATTCAAAACACCTGTTTTCTCCATCAGCCTGCGCTCAAACTCGCCCACCTCTTTGAAATATGCAGGGGGAGTCGATGCATTCCAAGATTTCCACATCCAACCCCCGAAAAAAGCCTGTTTTTACATGTTTTCTCTGCACAACGTCATTTGTTGCTGCTTGTTTGTTTCCTGGTATTTAGGCTGTAATTAGAGTTTGGTTAGCACTGATCTGTCCCACATTCAGACTGGATCCTTGTTGTTGGGCGAGATTCTTCATCAGTGGGCCAGCGTGTTTCGCTCTGAAGGACATGCATGAGTCAGGAGCGAGTTACCAGAACAACATAATGACAACAATGAAAGATTAATGATCCACAGTGACTCAAAAACTCATCAGCAGGTTCTGGACAACAAAAGCTGGTCGTCATCAGGGTTTCATCAAAACGCTCAGACTTACAAACGTTTGAGGCCCTCTGTCGTTGTTTGCTTGCCCTACATAGACTACGGCAGTTATGGTGTGTTTGAAAATATTAAATGACTACTTTCTGTTACATTTCATACACTTTCTGACAGTTAGAAAACCACCGGTACAGTCCAGAGAAGATCTATAATGACAGTAATAATAACTTGATCTTAAGAGAATGCTTTAACGGCTAGCTAAAAGCAGAGAAGACAGAGAGAGTCAGGGCTGGGGCTGAGTGAAAACGGCACTGGACTCAATGTTCTTGTGGTTGCGTGCAGGATTATGTGTTGCTTAAATACGTCCATAGAAGCGCTGGTGATGTGATCAGGAAGAGCATCCCAGACGTTTCCAGCCTGGGGTGAGGAGCAGGGAGCCATCCGGTGCTGGGAAAAGTAAAGGTTGGCCAGAGAGTTAGCAGGGAGTCTCGTATGTGGAAGCAGGTAAAGGCAAAACGACGTGGGGAGATGTTTCCATGGTTAGGCGAGAGCCACAGTGGACAGGTTTTGTACATTTTTCCAGAGCTTTTCTTGCTGTCTCAAACAAAGCATTGTTGCAGTGACCCAGACACAGCGTAGAGGATATATGAATGTCTGATGCAGGGTCAGGAAGGGATGAGCAGAGGCTTGACTTGTGTTTGAAACATGGAAGATTTAAAGGATGATTAACAAGTTTATTCGCAGTCTGGAAAAGTATGGATTTGTAATTTGAATAATGATAATTTCTAAGTCTAAGAAAAGTGTGCAATATGAAACCAGAGCAAGTCTTTTTAGTCCTTCCTTTGTCTAAAACATCTATCCATCCTTCAATCTCCATTATTTATCCATCTCTCTTCGTTTTTATTCCTCCTTGCCTTCAGTTTTTGAAGGGTCCCTATTTCTAAAGTCTCTTCAAAATAGGATTTGAAAAACAGCAAGAGCTCAACAGTTGGGTAAGATATGGCATTTTAAAAAGAAGTAGTTACCTAAAGGTTAATGTGTTGCTTACTACAGTAGACGGAGTCCGGAATGACCCAAAGTTTTGGAGTCTTGAAAGATGTAAAGATAAACGTTTCTTCCACTGCTCCTGAGGCTTTTGTTTGTGGATTATTTGGTCACTCCTACTGCTAATTGCTTATTTTCTTAAAAATAGTTATTAATCAACAGAGCCCATCACTTTAGCTTGTCTTGGCCTAGCTGCCTTAGCAGACATGTCCAAGTGTCCTATTAGTTTGTTTGTTTTGGTTTTTCCTGTAATGAGAACTCGTCCTCCTCAGTTGACGTTACAAACACTGCTCAAAAATATTAAAATCAGTTTTTAATCTGGCTGGAATATTGACCTGGTCAGTTCAGTAGAGTGGGTTGTTAATCGGTGTCGGCTGCTCTGGTATTAATCAAAATAATAACGGGGGGCACTAAAGAGGGAACCCTGAGATGACCCCAAAAACAGGAATGTTTGGTTTGGCAGGTGGAGGGCACAGACATGGTGAAGGTTATGCTGCCCTGAACATTGTCCTACTTGATGGGTGTAGTGGTGGATCAGTGTTGGTCTGGGGAGGCATATCCATGAAAGACCTGTGCAGGATGGACTATGGCATCATGACCGGCAATAGGTATCAGGGTGAACCATTTATAACCATTGTTAGACCCTTAGCTGGTGCCGTTGGTCCTCCTGGTGCATGGGGACACCAGGCCTCATGTGGGGAGAGTATTCAGGTAATTCCTGATACCATGGACTGGCCTCCACGCTCCCCTGACCTAAAGCCAGCAGACATCTCTGGAACATCATGTTTAGGTCCATCTGACGCCACCAGGTTGGAGCTGAGATTGTCCAGGAGCTCAGGAGATGTCAGGAGGCACCACCCTGGCCAGGACCTAGGAGAAGATACCTCAGGATACCACCCGTCATCTCCTAAGGAGCCCCAACGTTGTCATGCATGCCTTCAAGCACCGGGGGGCCGTACAAACCCCAGAGAACTATGTGGACCAGCCTGCAGCATCACTTCTTCAGTTTCACTTCCTCTGTGACTTCAGATCAAGCCCTCTGAGGGTTGATCATTTTCATTTCTGTCAGATGTTGGGGCCTCCTTTTATTCCTAACAGATTACCCTTTCCAGGTCAGTACTGATATTCAGCAGAATGCGTTTTTCCCATTAAGATCTTTTGTGTTTTCAAAGTGTTCCTCTGTTGTTTTTTTTAGCTGTGTTCTGTCCTACTCCTATTGCAACCATAGGGAGTGTTTTTTTTTAGCAAGAACAAGACTAAAGGTTTCCTGTTTGTTTATTCATTAAATCCTCCATCAGTGTCGCTGTAGCAGTGAACTTTCACACACCCAGCTGAATCAGACGGGTTTTATCATCAAACCTATCCAGAAACAGTCCAACATGTTCCGTCATGTTCCTGTTGGACATGAATACATTTATGACTGAGCCACTAATGAATGGAGGGAAAAATGTCCATGTTTTGACATCTTTTCTGGAGGTTTCTCTGCGACAACCTGAGACAACCCTGCGGTCTCCAGAGAGGTGTATTGAATGTCAGATTCCTTAATGCTTCACCTTTCAGCTGCTGTCATGAGAGTGAAGCTGGGAGGCGAGACGGTCGGTTCTGGCGTCACAATTTGAAGACGTGCTGCCGGGAAAGTCTGCAGAGAATTTGAAAATAAACAGCGTTCCTCAGGAAGACCCAGGATGTTCTCTTGGAGACTGTGTGCACAAAATGCAGCGTAACGCTAATCTAAAGCAGTAACTCTAAGAAAAAAGTTTCTGTTCAGTAAAAGTCAGAAGGACTAGGTCTGCAGAGAACACGTGGCATCTGACAAGAACAGTAAACACATTTAACGCGTAAACACGTCAGTGCGTCTGCTGACACGTCTCTCCGCAGCGGCACACGCGCACCACCGTGGCGCTGCTTCCAGGACGCCTCTCGCTCCGAAAATCCCGAAGACATTTCGGCACATGTTGCCTCTGCCGAGTCAGCTGGGAACTCACATGGATCCACCCTACAGCTGCTGCCCAGATCCACAGCGACAGGCCTTTTAATTATCCCAAAGCAGCTGAGCGGGACGGAGACGTTCATCTCACGGGTGAAACTTTTGGAGTGCAGCGTGGGAACGTTTTGTGCTTGTTTTCGTGGATTTAAGGAGATCAGGGCAGATTTTTACCAGTAGTTTGGATAGCGCGACCTTATTAAAGTATAACAATCAGTCGCTGAGCTCTTAGAGGCGTCGTGTTGAAGTCTCCTTGAGCAAATAGTTGCTGATAACCGGACCGCTGACAGGAGGAAGACGAGCTGCTGCTTCCTGTTGTGCCTCCAGTCATCACCTTTGTTCACACCCCCTTTCTGACACCCGTCTGCTCCGGGATGTCACCCCTGACCCTTCCTGACAATTGCTCTGTTAATAATTCAGGTCCAGCAGGTGTTCTGTGTTGTTAGCAGGTTTTAGCTCGTCTTTCCGTTCGCCCAGGGGCTTACAGGCATAACCATCACAGTGTCGCCAAGAGTTATTGCTTTATGCTAAAAACCACGCCGGCGGTCTTGTTGATTCAATGCAACGTTTAGTTGGCCAATAATCCCTTGATCAGCAGCTGAAATGCTGATTCTGTTCATTAAATGCATCTAAACTGTAAAACTCTGACGTTATATTCCAATCTGTAAAGGCTCTGATGCAGCATGTTTAGAGTTTCGTAAAATCAGATAAAAGTTGGAGGTCAGATACTTTTATGCATCACTGGGAATATTTCTATAAAGCGTTTTTCTGTTGGATTCAAATCATTGACCCCAAGGTACAGTTGTGCCGGTGTGTTTCATGCAGTTGTTGAGTTAATGCAATTATCCACCGTGGCTTTTGATGTTATCGTGTATCAGCTGCTCAGACCTCAGTGGAAACATTTGTACTGGTGACTGAAAACCCCACTGGTGCATCTCTGGTTGAGAGGATTTAATGCCAACAGAAGCCATCATCACGGAGTCGTTTGTTCAGTGTTCGTTTATCCAGTCGCTGCCAGAGCAGGTCAGTTCTCCAGCCTACAGAGTAGTAAGGTTTAAACTGGTGAAGATTCTCAGTCATCCAGGTCATGGTCACCTGTATGATCCTCTGTTTTTGGACAAAGAAGACAGATGGTTTGAAAGAGGTGTGAAGGAAGCCATCTACGTTAAGAGTGAATAAACAGAGGAGGAGGCTTTAGGTTCCAACTCTCAAAAACTTATAATACAGCAATAGAATTAATTCCGGCCAATCATCACCTCAGTTCTCACCCTCATGCAGGAGATTAAAGCATCGTTCCTTTAAGCCAGGCCAATAACAACCCTAACGACTCCCCGTTACAGAGGAGTGGACCAGTTTCGGTTCAATCTGCTGGCTTAATGACTTTAACGACCGCCCATTACTAAGGGGTGGACCTGTTTCTGTTGAATTTACATGTTATCTAAGCCATTACAAGGCCTTTGTTAGCAGGAGTATAAAGGTTGATGCTCCACATTACTCCAGACTTTTTGAATTGAGAAAGCTTCCTGGAGAGGAAGCAAAACGTCTTCAAACTACGGAAAACAAGACCAGTTGCTTTGTTTTTACTTTTTTTTGGAATAGTAAGGTTTAAACACGTCTAATTAGTGGCCATTTTAATAGGTCCAGGTTGCCAGTAAAGGGTTGAACCGTCACAACTCATTCCACATGGATTACAGTCAGCATCTCTATCCACATTGACAGGATGGCGGCGCACAGTTGCTGCAGATGGGTCGTCACCCACGTTGCAATTCTCCCACTTCACTTCATCCTAAAAGAGAGATCTGATGACCGCAGAGGCCATTAGAGTGCAGCAAACTCAATGTCATGTTCAAGCGTCGTGGGTATTATCGGCCAAACAAAACCTAGAATAAAGGACTTCTGAACGTTTTCTTTGTTTTCTCTCCGTGCACAGATACGCGTTTCCTTGATTTTTAGCCTACAGTGTGTTCAGGTTGAATTCAAAGCTGGTATTTGTGATTAAACTTGTCTTTTCATTGTTTACGTTCTTTTTTTGTCTGTTCCTTGACGTCTGTCCTAGCACATTCTGCTTGATGCAGATGTTAAATCCTGTTACGAATAGTAGAAATCTTTTTCAGAGTTAGTTGTTACCTAATATTGGTTTGGTCTAAACTTTTTGATCAATCCCAGCACCTAACTCATTAGATGATAAATAATAGACGTTTGTCATTGCAGACTGAAGTAGCTCTCTTTAAGTCTTGTCGTTATTTCAACCAGATGAGAAAATATGGGAATAAATTGAAATTTTGTCATTTCTGCTTCAAAATCCTCTTAAATCACAAAGTTTTTGACAGTTTTGGTGTCACAAAATAAGGCAATTAGCTGGGGGCATACACCTCTAGGTAGTCAAACAGTATGAATTTGGCTCACTGTGGTTTTGGGAAACTTGTTACAGATCTTCCCCGTAGACCGCAGGGATCTTTGTTGGGATTAAGGAAAAATCCAAGAAATCTGATGGCAGGATGGCTGAAAAAATCTCCAATAAATGATCCGTTTGGGCTGAAGATGCATTTATCTTCCTGCACCTTCATGGGCCAGGATCTCATTTATCGTTTCCTATAAAGAAAAGATTAATCCTCAGTAACTCGAGTCTTTGTCATTGAAATAAAGTAGCTGCTGCTTGTTTTGCTGGACGAATAACTAAGCTGTAATGTCAGCGGAGAGAAGTGAATTAACTCTCCCGGTTTGAACTCTGCCGACCCTGAAAGCCACACGGCGTCTCCGTGAACAGAAAACATCTCCAAGTTGAGTCTGAACTCTAAATATATTCCGACCACAGAACATCTGAGCCCACGGTGACGTTGATCTGAGGTAAAACAAGGCGCGGAGGCAAATAAGTGAACGGGTTGAGCTTATTAAAAGGAGATCCTGTGGTTGCTGGGGGCTGGATTCTTCTGGATGGGGCCCTCAGAAAGAATTACCTTTTGTTTAGATCCAGCTCAGGCTTTTGTGTGAAACCGAGCTGTTTGGACTTGTAGGACTTTACCTCAGCAGCTCCAAAATTACCGAATAAACTTGCCAATAAATATTAGACGGGCTTCTTCTCTTGCTGGTGTTAAGTCTCTCTTAAAGCACACCTATTTCCAGTAGCCTCAGACACAGTGTGAGTTAGTGTGCTTCTTCTTTTATTTTACTACAGTACATTTAATTCAGCTTTATTGCTTGTATTTAATTTTTTACCGTTATCTGTGTCTTTGTTTGATCTGTGTTAATAATGTACAGCGCTTTGATTAAGCAAATTGTTTTTTTTTTTTTTTGGTTTTTTTTTTCAACAGTTTCCTTTGAAATAAAGATTCTGGACTCGAGCGTGAAAAGAAGTTTCCATCACGTCGCGTCTTTTTAGCCATTAAAACAGAAACAGCTTGGCACGGTGCACCAGGAAAGTCTTGGTCCAAGCAAAGCTGGTCCGCTCAGGCGCTCAAACACTGATCAGTTCCACCAACATGGCAACACCTGGTATTAAAACGGACCTTCTGTGGCATCTCGTTTAAAGCGCAGGGTCGGAAGAAGCCGAGATCCAGAGATCTCATTATGAACTAGAACTAGAAATTATCGGGTCCTTTTTCCGAGAATTTGGACACATTTCTCATCATCAGCGTAAACATGTACAGAGCATACATGTAAAGTTAACGAGGAGACATTTTAAAAGACCGATCTGTCTGCTGGTGTTTGGACCAGCCCCTGCTGCTCCTTATAAATCTCAGTTTTTAAAAAATCTTGCCAGAAACGCAGCTCTCCGCCTGTTTGGTGTTGAATCCCAGGGTTTCACCAAGGTCACAGCTCCCCAGGTCAGCCTCATCCATTGTGGCTCCACCGCCTGAGTTATTCTTCTTTCACGCGCAACGACGGCCTTCCTATTTGTTGGAATGCTTCAGGTAATTACTTGCTGCTCTAACCGCAATGAAGGACCCCAAAACCCACAATTATCACCGTTAGTTACATTACAGCGATCTTTTTAAATCTGTCATGCCGTATGATCTTAGTCAGTGTTTTTAATTGCAAATGTAAACTGCTCTGCGACAGGTTTTCACGCGTTTTATTGTTTTTAAAAATGAAAGCAGGCTGGCGCGCTTCGTCGACCATCGTAAAGACGCCAGAGTTGGGTCTGCAGAGGTAGATTGTGCAGTCAGCAGGAACTAAATTGGCCCAAACGTTAAAACTCAGGTCGTGTAAGCAGGTACATGTGTGCGGCTCTTCTGTACAGGCCTCATAAAACGGCTTCATACGTGGCCTGCAGTCAGATTATTGCCTTGCCGCCCATAAAGAACTAATAATCCCCACTTTAGACGCAGTTCAGTCAGCGACTCCTTGCAGCGTCTGATTGGCTGCCGTCGACTCGTTCGTGTGTTTTATGGCTGCAATCAGTCCTGGATTATCCGGGTCATGTGTTTACGGCCACAGGAGCGTCTATGCCTCAACTCCTTTCCCATCATCATCGTCCTTATCTTCCTCACTCAGCACAGAAACTACCTCTCCCATCATGCAATGCTTCACTCGTCCATGTAGACGTAGCCTGCTTCGGGAAGGCCAGCAGAGGATTTCACAGCTTTGTGCATCCGGTATCTGCTTCCAGGCCCTCACTAAAACATCTTTAAACACTTGCAGACGTAGGATAAACTTCAGGTAGGGTTAGTTTCTGCGTCGGGAAGGATCTCCAGCACGTTTTAATAAAAAAAAAAGGGAGAGTGAAAAGCAAACTCTGGTGGATTAAGGGGAAAATGTTTGCGGAGAAGCTGGACGTAGCTGCAGCGCTGATGCCGCACACATGGTTTCAGTTAATCGCCTACAAGCAAACAGTCATGTTTCTCATCTGGAGAGGCTGGAATTTTGTCTCTGCTGTTTCTCACAGACGGATCCAAAGTGATTGGCCCACTTTCTTCTACTTTAGGAAGCTGCGGATGAAGGGAGTCATAAATCAGCTCCTTGATGCTCCTCGTCCTCATCTGCTGCTGGAAGGCATTTTTTCTGCAGATGCAACAGCCCTGGCAGAAGTATTGCTTACATCTAACGTGTCTTTGAGGCCTCAGTCGACGCGGTCCTTTTAGGGTCTGGTGTTACGTGGCTCTGCTCCCTGGGCTGGGTGGTGGGGAGCTTTGCAACATCTAATTAAGGTGCATTAAAGTCTGGAAACTCAATAGGGGGAGCTGAAGTAAGTGCAGCATTTGGTTTGAGAGATGAAGTCCATCCACAATAAGCTGAACCTGTGCCTGAGGCCTTGCCAAGTTCTGACTCCTTACATGTTTCATTCGTGCACCAGAGCCTTCGTGCCTCCAGGTTTGGGTGCTTAATTCTGAAGGAGGATGTGTGATGTTAAAAAGGTACCAAAAAAAGTATTTTTAAAAAATATCAAATTACGAGAAAGGGAAATAAAGTCCGGTGTGTTTGGTCACAGTCTGCATAACATTTTACAGTCACATCCTGTAGGGCTGGGTGTCGATTAAAATTTCAAGGAGGTTTCAAACGGGTCAATAGGTCATCCTTTAATATATTAAGTGAGCCAAAGAGGCAATTGTGGCTCTGGAACTGCATGTTGCAAACCCCTGATCCTGTCTCAGTACGGCTGGAGCTAAACATGAAACAGCTTAATTTTTAAATTATTAGAGTAAAACTGTGTAGGTAAAAAATACAATTGGTCCATGTGACCAATCAGTTATGGTGTCTTTGTAAGAAATTTATTTAATATCATGTCTTCAGTACAGGGGCCAGGACCAGTTCTACAGGGGCACTGGCCCCCGTTGGCCCCTGTCTAGAATCGCCCCTGCTCAACGATACTGATGCACACTAATTTAAATGTTTTTGTTCATATGGGGAACAAAACAACAAAAATCTGACATAGTTATGGAAAAAAGGCCATGATCCCAATTAGTCATTGAGTTTGGAAAAGATTGTGTTTGTTGCACCTAATGAACAAAATGAGAGCTAATGGGACACAACAAAACGTTGTAAGACATGATGCTACTAAGTGGTACCTTTTGGAACTATCAACAGACAAATGCAAATATAAACCTCTTTAAATCATTCTATTGATTTAATTCATTCTATTGATTTGTTTAAATAGTTTCTGCTCTGCATTAAATCTACCTGGTTTGTCTGCATGTGCTATTTTACATTTAGTAAAGTTGCTCCCTTGCAGTGTCTTGGCTTGCTTTTAAGTGAACCTGTGCTGATGCATATTTCAGATACAAACACTGGTTTGTAGGATCTGTTTTCTGTATTTATAAAGTATTTCATTATGAAAACTTCCACACATCTGGATGGAGTTATACTTTATTTCAGTTTTTCTCTCTCTGTTCGCTTTCCTGCCTCCGTTTTATCGTCTTTAATCTTCTATTTGCCTTTGCTCCGCACTGTTTAGCATTTCCACAGTTTCAAATCTGAATTCCTCCTGCTGATTGGCTTGCTCCAAAGCCGCAGCACAGTGATTGGTCTGTGCTGCACGCGGGCAGAGGGTCATGGTCAGTTTGCTCTCATGGACTTCCTCATGGCTGTTTCCCAGGCTGCACTTTCACACTGAGAGTATTAAGGACAATTTTCCTCGTCTCTTGCAAAATCTGGAACAATTCTCCTTGAAATCTGCATTTATATCCCTTAAAGGGGTAATTTTTGATACAAACTTATGCTTTAAAGAGCTTTATTTCCTCTCCACGATGAAAATAAAAACACTTTTCAATAGTATTCATATAAAAGAGTGCAACTATCATAAAAGCTATTGAAACCAGAAAGATTAATTAAAGTTAACAGTAAATATGGGTAAATTATCGCAGCTATCCATGAAATGTTTTGTCTCTTTCATCTCAACGAGACAAATTCAAAGCAGGTGAGGTGAGACAGTTGCTCACTTTAAACCCGGGCCATAAAAAGAACCAGTTAATAATTAATTCGACCCAACAATTGATCCAGCACTTATCTCTGGAAAGCAAAACAAAAAACCGACAAGGAAAAAACGAACAGGAGCAAACCCTGCAGGCCGAACGGCGCCTTCCACAGAGAAAGCTAGCAGAAAACGTGTGCTGGAGGAGCACGGCAGACCTTTTGGTTCCCTCTAAAGTGCTGTTAATTGGTCAACTGATGGGAAAATGATCAGGAAAAACAAGATGGCGTATGGCTTTGATGGCCCGTTAGAGCAGAGAAGCTTGTACGGGCCTGTAATGTTTATTGACTGAGTGGATGTGCTGTTAATGGACGGTTTTATAGCGGCTGGGATTTAGTCAGTTGAATTTAATAAATGTTTTCTCTCTGATGACTTGCTTTAAAATGTCTGCTGCTTCTGAGGAGGTTTGAAGCCCTGCTGGGTCACCGGAGCGCAGAGGAACAATGTGCACACCTGCACTCAGAGTCAGGATGGACAACCTGAGCACAGAAGCCTCTCAGACGCCAGATAGACATCAGTGATTGTTGTCTTGCTGCTTCTTTGTTCCACTTTAGAGTCAAGTAGCACTTTAAGCACAAGGGCTCAGGCTTCTCTTCCGTGTTTGGAGGCAACGGGCATGAAAGCTTCGCTGTCCTTGCAGAAGTCAGACATCCCCTCTATGTTTGGCCATGGGGATGGTGTGTTCAGGGCCATGTGCAGCGTTTGCTTTAAATTTTATATGTAAGGGAAAAAAACTCTTGCCATCTTTGCTATGATCCCCACCACCCACTTTATTTTAGTTTTTGCTTGTTCCATATTGCAGACAGGCCTTCTTATTGCCTTCCAGGTAACAGTGGCTTTCTTCTCACTCCTGGTTGATGGCTAGGGAGTAAAAGTGTTTCTAGTGAGCTTTAACATTTATTGAAGGGACTTGTTGGAGGTGCGTTGGTAAAATTTCCCATTTTCTCAGTTCTGCCTTGTTTCCTTTTTCTGAACTTTTTTTTTTATGAGTCGAAAGACGAGTTAGCTCATCACTTAGAGGTTACATTTATGAACGTAACTCTCCAAATAAGCTCACGTTAAGTGCACAAATCTGTGAAGCGGCTTCAGCTGGAAGTATTTGACGGAGGAGCTCTTGAAGGACGGCAGCTGTTGGAGACATTCCTGTTCGGCAGCACAACTGCTCAGCGCCAGTAGCAGAGAACGACCGGACCCCCTCAACCTGTTAATGCCCGACGTTTACGTCTGACGGCCAATCCAGAATCAGGGAGTCCACGCCGGAGAAAGGGCCGTCAGCTTAGCCAAGCCGCAGCTTTAACACCCGCATAAAGACAGAACAACGCCCTCCCATGTCAACCCCTGGAGGGCCGGGAGTGAAAGGACGGCTGTGGTCGAGCACAAGACTCAGTCTGTTGCATGAGAGGAAGTGGAGTCTGTCAGACCAGACAGCTGCTCATTCCCAACCCCGATGGCGTACGAACGCTCCCCGCACAACAGATCCTCCGTCTCCCAGCCACCCCCCCACCCCGTGCACCCTGCGGAGAGCGCATCAGCCACACATGTCGAGGTTACGGAGGGAAAACACACGCGGGCGACGGGTCACCGCCCCAGTTCCACTCCCTCAGCTCTCAGGGCGGGAGGTTGATGTTGGTGTTGTGGCTCCTGCAGGGAGGAGGTGTCAGGAGGGAGATAAGGGCCAGAAAGGAGTTTCCTCCTGGATAATAGAAGCATGTTGTTTAGGAAAGACGTGAAAGAGGGGCGCGCACCGTGGGTGGGTTTACACGACTGCATGGGAACTGTTTAAGTTAAGCAAACAAAACCCGCCTATGGACGCTGTTTAGACAGAATGAGGTTTTCAGCCTCACAGCATCCAGCGACTTTAATGCTGTGGATGGATCTGTGCACGCAGGAGGAGCTTAATTATTACCAGAGGCGGGTAGAGGAGCCGAACATTGTTCTCAAGAAAGAGTAGATCTACTTCAACATAGTTTTACTAAAGTAAAAGTAGTCAGTAAGAAGGCTACTCAAGTACTGAGTAACTAATCATGACAGATGATGATTTAATATTCAAAAATGATGTAATTGGACAGACATAAATATAAGGTTATGTGCAAATTCTCATATTTTAAAGACAAAAGATGCACTAAAGACACTAAAGACAAAGGAAACCCTTTTCTTTATATTTTTTTCTTCAACATTAAACTTGAAAGCAAAACTTACAGCAGTTAAATTATATACAGTGTGTTAGAACCGTGCAAAGTACTTCCAGTAACAATATCTACTGTTTACCTCCAAATGGCTCAGTGAGCTCAGCAGACAGAAAATAACATTAAAATAACAAAACTTCTGTAAAAACAAGAAGTCTCACTTTAACATAAACTCTAGGTTTTTGTCTCTGGTGCATTTTTGGTTAAAACAAGTTTGTTCTTTATCCATGAAGTTACTTACAGTAGATAGAGTAGCCAGGTAATTTAAATAAAGTAAGAGTAGCGATACTTGAGTAAAGTAAAAGTACAGTGCAGTAAAACTACTCCTAAAAGTAAAGTTCTCAAAAAGTTACTCAAGTAAAAGTAAAAAGTTGTCAGCCAAGAAGTAACCCACGTTGGTCAAAACGAGTTTGTTCTTTATTCATGAAGTTACTCACGTTGGGTGGAGTAGCCAGAAAACTTACTCAAGTAAAAGTAGCGATACTTGAGTCATAATATGAAGTAAAAGTAAAAAGTACAACGCAGTAAAACTACTCCTAAAAGTACATTTTAGTAACTAGTTCCTGCCCACCTCTGAGTATTACATCCCTGCCACCCATGTCTTCCTCCTGTAATCTGGCTCATCAGACTGTGGGACGCTTTCAGCTGGAAGGGTCTCAGAGGTCTTTGTGGTGCAACAGCTGGGCTTTGATCCACAGCTCCCAGTCTGTTTAGACTCTTAAGTGACTTCTTGTGCTGCTGTTGACATTAACTCAACTTAGGCTCCGCTTCAGTTTCATCTGATTGTGATTGTTGAGAATAAACCCAACATTTTTAAACAAATTTCTACAGAATTTCATGGACTTTTGTTTGTTTGATCTTTATTAAAAAAAAAAACTTCACAAGCAGTCTTTTGTAGATTTATTGTCATTTGCAACAGATTTTTTTAATTTATTTTTGTTCCAAGCAGGCGCTGTTAAAAGGAGGCAATAACTTCCATCCAGCTGATTCAGACCATTCACACCTGGCATGAAAGCCTGAATGATCACACCTGCTAGTAGCCACCTCACTTTTAGACGTAGCTACGTCCAAAAGTGACATTTTTCTGTCAACACCATGAAGGTGTTCTGAACCAAACCATCCTCAGGGTACTAGCAGGGATGTTGGTGTGAGCTTTAAACAGAGCAAAAGACTTTTACTATATCGGTTACTCTTGTGGCGCTAATTTTGGGAGTTTTATTGACAATATGTCAAAATCCATCAGTTTGTTTAAGCCTTCTTGCTTGAAGTCTTGTATTATTAAAACTAATATTCCAATGTCAACATGCAGGTTATTTAGCATTATACACCATATAGTTGCATTTTTCTCAATGCATGCTCTGCAGTTTTGGTCTTTAAACCTCTTCCAGGGGAACTTTAGTTAGAAGATATAGAGGAGCCGACTGAACTAATTTTCAGTTATACATAAAAAACACTTTACAGAAAATAAAATGTTTGTGATAATAAAATGTCTTGTAGTTTTTTATTGGTTGGTTGGTGTACCTCAAGGTTCAACAATTGGGCCCCTAACGTTTTGCACAGTAAATTAGAAATCTTCCTAAATGTCTTTGTTTGCAATAACTTTTTAAATAAATATTGTATCTATAGTCTTTAGCAGTTTAATAAGGCCTCAGCTGAAAAATAAAAACATACATGATTCTTCTATCTGCAAACCAGTATTTAAACATAAAAAGTAAAAAAAAACAAAGTGCTGGACGACTATTAAAATAACAACCAAATAATTGTGGCCATATTTAAACACGAACAACAATTTGCCCACTAAAGTTGTCATTTCAAGAAGATGGAGGCAAATGACTTTGGGTCGAACAAGTTTGAGACTTTAAAAGTAATGCAGTGTAAATTAAAGTTCCTGACTGTAGGTCCTAAAGTAAAATAGACTCAACAGAGAAAAGTATGGAAGTTTTTTTATTTATATTATTCACTAGATTTAATAAAGCCTTCATTTTGTTCACAGCAATGTTTTAAGCAACTTTTCTAATTTAATCTCTACAAACATTTCTTCCACGTTTGAGCTTGTTTCATCCTTGAAAACGGGGGGGAAAACAAACATTTCTGTCACTTTTATATCTAAATCACTGTTTGGCCTCAGTGCTTATCCTGGGTTTAACCCTCCAGCACAAATGTTGATCGTCTCTTTTATCGGCTGCCTTTCACGGAGTCGGGGCCTTGAGTGCTTTTTATCGTGGCTTTGTGAAGATGCGCGCTCCTTAGCGGGGATTTTTATCCATTAACGGGGATGTGCGGCTCGGCTTTTCTTCGACTTTAGTCCATCATTAACTCCGAACAAGAACTTTGATGTGAGAGTTCAGGCAATCGGCGGTGATGAATGAGGCATGGGAGGCGAAGCGCAGACATTTGGCCCAGAGCCGTGTTTGGAGAGTCTCCTGGTGGATTAAAGCGTGCCGAAGAAGAGGAGGGAGGGCTGAGTAGATTAAGAGAGGGGGCACAATAAGATGGTGCGCCTCTCCTCGTTGCCTCAGAGGAGGGCGGGCATCGCATAAAGCCCACAAACAGAATGAGCACGTGTTGGTGAAGGGAGGAGGGACGACCCTCTTTCCTTTCCTTCAGGCCTTCTGGTCGCGTCGGATTCCCTCGCTGGTGCACATCAGGAATGTCCGTATGGTTTCTGCTGGTAAACAGCGCCGGCCTCTCTTGGTGCTCGCCACAATGGAACATCTTTTTTTTTTTGTTTGGGTCCTTAATGGATCATTAAACAACCATCAACCTTCATCAACATCATGAGTTTTTCCTGTGTTTTTCATGTCAAATAATAGTCCATACGGAGTCTTGCTTGCTTTTAAAGCTCAGTTTTTCTCTTCTTGTGCACAAATCCCTGGAATGATTAGGAATAATTACTTCCTCAATTCCCCGCCATTGACTTCACCCCAAAGCCAATTAGCTTGCTGCCAAACACATTAGCCTTTAAGGTGTGAAGAAAATGATCTAATGCCATGTAAGACTAAAGGATGAGGGTGAGCGCCGTGGCCCAAACCTCACCAGGCGCGCTGAGAGGAGCGGACGAGTGAGTCGTGGTCCCAGAAAGATCTTTGTGATGACAAAGTGCTTTTCCAGAGGTTTATATCAGCCACCTGTCTTAATATAGAAACTAAACAGGGACTGACGTCTGCTCTGAAGCAGAGAATTAATACATCTCATTTCCCCATGTTAGCTTCATCCTTCACCAGAGTCCTCCATGTGACCTGATAAAGAGTTAAATTGGTCCAATCTACTCCTTCACCAGTTGTTTCCAGTCTTACATGTGATCAGAAACAGTTATAATAATGAGGTTGAGAAGGAAAGTACACCTTCTTGAAGGTGATACAATTTCACACCTAAATTATTTGTGTGAAATAAAGTTTAAAATGTCACTACAGCTCATTTTAACTCTCAACAGATTAAAAACTGTCAGTTTTTTTATAAGACAAAGTACACGCCATGAACCAACAGCGTGTGGAACCACATTTAGCAGCAAGGAATAATTTTCTGCCTGACTTTAACAGATCCTTGCATGGTTGTGGAGACATTAAAACCACTTTTTATTGTTCCGTGTCTTTAGACGTTTGAAAATATTTGCATAACTTTGTTGAGTTCATGCCACAGCATTGCAGTCAGGTTGAGGTTGGTACTTTGACTGGGCCATTGCCACACCTTTGTCTATGTTCTGTCTTTTTCAATCATTCTGTAATAGATCTGCTGTTGTGTTTCAAATAATTTTCCTTTGGATGTCCCTTTTTGGACCAAGCTTCAGCTCTCATAGTGGACGAAGGTTTCTGTTGGAAAACTAGTCCCTCCACCACCATGCCTGACATTTGCTGTCGAAATGTTGTATTTTCTTTCTTCCAAGGACCACGCCGTGCACAACGGCCGAACATCTCCGCCATACCTAAGGACATTGTTCCAGAAGTCTTGCAGTTTTTTCAGATGCACCTTTTTTCTGCCATGAGGGCCTTTTGGTTTCAACCCTTGAAAACACACCATCCATCTGTTCGATGGAACAGATGCCATTGCTGCTGTCTTACCGTCCTGGCATTCTGTTAACACACTTCTGGTCTGCATAGTGCCAAAAACCCTGCCTTGAGGGGCGGATGATGATCCCTCGATGCATTTAGCAGCTTCTGGCTGCTTCTCTCCCTCTTACATTCTGTGAAAGCTGCAAACGATGTAATTATTTTTTTCACTCAAGGCATTTTGGCTTTATGTATCAAAGAATTCAAGCTGCTGCTTGCAGAGTGCTAAACAAACAGACACAGGAGGAAAAAAATGGACCTGCCATTTGCCTTTCTAACTTCTTGAGATAAAAGTCGGGATCAAACGTTCGGTTCCTTTATGAGTTTCCTCTGAGTGTCACATTTATTTCTCCCCTGGAGATCCTTTTAGTTGTGCCGCTTCCATCTACAGAGGAGGGGGGGTTAGAACAACAGACCCTCTGATCTGCTGCTGACGCTGCAAACCTGAGCTTTACTCTCTGTGTGTTTTACGCGGCGAGCATTCATCTGCTAACTCTCCTCCCAGCCAGGTGCCCCCCGGCTGCCTCGCCGCCCGGTATGACTGAGGGGCTTTTAGGTCAAAGGTCGTTTCGTTTTCCTGGTTCAGAGAGGAGGAGGAGGAGGAGGTGGAGGTGGAGGGCTCAGGTCTAACCAAAGCTCCCTGAGTGTTTTTCCCATTAGCGTTACCAGGTCACCATAATGAGCCGCAGCACATGTGGCCATGCCATTAAGGAAGGGTCCGTCTGAAGGGCCCTTGAATGTTTTACTCAGGTTGCTTTAACTGAAAAATGTCTCCAGTCCAGCTATAATCACTGTTTATATTAAATACAACCAAACAGGCTCACCCATAAATCTTTTGTTGCTGTCAGAACAGTTTTATTTACACAACTGAAGCTAAATCCAGGACTGAAGCAACTGAAGTCATCCAAGCCACCCGATCCAAGCCACACTCGTAGTTTCCTCCAAAAGTCCTACAATTAGGTACTAATTTAATACAAACATAAAATAGGCGGGATGTTAGCTTGGTGTTGGGCTGTAGGTCTGATTGATCAGCAGATATGAAGCGTTTTCAGCTTCTGCTCTTCTGTTGGGCATCAATAAACCTGCATGGGTGCAGACGTCTGAAACCCAACACTGCCGGCCTTTCATGTGAAATCTCCTCCTGGTTGGAGGTCAGTGCCTTGGTAATGCCATGGCCACCGCTGATGTGGTCAGTCTTATCACAAGCTCCAGGCAAAGGAAACCTAATTACAGGAACATTAAAGATAATTAAATATCATTTTTGGGTCTGAATTGGTTTTCTGCAGCATTTTGAAATGAAAACTAGAACCGGTTGATCTACTTATGAAACTTTGCTCTTGTTTTGTTTCAGGGTGATCGGGTTTGGTTACGGGAGGATGAGCAGTTCCTTCCCAGCACGGTGTCCTCCTGTTCTGGAGGAGTTGTCGTCTTTGCCACAGACTACGGCCAGGTAAGAAACACACACACTCATTCATAACTTAGCATAAAGTCTCTTTCAGTCTTGTCTCCTGTTCAACTGTTTCCAAAATAAATAAATAAATGACACACAATCATGAACCTTGTCAGTAACGTCAGGCTGGTTTTGGTCAAGGAGCATGATATCATTTTCCACAAAGATAAGAAATATTCTCAATAACCTTGCACCAAAAGAAACCAAATGCAGACTACAGAGAAGTTTGTAAAGGGTAAAAAATACAAATATAAATGTTTGAAACTTACAGAGTCTGCAAAAGATTTTTTGTCCTTTTATCTACCTAAAAACAGGGACTTCTTTGAGTCTATAGGTAACATCTCATCAGAGCAGACAAAAGTCACATGTGGGGTACCCCAAAGTTCAATCCTAGGTCCCCTTCCATTCAATATCTATATATAAGACTGAAAACCCACCTGTTTAGAGTTGCTTTTGACTCATAATAACAGGAACATTGACAATGATACATTACTGCCAAATTAGTTTTTTAAAGTATAAAAAATAGAGAGAAGCAGCGTTTTGTTCCTATGCTCCGCAAATCAGGAACAAACTTTCAGAAAACTGAAAATCAGCCGAAACACTGAGTTCCCTTAAATCAAGGCTTAAAACCCACCTGTTTAGAGCTGCTTTCAGTCATAATAACAGGAACACTGACCAACATCCTTGATGCGTATTGATGTTTTCACCTGATACAATTTAATGTTGGTTACTGGTCTCACAACCAGTGATCATTTGATGTGTTTATGCTTTTATGTTTTCATGATGTAAAGCACTCAAAAAAATCTCCCAAATTCTCTCTGGCCTTATTTTTTTCTACTGAGGCCTTCCTCTTCTTGTCATAAACTTGTACACACGTTTTGCTTCTTCCAACTGTCAGCCATGTTCAAAGCATCAGTGAGAGCAGCGGAGCTACAATGAACGCTAACACCGAAGCTAACCACTAAGCTAACTGCTAAGCTAACCGGACACATAAACACTAGAAGTGCACATGTGCAGCCAGCAAGCGGAAACTAACAAGGAAGGAGGACGCACACTGGTGTTACGTAAGCGTGTCAGAATGTTTTGGCATGTAGGACAACCAGAAAATAAGGCGATACCCCCAGAACTAGAGGGACAGAGGGGGGTGAGAACAGGACCAAAACAGGCCTGCAGCTCCCACAGAGATCTCATTTTTGAACCTCCTTTTTCTGAATATATAATGTATTGACTACTTTCAGGATGGAAGGCCTTGTGAACAGGATTACCAACTATAGGTTTAATCTGCCCTCTCTCCTTTCACCACTGGACACGGTGTTGCCCACCTGTACCCCCTGATTGTGTAGGGACGTGGGTTCTAATGGACAAATCTGACTAAAAAAAGCTTTGTGTGTTTGTATGGCAAAGCGCCATACAGGTAGAGTCCATTTAGCTTTTACTGTCACTTTTATGACCCGTTCTCGTTGCACCACCTCCTTGAAAACAGTCCATGTGCCAGCCGGACCTTTCCTTTTTACTTACATGACCAGTAAGTGGGTGTATTTAAAGGATGTCAAAAGCATCAGTTCTCCTCTACTGCTACTGAAAAGTTATTCATTACGCAGGATTAGTGTAAGAAAGGTGAATTTAGTTTAGTCTAGCTATGAATCCTCTCCCCAGCACAGCAACTTTACTGCATTTATGTTTTGTTTTATCCAAAGAGAAAAAAAAATATATCCTGATATCGTTCATGCTTCCAACAAAGATTACAGATCAGCATTTCCACTGAGTTCAAGTACAGTGAATAAAACCAACAAATCCCATTTTTTCAACATTGGAAACCAATACTCTGTTTAGTTAAACACCAAATGGGCTTTGCACCCACTCAGTGGGCCTGAACAGACTGAGAGGTTTACCTACCTTTGGTTGAGGAGCTCTTCAGAAGGTTAGAAGATGCCTCCATCATTTATTTAACACGTTGAAGTATTCAGACACGCTGGTTTTACGCTTTGTTTAGTAGATTGCTGAACTGAACGTGTTTCTGTAATTGTGTTTTCTGTATGATGGTCCGTAAACCAGATCAGTGACCAGCTCTGTCTCCTCTCTGGCTGGATCAGAGGTCTTGATTCCTGCAGGATCCCACAGTCCTCTCTGCAGCCCCTTTGTTTCCCTTCAGATGTTGACCTAAAATCAAGCAGCCGATGCCGACTGACCTACTTTGAGAAACGACATGTTTCAGAAGTGGGAGGAGAACTCGAAGGCTAACTTGATTTACTTTAGTTAACGTGTAAACGCCAGAAAGCAGACTGTCACAAGACCTGGAGGTCCTCGTCACGCTTCCACGATTTCTAATGGTCTTGATTCGAGTGGCTTAATCTGATCACATTTTCCCTGGACTGTTTCTATATATAAAAAAAACTACTTTTTGCCATTTTTTAGTTGAGTTTTACCATCATGGAGCTGAAAAGGAAGGTTTTTTCCCACAACTATTCCAGCACTTAGAAACCACGAGGATCCGTAATTTTGCTGCAAATCCTTAAGAAGACCGTTCGGTTCTGCCGTTTGTCTTTGGTCTGTGTTGTCAAAACAGCGGATTTCAAAAGAAAGGCGAAGGACTTCTGGAGTTGGGGTCACATTAGGTTTAACGTATGTTTTGGGCATAAAGGAACGTGAGTCCTGCTGAGGAGAAGGTGTTCATTTAAAACCAAAAGTGATCAGGAGCGCTGCAGCATCTTTAAAGTGTTTTACTCACAAACACACTGGATCCGGTTCTGTGGCTCTCTGCTGACGGGAATACAGTACAAAATGTGTTAGGGCTTTAATTTATGTTATGGATCTAATACATTAAGAATGCGCTAAGAATAAATTCCCATGCTGAGCCTATAGATGAGCGTTGAATTATCAGCAGATAACACCTCTGGTACTGAGGTCTGTTGATGAATTGTGGAGATAAATGTTCACAAATCTCATTTAATCCGTAATTAACACCCCAGGCCTGATGACCAAGAGTGTGAGATACTAAAGGTGGAGAGGGTGAAAATGGCCGCCTCCTGTGTGGAAATGGCCTGGAGCCTCTTTGCTCCTGACTAAATGACATCACCTGTCGATACATCGGTGTGCCGTTAACAGTGTTGTAGTCAAGTCACTATGCCTCGAGTCCGAGTCCAGGTTCGAGTCTCTAGTGTTCAAGTCCGAGTCAAGTCCAAGTCATTAAAAAAAATCAGAGTCGAGTCCGAGTCGAGTCACTATTGATCCAAGTCGAGTCCTTATTGACCGTGACGTGTGATGTATGACATGAAGCAGTAACATTCCATTGCACTAATAATTTAGATATTAAAATCATACACCAAATAATATTCTAATGACATATTAAAATTATAGCCTAATGATATAAAAAAAAAGTCGAGTCTTTTTCTCAATTTCCGAGTCAGAATGATCTGAATGTAGGAGTCCGAGTCCAAGTTCGAGTCATCAGTGCTCAAGTCCAAGTCAAGTCACGAGTCTCTAAATTTAGCTAATGACTCGGACTCGAGTTCGAGTCTCGGACTCGAGTACTACAACACTGGCCGTTAAATATGAATTTCACTTTCTACATATTTCAGGAAGTGAAACAAAAAAAATGTTTTCTCAGAAATGATAAAATTAATGCCAAAAAAAGAAATGTTTTCTTTGTTTGCTGGCAAAACAAATTTTTACCTTTATTCGTGAAAACAATTTCCAGCGTTGACTAGAAACTAAACAAAACAAATTAAACAAATTTAAACAAAAAAAATAAGCCTTAAGGTTGGTCCAAAAATGATTACTAACAAAACGGGAGCTCGCACAATCCCAAAACTCAAGAATCTTCATGGATTTAAGCGAGTTTTATAAATGTTCAGTCAATCTCAGCCTGTTTTTCTTTTATTAAATTAAATCCTTACGTGAGATTATTTACTACACAACCTGCAGGAAACCTCACATTGAAGATGTTCCGACTAAACTATCTAGAAGCATCTCGGTTCTTAGTAAAGTAAAACATTTTCTGAATTTTAAAGCATTACACATTCTCTCTGTTCACTGATTTTACTGCACCTATCGGGCGCATCCATTATTCAGTCATTCTCACCGCCTGAAATTCTCAGACCTGGTAGATTTTTAAAGCAATGACTATTTAGGAAAAGGCTCAAAGTTGTTAAAAAGATCTGAGATGGAAGAAGAACAGTTCTCTTAGCCACTGCTCATGGGTGTACAGACTTTAGCAGTGGTTGCAGGTAATCAGTGCCTGAATGTAGATGTGCGTACGCTCAGGTGAATGTGTATGTGTGTTTATATGTACCGTTTACTGACTTATTTGCTTACTTGAGTAAAGTAGGAATCAGGGAGGCTGTTGGTGTTTAGGACTAGAGGAAGAAGAAAAAGTATGATTAATAAGTTTCACTTCTTCATATCCTTTTTCAGGTATAATAGCTAGATTATACATATGATATAATTAATTGCATATATTATTATCTATACATAATGTTTATATGTGTTAAATTTATAATTTTGCTGGATTTTCTGAAATACATTTTTTATTAAACATTTCTGAAGCTTTAAAACAAAAACATATTTCTTAGGTCATACTTCAAGTAAAACCTTCGTCGTCAGTAAATGTTTTTGTTCAATTTAACTTTGTTGAGTTCCTAGAGTTTTTAGTCACAGTTGGATTGTTTTTAAATCAGTTTGAATAAATTGGTTTCCTTTTAATTGGAAATAATTTGGACAATTCTTGCCTTTTTATAGCACTCTGTATTTAATAGAACCTGTGTTATCTGCTTCTGCTAAACTCAGCTTAATGTTTCCGGTTCTGCATCAGTTTAAGCAGTGTGTTGGGATTCACACCAGCAAACTGTAACCTGCAGGAGCAGCTTGGGTGGATTTACTCTCCTCAGCCTCGGCTGCTGACAGCTTTAACAAAGACTTCCTGTGCAGCCGGCCAGCAGCCGAGGGTTAGCGCAGCCGGACGGCCTGCCAATGTGTTCGCTGAAGGGTTTAGGCTCATGTCGAGCTCAGGCATTGTCCCCAAGAATTACCGTCCGATTAAGGCCTTCTTATCTGAGGGAGTCGGTTGGACCTGCTGGCCGCTGCTGTTAATGATCCAGAAGTTTGCGGTCCGAGGTCCCAGCAGGAGGCTCAGTCAGAGCCTCTCTGGACTCGTCTCTGTTCAGATCCCGCATCGCTGTGCCGTGCGTTTCCAGGATTTAAACGATCAGATTCTTTCATTTGTGACGGAGGAAGCAGTTTGGTGCTCCTAAAATACCGACTAAACAACAGATTGATGCAAAACATAGAAAACAATCAGTCCGACCATGTTTGACTTTATATGACCAGATTTCAGCAAAACTATCATCAGCATTAGACCTATTATTTCATTCTGGTGCAAATTCTGAAATAGTCACATGGACATAAAAGAAAATGATGGAAATTAACTGTATTTCCATCTGAAGCTAAAGCTCAAGACTTATTTCGTATGTTTGATCCTGCCTGGGATTCTTATTAGTCTTTTTGTCAGTTTTCTTTTTAGACAAGAACATCTTTTACAAGACCATCCTGGCAATATAGTACAGACAGCAATAAAAGCCATTGTAACTTTGTTTTTCAGATCTCATAGTTGTGTAGAAAGCAGAGCATCAGTCAGTCAGCGTGTGTTTGCTGATCTCAGCTATCTGAGGTAAACGCCAGGCACACAGGTGACGTGTTTCGGTTGCAGGCTTTTCCTCGTCTTCCTCGGGTTTCAGTGTTTTTGACGGTGCGGACAGTCTCCTCCTCCCTCGCTGACGGCAGGACAATGCCGCAGCAGATGAATGGTAATTCAAAGAGCAGCTGCTGCTTTTGATGATCGTAGAAAGGGGAGCGAGGCGAAGCTGGAGGCGAGTCGAGGGTTACCTGTTGACCTTTCTGATTGAGAGCGAGGGGCGGGGAAAAAGGGGGGTTAACGGGGCTCAGTTTCCCCTCAAACAACTAAAGAGGAGTTTCATTCTGTCTCTCAGACGCACTGATCATTAGCATGAAATATAAGCAGAGTTTTAAAAGTTACTGAAACAGTTAGGCTCTTTTAGCTTCTCTCAGGCTGACACACCTGAAGGGGTTTCAGGCGATGGATCCGCATGAAGCTGTCCAGTTTTTCTCAGACTACTGATGTCAATGGATATTAAATGTATAATTTCCCTGGATTGTCTGAAATAAATCATTCATTGGATATCACTCAGCTTGGTTGTGATCTGCTCATATCCTATCACTGTATATCACATTTCAGTACAAAGACAATGCAAAGTGCTTTACATGATTAAAATACAGGAAAATAAAAACAGAACAAAAGCAAGTTGGAATAAATCTGAAACAAAATAAAACATTAAAGCAGCTCATATCATGACTGCTCCCTGAATACTTTCCACGGAGTCTGGAAAAGTAGTGAAAGAATTTTCCAAATCTGAATTAATAGGATAACGGAGTACGGAAAAATATTTTTGCGTTTCCTATTTTATTCTCTAAATGCTGGATTTTCAGCTAAAATATGCTGTGTGTTTTAAAAGCTGCTAGAAGTGGATGAACTCTTAAAAATGGATTTCTTTCATAAATTAACAAGAACTGTCACTCAGATGTTTAAGTATTATTATTTTTTTTTTTTCTAAATGCAAAGCCCTTTCTGGAGCCGTACGTGTGAACCCAAAGTTTACCCCGACTGATGATGACGGCAGCTCTCTTTAGCTAGTCCTGCCTCTGTCTGATGCTTTGTGGCCCAGAGATTTACTCCTGGTAGCATCTGCTGCCTGGCTTAGTGCCCGGCCCCTGTGGTTTTGTTTCGGAGGTGTGGACCCTCGTTGTCTCTCCAATGAGACAAATGGGCTAAATATAGAAACATTGTTAAGTGAAAATCACTGCTGGGACAGACGTTTAATTCCCCGATTGCTTTGGATGGAGAATGTTTCATGTTTGGGACCATTGGAGGTCTTACGGATTTCTTTGTTTATCTTCCACAGCAACATGTAACTTTAATTTAGCAGCTTTAAACCGCTCTTATATCCTTGAACGTCAGGGCCGGCGACGTTGGTTGCGTGCCAGGACACTAACCAGGTCCGACAAGTCTGTAAAGTTTCTCTAACCGCCTCTTCTTTGGCTGAATGTAAACACTCGGGTCTCCTGAAAGCAGTTCCAACCAGGAAGACATTAACTGTCCTTTCAGTCGGTCTAGCTGTTGCTGTCTTTCTGTGCGAGGCTGCTGTCAGGCAGCAGGAATAATGAACCGTCAGTAGGCAGAGGACGGACGCCTGTGAACGCAGCGCTTATGTTCTGGAAAAGAAAATGCCTCAGTGTCGATCTGTTTCTCGCTGAAGCGTCACTGTGGGAGGAATGTGAGAAATGACGGGGGGCTGGGGGGATTTCTGCTGTTAATGTGTGAGGGTTGGGGGGGTCGGATGGGTAGGGGTCACATGCGAGGGACTCCTCGGACAGAGATGGGCTTGTTTTAGGAAGAGTCGCCCCGAACCGGTCGGCCACAGCTGGTCACCAAGCGACTTCAGACAGACCCCCGGTTCATTGTGAGTTAACAGTGCTTCTGATTTTATGCTTTTATTCTACAAAATGCACATGGCATCAGAATTATCAGCCATTTTGGACGTGCCAGCTGCTCACATGACAAACCGGACCGTTGCTTTACTGTGTCCAACACCCCAGTCAGAACCGATCAGTCCTGGTTACTTCGTGTTAGAGATGCAGCAGTGACAATACTATGGCAAGTTTGTCATTTTCAGTTTCTGGAAAACTTTGGCCGATACCAGTTTTTAATAATTCAAGTACCGTATTCTCCGGACTATAAGGCGCACTTACAATCCTTAGATCTTCTCAAAAATTGATGGTGCGTCTTATATATGATTAAAGTTGTGCTTACTGACTGATTTTTTTTGTGGTAGAATGCGCTCAAAACTGGTAAAATGTGTAAGTACAACTTAGGTAAGCAACAAAGCCGCTCCACTCAGTGGATACTCGGAGCATTACGGTGTAGGTACCAGATCGACTCGGGTTGCCAGATTGACTCGGGGGGCCTGCGCTTCCCGATGACGTCAAAAATATGGCAACTCCACTCAAACAAACTACATTACGCCCGCGGTCTCCATTTGTTACAGATCAATTTTATTTTGTTAATTTACGGTTATTTTCCAGTAACTTAATCGAGGCATGAAAACTTTTAACATCATTTTGGAATGCTTCTGTGGTAGTCTGACAATTTAATCAGTCATTTTGCAGGATCAAAGTTACATCTTAACAGAAATTTCCTTCCTCCAATTTAAAAAAAAAGAGTTGTGAAGGGAAACTAAACCATAAACTCTTTTCATTTTTAATAAAAGTCTGCAGCCATTTTTTATTTTATCACAGCATTCATCACTTTAAAAGCAATAACGTTTATTCCTCGTTTTTCTACTGATATTACTCTTTTTTTCTGATCACATGTTTTTTATTATTCCAGATGAAATTGTGACAATATTCTTCCAAAAATTGAGCCAACTGTCAATTTTTTTATTATTTTTTTTTTTTTGGAAAATGGCTTGAATATTTGTTCTGTCATTTTCAGTGTGGTCCTTGTTAATCATTATACCTAAATGTTTTACCTCATTTTTATCAATTAAAGTGGGTTGATTATTTTGAATTGCTAAGATTTCACATTTTTCTATGTTCATCTTTAAGCCTGAAGCTTTTGAGAAAAAGGAAACCGCTAAATTAACTAAATAAAATTGATTCGTTACAAATGCAGACCGCGGGCTCAATGTAGTTTGTTTGAGTGGCGTTGCCATACTGCGACGTCATCGGGAGGCGCAGGGACCATGGAGAATTTCTTCGTAAAATTGTCCGTTTACAAACCGCAATCCCGCTCTCGAATAAAACCTACACCCCGCTATAATTACTTTTATTAAGTTGTCCAGAGCTGTCTACAAGACTGCCTGACTGTAATGTTGAAACTAGAACAGCATTCATTTAAGCTAGCTCGTGCCCAGAGGACGCGCTAGCAACAATAAACCAAGTTAATTCAATATAAAAGTTTATTTTGGCCTTATGTTAGAAACAGGGCAGTGTAGTCCAGCTACTCTGTCCTCCTGATAGAGACAGATAGAGAGCTGTGGACATGAAGGAGCAAACTGATATTACACACTTGGGAAGAATATTTAGTGCGTCTTATGGTCCAAAAAATACGGCCTCTCTTTCAGAAAGTAACAACATTCAATATATACTATAGTATTTATTTTATTTCAATCATATAATTCATACTATGAGCACAGGAGAGAGAGAAGTAGGTCTAAAATAAGGGTTTATCAAGGCTTTAAAACAAAGACAAGGTAAGTATGGAGCGGCTATATTAACCGACCTTCATCACTGTGCCGATTATTTTAGTTAGCATGGCTATCATTAAACTAGAATCAAACCCACAACCTTCGGATTGCAAGATAACTACTTAACCCATCAAGCCAGCTTCCGGCTTCCTGTAAAGTCTGTGATGTTTAATTTCAAAGACGGTGAATACTCTCTGGTTGCGACAGGGCTTACAGTAACTGCTGATGTGAAACTGAAAAACAGGCGGTACAGCTGAATAAAAAGGGAACGCAGCTTAAAAACGTGAGAAAATGTTTAACTGGTTAGTAAACGCCATTCCTGCCGACTAAACTTGACAGTGAGAATATACTTATAAACTCTCACTTTCATGACGTTTCAATAGGCGTTAATTTTATAGAGTAGTAATAACTGTACAAACATGTTTTATGAGTTTATGACCTTTACAATTAGAAAAATTATTTTTCTTTTTTGTGAGTTTTAAATTGGATTGTGGATTTTCTTTGCTTTTGTTGTTTCCTGTATTGAAAGTTTATTTTTATCTTTGTCAAAACACAAATGTAGAAGGCTTTAATTGTTTTTACTTGACTTTACCTAATAAAACAGCTAATCTTTGAGTGGATCATTACTTCTGTGTGGACAAACACTTCCTGTAGACTTCTAGAAGAGGCTCAGCTTTTTCCTTAGGCCCAAACAGAGAAGCAGCGTTCAGCTTCAGCTCAGGATCAAATTTATTTACGCTACCTGCCAGATGTCACCTCTGTTGAAGGAGACACGAAACACGAGATGCATGGGGTTCACTGCAACTAATGGAAGAAGGAAAACATTTGCTAAATGAAGGTTTTTGTATCTTATTGTGCCTTTTCTATGCCGTTGACACGTAGAAATCCCTACAAACCGAGGACTTGGGGATGTGAGGATAAGACTCTGAAAACAACACTGTTATGAGTTCAAATGGGATCTCTGAGGGCAGATTCATCTCACCCGTCTCTTAATCAAACACATTTCATAACCCGTCTGGGGATATTTGGCTCCAGACCTTTGACACAAAGCTTCACATTTCTTTTCAGACTGTGCTCTTTGTCTCTCTGAGTTTTTGTAACCTTAGATGAAATATTTTCATCGAGGTGTCATTGCCGCAACTGCTGCACCAGACATATGTCAGTCCCTGACTTTGTGGTTCTTGATGAAGTTAAAACATCTTCACAGTAAACCACGACAAAACAGTTTTATTTATCTTTTAGACCTGCCTCTGGATAGTTCTAATTACCTGAGATATCTAAAAAAACCATTTTATGTCGAGTTTTAGCTGCTGAGTATATGTGTTCACGAAAGTTTGAGACTTTTGCCGTTTGACCCTGATAATTGTGACAAATTTACCCTTTAATATGGTAAATGTCAAAGAATGTGTAGAGAAGTCAAAAGCCGTGTTTTCCATATTTAATCTATTTTTCTACACTCACTGACCAACAATGTTAAGCACCCAGTGATGGTCTGATTTGAGCGTAATGTGGTCCACATGCAGACCATAAATGGGTATGTCAGTGATTTGATCTACAAGCAGCGGGCATGTCTAGAATGTGTGCCAGGCTGAATAATTGCTGGCATCATGTGTGGAGCAACATTTGGTAATTGTAGTCAACCAAAACAATGCGTGAAGATCATCAGACACAGAAAAAAACCTCTTCAACTAAAAAAAAACAGCATTAGTGACCCTTTATAATGTCTGAGTTTGTTTAATAGCTTGGTAGTTGATGCAGTTGCATGGTAAGACCATCCAGCACCATGCAAACCCACAATACAACCCTGATCAAACACCATCCAGTACGTAGTCCATATGTAGTCCCAAACCATAATGACTTTCAATTGTAAAGAATACTACAGGTGCTGATCCAGGGGTAATCCGGGCACCCGGTGTATGACATATGAGATATTATGGTACCCTGGCCAAACTAAAAGTAAGTCCTGATCCTGATCACTTCAAGTCATTGGCGGTCGAAGCTTGAATAAAGAGACCCAAACGTGTGTGGAAGAGAGCAGTTGTCTCTTTGCAGATGACCCTTTATTCTACCCAGAAGAACTCAGGTGGCAGGAGGACAAACCTACAAGTAACAAGCCACCGGTAAATTGACTGAATTGACATAGAGCTTTTCTGGTCATACCGACCACTTAAAGCACTTTCCACTATGGCCACATTCACCCAATCACATTCCCTAATACCCACACATGCATACACCCACAGGCAGATTAGTACACAGTAAATTTGTCTGAGTAAAATTGACTCAAATTGAAGAAACCTTTTTTCTGAGAGTGACCAAATGTTTTTAAATTTAGTTTGAGCACATTTTGCTCAGACAAATTTACTTTGTAGGTTACTTGGGTGTGTTGGTAAGTGCCTTGCCCATGAACGTTGACATACGAGGGAAGCTGGAATTGAATCTACAACCTTCCCATTGGAAGACAGCTACTCTATCCACAAAGCCTAAGGCACCGTTGCATTGGTTGAGATACAAACCAGTTAACGTCTTCTGGTACCTGTTCTAGACCTGCCAGTTCCTTGTAGACTCAAACTTTAGCAAAGCCTTCAGTCCTTCACTGACCCTCATGTGGACTGAATTACATCCAACTCAGACCATTTGCTCAAGGTGTGTCACTTGTGAAGGTATTTTATCAATAAAGGGTTTTACCCTTACCCTTACTGCTCGTTACAGCTCATATCAAATGAAGGTACAGTAACAAACAGCAATGTAGAAGCATATAGAAGAGGTTTTCCTCCCTGTTAAAGTGGAGTTTTCCTCTCCACTGTCGCTTCATGCATGTTCAGTATGAGGGATTGCTGCAAAGCCATCAACAATGAGGACGACTGTCCACTGTGGCTCTACGCTCTTTCAGGAGGAGTGAATGCTGCTTGGAGAGACTTGATGCAACCTGCTGGGTTTCCTTAGAGAGGAAACTTTCTGACCAACCTGGAGGATTTGATTGAATCTGACTTTGTAAAGTGCCTTGAGATGACATGTGATGTGAATTGACGCTATATAAATAAAATTGAACTGAACTGAATTTTACCAATGCATCCATTGAACTTCAGACCTTATGAAATTGAAAAGGTTCCTCTTTAAATAAAAGCTAATGGCTTCAAGGGGCATGGACCCCGTGTCTCCGGTTATTCGTTGGGAAATGTATTCGGAAATCTTCTGAAATCAGTATTGGAGAATATGAATCTCCTTGCACAAAAAAGACGTTTTCGGGAGTTCCAGTTAGTGGGGACAGTTGAAGGATGTGTTATGCCCAGAGTATCAAATAAGAGACAAATGTTCAGAGTTTGACCTGTTATCATACTGTCATTTTAAATCATTATTAAATTCATAATTTAAATTAAACGCTGAGTCCCTTTTAGCACCTCATTCTCTGAGTCTGATCTGATTGCCGTATGTTCTGTGCCCTGACCCAGGTGTACACTTACAAACAGAATGCCCTCACCAGACAGAAGGTGCAGCCCATGCACCACAGCAGCATCAGAGGGGTGGAGGACATGGCGACGCTGGAGGAGCTTCACGATGGCGCCATCATGCACAACCTCTTTCAGCGTTACCAGCAGAGACAGATCTATGTAAGTTGACTTGATACGCTCAAGGGCGTCTGTGTGCTTTAAATGACTTGGACCTTAATTCATTGGGCTGCAGGTTGGCAACTAAATGCAATTCATTGTGATAAAGACCCCAAGAGCTTTGCCCGTTAAAAAGCAAAAAAAGGCAGCTGGATGTCGTTGCTGTCACTGTGGGATAACGTCACCGTACTGGTGGCTTTATCTATAAAGATAAATGTGATTCAAAGGATCCGGATTGTTGGGAGAAAGTTCACTTTTTTGTTTCTAAAATGTGAAATCTAAAGTATGTAAGGTGTGTGAAAGACAATCAGTGCCTCTGATAGGAAAAAGCAAATCTGATTTTCCACCTCGTTGACAGCTCTTCGTCAGGCAACGATGCCTTCACTGAACTGCTCTCTGCTGGAATCTCCCATGAACGCCTGAAACCGCTCCGCTCTGTTGCGTAACTTCCTGATAACCGTCTAGACGCAGGCAGAGAGAGTGAGAGCCACGAGCCTGTTACACGGCTCTCAACTGTCGACCAGGAACTGCTATTGTGAAAGAATTCGTGTCATGTAAGGCGTTTCTGTGAGAAACATGTGGTATGCAGGGTTTCAACCAATGTTCTCAGCAGATAACCTGACAGAAAGCATTAATCTCCCTGTGTCTGATTAATTACAGACTATGAATACTCTCTGCTCTCTTCCAGGGAACGTTGTGTGTAAAATCCTTGGAAGCAATGTTTGAATTTGCTGATTTAAGGACTCTAGGAAAACATGTTAAGACACGACAGGATTACTCAGAAGAGAGCTGACTGTAATATTGCAATGTGACTTCAAGCTAAAAACATAACAAAATGTATATTTATGGATCCTGTAGTTGTGGTCAAAGATAGAAACTGAAACTGATTTTAGCCAAACGTAAGAATCAGAGGCTTTTTTGGTTGCAGTCTAGACTACTGCCACTAGGTGTCACTAAATTGCCCACCGATTGCTTTAATTTCACAGTATTGAGAGTTCAGACGACCATAGCTAAATAAATGCTTGATGTTGATTCACAAATAAATCTACAACTGATATTTAGTTAAGTCGAGGCCGGTTATTACGATATTCTCCAGCTTTTGTTTTTTTTTCTGGTAACAAATTCCAGACTTAAGGTTAAAAAAGCTGAAGGCCATGAGGGACAAATGGCTCCCACTCGTTACCGTCCTGATTTTTCCAAACTCCTGGATTAATGCACCAACGCTTTGCACAACAAAACAAACACAAAGACGGCCTTGTTCTCTGCATTTGGCACGCATCAGGCAGAGTAACCTTTGACAAATGCCATGTTGTTGCTTTAATGACGTTTGAATGCTCCCGTATGGTTGAAATTATCCAATCAATTCATCACAGCCGCCCAATCCAGAGGCCTGACTGGGATTTTGTTTCTTTTTTTTCTTTTTTGAAAGAGGCAGCTGGAAAATTAGAGGGGGAGATTTGGTGAAGTGGATCGTGGTAAACCGAAGGGAAGGGCTACAAACATACATACACGTTGTGTGTCTGATGGGAATAAACGCGAGTCAGAACATGTTCAGCTCTTTTAGGTAAATCTTAGTCATTTTTAGCATTATTGTAAAAAACATTTTCAACCATTTTTTAACAAGGACTTATTAAAGTTCCAGAGTAAAAGCAAAGCAATATTCATAACTATTTTGTAGATTTAGCAACAAAACAAAAACAGTTCATTACTAAGATAGGCTCATAAAAGGACCAAAAATAACCTGTTTTAAAGTTTACAGCCATGGAATAGAAACATTAAAACATGCTTTTCTCCGTCTTTGCTGACCTTTATTAACTGTCAGCTGCTCAGGCAACTGCCTGATTAACTTCCTCACAGTTGGCTGAATAAGAAGAGGATGTCCTCTGGTTTTATTTTACCACGTCACAACTGGAGCTTATGTCCAATTTGCTCATGACATTATTTACCAGGAACTGATAAATCCACTCCGTTTAAAAATAAAAATGAGGTTTCTTTTGGTCTCCAGTTCAAGATTTTCACCCAGACTTGTTTTCTTGTTCAGATTCCAAATGAAACACGGAAACGCCTACTCTTTTAAATGTTTAAAATCATTTTAAAAGCATCACGGATCGTGAATGACAGATTTGTTATGCTTTAACAAATCTGTCATTGGTGTGTGATAACCTGGCCCAGATTTAATATGAATTACATGTTCTGAAACGGAGCTGATTGTCCAGGAAGCAGCGAAATATCCCTTCATTCCTCCTGAATTAAAAGACACTTTCAGAATAGTTTTTCCTTCTCTATTTTCAGGTGATCCTGAAAATAAAACTCACCCTGGAAGATAATTTGTGTTCAAATGTCCAGACTGTGAAGAAAACAAGCAGAAAAATGTAGAAATTGGACTAATGAAAAGTGCAGAATATAAAAAAGAAAATAACAAATTGTTTCTGTGCATCATTTGATTAAAGAGCTTCTGCGGTGGTGGGAGGTGCTAGAAGTCCAGTAAAGGATTACTCCAGAAAATTTACTCCAGATAGATACATTTCCTGTATTTGAATAATTATTCCATGTTTTCTGAAGAGGCGTATCGGTGGGTTTGTACAGCTGCTGAACTCTCATCCTTCAGGTAGCTGAAGAGTGTAGAGCTGAGAGCCCTAACAAAATGTTAATTTGAAGTATCCATATCAAAGAAGTCATATTACTGCTGCAGGAATGGTTTATCGGTAATAGAGCTTGTTTTGTTTCATAGTGACACTTTGGACATTAATGGGCAGTTATACGTGTGCATCATAATAAATAAAAAGTCAGCTTCCTCAAAGTCTTGGACTTTGCTTCAGTTTTCTCAGGACTGGGGTTATCCCTGCTATTTATTTATTTATTTCACCTTACTCTGTGACATTTTTTCCTTCCACTCAACTTTCCATAATTATTCTTGGATGCAGCTCTCTGTGAACAGGCAGCTTTTTAAGCCGTGGCATTTCACGGCTTACTGTCAAGAGTGCCAAGTGACATCACAGAAAGGATGCATAGCATAATATTTCTGTAATAGAATGTATTTGTTTTGTTTTTTTATTGGTTGTATGCTATTTTTTTTACTTACAGAAAATTCACTTATTTTTGTTGGTTGTAAGCCAGAAATATTTATATATAATTAAATGTGAGTTTCAGTTTTTAGAATTAATTACTGAGATAAATAAATTTTTGACGATAATCTAGTTTATTAAGGTGCAGCATGTATTGTAGTAGCAGAGTGCATCCTGTATCTCTTTGCTTATGACTTTAGAGAAATATTTATCACCCCATAAACAATCTGTATATCAGCAGATATCTACGTTAACTTCAGAGACCGACTGCGAACATTTCAGGCCCCGTTTTTTTTTTTTCCTGGTGGTGTTAAAGCCTTCAGGCGTTCCGTCATTTCTGAAAGCAAGAATGTTTGTGTTTCATCTTGTTTGTGTTTTAGATTCTTCAGAGTCGACAGCTGGCAACTAATCAGGCTTTAAGTGACTCAGACGGCAATTTTTCCACCAATCAATCATAAAAACTCTGCAGGTGAAGACCAGATAATGTTTCTGGCTTTACAGTTCTTTTGTTTGTCCAGACATCTCTGGGGAGGAGGAGGAGGAGGAGGAGGAGGTGCTGGGGTGACCGACATGAACTGAAAGGGGGCCCCTGAGTTCCCTGACACAGCCCTGAGGACCTTAGAAAAAAACTACAGGTCTTCTCAGTCTTATCCTTCACTTTAGCCTCCATGCTAACCACTTTGGATCGCTGACATGTCTCCACCACACCAGCGGCGTTTTACAGTGTGCTGACTTGGTTGTTCCTTCCTGCCATGGTTGTAGGCAGTAATAAAGTCAGAAACATTTATTTAACAACTTTACAAAAGCCTGAAGCCTTTGATTTCAGTGCAGGATCACTGAAATATGATCCGCGGAGCAGAAGTGGCTCCGTCTCTCTTATTCAAGCTTTTAAATTAAAGCGTGAAACAAAAGCCGTCTGAAAACTAAGTGACAATAAACTTTGTGCTCATCTAAATTGAACCTTTTTAGACTAGATTGAACCTGAGGTTGCAGATATCGGTGCTTCTGCTGGATGAACCAACGGTAGGAGGTTAAAACGTTAACCTAAAACTGAAGCAAATGTCAAACACAGGAAAACACTTTTTAAAGTTTAACTGTGAGCAAACATAGTTTGAAAGCCTGATTTGTGGAGAGCTTCGTTTGGTCCGTTTCTGACTGATTTTCTGGATAAATGTTGAAGTCGTCGCCAAAATGCATCCAGGCTCGTTTGCATTAACTTCAGCTTTCCACCACTGAAGTAAGCCTGATTATGTGTGTGTGTGTGTGTGTGTGTGTGTGTGTGTGTGTGTGTGTGTGTGTGTGTGTGTGTGTCTGCTGTGATTGTAACCAGCTGTGCCGTCCACCGGTGGCCTCCCTCGGCTCCTCTGCAGATTCCACTGGAAGCGTTCACACACACACACATTTCCACAGCGACACTCCGTTCCCCCCAGAATTCTTCACTCCGGCTTGATCCGTACCACATGGTCCCTCTTTTGTTCACACCGACGTACATGTTCTCTCGTTATTCTGTCCCACATGTTTTTGTTTCAGCCTGCCGGTGCCATTCCCCTCACGCGTCTCCAAACAGACAGACAGGAGCAGGAAAAAAAAATCGGCCTGCAGCTCTGTTTCGGTGTCAGGACCCCCTCGGCTCTCTGCAGGGGGTCAGCCGAGTCAAGAAGGCCAGGAATTCCTGAGGAGCTGGTTTGGTGTTCTGTTTTGTGGGAATGGCTTCAGATTCGAGACGTTTTCCCCCATCAGACTGTTGCCTTTAACCTACACAGAGATGGCTGATGGCGTATCTGCCTTAGACTTGCCTCTTGGTCCTCCCGCGGAGAGCAGGCTTGTTAAGTGTTGACGTTGTTGTGAAAGATGTGGGCGAATCAGCAGTCGCTTCTGAATTTATGTCTCGACAGAATAAAAACAAACGGGGGAAACTTGAGTTGGAGTTGCTTAGAGCCCAGCTGATCAGATATTTTAAACCCTCAGTCACACAAATACCAGTAAAACCTCAGCAGTTGCAAACGTGACTTAGAACCGCTCTCCTAAGCCTTCATACCACCAACAGTTGGTCATATCTGGTTTTTGTTGCAGCTTCATTTTAAAGTGGAGTCATGAAATATTCAGAAAAGCTATAATTTTCGTGACACTGGGTGAGAAGTCTGTTTATTACTCCAATAAAAGATGAGATGAGAGAACTGGGATGAAACACTCAGAATCTGAATCGCTCAGATTTTCTGCAGCATTGAAGCCTGGAGACTCACGAGGTCGATGAGCTTCCTCTGAACGCCCCTTTGTTGTTGTGAGGACATGTTTTGGGTCACTGTCATGCAGGAGGATTGTGGCGGTCCTGCTGGTTACTGCTTGGAGCCGTTTGAGCTGACTTTTACCAGGTTCTAGTTATGGTTGAAATGTTACTGAATAAAAAACAGTTCTTGAGCTCTTAATGTTTCAAATAGAAAGGTTGTATCGGAAGCCCGACGTATTTCACTCAACAACGCGGAAATGCGTTTATGCATGCGCCGCATTCAGAATAACTTGACCCTGACCAGCGTTTACATGCACGTCGATCAGATTATCAATCGGCATAAACCACCCTCTCATTCGGATTACAATTTTATCCCGACTCATCTTAATCCCATCACAATATTCCGATTGCCGTGTTTACATGGCACATTTTTATTCCCATCGTCCCTTTATTGCGATTTTGTCCGCGTAAACTCAGCTTATGTTAGATAATATCTGCCACATGGCCAAATTAAAGCTGAAATGGTTCACCAGACACAGAAGATACTTCTTCTATGTCAATCCTCAACCTGGTTGATTTACAGAGACTTCTGCACCCCTCTGCTCCGAGTTGAAGTGGGAAGTATCCTGAATGGAAAAGTGGGAAAAAGTAGTTCCCCCATTGAATAGATTGCTCCTTATTTTCCCGGTGCGAGATGTTTCTGCTACAATAAAATATGTAGTTTAAGGTTTTTTTTTTGCTTGTTGTCACCCGGAGTGTCAGTGGTTGTGGGGGGTGTGGGCGGGGGGCTGCAAACATGGCTTTAAAATGTTTTGTTCTGACTGGAAACATGTGAGGAAAAACATCTCGTCCAAACTTCCCACAGACGTCCTTGATTAAGGAGGAATTTGGGAAATGTAAAATATGCTCGTGTGCCTGATCCTTTAGTTTTCTATGAAATCTGAGATGTTTGAAGACGTTCGCTTGGACATGCAGACAGAAAGCGTTTGTTCTGTGTGGGGGGGACCGGTCCATGAAGGTATGAAGTTCAGAGCGCTGTACAGGAAGTGGTTTTAGGTGAATAATTAGAACAGACTTTTAAGTTCAGAGAAATCCCGCCACCGTCAAGCAGCTCCTGAGCCTCCAGTCCTTGGATGAAGACTTTTCCAGGCCCGGTGCTGTGAGCGCGCACCAGAATCGATCTCCTGAGTAACTGAGCTTATTTTAACAAGCTGTTGGCCCGCTGACAGACGGGCTGCAGCAGGCAGCGGCCGCTTCGCCTTCACAGGCTCCCCGATCCAAAGTGTGAGTCTGGAATGGGGAAAAACGCCTCGGTGGCCCAGAACCAGAACCAAGCTGGGAAAATGGTACCTGAACAGTTAAAGCACAAAGTGTTCGGGCTGCTTTAGTTGGACGCATCCCTATTTCTACAACCCTGTGTTTCATCAGATTTGGAGAAGTGCTTACTCAGCTCCTGGAAGGGATGTTTTCTTTAAATAAACGCTTGAGGAAAAAGACTTAAAATGACTTTCTGGCCTCCTTTCACTCATCCTTCTGTTCGATTTGATCTCCTCCTGTTGTTTTACCACAGTGCTGGTTCTGTTATTACGTCCTGGTGGCTCTGGAACCAAATCACTTTCCTTTCGTTACGGTTTCCTGACATCGTCTTGAGGCCAGTTGTTGTGAGAACACGGAGCATTTAGGCTAATTTTATGTGTGGTTTTATGCTCAGGTTTTCCACAAGTTTCCACAGCTTTTGTTCACTAATTTCATTCTGCTTTAGGTTCCTCGACCATTAAGTTGTTTGTCCTGCTGACAAATTTCCAGATTTATCTGAAAATTGCCACATCACTGCTTGATGATATTTGGGAATTGGATTTTTATCAATTTTGCCGCTTTCATCCAAATAATCTCAACTGAATCTGCTCTTTTTTTTTTCTTTTTTTAAATTGTACAAAGACTATTTATTTACAGTTTTAAATTATTATATTATAAATCCAGAAATCTTCCTGCAATGACACGTTTTCAGCCCTTTCAGGAGTTTGTCGCAGCTGATTTATTATATGTGTCTCAATACAAAAACAATCATTTTAATTTAATGTTTAAGGCAAGAAATGGAAATCTTAAGCTGCTGTCACACTTTTTTGTAGCTTGTCATGCATGGTGAAAAAACGCATTATAAAAGTCCAAATGTGGGGAAATAAAGCCGATTTTTGTGACGTCTTTAAAGTCTGTTTTCTGAACAGTGCATGTTTCCTGGGACAAAGGGTGAGATGCGTTACTTTCGTCTTTATCCTTTATATTTTTTGAATAACGTGTCAATGCTCTGATTTCTCCTAACTGGTACTGTAATTAATAATAATGTAATAATAATTAATTAAATCCCAGACTAGGTCAGGCTGGCTGTTTCACTTTGAGCTTCTAGCATCCATTTATGGATGAGCGTTAATCTTCATAAGCGTAGACCGAGTCTCTGCATAGTGTTTGATTTGACTAAGTTATTATGTAGTCATTGTTGTGATATGTGGGTAGCAGTTGTGTAAATTATGTACCAGTGACACATGTGCAGCAGAACTAACATGTGGGAACTACATCATGCTGTATAATTGCAGCAAAAACTGTGCGGCAGCTTGGCTTTCTTCAGGATCGAATCACTGAAGCTGCAGTGTTAAATGCACAGGAAGGCAAACCTAAGCCAGTTTATCTTCCTCCAGTGTGATGGGATTTATTGTGATGTTTTACTCTTATTTGTAGCAGCTAATTTTTGACCTCAATAACTATTTTTATTTTTATCTCAGTTCCTGTGTGTGTGTGAGTTTTTACTATGGGACTCTTACCAGATGAATTTGTTTTAAGGCCACGTTACAAACACCAACCTGCATCAGTTTGTCCAATTTGCTCCGTGACATTAAAGCTTAGTTTTACTTTCTGTGTGTCGTCTTTCTGGGTCGCAGAACTTTGGGTCTCATCTGAGAAGCCGGCCGTGTGATGAAACCGCAGCTCGATTTGAGTTTCCAGCAGTGCGTCGCTTTGTCAGCCGTAAAGTCACTTTGGCGGTCCGCTTTTAAAACAAAAACTGAATTTTAACGTGTTGCAGTTTATGATTTCGCCTGAAGTAAAACTTCCCACTCTTTATGAGCTGTTGAAGGTTTAACGTTGTCTGACAACCTGTAAAAAAAGGGGGGTCGCTGTGGTGTGTTGCTTTGATGGAATATCCCTTCATTTGTCCTGAGCAACCTGCCCATCAGCAGCGATATTAAACCCAAACAGTGCATCGAGATCGCTGTAACCGCCAAGTGTAACAAATGTGCAGGAATTTCTTTAGTGGCGTAACAGCACCGTATTCTTCCTGAATCCCCCCCCCCCACTCCTCTCTGTCTCTCCCTCCGTCAGTCAGGTTTTCCAGTCCTGCTCCCTCTTGTCTTTCTTCCCTCCTCCATCTGGTCTTCATTTCCCTCTCCGTGAATTTATCCGGCTCAGGAAGATCTTATTTTTTTAATGAATCTGATCTGGCGGCCTTCGTGCCTCCCTCTGCTCTACGGTTACGCCACCGTCAGCAGCGATTGACGCCTCTCCATAAACACAACGTCGCTGTTCGGTCGCTTCAGTTAATGCGATCCCAGGAGCGAAGCCCGTTCCTCTCTGGGTCTGATCCACCGCGTGTCTCCATTTATCAGCGTAGGTTATAAAACTACTAATGAAGAGCTCCAGCCTCAAGGTACAACCCCGGGACTCCAAATTTGTCCTTATTTAGCTTTTTTTTTGAGAGTGTCAAAGATATTTATGTTGACAGTTTAGTGGATTGCCATGTTTCTGGCTACTGTGTGTGTTTTATTGTTTTGGCCTTACAAAAAGGGGGAAAAAGCTGTTTTCAAGAACATTAGCCTGTGGTGGACCAACCCTGCTGTCATGTACTGTAGTCATGGGATTATGCTTGTAATAACGTTTCTGGCAGCTTTTTTAAAGCCCATTTTTGGGTGCTGCATTTTTTTAAACCATATAACTTAACTAAGACAATTAGTATATATTAATATAAGATTTTTTGCCAATGGAATAAGACTTCCGCACTTAAAATAAGAACAATTCATCATCTATTTCAAGTGCAGTATATCTAATTATCTTATTTTAGGGCTAAAAATACCCATTCCATTGGCAAATAGTCTTATTTAGCTGCTCAAATCAAGGAAAAATATACTAATTTCAAGAATATTTTTACTTACTTTTAGTTCCCTTTTTGCCGTGTAGCAATGCAAAATGATAAAATTCTGCTCAGCCTCGTTTTGTGGATTAAAATACTGCAGCAACACATTTATCAGGGGAGGTTTTTTGCAGTACGCTGATTGCCGACGGATTTATTGAGACACAAGTCATAAGACCTGCAAATAAAGTGGTTTACTTGCAGCTACCTTTAGGTTGTCAGTGCACGGCAGCCATATTGGATTGTGGTCCAGGTCATAATTGTCACTTCGGTGACTTCCAGTTTTAGGAGTTCAACTTGGAAATGATGACATCAAGGCTTCCAAGAACAAATATGGAATACCTCATCGCTGTAAGCAATGGAGCTTGTGAAGAGCAGGATCTAAATGTACAAAATGCTATTTGTATTGAAAAGTTGGATATGATAAAACTCACAGCTTAATTTTTTGCATAGGGGGAAAATGTGCAAACAGGCCTTTAAAAACAGGAATGTCATGTTGTGTCGTTTTGTTGGTTTGTTTTTGGACTGTCTGGACTTTCCATTCCCATCCCATAGTCCTCAGTCCCAGCACCTTTCACCTTATTCAGCTCCACCTGCTGCCTCCACTATTCAATTCAATTCAATTCAATTTTATTTATATAGCGCCAAATCATGAAACATGTCATCTCAAGGCACTTTACAAAATCAAGTTCAATCATATTATACAGATTGGGTCAGATTATACAGATTGGTCAAAATGTCCTATATAAGGAAACCAGTTGATTGCATCAAAGTCTTGACAAGCAGCATTCACTCCTGGGGAACCGTAGAGCCACAGGGAGAGTCGTCTGCATTGTACATGGTTTTGCTGCAATCCCTCATACTGAGCAAGCATGAAGCGACAGTGGGAAGAAAAACCACCCATTAACGGGAAAAAAAACCTCCGGCAGAACCGGGCTCAGTATGAACGGTCATCTGCCTCGACCGACTGGGGTTACAGAAGACAGAGCAGAGACACAACAAGAGAGACAAAAAAGCACAGAAGCACACATTGATCTAGTAATCTGTTCTACATTAGATGGTAGTAACGGGTGAGCCGTCTTCTCTGGATGATGTCAAAGTTAACAGAACGCCAGACCAGGTGTACCTACTATGAAGAAAAAGAGAGAGAGCAAAAAGTTAAAAGCTGAAATGACGACAGTCATTTCAATGTAATACAATACAAAACTGGAGAACCGTAGAATGAAGAACAGTAGAAATCAGTAGAGTGAGAAAATTAGACCCTGATGTCCTCCAGTAGCCTAAGCCTATAGCAGCATAACTATAGAGGTAGCTCAGGGTAACATGAGCCACTCTAACTATAAGCTTTGTCAAAAAGGAATGTTTTAAGATTAGTCTTAAAAATAGATAGGGTGTCTGCCTCACGGACCAAAACTGGGAGTTGGTTCCACAGGAGAGGAGCCTGATAGCTAAAGGATCTGCCTCCCATTCTACTTTTAGAGACTCTAGGAACCACCAGCAGACCTGCAGTCTGAGAGCGAAGTGCTCTGTTAGGAACATACGGAGTAATCAGAGCTCTGATATATGATGGAGCTTGATTATTAAGGGCTTTATACGTTAGAAGAAGAGTTTTAAATTCTATTCTTGATTTAACAGGAAGCCAATGAAGGGAAGCTAAAATTGGAGAAATATGATCCCTCTTGTTGATTTTCATCAGAACTCTTGCCGCAGCATTTTGGATCAGCTGAAGACTTCGAACTGCATTTTGTGGACTTCCTGATAGTAAAGAATTACAATAGTCCAGCCTTGAAGTAACAAATGCATGCACTAGTTTTTCAGCATCACCCCTGGACAGAATGTTTCTAATTTTGCCGATATTCCGGAGGTGAAAAAAGGAAACTCTGGAAACCTGTTTAATATGGGATTTAAATGACATGTCTTGGTCAAAAATAACACCAAGATTTTTTACTTTATTACCAGAGGCCAAGTTAATGCCATCCAGATTCAGTGATTGATTAAGAAGTTTATTTTTTGAGGACTCTGGCCCAAAGATTACAACTTCTGTCTTGTCAGAATTTAAATGCAGGAAATTTAAAGTCATCCAGCTTTTGATGTCATCAAGACATGACTGCAGTCGAAGTAACTGATTGGATTCATCAGGATTTATGGATAAATATAGCTGAGTGTCATCAGCATAACAGTGGAAATTAATCCCATGCTGTCTGATAATTTTGCCAACCGGAAGCATATATATAGTAAATAGAATTGGTCCAAGGACTGAACCCTGTGGTACTCCACAGGTGACCCTAGAGTTTGAAGAAGATTTATTATTAACATGAACAAACTGGAATCTGTCCGACAGATAAGATTTAAACCAGCCTAATGCTTTCCCCTTAATCCCTACAGTATGCTCAAGTCTTTGTAGGAGAATAATGTGATCAACTGTGTCAAATGCAGCACTGAGATCTAACAGGACAAGTACAGACACAAGTCCATTATCTGAGGCCATGAGAATATCATTAGTGACCTTCACCAGAGCCGTTTCAGTGCTATGATGAGCTCTAAAGCCTGACTGAAACTCCTCAAGTAGGTCATTACTTTGTAAATGTTCACAAAGTTGATTAGCAACTACTTTCTCAAGAATTTTAGATAAGAAAAGAAGATTAGATATAGGTCTGTAGTTTACTAGCTCATCTTGATCAAGAGAAGGTTTCTTAAGTAAAGGTTTAATAACAGCTACTTTAAAAGCCTTTGGTACATATCCATTTACTAAGGATAGATTAATCATGTCTAAAATAGGACCACTGATCAGAGGGAATACCTCCTTAAACAACTTGGTTGGGATTGGGTCTAACATACAGGTAGAAGGTTTAGATGAAGCTAAAATTTTAGATAGCTCAGAAAGCTCTACTGCTTTTAAACAGTTCAGACACTGCGCAGGTTCTAAGGATTCCTCCAATGCTGCCTCACTTACTGAGGACGAGGTAATCATGTTTGGGAGGATGCCAATTATTTTATTTTTAATGGAATCAATTTTATTTATGAAGAATCCCATAAAATCATTACTGCTAAGAGCTAAGGGGATGGCTGGATCAACAGAGCTGTGGCTCTGGGTAAGTTTGGCAACTGTATTGAAGAGAAATCTAGGATTATTCTTATTCTCCTCAATTAATGATGAAAAATATGCTGCTCTAACTCTGCGAATGGTCTTGTTATACAACAATAGACTGTCCCTCCAGATTAGGTAGGATTCCTCTTGGTGTGTAGAGCGCCATTTTCTCTCCAATTTCCTAACATTGTGCTTCAAGGAATGCAGCTCTGAATTAAACCAAGGAGCCAGCTTCCTGTGAATAATCACCTTATTTTTCAAGGGAGCTACATTGTCTAATGCAGAACGCAATGACAAAGTCATACCGTTTACAAAGACATCTATTTGTGAATTGGAAGAAACAACATTGCTGCCATCTACAGGGCATTTCTGCAATACGGAGGATATTAAAAAGGGGACAGACTCTTTAAGTTTTGATACAGCATTATCCGATAAAGATCTACTATAATGGAACCCTCTTTTGGGGGTGGAGAACTCCGTTAGATTAAACTCAAATGTTATTAAAAAATGATCAGATAGGACAGGGTTGTGAGGAAATACTGTTAATTCTTCACAATCAATGCCATATGTCAGCACAAGGTCTAAAGTATGGAGCCAAGAGTGCGTCGGTTTATGCACATTTTGAGCAAAACCAATTGAATCTAGGATAGTTTTAAAGGCTACACTAAGGTTATCACATTCTGTGTCAACATGGATGTTAAAATCACCCACTATAATAACCTTGTCAGTATTTAACACCAAATCAGATAAGAAATCTGACAACTCATCCAAAAACTGAGTGCAAGGGCCTGGTGGACGATACAAAACAATAAACAGAAGAGGTTTTATTGCTTTGCAGTTTGGATGAGGGAAACTGAGGGTTAAATGTTCAAAAGAACTGTAGTTATTAATTGGCCTGGGACTAATTAATAAATCAGACTAACCAGACTCACCAGTCACTTTCCACCCACTCTCTGCCAGAACGTCTGCATGTGTTGTTCCCCAGTGTTCTCGCGTCGCTCTGCCTGTTTCATCCCTTGGACCTGTCCTCGCTCGTTCACTAGTGCTGCTGTGGTTGAGGTTCCTCCTGGGACTTCTGTGTCTCGCTCCGCTCACGCTGGGAACACTTCAGCGGCTTCTAGTCATACCTGCCTGTCTCACCTGTCGCCATTCTTCCTGATTTAAATAACTTTCTTCCAGGCCGTCCTGTGCTCGGTGGAATATCGGGTTCCCCATGTACACATGTTACAGGGGGTAATGTTTTCAGCTTTAGGTTCGTTTGCAGGTGAAAGTTTCTGTTTTTCTCTCCATGTTCAGACGGGAAAATACAAAGACGTAAAAGTTCCAAGCTGGCATTTCTGGGGCTGGAAAGTTGCTGAAGTGTGACTTTATCCGCTTAAAGCTGCGTCTCAACAGTCAAGACAAAGTTTAAAATGTTTCATCTGAATCGTCTGGCTGAGTTCATGGAGTCTTTGGGCGACGAGAATGAAAGTCACATTCAATTAGCTCTGAGCCAGGAGCCTGTCAGAGTAGCCGTTACCAAGACGGGCCAACACAGGGAGTCCAAATGCTCGTAATCCATCACGTTAAGGTCAGATACAACTTTAGTCAAAGGCCTTTTATGTACGCGGGCAGTTTCTCTGTGTCCCGTGTGAATATAGTCGCTTTAGGGACAAAGTTGAGGCAAACATGACTTTCCTGAAATTATTTTTCTGTAGATGCATCTTCAAGGCAGCACTTCAGAAATTAGTTTAATCTGCTTTTCCTTTTTTCTGAAAGCAACACGGATCATCATTACAGTTACAGCAACACAATATGTTTGACATTTTTCTGCAACATTCAAATACATTTTATTACTGCAATTAATGTGCAACAAAGGCTATAGACACTGTCTCTAAGTGACCTAAGGGTTGAACACAAACCGCAAACCAGAGTTAATTACTCAGTAGGATTCACGCTGGAGTCCGTATGATTAACGTATCGGTCCAGATCAATCTAGTCTCTGTAGATCAGGGCCACAGTTTGGTAAACTAGCTGTCCTGGAGTTTTAATTTTCATACTGAATGAAATATGCATCGTGGAGACAGTCAGACTGTCACCTAAATCTCGTGTTTTACTAAATGTTTACATTTTTTCTCTCTCGCTAAAACTACAATGATGCTTTTTAAGTCAGTAAATGAAAGAGCAAGATAATACAATAGAAAGCATGTTGATTTCAGCTTTCCTTAAGGGCACTGATGGTGTTAAACTAAAACCGCGTTCCAGAAGACACTTTCCAGTCTGGCCTGAGCTTCCTTCTGGTCATCTCAGTGTGAGATGATAGCATGTGGGGTCTAACCTCTCAGGGAGGCCCCCACAGCCGAGGCGGGGAGTAGGTGTGAAGCGGAAGCAGCGTAAGGAGTGCTTCGTAAAAATGACCGCCGCTTCCTGTACTTCTGTGGGTAAATGAAGCATGATCTAGTCCTACCTACACTCAGGTCTTATTTTACAAACAAAATGTATTTAAATGTGGACCTCTTATCATTTCAGCCATTGTGAGCACTGCCGGCGCTGTGAAACTGATTCAGGCTGAATGACTTCCAGATAACGCATGCAAACACGAGTGTCACGGACTGCAAGTCGCACTTCTTGCAAAAGCTATTTTGGCAACTGTTGTAAAATTAAGTTAAAGGTTGTTTCTTGGTTAAAAAAAATCCCCAATTAGTGCTTATGAGCAATTGGAAACAAAGGTATTTGTGGGACGTTCCTGCCACCGCAGGGACCGACCTTATTGTACTTCCTGCAGAGGACAGGTATCTCTGCTTCCTGCCTTTAACCTGAGCCGCCTCGCTGGCTTTGCATACCGCTCTGTCTGAGAGCTGCCAAATGATGCTACGCTGTGCGTCCCTATAAAACATCCAGCCCCCACTCCCGTCCACACGCTGAGAAGAAGGTCTGGGCCCAATATTTGTCATGTAAATAATCTCAGCTCAACTGCCGTTCCAGTGGATTTGCATCTGGGCTGAAAGTGGGTTAGTCCGTCAGTCGAGTCAGGTGTGCGCTCTCAGAGGGTCCCCGGTGAAAGTGAATTCAAAGCAGACATGCTGGCCTAATATTACGACAGAAACAGCTTTATTTTAATAAGGAGGAAACAAAGACATACATTATACTGATCTGTGGTTTTAGTCACTGTTAAGGCTTTATTATTCAAAGTGTTTTTTCTTTATTTACTGGGAAAGGAATAAAGCGATCAGCAGATGTGTTTATATTCATCCTCGTCCGATTACTTCACACTACTACAGCAGCGTTAGCTCATAGCGATAGCCTCACTGATAACCACATTTACATAAGGCAGCAAAGGAGAACCACAGTTCAGAAGCAGGTTTTAGACAACGTCAAGTTTCACATGACCATGTGGTTTTTTTTCTTTCCTTATTTATAACAAACCAGGAACGTGACGTGACATGTAGTCATGTGGGGGTGAAATATCAAAACGTGTAACTTTTATGTTGTTTTACACCATCAATGTGATCACAGTTTCCTTATACTGTGTAAAATAGTCTTAAGAAAAACTTCTTTTTTTTTAAATGGGGGTGTAGGATGTGTTGTAAGTGTAGATGTGTGTACAGCACTTCACCTCCTCACAACCACTATTGAAAACCGAAAAACAAAGAATATTTTTCACCGGTTTGTAAAATTTTGCTCCCTTCTGTCAAGTACAACTGACATTATGTACTTTAGACTTGAAGTACGCTCGGTCTTCATGGCAAAACTCTCAACCTGTGTTTGTAATAAAACGTAAATGCAAACAATACTCTGGTAAAATGTGCGCCTGCTACAGGAAGGTTAGCTTATGAAGCCAAAGGAAAGAAGAAAATAAACCTGATGCAGTTAAACAAAATGTGTAGAACAGCAATGGATGCAATCTGCATCGTAGATAATCCCAAAATCTATTTACTCTGGCAGGTTTTTTTAGCAAAAGAAGAACATCCTTCAGTCGTTTGACCGATGCCAGAGGTCATGGTTTAATACATAAGAAATGATATATTCGGATTAAGAGGCCAGGCTTTAGGAACGAGCAACCAGACTCAGCATTTATCCATCTTCATGTTAGTATTTAGCAGCGATCTTCTTACAGCCAGGCACTGAAATCAAGAATAACCTGGAGAAATATTATTTTCTACCAGAAATGAGCAGAATATAGATCAGCTTCTCATCACTCCTGACTCTTCTTGACTGGAAAAACCCTTAAAAACAAGACGAGTAAATGTTTATCTGTCACATTTAACTGAAACACAGCAGTCATAAAAAACTGCTTTTCACTTTTAGGAAAAATAGTTTGAACTGCTACTGCCGCCGTATTCACGCCGCTCTGCTCTGAGGTTTCTCCAGCTGCTGCTGATGTTTCCACCAATAAGACATCATGCTCTGTGGGTGGATGCGTGCAGAGTTTAGTCTGTATTTGTGTCAATAATTGGCCTTTTGGAAAATCAGCCTCATTCAGACAGAAGCTACTGTTTTCTGTCCTGAGAAAACCTACAAGCGTTTCCAGTTGGCTCTCATTTTCTCCTGTAACTGTGTCCCAACAAAAAACAACAAAATAAAATCAGTCCACTCCCTGAAACCGTGACATACCAGCTCGATCTTACGGTTGGTAGCCTGAGTCTCATCCTGTCCCTGTCGACTCCCGTGTTGCTATGATCTGTGTAATATGAGATGTCTGCTCTGACACAATGAACTCCAACTGAGGCAATGAGATATAAATAATCAACTTGGATAGTGGAGAAAAATAAACTTTAGTTTCCAGATATGTAGAGTAACAGGACCACTGGCTGTAGGACCTCAGAGAATAAAGACGTTCTGCAGATCAAAACGTCCCACCTGCTCTTCCGTCTTAATGCTTTTCTCCTCCTTGAGGCTACAGGCTCTCCGGGCCTTAATGTGTTGTTATGGGAACAGTGTGCACTCACCGCTCTAATCAGATCTCCACTTTCAGTCCACCGTGCACAAACAAAATAACAGAGTCTTTCCAAATGTTGCCTTTCTGGGTGTTGAGAACCTGAAATGCCCGTCCAGAAGGACGTCGAGGTTTGTTGCTGCTCTTCTTTAGTTAGAAACTATCGGATGTCTCTGCTAGTTTTAGTCTGGTTCACATAATTACTGCGTAGGGCTTCAGGAGGAAGAAACGCTCTGATATGTGCCGCATTGGTGGACCTCCTGGCAGCTCCTAGTTTAGCAAAGGTTGAATTTAGTCTTCTGTAAGCGAGTTTGATGAGTGGTTTGATGAGGATGGACCTCTGGTCTGTCGCGGAGAAAAGGCTGACCCTCGTCTATGATCAGGAGTCCTGGGTGAGGGCCAGAGGAGTCCTGGATCCAAACTGCTGGGATTGTCTTTGGGCGGTCGCCACATGCAGCTTCAGACATGGAGTGAGGAGTTCTGTCCTCCTGGCTGAGCTTGGACTTGATTCCCGTCTCCTCCACATCAGACGGAGTCAGCTGGGGTGGTTTGGGAGCAAATAACAGAGGTGGGGACTCCAGTCACTGATTTGATGACTTTAGACTTGACCTGAAAGAGTGTTCAGAGACTTGACTTGGACTTTAACACCAATGACTTGAATTGGACTTGATATTTTAACCAAAATCTAAAGCTTAAGACATCTGTGATGTAAAAACCGCGCACCGTTAATTCATTTCACTCATTTTTATCTACAAACGCAGACCGTCTCTCTCTTTCCCCTCTCTGTACGTATGTGTGCGTGAGCTGCAGCACAGCCAATCAAATTAGCCAGATTTTTAAAAAGGCAAAGAAATAAAGCTAAGGACAAAAATACTCCCAGGAGTAATTTCCTTTGGGTCTGAATATGAAGAGTTGTTGCATTTTCACTGTTTTCTAAGGTCAGTTGCTATGGTTTCATCACGTTTAGAGATAAATACCGATTTAATAAGAACACATGCTCTAATATTTACATTTAACATGCATTTCAACATTATAAAAAGACCCAAAACGACTTGAAATGAGAAGTTTCTGATTTGGAACTTGACTTGAGACCTGACTCGGACTGAGGAAAAAGACTTGAGACTCACCTGGGACTTGTTAAACAGTGACTTGGTCCCTCCTCTGGTAAATAAACACCGCTTCTCTTGTTTGATTTAGAACTTTTCCACGTTTTTGTCGCGTGACAACCTCAAATCTGAATTCATTTCAATTCAATTCAATTTTATTTATATAGCGCCAATTCATGAAACATGTATACATGAATGTATTTTATGAAACTGTAAGTGATCAACTAACGTGGTTTTCAAAAACTGAACTGAAAAGTGCGGCAGGACTTTGTGTTCTGCTCCTGATTCCATCCTTTGTAGAACCACCTGTTGCTCTAATTGCAGCTGCACTTCTTGGGGATCTCTCTACCAGGTTTGCACACCCAGATGCTGACATATTTGCACATTTCTCTTTATAAAACAGCTCAAGCTCAGTCAGAATTTAGTTTCCCCCATATTTTGGCTACCAGCCTATAAGCTCCATTTTGGTCTCATCTGATCGGAGCACCTTCTTACCTTCTTCCACAGGTTTTCTGCCATTATTGCCCAGTGTTCACCTCCGTACGTTGGCATGGCCTTCTTTAAAAAGCTTCCCCAAAGCATCACCGTTCTTGGTGGTCGTATTCTGCAGCATCTAGCCTTTTGCACGTATGGAAAAAGTTGAATGTGGCTCTCATCTGACCAGACCGCATTGTCTCACATGTTTGATGTGTCGTTTCTTAACACTCTTCCATTAAGACCAGATTTATGAAGCTCACAGCTAACGCTGGTCGTGATGACCAAATGTCCCCTTACTGCTGTTTCCCTGGCCTTCGTGACGTCGTTCTTCCATTAACGTTCTCCCAAAAACATCCAACACCTTCACAGAGCAGACGCATTTAGTTGGGTTGGTTCTGCTGTCGCAGCGCTTCAGAACAGCGCCAGGATTATCCGGCCTCTTTCTCCCAGATGCATGCAGTACTGCTGGCTTTTTTTTTTTCCACTCCTCTGTCTCTTTATGCGTTAGTCACCACCGCAGCAGCGACGCTGCAGCCAAGACATATTTTGGCTGCACAAGCTTCTATTTCAGCAGCTTGGTTTGTTTTGCTTTGAACTCTCAAAGGTGCCGCCGCTTTGGAACAAACTGCACACTCACTGCAAAAACAGAACTAAGAAAAGGCAAAAATGTCTTGAAATTAGTGCGTTTGTCCTCGATTTAAGCAGGTAAATAAGATTATCTGCCAATAGAATGAGTATTTTGACCCCTAAAATTAGATAATTAGATATACTGCACTTGAAATAAGATGATGCAGATGAGTTGTTCCTATTTTAAATGCATAAATCTTATTCCATTGGCAGATCATCTTATTTACCTGCTCAAATCAAGGATAAATGCACTCATTTCTAGAAGATTTGAGTTATTTTTAGTTCTGTTTTTGCAGTGCTGCGGGGGGTTAGGGGAAAAGAAAAGCCGAAGGTTACAATACTCTGCACGTCGGGATGCTCCGACTATCTGCAGAACTTCTGAAAGCGCTCCTGTGTTGTATGTTCTGATGCTTTGGGAGAGCGTTTATAGGCTGAAAACAGCTGGATGATGTGGAGCCTTCACCTTCACCTTTTTTTTTTTTAAATAAGTTTTGTATTCCATGATTTGCATTCATTGTCAGCTGGTAGTTGCTCTCCCACCCTGACTGCTCCCCTTCGTTTCCCCAGACGTACATCGGCTCCATCCTGGCGGCGGTCAACCCCTACCAGCCGCTGCCCGGCCTGTACGAGCGGCCGGCCGTGGAGCTGTACAGCCGCCACCGCCTCGGCGAGATTTCTCCACACATCTTCGCCGTGGCCAATGACTGCTACCGCTCGCTGTGGAAGAGGCTGCAGAACCAGTGCGTCCTGATCAGGTGGGTGACCTGCTGTTTCACACCACCAGCTTCTCACGCACCCAAGCAGAAGCAGGTCTCGACCACCAGGGAGCGAAACTTCCAAAACAAAGGAAATGACTGTACTTTCTTATTTTTCTATATTTGGCCTCATTTCCATTCAGGATTCCTGCTCCTGGCTGGTCAGAGGATGCGCCTGCTGCCCTTATTTAATTGTCTTTTAACTCGGTGCCAACACTTTGATGGCGTCTCCTGAACTCTTTGGCTTCACCTCAGACGATCTGATCACAGCGTGCCACAAAAAGCTGCAGTTCCTACATTTATTTCCACCTCCTGTCCTCTGCTTCGCTTCCTCGCGTATTTCCCCCTTTTACCTCACTAACTTTCATCTCCTTCGCTTCATTGTTTTCACCCACCTTGCTTCTGTAAATACTCTCACACATGCTGAGATTTGCGTCCCGATTTAGCCCAGATAGATAAGATGATGCTTTCATGTTAAAGTTATGATGCACAAAGTTTTCTTAATAGCTGCTGGAATAAAATAACAATCCTGGTCTGATCTGATCGTACTCTGGATAAATTCCGGTTATTGCACCACTTGCCTCTCTTAACTTTTCCCTTGATCTTGTCCTTTTCAACGCTTCTTTCTTTCTTCTATGAAGACGCGGCTGAACGTCTCTCCCCTCCATGTGTGCAGCTTTTTAGCACCTTGCCATCCTGTGTGCAGCTCTCTTCATTCTGCGCTGGAACAAAGTGTTCCTGCTGAATTATTTTGGCACCGCTTTGGCCGCTGACTCTCAGAACCCCGACAGTCGGCGGTCACTTCCGGTTCGGGCCTCCACAAAACCCCAAACTGTTGTTTTTATTTTTTATCTGAAGACTTCTGAAAGGGTTTTTGCCTTTAAGGTAGCCGTTGTCACGCACCCGCTATCCGCCCTTATTCCCTCGGTCAGAATCTTACTTGCTGTATTACATCAGCCGGTAATTTGGAGTTTCATTAATTTGAGAGATTTAAAGAAAAAAAAAACTTTTAAGTAAATGTGCAGAGTTTAAAGATGCAAACTGTATAACATCAAAAAAGTAAAAGCTGCAAACACCTAACCTTTTATTGGATTGTTTAATTGGCTAATTTAAGATAAAACTGTTAAAACAGCAGGAGGATGCCGGGTTTTAACAGTTTTTTCAGTTTTCTCAACATGACCTCACAGAGGGCATCTAAAGCTAATACTTTAAGGCTAATGCTGGTGGTGAAAAATGAGCCTTTGTCAGTCGTAGCTGTGTGGTCTCCTCTACGCTGACGTTCAGCAGAAACTGCAAACTGCTGTAATTGTCTCCAAATACTTGTGATTATATGAAACTGTTCCACCAAACAGCCTCGGGCCGGGCAATCCGGCGTCTCCTGCGAGGGGGGGTGGGAGTCAGTGTGTCCGCTGCAGCCCACCGTGGCTAAGTGCAGATGATTTATTCAGCTTGTTTAGGCGGGTGAGCCATGTTGTTGGCAGCGCTGTAAAACCTGCTCCCTCTGGGTCGCTGCAGGCTGAAACTGAAGCACTGGAGATCTGCCGTGTGGCGGTGAGGCTTCTGCTTCGAGGCGAGAATCCCGCAGTTTCCTGACAATTAGCTGCCGCTGGTTTAAAGTCGACCGTTTGATCGGCTCCGGGGACAATTAGACGCATGAGGCCCATTTAGAGTCGACCTAAACAGATTTTGCTCCAAATAAAGTTGGTTGTCTTTGTAACAAATTATTTAATGACACACAAAGGTAAGAAAATGAAAGCATGTTGTCAAATGGTGCCTCTATTAAGGCCCTTAAAGACCAATGAATACAAATGACTTTCAGATTTTGTCTCTTTGGAGCAAACAGAAGGTTTAAAAGGTGTGACTGCATAAGACCGTCATCAGAATAGCATCGCTGATGATGCAATTCTTGTTCGTTTTTTGTCTTTTGTGGGAACATTATGAACGTCCCACGTAGGTTTTTAATGTTATTAAGCAGTTTGACCGTCATCAGACAGGGAGGATGTGTTCAGGACAAGGGGAAGAGTTCAGCTGGTGCAGACGACGTTCAGCAGGCAGGAACTCTATTCAATACAATTTTATTCATATAGCGCCGAGTCATGATACATGTCATCTCAAGGCACTTTCCAAAGTCAGAAAGTTTCCTCTCTAAGGAAACCCAGCAGGTTGAGCAGAGACACAGAAGCTCACATTGATCCAGGAGTACTTTCTATGTTACATGGTAATAGCGGATGATCTGCCTCCCCTGATGATGTCACAGCTAACAGAACGCCAGACCAGGTGTACCTTGTTAGGGGTCTCTGGGAAATGAAGAGCTTTATGCATTGAATAAAAGATTATTTTAGTGGAAATAATTTCACCTGTTGTTAAAATTGGCAGGAGAGCTGAAAATGAAATGACAGAACTCCAGGACAGTGATGCCGGTGATTCAGAGAGGATGTTGGAGATGGTTTAGACCCACCGTTGCATAACTCTTGGATTGTTTCCGGTGTGCGCTCGCACTCAGCAGCTACCCCTATGGTTTAATGACCATCTTTAACCCGATAACCATTCAACCCAATAGAGTATCTGCAGCGTGTCGCTGCGATTGAGACGTTATAAAAGCGTTATGTCCCCTCGGTTGCCTGCTGGTCTGATTTGCCTCCGTCCTTCTGTTAAGGGACCAAAAAGAGGCCTTTTATGTGGCAGGATGTCGGCCAGTGGGAAGAGTATGTGCTGCGGCGCAGCAGAACGAGGCGTAAACACAAACATGTCCCGCTGCCACACAATGCTGCGTTTCTCCATGCAGAGACGTTTCCCTGCAGCAGATCTGCTTTGTGTTCCTTCACGTCCCACCGATTCCTCTGACTTTTACTGCTGCAACAAAGCTGCTGCTTTTCAGGCAAAAGACAAAAAAAACGTTATTTCCTACAGGCTCAGCACATTTTGGACTCATGGAGGCCTGGAGTTTCTGAAACTAAAGCGCCACCGAACCGGTGACTTTAGGAGAAAGAGAATAAGGAGTTTAGTTGTTTTTTTGGGTTGTTTTGTTTTTTCCATGACAGCAGCAGCAGTGATGCCGGCCAGAGGGGATAAACCACAGACCACAGCCGTGACCTTTTCCTGTAGTTTCAGCTAAAACACAACCTGGTGGTTTACTCTCTGTTAAAATAGAGTAAATGACACCCGGAGCTTTCTGAGCCCCGCTGTAAAACTTCCTGATCACCCTTTCAATCTGACTCTTTGGACATGTAACGTGTTTTTACAATGGTGCATATTCAGATGTTTCATGCGTGCTTTTTTATTACAGTTCAACGCTTTTAAGTTGCTAAATAGGCAAAGTTTTTGTTTTAAAAAAAATTACCATAATGTTAAAAAACATTCAAAAGTAAAAATATTTATAAATTACCAATGATACAAAACAGCTTTATTAAGCATTTAGCATAATTTCCTGGGTAAGAGATTGGGAATTTTTTCCTGTAAAGTTTTTGCTCTCAATTTCAGACAATATGTTTTAAAATCAGAGGTAAGTTTTCTCATTAGTGCTGTAAATAGAGTTAATCTCTAATATTTGAATGCATGCATATTGGATGCTTTAGAATATATATGTATATGATACATAACTGCCAAATTAGTTTTTTAAAGTAAAAAGTAAAACATGGAGAAGCAGCATTTAGTTCCTGTGCTCCACAAATCTGGAACAAACATCCAGAAAACTGTAAATCAGCAGAAACACTTTAAATCCAGACTGTAAACCCTCCTGTTCAGAGCTGCTTTCAGCCATAATAACAGGAACACTGACCAACATAATGATGTTTTCACCTGATATGATTTAATGTTGGTTACTGCTCTCACAACCAGTGACTGTCTCCATGTGTTTATGATGGTTTTATTGTGTAAAGCCCTTTGAACCACCTTGCTGCTAAAATGTGCTACAAATAAACTTGACTTTTGTTACAAAAAAGCTAAGATAATATGTAAACAGAAAATAATAGAAAAGTGTTTTGAATTGCATAGTAAATGTAAAATAGTCACTTCTGTGATTGAATCTCTTGCCTTTTGACCCCCAAAGTGTGTCATCCTGAAACACTTGGGCTTAATTGAAGAGCCGTTAACTGGTTGTTAGTTTTTACCCTCCAGCAAAATCTTAAAGGGCCGGCTGCAACACAGCAGCAGCTCAGGAAACCGAAAAAGATAAATAATAGAAAACCTGCTAGTGATCTGCTGACCAATCTGCATAACTGATCCAATGCAGTTTGGGTTTTGTTTTCAGTTTGGGTCCCTTCAGAACGAAAAGATAGCTGTAATATCTGGCCAGACTAAAAGTGGAGATCCAGAAGTGTTGAATGAATCCTGATAGGTGGTTGCTTGGTGGTGATTGAGACACTTAGTAACTTTGTTCTGGTTTGTTACTCAGATTGAAAACAAAGGGGAGGTGCTGGAGCTTCTGCTGATCTGTGAATGATGGATGTGTGAAGCTGTGAATAATTGCAGGGCGGGGCAGAAACCTTCAGAAAAGCCCGAGGGCTTCTGCCCGACCAGGAGGTCCGACTTCTGAGTGAGCAGAACAGGACCTGTTGAGGATTTAACCATGGTACACGCAGCAGCTGGCTGCTAGTGAGCACCTTTTTAACCGTAAAGCAACATCATTTACAAAAAAAAAAGATTTAAACATCCATCAGTGAAGACACAGTGCTCTTATTTATTTAAATAAGAGCGTTGTGAAGTTAAGAGTCATCTGGATCAGACCTGGGTTTGCACTTTGCACAGAGTAGAATCAGGAGGAAGAGCATAATTGGCTTAACTGTGAAAAGATGCAGGAAGGGAAATACAGAGATCCTGGTGAGTCACGGAGAAGATGGAGAGTGAGCAGAAAGGAGGAGAAGCAAGCGTTCACGGCCATGGAAGATAACAACCAATGGTTAGATCAGCAGTGGAGTTCTTAGAAGTTGGCTGGGAAGATGCATTGATGGATGGATGGATGGATGGATGGATGGATGGATGGATGGATGGATGGATGGATGGATGGATGGATGGATGGATGGATGGCTGATGATGGATGGATGGATGGATGGATGGCTGATGATGGATGGATGGATGGATGGATGGATGGATGGATGGATGGCTGATGATGGATGGATGGATGGATGGATGGCTGATGATGGATGGATGGATGGATGGATGGATTGATGATGGATGGATGGATGATGATGGATGGACGGATGGATGGATGATGATGGATGGATGGCTGATGATGGATGGATGGCTGATGATGGAAGGATGGATGGATGGATGGATGGATTGATGATGGATGGATGGATGATGATGGATGGACGGATGGATGGATGGATGATGGACGGATGGATGGACGGATGATGGATGGAGTAACAAATGTAGTTGTTGGTCTCAGAGTCCAGAAGGCTTGAATGTACCACCTGGCACTGACTAATATAAATTAATTAATGTCATAACAGTAAAAGTAATTTATAAAATCTTTGAACAATAAATACATGCAAAAAAAGCTGTAAATAGGGAAAAATATAGAAAGAGGTACAGAAAACAGTAACACAAATGTAAAAAGAAAGACAATAATCGCATTTCCATTGACCAACAAATTACGCAAATTGTAATTATGAAAATAAATTTGTTTGATGGAAACACTGCGATTTTGGAAATACTCCCATTTTTCAATAAAAAGGTTTTTGCGCTAGGATGAGGTGTTTTTTCAGCCATATCGAAATTGTTATATTTCGCATAACTGCAGTGGAAACAGTTTTTTCGCATCACACGAGTCACGTGATCAACAACCAGAGGCTACTGCTGGTGAAACAGACGAAGAAGACGACAGGAAGTGGTAGCAGGATGATGGCTGCTGATGATGGATTCATGAGGAGACGGCGTATGTTTTACATTTAGTTCGTGACAGGGATATTACCAACATACTAGAATAAAAACAGCAAAGAAATGCGAGCATTTACCAAGACCTTGAAGCGGCCATGAAGGAAGCGGGGTTCCACAAGCCGTGGAAAATCTTACGTTCAAAAACTCTGAAACAGAAATACCTGGCGGAGCAGAGAAAGCTCGACAAAAGTGGCTCCAGTGGAAAAGATAAAATTTGTTTCAAATACTACCCTCATGGACAACATACTTCCGTGAATAAACATATTAACGTATGATTTTAATTGCATTTCTTACTTAATGGAAACACCGTAATTGCGAAAATGTGTTGTATCGAAATTTAGCAGAATATCGACAATGTTTTGCACAATTTTGTAATGGATATGCAACTGATAATGGGAAATGCATCATTAAAACAAAAGTGACAAATAAAAGTAAAAAAGAACAACAACAAAATAGATAAATAACTAAACCTGCAGTTAATGGATGACACTAAGAGGCGCGGGATAGTGGGAGTTTGAACTCTCACTCCTTGGCCAAGACATTTCACCCGCCTTGCCTGCTGCGCCACAGTGCCCTCTGGTGGTCAGCCGTCCCGGTGGCACCAACTGTACGCCAGCCTTGCTTCTCAGTCTTCCCCAGGGCAGCTGTGGCTCCAGCGCAGCTCACCACCATGACGGTGTGAATGACTGATTTTAGTGTAAAGTCTTTGGGGTCCTTAGGACTAAATGAAGCGCGATACAAATACAGAACACTTAGCATTTCTAGATGCCCATGCTTTTGTTGACTCAGTTTTATCTATCGTTTTTGTCAGTCTAACATAAATGAGCATTAAGATGCGGTCTTCCTGAATACCGTTTGCTCCTTGGTGTTTATTGTAACTGTTTTAAAAGAAATTCACATCACAGCTGCAGCGTTTATCAAACATCTGCTTGATCAAGATGCTTTTACTCTGGAGAGCATGGCTGCCTTGTTTTCATTAACATGTTGTGTGCAAACCCTGGATTTTAAGCTAAGTCCGTACCTGAGCAGACAGACGTGTGATGCTGGTTTTATTTTCTGACAGTTTCTGTCTGTAAGTGGTTTTTGCCTCCATTTGAACAGAGCACAGCTGCTCCAGAACGTGAACAGGTTCTCAATGATCATTTCTGCGGTGGGTTCGCCAGGAAAACCCGCCGTGGACCCCTCATAAAACATAGAACATGCCAGGGCCCCCACCCGTAAACAGAGGGATCCCTTTATTTTAAGCGTGTGTGAGGAAGAGGAGCTATAAATCTGCAAGCTGGCACTTTCAGCCGAGGCAGGAAGCCTTCTCTGCGGATTTAGGGATTGTTGGTAATCAGATCCAGGCCAGTGAAACAGGAGCTGATGTGAAATAAGAAGAGGAGAAGGAGGAGGACCAAACCAGCTCTACCATGAGACCATCTGCTCATTAAAGCCCATGAATGCCACTCTGCGTTTTCTCTAATGCGGGTACCTACCTGCAACCAACCACGTTGTTTTAATACATGATTCCTAGGGAGATTTTATGGCACACTTAAGCAAAAATCCATTCTCAGCGCAGAATTTCTTGGAAATCCTTCAAAAATTCACCAGCTATAGCAAATTTTTTCTAGTTAATTAAACTAGAAACAGGAGATCCAGAATTTTAATACACATTTTTTATAACAGCAGGTCCTCTATTTGCATGTCCCTTTATGCTTTAACTACACACATATGTTTCACACAATAGAAATCTTAAACCTTTATGTCAACATTATGCTCCTGGCAAACAAACACCTTGATGAAGGAGAAGTTTCACCTGTTTGGTGCAAAAGATCCTAATTGTTTTTTTGTTTTTTTGGACTGAGGCTTCTGACTTTCTTTGCGGACCCAGCACCTTTAGGACAAACTGGAGCCCCAACTGTGAGACACCACATCACCCAACACTACCCCTACACCTCCCTGGGGCTCTTGTGGGTGAATTGGGGCTAATCCCCGGAGCCAGATTCCAACATCTGGTTGAAAGATTGAAACCAGGACAGCGGTGGCTGTTGGAGCAGCTCATTTAGGCTCAGGGTGTTGGGTCGCCTCCAGTCTGTTAGGGTGTTCTCGTAGGATTGACTGTGTTCCTACGGCTTTTCCTGGAATGGAAACCAGACCTCCTCATCAGAAGAAAAGCTTGACTTAATCATTGTTTTTTTACCAGTCTAAACAGCACAACAGTTCAGAAACAATTTACCTTCTCTTCGGTTTTAGACCAAGAGAAGAAGTATTCAAACACATAATTTTGATTTAAGGAATATTTCTCCTATACCACCTTGTACTGTTACGTTTGTAGAATATAAAATCCAACAACTGAGCCAATTTCGCCCTGGTTTTTGTTAGATTTTATATAGATGCATTTTGAACTCTACAAAACCTCCCTGTTTGCAACCATAAATATTACATTTAGTGTCTTAAGACTACCTTTTTAAAGGCACCGGCATTGTACAACCCCTGGTCTCATATGGTCGTTAAACTTCCCCTGACTAGTTGATGAAAAATTAATTGGTAAAGAGAAATAAAGTAGGCCTACTTAATTTTTCAAGTCACAAGCAAATCCATGTATATTAAAAGGCTACAACTTTCTGCATTGCCTCTATTTTGTGTGTTTCTTGCTGGGGGGTTTTTCTGTTTAGCTAAGTATGTTAGCGCCATCTGTGTGTATGCTAGCGTATTGCGTTCTGTTTATGCTTGGGACTGAAAAACATAATCCTGGATGATAATTAAAGTTTTAATTCTGACTTCAAAGGGCTGTCACCATACCTGGTCTAAAAATCCAATATGGCTGCCAGGAGCAAATAACAAAGCAATAGCTACAATAAACTGTTAAAAGTATATAGCCACGTAATATGCTTATAAATAAAAATCCCAAAAGGTGTTTGCTCATGATAAAATAAGGTTATATACACCAAGCCTCCATCTTAGCTCTTTGATGGTCCTTTTTGAGCCAAAAACTAATCTCCTCCTGGGCGCGATTCACAGATATAAACAGACGTGGCGCCATCTAGCGACAGTATCACCGAACTATCATAATGCTGGTTTGCTTAATTTATCACTTGATAATCACTTGATAATACCGGACCGAGCCTGACCCTCTGCAATGCCTCACAGTAAAGCGGCAGCTCAGCGTGATCAAAGACCGATCGTTATTAATTAAATAAAGCGATGTACAGGAACTCTAAGAGCCTCAGATCAGAACATTTACTCACGTCAGTCAACTCTGCGTCACATCTGAGCCTCGGCAGTTTTAGCGTCGGCTTCAGTGAACACCAACGTTCAGACTGGATTCCCAGAGACATTCCAGGCTTTTCCCTCTTGGAATCATATATTTTTGCACAATTGTTTTCACTGGATCTTGACCTTTCTTCATTGTTTTGTTGGGAAATGCTAATAGCCGTTAGCACCTTCCTTGTTTTAACCCCTGCTGCGCATGCGTGGTACGTACTTCCGTTAATATCGTATATAAACATGGCAGACTTTATTTACTAACAAATTGAGCAGAAACAAAGTATAAAACCAGCAGGATGTGATAATCTTTGCTAAAAATGTTGTAAGCAACCAGAGTGAGCTTCTGACGTATAAATAAATAAATCAAATATTGTGGCTATGCACCTTTAATTTACAATTTTGCCAGACTATATCTTTTTAATTCAGTCTCCACACACTGTAATCTAAAACCTGTCTTTAAATGTGCAAAAATACGTTGTTATTAGCTTGTTTTGCTAGCTAGGCTGTTTGGTGAGCACAATAGTTAGCAAGTCCCACATTGTTTTGCCACTTGTGATTTGAAGTTGGGTGGGACAGCAAGAACAGCCTAAATTAACAGCAGACATACCCCAGTAAAGACGTTTTCAAATGTGTTCTTTCAGAAATTGTTTTAAATATTGTATTTTTCATTAGAGAGAAAGTTTCAGTTTAAAAAATGACTGGTTGTGATCTTTATGGCCCTCACCTTACGAGTAGCATGTAATTCGATTTATTTATTTTTTTTTGTCTGTGCTTGTTATAAGTTTTACATTTGGCAGAACCAAGTTCAGAGCATTGGCCCGGTTCTCCGGAACAGTCCCGGTTGCTTCTTGGAAATGAATCAGCTGTATGAAGAAAGAAGGAATCCCGCTGTGTAAAGACATAAGTCCAGTTCTGCTAAAGCTCTTTGCAAAAAGCTCTTAAGATTACCACGGATGATAAAATCTACGCTGACATATGTACTCAGGATATGCATACAGGGGATAATTCCCCACCATGTGTCTGTTGTTACAAATTATTGGAAAACACAGACAGCAGGACCCCAGCAGGGTCCATTAATTCCTGAAATAGGCTTTGTTTATATCCTGTTAAAAAGTGCACTGACAGAATAATGTAGCATGATGTTTTCTTTTATTTCTAACGGCCTTGTTAAATATATAAAATAGAAATGTTACCTTTTAACTTAATATCCCTTAAGAGTACAGGTCTGTGTGGCTGCTATCCTGCACAGTCATCAGATCCAGACTATGCCCCTGATCTCCTGACCCCAGAGGTGGAGCGTGAGGTCAACGCAATAGTCTCGATCCTGGTTAATTAGTCAGGCATGTGGGGTCAGAGAAGCCCAGCAGCAAAGCTCTCTGAAAACACGCCTGAAAGGTTTCCTCTTGGGATCTGCTGAGATTCTTTTCTGCCTCGTTTCCACCGAGAGGCCGAGTCACAAGTTAACTGTGACTAAAGGAAGGAATGGATCAGAACAAAGGAGGGGCTGGGGGGGTGTCACGGTGTGAGAAAGATACGTCCAACAAGTTGCTTTTAGGCGCAGCGTGACATGGAGGGTGCATTTTAACAGACATCCGTGGCTTTCTAAGACCAGTTTGACCTAGCAATTAAAAAATTATGTTTTTTTGCAGCCCCCTTATAAAAAAACAAGTGTGTAAGTTGACTTTTTACAAGAGGTTACTCAGAGGTCATTTCCAAAGTCAATTCATGTCAATAACAACATAACTGTCTTGTATTCAGAGTCGGTCTCTGCGGGCTAATTTGCATCTGGTTCTCTTCTCTTAGCTCACATAAAGTTTCCATCAATATTGCAGACTTCCAAATTGCTCTAGTTCATGTATTTTTCTGTTATTTCTCTGTATTGGTGGGTGTGAAGCATCCCCGAGTTGAGCTGCAGCCGTTTCATATGTAGAAAAGAGTCTGATAATAAACATAAAAAAATGCAAAGGTACAAAACTAAGATCCCAATGGAGCTCCCATAAACATCCTCTCATTTAGAGGAAACACGGTGTCCTCTTTTTTCATGAAGTACAAAATGTTTTTTTACTGAAATGTTCCCGAGTAAAACCCGCAGTCCATTAAGAAGTTTAGCATTCACACAAAAACAGCTTCACGGGGCGTGGCGGCGGTGCAGCACGTGATCCAGGTTCACAGGCCTCGGTCCTCAACGTAACCGTCCTCCGTTCCTGTCCCGACCCATGGACCTCTGCTGCATGTCCCCCCCCCTCTCTCTCTCAACCCCATTTCCTGTCAGCTTTATGTCAAATAAAGGTCACTGGTACCACAAAAAATAAAAAAAATGGCTTATGTTTAAAATTCTCCAAAAATAATCACACCTTCACTCGACTACGTGCTACTTTAAACATTTACGTGCAAAGTTATTGGACCAGACATCCTCTGTTGTTTCTTTTTGACACCAGTATGTCTTTAGAAATTAAGCGAGCGAAAAGTGTTGGTGTTGACATTGGCCGACATCAGAACAAGTGGACTAGTTGAGTAATGTTGCTTAATTTATTAAGAGTTAAATAAATGGACACAAAAAGCCAGATCTCTTAGTTAATTCAAACTATGTACCAAAAACAGGTTGTGAAAAGGTCATTTTCCAAAAGCCTCTGTTTCTTTTGGAAGCTGGTGATGGGTGGATAATGGTTGGTAAGGTGAGAGACGGCCTGCTGCGAAGCTCTTTGTGTGCCGAGTTGAATTTGTTGTGGGACAGGAAGCCGGCTGAGGTCCGGCCACTTCCACTGCTCAGGGCACGGCTCTGTCGGTAAACAGCTTCTGTTTGTGTTGTGTTGTCTGCGCCCGAGCAGCCAGGAAGTTACTCCCTAAATCCAAAAAGAGGGGCGGATGTAGCCCACCTCCTGCAGAGGAGCAGAGCGGGCTTTGGCTGTGCATGCAAGTCCACCTTAAGACGTAATTTAATCTTAATCTTCTTTGTTGCCTAACAAGCTGGTACTTTAGCTCAGTAAGATCATTTCACTGTTTTCTTGTGAAACACTTTTCATTCCTTAAGCAGACAGCAGCCGCTCAAGTAACACGCTAAAGAAGCTTTCTCGCTTTCGGTCACGTCTCGTCTCAGTTTCTCCTCCGTTCTCAGGAAGTCTTTCGCTCCGACACAGCCTGCAGCTCTGTGTTTGTACAAAAGGTCTGGGTGAGGTCCAGAGCTGTGCAGACACTTTGTCCAACAGGCTCTTTGCTTCGTCTAAAGGCTCCCTCCTTCCTGCCTTGGGGGGTTTCTACCTTGGGTGGCAACGGCATGTGGAGGTCCAGGGGCCGGCACAAAGCCCGACTGCTGTTTAGATATATTACTCTGTGTGTGTCCATGTTGGGCCAGCTGGTTTCGCTGCCAGAAGTCCTTTAAATGAGTTGCATTTAAGGACCGCAGTAATAGTCAGCATCAGAATAGTCTAAACTACTTACAATAAATGACACAGGTGAGGACTTTGACCCAAATTGGCGCATGCAGCGTTGCTAATCTCTGCTGTTTTACAGCACTGTGCAAAAGTTAAAACCTAAGTTTCCCATTGTCCCCAAGTTTCCTGTTTTTGAGACCCGCTGCACAAAATGCTGCTGTGGTCACGTAGAAGAACTGGACAGAAAAGTAAGGAAAAGCATCCGCAGTCCAAGGAAAAACCCTGCTCTGCAAAAATAGACTTAAAAATGTGATTTTTTTTCTTGATTTGAGCAGGTAAATAGGACTTTTTGCCAATGGAATAAGATTTTTGCACTTAAAATAGGAACAATTCATCTCCGTCATCTTATTTCAAGTGCAGGATATCTAATTATCTTATTTTAGGGGTAAAAATACTCATTCCATTGGCAAATAGTCTTATTTAGCTGCTCAAATCAAGGACAAATACATTCATTTCAAGAAAATTGTACTTATTTTTAGTTCTCTTTTTGCAGTGTGAAAATCTGGAGAGCTATTGGTCAAGACTACCTTAAAGTAAAGATGCAGCCCTGAGGCACGTTTCCTTCTCAATAACTATATAGATATTTAACAAAGAGTATTTCCAATATAGGGATTCACCAAAACTGTGTTTTTTCAAAAAAGCGTGCAAAATAAAAACTAAAAACTTTACTCTGCAAAATAGTCAGTCTTGATGGTTTGCCAATCATTAAGTATAGAGAGCAAACTCAATCTCAGCACCCACACAATGCACAAAACTTTACTGCCAGTTTGAATTAGGTTTCTTTGTATGATTGGTTTTAAAGATAAACTTAGAAAAGCCTCACCAGGGACTGGGTCTATGAGGGCCTCTAGACATGAACATGGTTTCTTTTAAACGTAACATTGTTTTATGTCCCTGCTCAGATAATTAAACTCATACTTTATATACATGAAAGAACTGGATATTTGACAGAATGCACTTCATTTGTTCATGTTTAAAAAGTGTTGGAGATACGCCGACACACACGACTCTGCGACTGCATGTTTTTGTTACAAGAGAAATTTTTATTTTATAATTTCTAAAATAAAACACTCATTTTTAATTTTCTGCCTTAGTCAAATGTTGGTGTCACAATGTTTCTATTTATCGTTAAAGATTAAAGTTCTTTCCTTAAATCTAGTCCTGCTTTCAGTAAATAATAAAGCACGATATGCTTAAAAAGGTCTGCAGACTTCCTGAGGCTTTCTTTAGTTATTTCAGAACCATCAGTAGCAATAACCACAATGTCTAAATCAAAAGAGCAAATATTTGGTTTATTGTGCAGTTAGTTCAAGCAGTGTAACTGTTTCTTAAATTATGTGATCCGGGTTGTTTTTGAATTTTTGCTATTCTTAAGACGTATTTCTGCAATTGTTCTGCGATCGTTTCTTAAATAGTTAGACTTTAGCTGCTGCTTTATAGGCAGCAAAAAATTAATAATATTTAGCCTGGTAAATAACGCTTATAAAATTAGATTCCATCAGGGAACTTCTACACTGATGTTTTGGTTCTTATTTTAACATAAAATTTACTCATTATAGTGTCATGAAGCTGATAATTTAGGGTCATGTTTTGGGGAAATCTTTTTTTTTTCAAAGTAAATTCAATAATGGAGGAATTTCTTCCTTTTCTGGAAGTGTCGTTGAACATGTAAGAGGCAGGAAATATCCATCCCCTTTCTTGGAGTTGATCGATTTCAGAGAAAGTGTGACGTAAATGTAAATAAACAAAGTTACTTTAGAATGAGATTAAAACGCAGCAGTTATAGTTGTTGGAAGCTCTCCTGGGGATCGTCCTGCTGGTTGGTGACCTGAAGCCTAAATGGCTGCTTACAGTCGCCTTCCCTATGTGTTCCCCATGTTTCTAAATCTCAGTCCGTCCTGTCATAACATCCCACCACATGTAGTGTGTGAGGCTACGGTGTTTATATTACCCTCTGTTCTGTTCCCCATCAGGAACAAACCGCTGACTTCAGGGACGTAACCTTTTGCTGATACGAGGCTAGCAGGAGAAAGTTCAGCTTTACATTTGAACCTCAGCTAAAGCCTACAATGATTGTTTGAAACCCATCAGTAATGTTCGCTGTGACTCAGCTGTACATTATAACTGTCTGTGGCTGGTTCCTAGTTCTCAGATATATCTGCTCTGTTTTTTCTGTATCTTTAACAATGAGGTAAGGTGTGGAACATATTAGAGCTGAGCAGCTATGCACTCACTGCCACAGGTACAACCAGTTTAATAACACCAGTTAGCCCAACGTTCACGTTGGAGCACCACAGCGAAGCCAAATACAGCCGTCTTCACTACGTTTGTCCGCGGGCTCCGCCCCACTGACTGGTCCTACAAGTTTTGCAACTTATACTGATTGTTATTTTTGTCATCGAGGGGAGCAAAAGCATAAAAAGTTCACAAACATCTCACTATCAGTGTAAAGACCGAGGCACACCCGATCCGACAGAAAAACAGATTGAATGGAGTCGTAGCAATTACGTCTGCTTGAAGTGAACGGGGGCGGGCAGACCGCTTTTGGTTCTCCGCAACTTTGTCTGTGTAGTTCTGACCGAGGTAGATAAGATAAGAATCCCTTTGTTGCCCTGCAAAGGGGAAATCCGGGTGTGACAGTGGCAAGACACACAGTTACACACAGTTATTAACCATGAAAAAAGAAGAAGAAAGAACAAAGTGGACTAATCTAAAAAAATTGCTCTAAAGAAACGCCAAGAATAGAAGATAAAAGGTAAATACCGGCACAGATATTGCACAAAGCATTAGAAAAAAACTCCAGCCAATTTACAGACACACAATAATATAATATCTAATATACATGATGGCGCAGCAGCATCCCGACGTAGCTAAGACATGTGCTAGTTACCTTAGCATCTGGAAACGGTGTAAACGATTCATGATCGGATCAGAACCCGTGCAGCCATCAGCATGATGTAAGCAGTTATTGAGTCTGTTGTGAGCAGCAGAGATCATAAAGTCTGACTGCAGCTGGGAGGAAGGACCTGCAGAGACGCTCCTTAGAGCATCTGGGGTGCAGCAGGCTGTCACTGAAAGAGCTCTGCAGCTCTGCTACAGCTCCATGCATGGAGGGGGAGACATTGTCCACCAGTGATGGGATTTTCCTTACTGTCCTTCTGTCTCCACCACCTGCACTGGGTCCAGGGGCCAGGACAGAGAAGCCGGTTCCACTCAGCTACAGATCAGCTGCTGCTCCAGCAGACCACACCATAGACAGACTAGGCAGACTCCTGGTACTATGTAGCAATTTGACAGGAAAGTCATGATTCAGGCGGGAAAAGAGAGACACGTTGGCAAAGTACAACACATCCACTTTGGAAAAAAATACAAAATGAAACCTCCAAACCGCACAGTAGGCTGTACGCAATTTCCAGCCAAGTTCGTGCCCGTGTAGAGTCATCCTGGTAACACGGAGCTCAGTAAATAATCGATGAGACTTTTTTATAATCAGTGTTCTTATTCACAATAGGAGCTCAGAAGTACAGAAAACAGATACTTTACTGTCCGACTTGTTTATGCAGCCGGAATTTCACGATTTTTCCAGTGCATACACTCGCATGAATACTAGATCTCGTGAGTCTGTGGGTCCGTAGAGGGACCCATAATATATATAGAGTGCGGATGTTCAGATGCAAGCCGTGTGACTTGGCCTTAAGCATTTGCCCCTAGTTGCCTCAGTTTAATTTTCCTTGCTGCAGCTAACCCAACTTTTACTGGTTTGGCCCCTTTGCTTAGAAAGCACTGCAGAGAACAAGAAAAAATAAGCTTAGATACACAGATTTGGGGTTGGATTCAAATAGTCAGAATGGGGTACCGCGCACGTGACGTCACCGCCTCAAGAGCAACGCCCCTTTTGCCGCTTAGGTAGGACAAACCGATAGAGAACGCACGTAGCAACCAGCAACAGAAACAGCGATATGACCGACTTTGCAGCCATTAAACTTTCCCAAAACGATGTCCCAGGCGCACGGTTTACTGGTCGGACTGTGGAAGAACACACCAACCTTCAGCTCAAACGATGGCTTGAGTGTCGAGGGCTTAAAAAGACCGGAAAACGGGCCGAGTCGATCAAACGGTAAGCTTTGTTTTGTTTTTTTCTGCGCGGCGGTCATGCCGTCGTCGGCCGTTTTTTTTGTTTGTAATCACCGTCCAGGGATCGGTATATGTTTAATGTTTGTCTCATTTGAAATATTTTTGAGTAGGCTATCCTGGTAGCATGGTATCATGTTAGCGCCTGCTACCATGATAGCCTATATGCTATCATGGTAGCAGGCGCTTCATTATTAACATCTCGGCCACCAAAATAATCTTACCTGTTCACTACTTGATGTCGCTGGAATTGGGTCAGGATGTTCTTCGGTTGTGCCCTTTCCTCCGACAAAATGCTTGCTACATATGTAGGCCGACCGCACCGATGGACCAAGCGCACACATTTCTCCTTGGCACTCTTGAATTTCGGGAAAGTAATGAAGAAAACATCCTTCATATGCGGCCGATCAGCGTAACTCGAGTCGCTGTTGCACGTCCCATAGCAACAATGTTTATAAACCATGGTCTTAGATTTTGGAAAAAGCAGTCTTTTAAACGAGTACAACCTAGGCTAACGCACGTCTCTTCTACAGCAAAACAGCGGCGGGTTTGGGAGTTTGTCCTACTGCGTACCACGTGATGTGACGTCATCGTGACGTTACGTTTCTAAAAATAGCTCGCGCGCGGTACGCTATTGCAGAACATTCAGGAGAAGTCATCAAGTCAAGCCTCTATGCTTCATGGGCCATTAGCTTCATTTAGCTTCATACATAAACATAGCTGGGTGTCATCAGCATAACAGTTACAATCTATCTCCTGTTTTGTTATATTTCCCAAGAGACTATAAAAACAGAGTGAAAAAATGGTTCCGATCCAGAACCCTGAGGAACACCGTAAATAACTTTACTACTAACAAAGAACTAGGACTTCACAGTTGGTAGCAATGTTGCCTTGAAGGTCCTGGGTTTGAAGCCCAGCTTCCTCCCTCAGTCCAAAAACATGACTGTTAGGTGGTCTCTCTAAATTGCCCCTAGGTGTGAATGTGTGTGAATGGTTGTCTGGCCTGAGTGTCTCTGTGATGGACTGGCAACCTGTCCAGGGTGTACCCCGCCTCGCCTAATGCCAGCTGGAGACAGGCACCAGCGATCCTGCATGGATAAGCGGGTGTACACAATGGATTGATGGACTTTCTTTATATAATTAATGTGAACTTCAGACAATGCTGCACAAACTACCTCCTACTGAAAATATAACTGGAAATAATACAGTAAAACTGAAAGAACTTGGGTACAAGCGGCCCAACCAACCACCCACCCAGTCCCCAGGACCCTGCATGGATAAGTGGGTATAGATAATGGTTGGATGGATAACACAGAACTCCTTTGTGCTGCCTGTGTTGTTTTTGGGATTTTATTTTATTTTTGTGCTTTTTTTCTGCTTGTAGTCTCCTGCAGCTTTGTGGGCAGTATCCTCCTTTCACCTTTAAAGTTCCAAATGTGTCTTTTTATAAGGCTCTACCCAACCATTATCCTGAGGGGCCAGTGTCAAATAAGTCGCACTTACTGGAAAAAGATGTTTACAAATCTGGAGGCAACGCTCAGCTGAAAGTAGTTTTGGTTTAAAGTGCTACACTCGACACGTTAAAGATAGAATTACTGTCTTAAAGACTTTGCAGAAACAAACTTGTAAACATTTAGTCTGCAGCCCTGAATATTTGTCGCACTGTCTGCTGGATGCAGGCTGCGTTTACATGTAAGGAAAGAAGTGAGCTTGCCATGCGATAGTGCTGAGTCGCTGTTATTTGTACAAAGAGTTTTTCTGGTTGAAAATTGATAATCTGCCAAAAGCTTTGCAGTTAAACTGTGGGTTGCCAGGTTTGAGGCAACTAAAGTAGATTCAGTCGGGGGCTTTAACGTGCCCAACCAGGGCGCTCTGTTATCTCTTTTTTTTTTTTTTTGGGTCTGTTATCTCTTACAGTGAAAGAGTTCACTGTTCTGAGGAATTGAGTTTTTTAATGGTCCAGGGTCTTCCCAAACATTTCAGCCTGCGAGCTCCAAGATAACAGCGGCAGAAACTGATGACGCCCCTTTTTCAGGCTTTTTGCTTTTGTTTTTGGAAATTATGAGAATAAAGTAATAAAGTAGTAATTTTATGTACAGTTATTCTTTGGTATCGGTTTCACAAATAAGAAAATACTAAATAACTTTAGCATATCGGCATCAAATCATTATTAGGATCCGGACTTTAAAACAATTGTGCAAACGACTGTGTGGCTTTATTCTTGCCATATTCCCACTTTATTCTCATAATGTTATGACTTTGTTCTGGTAATATTATGACTTAAATCTTGTAATGTTCTTTATTGTTACACACCTAATATTATTACTTCATTAAAAAAATGGATTAGAGCCATTGTAGATTAAAGAAAATAAATTGTTGGCCACATAGAAGTATCTTCACAAAAAACCTTTTGAGATTAATTTTACACAAACTCCCACAGGTGCTGGGTTCCAGGTACTAAGTGTTCACTTCTATACAGAAAGCCTGTAATTTATTATTTTTTTTACTTTCTTTTGTCAGGTATCACATTATACATGTCAGTTTAAATAATAATACATATGATTTAGCAATGGTATCAAGGTGTTACTCTATTGTATCTGTTACACTATGTCTGTTGGTTGTGCTGTTCTTTTTGCATCTCTCTTTCCAGGTGATGAAGCAGACGGAAGACGTTTTATCATTCTCTCCCTTTTATCTCTTCTTTCTTTTTTTTCTCTTCTTGTTCTTCTTTAACTCTCCTACTTTCCCATTGTAGTGTCCACATAATTTGAAATACTCCCCGCAGGAATCACAATAAAACTATTTACATGCATAAATCAGAAGGAGCACTATGGCGAATGCTGTTTGCTCCACTTGTGAAAGCAAAATCTGTCGAGCTCTATTTGGCCACATTGCTAGACAGGACACTGGGGGGAAGAAAAAAAAAACATATTTGCAGGAATATATTTATATTCAATTATTTAAAGAAAAGTAGTTAGCAAATTGTAACTAGTTTAGAGCCACAAATGTTGCATAACCTTTTGACAAAAGACAACTCATGACTTTTGATAAGTTTCTGCTATAGGAAATTGGTCATAATTTTACAGAGCGACCACTTTGCTTTTAATGTTTTAAAATAGCAAAAAGAGGATGATGCCTTTTCTTCTATGAGATGTTATTTGTGTAAAATGATGTAAAAAATAAAATAAAAAACATGTGACAAATAGATTTAGAAAATATAGCTGGGACTTTTCATGTCATTCTGTTTGGATTTGGCTTTGTTTTTATTAATTTTACTCCATGATAGCTTATTAAGCTCTGTGTGTTTAAACAAATAAGGAAGAGGCTGAATTAAGCTCCAAAGATGAACTGAGAGGCCTCAAAAAAACATCCAGCAGACTAACAGCATCTGAAAGCCTCATCAGGGAAAAAAGATTTCACATCGGACCTGAGGGGAGCATGAAACTCTAATTAATGATCTACTGCTCGTCACGTTTTTAGTTAACAGCTCTTTGGGAATCAAAAATCGTATTTTCTGTCTGGAGAAGTAGAACTACTGACTTATTCTTATGCACCTTTATTCTATTGTTCTGGGTTTTTATCTCTGAAAGGGATGAGTACCAAATAAAATTCACAGCTCTTGAGGTCATGATGATTTCTTCCAAGTCAAACATGGACAAGGATCAATAAATAGTAGGGAAGGATGGTCCCAGTTGGGAAGCACCAGGGAGCCATCTAGTGGTGGAGACTGGAACAAAAAAAAGAAAAATTAATATTGCACCTCATCAGATTTTCTTTAGTTGCAAACCACACAACCTGGGTCAAAGTAAGACTGATGGGGTTTTGGAATAGTATACTGTGCTTTATAAAACAAAGAGGTTAAAAAATATTGTTTTAAATATTTTTGGTGGGTTTTATAACTGCTTTTGCTACTCCTATAGAACGATTGTTTGTATTGAGTAGGAAAAAACAAGCAATAGTCCTTTTAAGGACACAACAGTTGCACTGGAGCTGAGTTTTTGTAGGCTGATCTATAACCTATATATCTGTATTGTTGTCGTTGTTTCCCTCAGTGGAGAAAGTGGAGCTGGTAAAACAGAAAGCACCAAGCTGATTTTGAGGTTTTTGTCTGCCATGAGCCAACACTCGCTGGAGGTTTCCTGCAGAGACAAGACATCCCATGTGGAGGAGGCGCTGCTGGAGAGCAGGTAGTTATTCAGTAAAAGTTAGCTGTGTGTCATCTTTCCTGCAGACCTCTACCCAATGGCTGATTGTCTCACTACTCTTTCTCTCATCAGTCCCATCATGGAGGCCTTTGGGAACGCTAAGACCGTCTACAACAACAACTCCAGCCGCTTTGGGAAGTTTGTCCAGTTGCATTTCAGCCAGAAGGGAAACATTCAAGGGGGCAAAATCGTTGACTGTATCCTTTTGAAAGCACTAAGGGTTAGGTTGCCAGCACCCACTTTCCCTTTTTATACTAGGAAGTGGACATATGTGGGAATGTTATGTGACATTTATGGATTTTATGTTTATGCAGCAGCAGCCTGTGTTTTTTATTCAGGACAAATTTCCTTTGGACAATAAAGCTAATCTTAATACCTGAAAAAGGCTTAGGACAAAATGCTAAAATTAAACAAAGAACAAAGTTTTACTCAATGTTGCTGCGAGTAGAAGCCATCATTAATGCCGAGCCGGGTATGATCCTGTCGCACCGACTTTCCGACTTGTAATTCCGACTTTAGGGGCCGTTCTATGGAGTGAGAAAGCTGTCAAAAAAGTGTGTGTATGATTTTAACAATTCATATTCATATTTGTATATCAACAAAAATAGTTTTGTGTCCACAGCAGTGAAGACTTAGTTATAGAAACTAGAGTTGTTTTCACAAGACTTTGGACTCACCGCTTTCACATTCATACTCACATAAAAACAATCCTAACCCACAACATTTTTTAAATTCCTATATATGACAGTAGAAATTTGTGTACAGTATTTTTCTGACATGAAAATACCAATATGCATTGTTAGAATCTGCACTCATCTTTTTGACAGCTTCTTTAGTCCTACTGAGAACAAATGGATCGCAGCTTAGCTATAGCATGAAGCTAGCTAGCAGTTTAGAACAGGTAGTTAATTTAATCAAAGACAGGTGTGAACTAAATTGTGTATGAAAGTTAGCAGTTGAGCATCGTTAGTTTATTTACATGGAGCTGGAGGTGAACTATTGTTACCAGGATAGGTGAGTAGTTTATTACCTGGAACCAGGTGGGAGCTAGCTAGATGCGTAGCAGCTTTGTATAGACAGTTAGTTTAGAGATCACCGTAACCTGGTTAGCTGTGTTTGGATAGTCAATAGGTTAGCATAGCCAACATGTTTAACTGCCTGAAGCTACATAAGCTTGCTTGTCTTTGCTGGCCATTTAGCAGATGTTTTATAATGTGGGCTAAATGTCCTTAAAATAGGGAATTATTCACAAACCCTACTAGTCTAGTCTAGTGTCTATTTGTCTAGTGCCAGATCTAAATTAACTATTAGCATATAGCTTTGCATTATGTTTGACTAGGCTCAAATCTGGGCGAACTGATTTTTAGCATTGAGTGCTTGACTGTTGTTTACTCTGCAGAGGTATTTGACTGGTTTGTGCCTTAACTAATCCTTTTCTGATAACAGATCTTCTAGAAAAAGTGAGTGCTTATTTTGTTTCAAAGCTTGTACTTGTGCTATTCAAAAGGTTTGACCTGTAGGGAATTTAATTATGTTAAATTTCCATTGTAAACAAAGAGTAAATTGAGAAAATATCACAAAATTTTGTTAGAATAAAGCATCTCCCTGTCTGGAAATAGTTGGATTTTGATGTGGGGAAAAAAGAAGATTTTTGCTCTCAGTTTTGCTTTTTAAAGCATAAACTAGCATCTGATTGTATTCTAATGAGCATTTATTGTGGTTTCCTCTTCAGAATCGAGTTGTTCGGCAGAACCCAGGAGAGAGAAACTACCACATTTTTTACGCCATTTTAGCAGGAGCCAGCAACCAGCAGAGAGGTGAGTTACTACTCCCGTTTCTAAGAAAAATGGTTCCTTTTGGGTTTTGGCGTAAGTTGCACGTTATTTTGCAGAAGAGGGGCTGAGATAGCTCAACTATTTTGTTTTTGCAGAGGCGTTTGGCTTGACGCAGCCTGAAAGCTATCACTACCTGAGACAGTCCAGCTGCGTCGCTGACAAGACAATCAACGACAACGGCACTTTTCAGGATGTTCTGGTATGAGGGACTGGGTCTGTGATCATCAGCCTGAGCAGATATTTATAAAGCAAACACACTTGGTTCAGTCAAGGCTAACAATGGTTTTAAATATACAGTTATAGAATATAATTATTGGCATTCTTTGCTTCTCCTGCTATGTGAAGGGTGATCTGAGTTTCTCTTATTATAAGCTATTATTATTTGTCTTTAATAGAAAGTTTTCTCTAATCACCTGCCAACCAAAATTTGTTTTTATTGCAGCTGAAAATCAATGCACATATTGTTGTTACTAAACATGGATTGTGTTATTAGATAATTATGATCAATAATTCATAAACTTCTACTACTATAAGAGGAGAAAACACAAAATGAGAATGTTTTGAGTAAACTGCTCCAGAAGCAACTTTCTAACTTGAGATGACTCTAAACTTTAAATATCTGTCAGAGAGAATTAGTGATCTCTAGTCTGTGACTAACAGAAATGTTTAGGGAGCCGATTTACTGACCGATAACACCAGGCCAGCAGAGGTGGCGTCCCCTCGTCTTCATCACGTCTTTGTGGTTTGTTTCAGAGCGCCATGCAAACGATGCAGTTCACCGAGGAGAACATCGGTGAGATCCTGCGCCTCCTGGCAGGGATTCTGCACGCCGGGAACATTGAGTTTATGACGGCTGGAGGGGCGCAGGTCTCCTCCAAATCAGGTTGGAAACTTTACCCTCATCATTCACACTTTTTACCGTTGTCTCACCTTTTTTCTACCAGCTTCCTGGCAGAAAAAAAGAAGATGTTGTGACACTGATTACTGTGACACTGACCTCTTTAGCGTCACCTGGCCAGTTTTTAATTTTGTTGTAAAATGTAGTTTTTACCAACAATAAAGAATGTGGGTCACCTAAAAGCTAGAACGGGAGCTCCAAAAAGCGGACCTGAAAGCATGTTACAACCCAGCGATCGTCTGAAAGGGTTTTCTGTGAGGCTTGAGGTTTTTGTGTTTTTCTCCGTCTGCAGCTCTGAACTGGACGTCCGAACTCCTGGGACTGAACTCGGATCAGCTGGCAGAGGTCCTGACTCACCGCTCCATGATCCTCAGGGGCGAGGAGATCTCCACGCCTCTGACGGTCGAACAGGTCAGGAGGAACACACGCTGAATATTTAGAGACGAAATGAAACGCGAACGTGTTTTTCATAGATATTTGTGATGCATCTTAAAGCAGGAACACAAATTCTACAGATAAAAACCTAAGAATGCACGTTTCTTTTAGTCATTCAGTAAGCTGTGTGTTCTGTGACTGTAAAGTTGTATAAATAATGATTAAAACTTGTTTATAGTTCTTAAATAACGGACAGTTCGCTTTGGGGCAGCTTATTGTTGGAACTGACGTTTGCCTGAGCGATTAGTGACGTGAAGAGCCTCCTTGGGATCATCTGCTTACTAAAACAAACTCTTTGCTGCTTCTGAAGGCGGTGGACTCCCGGGACTCCATGGCCATGGCCCTTTATTCTCAGTGTTTCAACTGGATCCTTCACAAGCTGAACAAGCGCATCAGGGGCAAGGAGGACTTCAAATCCATCAGCATCCTGGACATTTTCGGATTTGAGAACTTTGAGGTGTTGCATTTGGGTTAACTCAGGAGTGTGAGATGGATAATAAATGCTTGTGCATAAGCACCATTATTTATTTGTTGTAAATGAAAGTTGAAGCAATGTGTAAATCTCAAGGTTTTCTTGCTGTCCATCCTACTGATGTTGTAAATTCACTTTGAAATATTTGCTCCATTTTGGCTCCCCTCAGGTTAATCGCTTTGAGCAATTCAACATCAACTATGCAAATGAGAAGCTTCAGGAATATTTTAACAAGCACATTTTTTCTCTGGAGCAACTTGAATACAACAAGTAGGTGATGCTTCATTTCCTTTCTGCCACACAAGTTGTTCTTTTTAAGCATTTTCCAGGTCTGGAAACAAGGGGAATTGGATGATGGGAAAAATCATTAAAACGTTCACATTTTCACTTTTGTTCCACCGTGTTAAAAAAATGTAAATGGGATTTTCTGAAAGTGTTCATATTGTGAGTAGGATGCATGTTTGACCCTCTGGGCTTCAGTTGAAAGCTTCAACTGTTACCTTGTTTAGTTTTTCATGTAAAAAGAAACTAGAATTTCTAATCGCATTTATTCATTTTAAATTTAACATTTATTTTAAACAGCATTTTCTGATCTTTTAGTAACTATCTTATTGTGTTAATGGGACATGCACTGAAGAAGTGCCACGCCTAATTTCATTGGAGCTTGCTATTGATGACAATAAAGCCATTAATTCATTAATTTACTCATAAACTGAGGAATTACAATATTCGGGGTCCTGACTTCACTGTATATGTATGTAGCTTGAAAGCGGGACGTGTTTCTTCTTGATTTTTAAAAACATCCACTTCTGCACATGGTCTGAACCGTTTTGGACTGAGACGACAGATAAGGCTCCACTTTTACCGAACCGTACACCTACTTTACCGACTGTCAAACAACTCTCTGTTCAGTCTGCACGGATAATGTGTTAAACGCTCTGCTTTTTAACTTTTAATGGTGCAAACGCAGCAGAAAATGTCTAATTTGCCACATATCAATCTAAAAGAAAGCCTCAGCCGGGAACAGTAAGACACTTCTGGAGCTCCGTCATCACGTGGTTTCAGATTTCATCCTTTAGCATTGGGATCAGTGCCAGGCCTTTGAAAGGGTAACATGCTTGTAGTCTTGATTCCCATAAAGTCAGTTGATGAGCTCTTAGCCTCAAACCCTGATGGTTTGAACTCGCTGCCTTCAAGCAAGTTTAATGGATACAATGCTTCTTTTTGGGCTAAAACAGTCCGGACTCTGCTTTTAACACGCCGCCTGTTGTTTATTTGTTCCTGCAAACACAATTGTTCATTTGTTTCTGCTCCTTCCTGCAGGGAGGGCCTGCTTTGGGCCGACATCAACTGGATGGACAACGGAGAGTGTCTGGATTTGATTGAGAAGGTGTGTAGGCGATTTCTCGCTCCAACCAGGCTCTCAAATATCCAGTTTAGTGTCAGAGAAATTAAGAAACATGAGGAATTAAAGATGGCGGTAGAGCCAGCATTGTTGCACTGGAATAACAGAACTAAAAATAAGTAAAAGTTTCTTGAAATGAGTGTATTTGTCCTTGATTTCATCCGGTAAATAAGCCTGTCTGCCAATGGAAAAAGTAATTTTACCCCTAAAATAAGATAATTAGATATAATGCACTTGAAATAAGTTGATGAAGATGAGTTCTTCCTATTTTAAGTGCAGAAATCTTACTCCATTGGCAGATTATCTTATTTACCTTTAAAAAAAGCACAAATACACTAATTTCAAGACATTTTTAACTTATTTTTAGTTTAGTTTAGTCTGTTTTTGCAGGGTGAAGGGGCAGTCCCATCATTGCCTTCCCTATTTAGCATTTTTTATGATTATATTCGTAAGAAACCTTCTTAAAAATTTATTTTCCTGTAAATTCTGTTTTAAAGAAGTAACTTTTTGGACGTCAGAGGTTATAAAATCATGCATTTTTTTCCTAGAAACTGGGTCTCCTGGCACTGATGAACGAGGAGAGTCACTTTCCCAAAGCCACAGACGACACCTTACTGGAGAAACTCCACAGCCAGCACTCGGTTGGTTTTCTGCACGATTCTTTGTTCTGTCGCCTCCAGCGTAGCTGCATTTATTTTGTGTCGATGTAGGCCAAGAAGCAAAAGCAAATAGTCAAGGAGTTGTTGCAAGTTTATAGTAGAACGTTCTGCTAAAGTCCATTTCTGCCTCAGTGGACACTTCTCTGGCCTGTTCACAAAATGGTTCACCCGTTTGGTAGCAAGTCAACCACCATACACTTACCTCGTTCTACAATCACGTGTTTACGTTAAAAAAAAGCCGGCGACACAAACCCGGAGAGCTGTAGAGTAAAGTCAGCCCAGGGAGCAAGAAGGCATTGCTGCTATAGATAGATAAAAAGCCTTAATGGAAATGAATCTTTTAAGGCAACAGCATAACCTCACCCAGATATCACAGATGTTGGTACCACAGCGTATTGACCCGTCTGGTTGGCTCTTCTGCTTTCGTCTGGTTGGCTCACCTCACAGGTTTTCTATAACATTTACGTCTGGGGAGGAAATCTCCTTGGAACATGATTGATTTGGTGTCTAAGGACCCAGAGATTTTAGGTCATTATCCTGCTGAAAGCCCCCATGACGACCCGTTTTCTGTTGCCTGGCAGAGACCAGCACATTTACCTCTTGGTATTTCAGAGGACGCCTGATGCCATTCTCACTGACACGCATCGCAGACCCTCAGCTGTACCCAATAGTGGGTACCGGCTGTTTTTTTTCCACACAGAAGTCGTTTGGTTAACATCAAACCCATCTGTGATGTTTGCTACTGAAAAGATCAGTCTTAGTCTTATCTAAGCCAAAAGGTTCAGTTAAACTCCCAGCAGAGCTGATCAAACTCACCAGGTTTATTTTGTCAATTTTTGGACACGCTGGACTCACTCCTGGCATCTTCCTCGCTGTCTGAGGCGGGACGGTTCTGATCCAGCTTTGTTTGTCACAGTTCCAGTTGTTTAAATACTGCTTAAATATTTGAATTGTAGCATCTTCTCGGCATTATCTTACCCAAATGGTATGTTCTCCTGTCTTTCCCATTTTGAAGAGCCGCCTAGGTTCCACTTCAGATCATATTTGTCTTTATTGCATGTTAATGTCAAATCCATTTATATGGACCGTAAAAACAAATCAATCAAACCGTTGTTTATGGAGCAGGTTACGCGCCCAACGTGACCAAAGTTCTGCACAGGTCTGTACATTTAGGAAAACACAAACAAGCAGCAACCCTGAATGGAAAAAAAAAACTACCAGAAACAGTAATTCAGTGAGTAAAAAACCAAATACCAACAAAAGTTGACCAAAGTGCATCACAATTTCACCCAACAACTTGTAATAGAGATGAAATACTAAATGAACAATACATTACAAGCTCTGATTTTAGCACTTTTTTATTGGAAAAGGTGCAGATTAGATTTTTTTTGGTCTGTTTTTTTGTGATGGCTATTACCTTTATAATAATGTACGGCCACTTCCTTTTTCTGCAGAAAAATCCATTTTATGTGAAACCCCGTGTTGCTGTGCACTACTTTGGAGTCAGACACTATGCAGGAGAGGTAACGCCATTACACCTGTAACCGTTGAAGACTTTGTGCTTTACTGAGATCAATTGAAAAGAAAAAGAAAAGAGTTACTAATACTCTGATGTAGATGCTGCTCTGCTGTAACACTCTGCTGCCACCTGGTGGCTGTGTGCAGGTGGTGTACGACGTGAGGGGGATGCTGGAGAAGAACAGAGACACCTTCAGGGATGACATCCTCAACATGCTGAGAGAAAGCAGGTTGGCTATGAGAGGATTTTTATATTTCTGCCGTTTTTACAGACAGAGAAGATTTTTGTAATGAAAATGATGGTTTGGGTAAACATTCCTATGTCAGTAATCTCTTCTTTTAAAATAAATTACACATGGTGGCGTCTCTAAACCGGCCCTTTGTTTGCCAGGTTGGACTTTGTCTATGATCTGTTTGACCATGTGTTGAGCCGCAACAAGCAGGACACTCTGAAGGGCAGCACCAAGCACAGACGGCCGACGGTCAGCTCCCAGTTTAAGGCAAGTCCATAAGAAGCTGCTCATTTACTGCCGAGTCATCCTTAAACATGGTTTAAGTTAAAACATTTCACCAGGAACTGCTGGCCAGGATCGGTCTGCTTTCCTTTTGACACCGAGCCGCTGATATTAGCCGCGCCACCCGCTTTGGAGTCTTTCAGGAGCAGTTATTTTTTTTTTTTTTCAGGGCCAGGCCGGGTTTCTCCGGGTCTGCTTGACAGTAGGGCCAAACCGAGCGGACCTGAGAGGAGTTTTGACTGCTTTTCAGTGATTGGCCGAGGGGGCGAAGAGAAATGAGAAGGTTTTTCTCTGAGGAAGTCCAGAAAAACTGAAGCGTGACAACATTAACAAACCAAAAGACAACTTTATTATTTACAAACCACGCATGAAGGGAGAAAAAAGCAAAAAGGACTCTTCCGCTTTCTTTTCCCAGACATGCTGTAACAGATCTGTAGATTTATCCAGGTTTTCTCTCATTTTGCACTGAAAGCTAATAGGTTTTGTCTCTGGAGTGTCTGTCCATCCACTTCATGAGGTAGAAGGCAGCGCCTCTCGGCCTTTCAGACCCATTGAAAGCATCTAGAACTCGGCCAACGCCATAAACTAACAAACTCAAAAATGCCTTGTTTCCTGTTGCTGAGAAGCCAATCATCCTCTGCTGAGAATCAAATAAACCACCAGCCTACTTCATAGTCTGTTCACATGCCTACAAACACACTAGCTACTGGTTCCACAGGTTCTTGATCCCATTGAGAATTAATTACACCGTCCCTCACATGCTGAAGTCTTGTTGCACACTTTTAACTCCTCGGTGAGTGATTGGTTGGACATCCATGCAAATTACACAGTTCTTTAACTTGAAGATTAGCATTTTTTGCTAAAGACTATTTGCACGCTTTAACTTTTCTGGGACTACATGTACAACCAGACAGTTGCACAGTGTTTTACGTCGCCCTGTAAACTGACTGCTACTTGTCTTTTTTGGCTTGAGCATTAATTAACTCGAACATTTTAGCTAATTACTGTTTAAACACATTTTAATGTGTCCAGGAATGTTTGCCGGATACATTCATGTATATATGCACAATGTTTTACAATGTTCTGTAAAATGACTGCTATGCCTGTGTTTTGACTGGAACATTTAAATCTGATGAGATGCTAGGGGCTATATGCACACTTTTAGCTCCTCGGGAGCCGTTGTCGGTGCCTTCAACTTAACGTTGTGTCTTCATTTGTGTCTGTGTGTGACACATGTGCGAACCCTGAGCCGGTGGCTCAACAAAACTTCATTACGGTTAAATAATGACGATAAAATCTCTTAATTCTAGTGGGTTTGTCAGATCTGAATGTATGCTGGACATAGAGACAGTGAAAACATTACCGGTAAGTCCAGTGCTACTTTTCTATGGAATAAAATCTATTTCTATTTTTTTTTTTTCCCAGGACTCTTTGCACTCTCTGATGGCCACGCTGAGCACGTCCAACCCGTACTTTATACGATGCATCAAACCAAATACGCACAAGGTGAGTGAATGGCGCTTCAGTGCATCTGCACATGTGATTCTGTACCACGGATTCCCACTTCTACCGTCTAAGGCAAATATTTGTGGGTCAAGATGCCACAGGGCTGACAGTCTGTGTCATTTAGTCATCAAACAGTCTTCCCGCTCCATGGGGTACACATAAAAAAAAATTGTTTGGCTCCTCTGGTGACCTTTAACCTCAGGTTGCCTAGCAACAGGCTGAAGCAGTGAAGCATGAAGGGCTTTAGTAGACAACTGATATCCAGAATGAGGGTTTTTTCATACACCATCTGCGCTGTGGCTGCTGCTACCGCCTAAGGACAGAAATGCCACTGATTGGAAGGGTGCAGCAATGATGCCAAATGATCTGTGACCACCATTAATGCACAAGTTACTGGGAGACTACAGCAAGGTGGGTGGACAAGCTGTCATCGATGACGGCCCAAAATGTTACCTGCAGACGTAATAAAGGCAACTGCCTGGAGCGGAAGAGTCCAACAGACCCGGCGCTACAAGATGTGTTGCACACTGCACTGATAAAACTCACACCTAAAAAACATTGTTTTACACACATGCCAATATGTAGAATAAAATTTTTATTTTTTTTTAATTTAAGAAATCGCTCACCTTAAACGTGTACCATGTGTGTAAAAATCCTTAAAAATAATAATACAAATATTTTAAATAAATTATGGTAAATCATCATTTTAAAAAGTTGGTTAAATAAGAAATAAATAATACGATTACAAAATAATTATTTAATGATGATAAAATACATATTTATTTAAAGAACATTATGTTGAAACAATATTAATAATAAAATCTTGAAAAATAAATAGAATATAGTAAGTTAATGAAATTAAATAATTGGCTAATAAATCATGCTTAAGGAAATAATTAAATGTATTATTTTAATATTTTATTCAATTCAAAAAGTGTTTTTGAAAAGGAAAAGAAATGTAAACAAAATCTCTGATGACATAATGTTGTTAAAAGCATTCTCAAAGTAAACTCTCCCAAACATTGTTTTATTTTTGTAAATAAGTCAAATAAAAAAAATACATTTTGGTTCTAAATGAAGAAAGACAGATGATGCCGCAGGACTACCTACGTCCACAGAGGTACGCCCGTGGCCGTTAAACGTGTAAAAATCTTTTATTATGTTTTAAAGTATACAATGTTAAATAAGAAATAAGTAATGTTATTACAAAATAATTATGAAGTTACATGTTAAAATAAATGTTATTTAAAGAAAAAAAGTTAATAACAATACTGATAAAAAATATTGAAAGATAAATAAAAGTAAGTTAGTAAAATACTAAATACTAAAATACAATAGTTGACAAAAAATCACGCTTTTAACAATAATTACATGTAATATTTAACTTTTTAAAATTCTATTTAAAAGCTGTTTCTGAATAAGTATAAACAACAATATAAACAACATTGTCAGATTAAAATCTCCCTAATCGGTCACCTTGAACGTGTAGCATATGTGTAAAAATCATTTAACGGGACAGTTTGTACCTCATTTGGCTTTTACGTAGCAAAAATCCAGTATTGCTTTTATAAACACATATTCTGCCAAAGTGTAATACCATCAAAAATGAAAGCATTCTCATAACTTAGTAGTTTCTAAATACATATGTGGTGGTGCATCCAGTGATGAAATGGTGACGGCATGCGTCGCCATTTCAGATTACAGTAGCCGAAAGGGGACAAACTTGTCAGCCATATGAGTTTCTTCTATATGAAGACGTGCTGTCAGTGGAGGAGGAGAATAAACAAGCAAAGACGGTCGTAGATCATTCTCTGTGCCGTTTTCTATTGAAATGGAGGACCATCCATACCATTTGCCCAACGAGAGGGAAGAAAAAGTTACCAAGGAAAGAAAAAGAAGTGATTACTGTTAGAAAATGAGCGTCTATATCGCCACAGCTATTATTACCAGGTGGAGATAATTCATGAGGGAGCGGGAATTTAAAAGGGAAGCGGCGCTTGCAAGCCTCTCTTTTCATCTCTAATTTAAGAAGCATAAAAACAGGCTGCCCAGCGATGCCATGAAGTGTTTTTATAACTTAAAAAACAGAAATGTCCTTAGTTTTTCCTGCAAAGTTTAATTGTCCAGCCTGTTTTATGAAGGGAAACGCAGACATCTGGAGCCCTCTTCAGACTGAATGTTAAACAGGCCTGGATGATGACCCTCTGAGTGGGGCTTAATGCAGTGAGGCACCGAGGTGCAGAGCGTGTTAGTATCTCCCCTGGGTAAAAACGGGGGTCAGAGTAACACGGCACGTGGCCCCTAAAAGCCCCCAGGAGGGCCCCCTGTCATCTGCCTGTTTGATTCAGAGCAGGCGTCAAAGGAGGAGAAAGGAAGGACAAGACTGTGGGTGTTCAAGTTAAAAACATTATCAACATAGGTTCTTTGTTAAAACATTTAGTGTTTTTTTATTATTATTATTTTTAGCCATTTCCAAAATGACTTTGTCATAAAAGGCACAACATCAAAGGCTGAGCTGGAAGGAGGGGTGTGATCCGAAAGGCACAAATAAGTGAAGCATTGCTTTATTGCAAAATGATATTTTAATCTTGGGTTACGAACAAAAAATGGGAGAAGCTTGGAAACATTGAAAGTTAACCAGTAAAGCAAAGGTCTGGTACAGAGGGAAGTGATGCAGCAGTATGAAAATGACCAAGAAGAAGATCTGGGTTGTGTCCAGTGATGCACCGATGGAAATATCAGTACACTGGCAGTAATAATGTAATGATACTGAAGACGGTTAATGTCGGAGCAACTTTTCGATAAAATATTCCTGCTGTGTTTATTGAAAAAAGCCACAAAGGATCATTTTGAGTGTTTTCTTTTAAAAGACATGAGAAACGTTAGTTTGCTGGACGAGCGTCCTCTGGCCCGTCCGTCAGAAATGCGTCCAGTGGAGACCAAGCAGCGCCGTCTCTGCCTTCGTGGTTCATTTTGTCTGCAGTTTCAGATGGCGGTGTGTTGTGCACACAAACAGGTGGAAAACAGAACAACCAAAAAGCCTCTCTGGGTCTCAAAAAGCTGTCAGAAGAGCGGCTGCAGACACTCCTCACCATAGCAACTCCCCTGGTCTGCTGGCAGCTCAGCAGCCTTTGTGTTTCTGTGTGAAGCGACAGTAATAATGACAGATTCTCCCCACCAAGAACAGTCCATCAATTCAATTTGGTTGCTGCTGTCATCGAGGCTCCGAGCGTTAAGCAAAGGAGAAGCTTTTTGCTTTTCAGGCCATAAACACGTAATAAAGATACGAGGCAGCTACGATACAGTGAGGCATTTTCAGCAAAATTGACCTGTTAAGACATAAGCAGAGTATATCTCTTAAAGGAAGCTTTACTCCTTCGGCGTTTGCCGTAAGGCTCTGCTTATCTTCTATTAAATCTGTTGTGAAGAGTGCAGTCCAGTCTGCAGTGGTCTGGTGGGGCAGCAGCAGCAGAACCAGGGACGTAAAAAGGTTAACGAAGCTGATAGAGAAAAATGCTTCAGTAGATTCAGGGCAGCATGGTCAACCCTGAGGTCCTCTTCACAACACAGTAACTCAGGACATCCGCTATTACACGCGATAAGGACTCCTACTAAACATGGGTAATAAGAGCCACTGCACCATTTCATTTCCCTTTGGGTTTTCTGTCTATTTCACCTTTATTTATTTTTGGTTGGATTTTTTTGGGTCCAATTAAATTAATTAAAATTCAGTTTATTCATATTATTTACAAGAAAATGTCGTCTGGAGGCACTTTACCAAATAAATGTGTCAATTCAGTCAAATCATACAGACAGATTGTAAGTCAAATTGAGTTTATTACTCCAACATGTGGCTTGTACTGTGTCAAAAAAAAATACACGCTGCAAAAGGGGAAATAAAAGTATGTACATTTTTCTTGAAATGAATGTATTTGTACTTGATTTGAGCAGATAAATTAAAATGATCTGCCAATGGAATGAGATTGCTGCACATAAAACAGGAACAACTCATCTCCATCATATTATTTCAAGTAAAGTATGTCTAATTATCTCATTTTAGGGGTCAAAATACTCCTTCCATGGGCAGATCGTCTTATTTACCTGCTCAAATCAAGGACAAATACACTAAAGAAGATGCACCATAAATAGAGAAAGAGAACATAAACAAGCGATAATGCACATAATCCAGAGAAACGAGGTGCTGTGATCTGTTTGATAGCAGATCAGATTATTGGGTCTGGACCTTCTGTGACAACGTTGTTTTAATGTTAATAATGGTATGGCTCATGAAAACCCAAAATTCATTGTTAAAGAAGCTGCCTGCATCCAAACATATTCATGGAAAATTGTGTGGAAGGAGAAAGAAGTGTGGCAGAAAGACATTTAAATGTGTCGCCGCGTATATTGAATCTACATGAGTGAGTTGAAGGGCTGAAATAAACAAACTGATGATATTCTAGATATAGATCCACCTGTTATTAACCAGCTAGCATCTGTCTTCTCTAAGCCCCAGTGGGTCGAGGCAGATGAGCGTTCACACTGAGCCTGGTTCTGGTTCTGCTGGAGGTTCTCCTCCCTGTTAAAGGGGAGTTTTCCTCTCCACTGTCGCTTCATGCATGCTCAGTATGAGGGATTGCTGCAAAGCCATCAACAATGCAGACGACTGTCCACTGTGGCTCTACGCTCTTTCAGGAGGAGTGAATGCTGCTTGGAGAGACTTGATGCAACCTGCTGGGTTTCCTTAGAGAGGAAACTTTCTGACCAACCTGGAGGATTTGATGGAATCTGACTTGGAAAGTGCCTTGAGATGACATGTATCATGACATGGTAGAACAGAGAGCAGAGCAGGCAGGCGTGTGATCCTCTCCTAAACCCCTGGATTGTACAGTTAAGGTGGTCGTTTGACCCGATGTGAAGACATTTTGGGACGCAGTCGATGTTTCCCGTCACCACTGCGTCCAGTTCTGACCCACAGAGTCCGACCAGACGCTGCACTGAGTGGACACGTTTGAGTTTAAACAGCCGGCGCAGAGTCCGACCCCCAGAGTCCGACCCTGCTGGTGGCCGGTGGCCGGCGCAGATTAGCCCCGGCAGGAGATGCGTAGCCATGCCAACCGCCCCCCCCCCCCCTCCCTCCCCACGTTGCAGAGGGGAGTGGAGTTGTGGGTCTGAAAGCCTTTGTCTGAGTCTGTGGCGGATGAATGTGTGCGAGAGAGTCCGCGTTGCCGGAGGAGCGGATAAACGGCAGCTTTGGGAAGTTTGGCCGCTTGTTTTCGGATCTGGTGAAGAAAGAAATCCTGCAGGGGAGCTAAGCAGGAAGCCGTGATGCAAGGTGAGAGCCGAGTTCCTGTAAGGGCGTGCTTTTTCTGCATGTGCTTTAAATGTGCAGCTGTGGCGTGAGAAGTGAGAGGAGGCTGTTTTTAGGACCCAGGCACAAGGCAGGAGTCTTACTTTGTCTGGAAAGGCTGTTGCAGTTGAAATCTGCAGGCTTTTTAAGAAGGAAAAGGTGAACTTTGATGCGTCCAAAGCGAACTCCATAACTTGCTCACTCACCTGTTTGGGTGTTAACGCAGCGCTGCTTGAAACGGTGAACGTCCGCCTTAAAGCCACCCTGTAGTTTTGTGCTGGCAACTGACAAGAAGCTGCAGCAGTGGCGTGAAACTTTAAAAATGTTCTCTCTTTGGTTCCTTCTCTGACATTCATAACGCGTTTCTCTGGCCACGGCCCATCCGATGATCCCTGTCTGTCTTCTTGGCTAATGGAACATGAAGGCTTTCATTAGTTAATGATGGATGGTGGCTCCTGATGGTTGAGACGACGGCGGTGAGCTTATCTTTGTGACTGTTATCAGGACGTGAAGTTAATGGGTGTAGATGGAGCGTTCAGATACGAAAGTAGCATCTGCAGCATAATAATAACCATAATTCTCTTTATCTGTCGTTGCAACATACATTCCACCTGGGGAGCATTCTGCTCTAACCACGGGCCACCACTCCCCCATCCATCCATCTGTCCATCCATCCATCCGTCCATCCATCTATCTATCCGTCCATTCGTCCGTCCGTCCATCCATCCATCTGTCCATCCGTCCTTCCATCTATCCATCCATCTATCCGTCCATCCATCCATCCGTCCGTCCATCCATCCATCAGTCCATCCGTCCATCTATCCGTCCATCCATCTATCCGTCCATTCGTCCGTCCGTCCATCCATCCATCCGTCCATCCATCCATCAGTCCATCCGTCCATCCATCTATCCGTCCATCCATCCATCCATCCATCCATCTATCCGTCCATCCGTCCATCCATCTATCCGTCCATTCGTCCGTCCGTCCATCCATCCATCAGTCCATCCATCCATCAGTCCATCCATCTATCCGTCCCTCCATCTATCCGTCCATCCATCCATCCATCCATCAGTCCATCCGTCCATCCATCTATCCGTCCATCCATCCATCCGTCCATCCATCCATCCATCCATCCATCCATCCATCTATCTATCCATCCATCCATCTGTCCATCCATCCATCCGTCCATCCATCTATCTATCCATCCATCCATCCATCCATCCATCTGTCCATCCATCCATCTGTCCATCCGTCCATCCATCTATCCGTCCATCCATCTATCCGTCCATCCATCCATCCATCCATCCATCCATCTGTCCATCCATCCATCTGTCCATCCATCCATCTGTCCATCCATCTATCCGTCCATCCATCCATCCGTCCATCCATCCATCCGTCCATCCATCCATCCATCCATCCATCCATCCATCCGTCCGTCCATCCATCCATCCGTCCATCCATCCATCCATCCATCCATCCATCCATCCATCCATCCATCCGTCCGTCCATCCATCCATCCATCCATCCATCCATCCATCGTTAGTACCCAGCTATTATTAATATAGGACAATCATAAGTATTAACAGCAACAAACTGAGTTTCTGCTCTCCAGGACACTTAGATGTTCTGTTTTAATGTTAATAGCGTGTTTTGTGTCGCTGCTTTAAAGAAAATCCAATCGTTCTTACTGAGTCCGCCGTAAATCTGGCAGAGACAGAGATTTGGTTTATCTGCACAGCGCCATTGTTTCAGGGATCCCCTGCAGGAGCTGGGAGTGATAACCCTCCCTGGATCCCACGGTCCAGGTCGGACCCGCATGCTGCAGAGCAAACGTTCTCCTCACAGACGGGAGCCGCTCAAATTTAAATCCTCTTGGTTCTGGGGTCAAACCAGGACCGACTGTTGTTGGTTCCCCTTGGAAAAGTCATCTCTAATATAGTAAAACGTAAAGCCAGCGCAATGTGGCTGCATATTAAAGATCTGAGAGGAAATATTTGACGTTTGTTCGATTAATCATAATATTTTCATTATAATTCTAGAACTTAGAACATTTTAAGTATTTAAAACATTTTTAAATTGAATTGAAAAGAAAATTCTGACAGTTTTATGGCATTTTCCGTTGGGAAGGGCAAATGATTTAATTGTATAATTAGCAACATGTTTGACTAAATGCTCTTTTACTGCAGGTCAACTGGTGAGGTTGGACTCTTAGTTACTTCAGGCCCAATAATGTGTAACTGCAGACTCAGAGCAGGAACCCGAAGGGTTGCAATAACACTTGCATCAACATTTGCAGATCCTTCTGTGGGCCATGCTTGTTTCATAAAGCTTTGATCCAGTTACCTTATCTGCAGCATGTAGAAGACATTATTGCATTAATTAACCTTTAATTGAACCTGATTGTGAGCTAGATGGATTTTCAGTTCAGTGGAAACATATTTTTGATTTATTTTTTTCCCCCACGAGACAGCGTGAACTTTGTCAATCTCGGAAGGGCGACTGAAATGCGGCTTTTTGAAATGTCAGGAGATAATTAGATTTCTTTAACATGCCAACGCTTCCTGTTATCTCATCAGTGAATTATTGGAAGGCTTTGAGTAGCAGAGAGACAGCAGCTGACAATCAGACGCAGCAGAGCGCACATCTCGCAGGCCTGCAGCTATCCACTTATTGGAGCTGAATGATGGACAGCTAATCCGGAGTTTGGTTGTCCCCCCACGCTTTTCCACCCATGCCGTCTCCCAACCCCCTCAGGAGCAGACCTCCACGCCCCCATTTGTGCCGCTGAATGCACGGATCTCTGAATCTTTTTCTTTTTCTCTGCTGAAAAGTCGGGCTGAGAGGCCATTGTTGTCATCCGTCAGCAGAAGCCGGAGAGGTTCTGTCCTTCCTGACCGCTTCATCCTACAGCAGAAAAACAAACCAACCAGGGACAAACCGGCTGTTTTAAATCTGGTGTTTTTAGTTCATTACAAGGAGTAAATTAAAAAAAAGATTTTTTTAACAAGGTTTATCTGGTTGAAGTTTGTAGGATTCTCAAAAAAATGTGATTGAAAATAAATAATTAGCTTTACAGTGTTTTCAGGGAAACATTTAAAATCTTTAAATTTCTATTAGATGTGTTAAATTGAACAAAGTTGAGTTCTCGTCTCTATTAAAGTGATTTAGTCTTTTATCTAAATGCATAATTTTTGTATAGAATCATAAAAACCTTCCTCTGCAGATGCATAATTCACTCCCTGCTACTGTTTATAAGTTTCACTCACTAGTGGAGATGTAGATTAGCGGAAATATGAACCCCTCTGCAGAACTCTTTAAATCGTTAACGGCCTGTTGAACAGCGATCATCCTCTTCATTAGATCAGTTTGTTTTAATGTAAAACCAGCTACAGGGAAAATAGTGTAGACAAATACACAGTATCCACACATTATCCCCCATTATGTCCATCCTCATTACGGTCTGTAGTTTCTGCAGGTTTCATGTTTACAGCCTGAGCACATAGATCCGTTTAGCACCTTTTCTATATTTTCTACTAAAAAGGACTGAGAACTTTTGAGTCAGGAAAAGCGTGGCTCGTTATTTTTAAGAGGGGACGGATCCCCGGCTGTCGGCATCCCAGGCGCCTCAGAAAGCGGAGCAGAGAGAGGAAACGGCTGCAGGAGCTTCCTGACACCGCTCGCCTTTGTGCGGCCGCATCGACGTCCGTATGCAAATGCTAATTATGCTAATGCAGTGTCCTCTGCTGGCCGGTGGCTTTAAAGGCCTCCTTTCAGTCGCTCAGGGAGGATCTGCTGGTGAATTGGCCGGCCTTCTTCCAGACAACTCAAATGGGCCATCAGCTGAATAAAGGGGGCATTACGAGTGGGAATGAAAGCTCCCACTTATAGGGAGGCACCCCCACTGACGCCCACTGAGGTTGCAGGGTGACAAGGGTCTCTCCTACTGAATGCAGTCCTGTTAGTGGTGACGGTGTGTCTGTGTTGGCGACTGCTGCTCACACCATGAAGTCTCCAGTGGTCGGTGTGAAGCTTTGACTTTAGATTGAGCTGCGGACGGCTGCGGCTTCAAGCCCGCTCCTAATGCTTGTTGTTTTTTTGGCTCCTCCAGCACCAACAGTTGCATCTCATCTCCGTTTCTTCGCAGTAGCGCTCAACCTGATAATACCCCTGGTAGCACAATGCGTTAAATCAAGCCAGACCTCCAGAATCAATCCCCACGACCGTGGAAATGACATCAGACTGTGGGCTGAGAAGGTCAAACAGTAACGAATGTTATGGATCGGTCGGTAATGCTGTTACGCTGTGATGGAGGGGAGAATAACATCAATAGTCAGGTCCGGTTAGATAAGAGCACACAGACGATGGATTCCTGTTGTACAGAGGGGAGTCTGGATTATGTTCGTTAATCTCTGGAATGATGTTGGTCTCTGTCTCCCACACAGATGCCTGACCATTTCGACCAGACGGTGGTTCTGAACCAGCTCAGGTACTCCGGCATGCTGGAAACGGTCAAGATCAGACGCACTGGATTCCCGGTCCGCAGATCGTTCCAGGACTTCTGCTCCAGGTTTGCACCAGTCTGACTGAAGGGAAGCCGGCAGGTCCAGACAGCTGGACAGGGGCACCATCAGGTTCTGGTCTGCAGCAGCGCGCTGTAGACAGAACTGGATTCACCGCATGGACGTCACGGAAAAGATGTAGAAATAAAACGTCCACAGAAAATGTTCACTTAGAGCTCAGGCCAATGGGCTTTCCCACCAGGGCAGTGCGTTGTCGTTCGTAGCCGTGTGTTTACGTAGCTGGAAACATCTCTGCTGCTTTCCCAGCTGCCGTCACGGTGCCTGTGCACCTGAGACCTCTGCACTGCAAAATGAATGTATGTGTCCTTGATTTGAGCAGGTAAATAAGATTGTTTGCCAATGAAATTAGTATTTTTTACCCCTAAAATAAGATAATTAGATATACTTCACTTGTAATAAGATGATGGTGATGAATATCTCGTATTTTAAGTGCAAAAAATCTTATTCCATTGGCAAATAATCTTATTTACCTGCTCCAATCAAGGAAAAATACTCTCATTTCAAAAAATAATTTCTTATTTTTAGTTCTATTTTTGCAGTGTGATTTAGTTTAGAAACAGAGCTGCAAACCGGAGTTATATAAATATATTCACTGGATTAGAATATTAAGTGAATCAGTTCACTGAGTGAAACACGTCATATAGATCAATTACACACCGACTGCTGTTTTTAAGTCTTTTATTTTGTTAAATATGAGGAAATGGAATATGAGGAGGAAATGGCACATTTAAGATTATAGTTTTCCATCAGACTAATGAAAAAAAATGTTTCACACCCAGATATGAGTTTAATGAAAAGTATGTAAATAAAAATAAATAAAAATTGGATGTTCTGTATTTAAATTAACAAACTATGTTTTTTAGCTTCTGCGTGTTTGGAAAAAACACACAATTTTTTTTCTGAAACTTCAGGGTGTTAAGCTAATAAGGAGGACCGTTTACGGGAAACAAGCTGCTGCTGTTTAGACCAACCTTTTGCTCTTCTTCAGGTACAAGGTGCTGATGCGGGGCGTTCTGGGTCCAGACGACCACAGGGGGCGCTGCCAGCAGCTGCTGCACCTCTACGACAGCAGCGCTGCAGATTGGCAGCTGGGCAAGACCAAAGTAAGGCCCAAAGCTTTTGTTTTTAGACTCTTTCTGGTCATTTCCCGTTGTTACATCATTCTCAGATAAATAGATCATTAAATTGAGATTTTTTACTGTCGTTTTGAGCTGAAATTGAAAGTTTTTTTTAATATAAAAAGGGTTTTATTGTTTCTTAAAGAAAGCCGAACAAGCAGAAAATGGTTCAGTGGATAAAAACAACGGCAGAGGAATGGTGTTACTTTAAGTCTCCCTGGGCCTATTAGAGACGAACTGCAGCCAGAAAAGGAATTTTCTCAAAGCATTTCTCTGCAGATTTGCATTTCCTGTCGAACAGCCGTCAGCTCCATCCCTTGTGCTCGGTGGTCTGCTGTGTAATCGACTCTTCGCTGTCAGACCCTGAGCTCCAGCAGCCTTTTTGCCTCCGGCTAACAGCGGTGGAAACGTTTTCTCCCCGCTAACACAGAACATGATTTGAAGCAGACCCTGGAGAGAGGTGCCAATCCTTTCTGGCTTCTCTCTGCCTCCCTCAAGGCTGAATTTGGCCTCATGTGTGTCCCACAAATTCAGCTCGCTGAAATCCTTCACAGCCACAGTGTGTGTGTGTGTGTGAATAATGGAGGTCGCTGAACGTGACAGTTACTGGATCCACTCCTCAATCACTCTCTGCCTCCACCCCACCGGATCAGGAAGAAGCACCACTGCCAGCGCGTGCAGCTCAGTGTGTCGCAGAGTGCTTGTGTGAAGGCGGTGGGAAAGCGACAGATGGTGGACACAGACCACCGGGCGCAGCATGACCGAAGGACGCTGCAGGAGGTGCTGAGGGGAAACCGAGCGTGGACGTTTGCATGTTTGTGTTCTTTCAGAGCAGAAACACCAAGAACTGAAACAAAAACACGGTTCTTTAAAAAAATAAAAAAAAATAAAAATGGAAATGGACCCATCAATCCTTCCTTCTATCCAATCAACCGTCCATTAACCATTTATCCATCCACAGAGGGGGGCAGAGGAGCCAAACATTTGACTCAAGTTAGAATAACACTACTTCATCATATTTTTACTCAAGTAAAAGTAAAAAGTAGTCAGCCAAGAAATTACTCAAGAGTAAAAAAGTATTCAGTGACAGCTGATTTTGAATTTAATATTTAAAAAATGTTTTAATCGGACAGACAAAAATATAAGGTTATGTGCAAATTCTGGTATTTTAAAGACAAAAATAAAAATAAAGGCAGAAGAAACTTTTCTAAATTATTTTGTTTCAACATTAACCTTGAAAGCAATAGTTACAGCAGTTAATGTATAGACAGTATGTTAGAACAGTGCAAAGTACTTCCAGTGACAATATCTATTATTTACTGTACGTTCATCTGACCTCCAAATGTGTCAATGAGCTCAGCAGATAGAAAATAACATTAAAACAACAAAGTTGTACATGAATAAGAAGTATCACTTTAACATAAACTCTAGGTTTTTGTCTCTCTGGTGCATTTTTGGTTAAAACAAGTTTGTTCTTTATTCATGAAGTTACTCAGAGTAGACAGCCATTTTACTTAAGTAAGAGTAGCGATATAGTAAAAGTAAAAAGTACAGTGCAGTAAAACTACTCCTAAAAGTACATTTTGTTCAAAAGGATACTCAAGTAAATGTAAATGAGTAAATGTAACTGAGTTACTACCCACCTCTGTCCATCCATCATTTATATTTTTGAAATAAACTTTAAGTACAACCTTAGCCTAAAAGTACAAGTCTTTTTTAGGAACATGTAAAAGGCCATTAAAAATCTGCACAAGATTTAAGTGAACAGAATATCTCCAACCTCAGACATCTTTGAAGCTGTAAACCAGGGATGCTGCACTTGAGTGGAAACAGAATAACCTTTATCGTTTATGGGGAAGTGCAGGTGTACCAGCGGCAAAGGGAAACACATGTACATACACACAAAGTAAAAAAAGAATTAAAAACAAAAAATAAGAATCAGTACAGCATAGGGCAAATTTGCAGCATAAGAAAAAAATACCTGTACCGGCGTTAAAAAAAGCGTACTGAGATTGAACGAAACGTGTAACTGAGAAATATGATTATAAAATGTGTATTCATGCATAAAAACAACCACAGGCTATTTACAAGAATAAAAAAAACAGCAGGGGTGTAAACATTCCCTGAGTTTGTTGGGAGCAGTGATGGTTAAACAGTCTATCAGCCGCTGGGGGGAAGGATCTGCGATAGCGCTCCTGTGTGCGCCTGGGATGCAGCCGCCCACCCAGAAAGCTGTGGAAGTCAGAGCCAGCATGGCTGCCGACCCCCTAAAGTATTCAGGTTCTGTCTTTTTGCAGTTTCAGGGTTCACCCTGAGAGTTTTAAATGAATAAGGTTGTAAATGTAAAAAAGAATGGAATTAAGGCTCACGGTTTTCGGCATGAGAGCCAGCGCTCATATGTAAGGTCACCTGACTTGGTGTGGCGGGTCTCCGACCTCCAGCTGTGCCGCTCAACAACAGGCCTTGCTACACTTGCCTGTAAGCCGTTAAATCACTCCAACGAGCCTCTAAGGGATTTGTCCGCTTTGTACCGCTGGGAGATTTACAGCGAGCCGCTCCTTTCAGTCGGCACATGTCCCGACCGTTGCCTCCGACGTCGTCTTTGTGCTTTTTGGAGCCTGACACCTGATTTTCTGGATGGGATGCGGCTCTGCGTGCCGTTGCTCGAGCTCTGCTCCCTCTGAGGGCCTGACCTGCGACAGCAGCGGCCCCCCCACAGCAAGAATCAGAAGGCAGCCATGCTTAGCAAAGCTTTTTGTTGTGCTAATTAACACAGCAATGAAGCAAAAGAAAAGGGATTTTCTGTTTAGCCCATCAGGATGCAAATGTGTGCCCTGGTACATAGAGGCTGGATGTTCTGAGCGTGTTGATCCGTGTTTTAAACTTTAAACCGGGTGGGTTTGTGTGCTGTGGATGTTGGCTTCTGTGCTTAATTTGCTTAATTTGCGTGTTTGACTTCCCGTCTAATAAGCATCCTGCACAGAAATACGTTTGTTTTTTGGATGCAGAGCTCTTGTTGAGCCTTTTGTGCGTTCACGGTTATTTCATGCTTCCCTTTTTAATAAACTTGGCTTATTTACAAAGGAACGAACAGCGCTGTGGCAAAATGAAAGCAGGAAGGCAGAGAATGAGGGTCTAAACGGACCCAGAACCGTCCGTTTACCCCTCTGGACTGTCCGGTTTCTGTGTGACGGCTCCACTGTGCCTTTTAGGTTGGCCCAGTTTCCTCCCAGCAGGAAGTGTGTGGAGTCGGCATGTTTTCCCTCTACCAACACGGCTACTGTCGTTCCGTGATTGGGTCCTGTCAGGTTCGTTGACCCCTAGAGACCGGCGGCTCTTCAGGGTGGAGCTACTCGGCTGGTAGAAGCTTCTTTTCAGCCTGACTCTTTAGGTTTTACCTCCCTGGCAGCCGAAGCCGAGCAGAGAAACCCGCTTTCCTCTCGGTGCACGTGCTCCGGCATGTGATGCAGAAGTTAATTAACCCGCGTGTAGGTGCCATCCAGACGAGGTTACATCCCCTCGTAAAATCTCGTTAGTGCCTCGGATCGGCCGATGTCGTTCAACAGGAGGAACGTGCTCCTTTGCCTTCCAGCCCTGTGATATTTCCCCGCCGTATCAGTCCCCCGGAGGCCGTGTCCCTCGTCTCATTTTCCTCCCTCCCTAATCGGATTAACCTCGGCATCCCCAGCGGGCCCAGTTTCTCTATCGATGACCGACAGCTTGGCTCGTAAAGCGGCCAGCTGCGCTGAGGGCCTGCAGGGTCGGCCTTTTCACACAGAGCCACAGCAGAAAAGTCTCACGCCGCTAATCTGCAGACTTTAGTTGTTCTGGATCTGATTTACGTCAAACGCTTTGTTCAGCTCCGTCGTTTTCCTGGATGCGAATTATTATTATTCTGCCGGATTTTAAATGTGTTATTCATGGTCTGGTGCATAAAAAGCGGTGTGTAGAACAGAGGATTCAATTAGTCAGTGATTCCTTTTTTTAAAGACACGCAGCCGGCAGTGTTTTCATCTTCTGTATCATCCGTCTGGCAGCTTTTGGTCAAACTAACAGTGAAAGTGCAGATTTTATCAAACATTTGTGGGAACGAGGAGAAGAACATTCACTTCTCCATAAGCTTTGAGACACGATGCTGAGACCAAGCCGGGTTAGAAGGTTCTCTGCAACATGGGCTTTACGTTACCGTTCATTAAACATCTCCAGGGTCTAGAAATGAAACATGTACGCGTAGAAAATCTCTCGGTTTGTTGAATTGTTGCTCCAGTCTGGAGGTTACGGGCACTCGTCATGGGCTTTCATGTTTGGAAAGATTTGAGCTTGTAGAATTTCACATCAAGGCTCATATAAGTGCATACCCTCCCAACACCACCTGGTTAAATGTCCTTCGCTTGGCTACACCTCAACCAAAGCCAGTCTGCAGCCGTCACCGAGCTTCTGGCTCGGTTCTGGTTCAGGATTTGACGTCTTTTCTTGGCAGAGTTAAAAGAATTCAGCTAAACTGGTTGGTTTGCTGGCTAGGGCGCAGCTTTAAGTGTAACTGAGGTCAAAGTTTCCCAACATCCTACCGTTGGCTTCCTTTAATAAGCACAAAGCAGTTGAGAAGTCTGCTTGGGATTGTTGTCCCTTTAAGCACCCAGTTATGTCCAGGTTTCAACCATCTAGCTTCTGATTGGAAGGGAAGTTATAGAGTCTGGAGGTGGTTGACCTTCATTAATCGTCGGTAAAACTGACAACAGAACAGCCCCTCAGCATGATGCTGCCACCACCATGCTCTGCCACCAGGCGCCTTAAAACCATCACGTATCTCCTTCAAACTAACTTCCTGTCATCGTGGTCAGAGAGCTAAGTCGTTGTGTCGTGGATCGACTTTGAGTGTTTCCATCTCGTATGAAGGCTGCTGTAGAACTGGCTCCGCTGTGGACGGTGACACCGGCGTTCCAGCTGGGTTCATCCCAACCAGCTCCTGCTTGTCTAAACGGGACAGTCTGGGTCAGAGGGTTGTGGTTTGGACTTAGTCGGGTCCGTCTTGCAAAGAGACAAATAACTCCAGGGGTGTATGGATACATCTGAGGCGGTCTAAATAATTATGAGCCTGTCTTAATCGGAGGAAACCCCAATAAACTCAAACTTCTTGCTCTTGGGATTGGTGCCAGTGGATGTAAACTTCTAATTTGAACTGAATCTTTGTGTTTGTCATGAAACTTGAGGAGAAATGTTCAGGGCATAAAGCATTTCTTTGTGTCTTTTGGAAATTCCAGGATCATCTGGACTTCATACGGTGCTCTTTTGTCACTTAATGTTGTAAAGACAAAATCGGAGGAGAAAATAAAAAACAAAAACCCTTCATGTTTGGTTTAATTTTGTAGTGAATTTGTATTTTTCCTGCCAAACTCAGGTCTTCCTTCGAGAGTCTCTGGAGCACCGTCTGGAGAAGCAGCGGGAGGTGGAGGTGCTGAAAGCGGCCATGATCATCCAGGCCCACGTCATGGGCTACATGGCCAGGTACGTTGACAGCCGGACGCCGGGCGACGGTTTCTGGTTTCTGCGCGGAGAGTGACGTTTGGTGTGTCGGCCTGCAGGAAGCAGTACAGGAGGCTGCTGCAGTGCATCGTGGTCATTCAGAAGAACTACCGGGCCGTCTACTGGAGGAGGAGGTTCCTGCTGCTCCGCTGGGCCGCGCTCACCTTCCAGAAACGCCTGCGGGGCCAGCTGGCCCGCCGGGCCTTCAGCCGGCTGCTGCAGGAGAGGAGGAGGAGGGAGGAGGAGGAGGAGCGCCGCAGAAAGATGGAGGAGGAGGTGGAGAGGTGAACCTGGTTCTTATGCGTCCTGGTTGCTCCTCCAACCGTTTCTGCCTCCAAGCGGCTGACGTTTGTGTCTTTTCTTTTTTGGCCGGGCAGGGAGAGGCTGAGACTGGAGGCGGAGAGACTCGCCAAGGAGGTAGAAGAGCTCATATTATCTATTTATTTGTTTAAAAGGTGGAAGTATCGGAGCAGGTCTTGAAAGAATAAAACTCACTAGAAGAGAAACATGTTAAATCCACGTTAAAAGGTTCCAGGTGTGCTATGAATGATAATAAATTTGGTTCCACCTGTCTCAGAAAGTTTCCACCTCATCGTTTCTTCTGGTTCCTCAGAAAGTTAGAGACGGATTAATGCGACCAATAGCTGTTGGGTACCTTAAAGAGACCATTTTAGCCAGTTTCCCGCCGTCTAAAACCCGTCTCCATCAGACCCTTTCATGGTTTCTTGTCTGTTTCAAGGCGGAGGAGGAGGCGCGGCGACTGGAGGAGGCGCGGCGCGCCGAGGAGCTCGCCTCGCTTGCTTCGGCTCAGCCCCGGCTGGAGGAGGCGGCCGCGGCGTCCCCCGAAACCCCGCGGGAGCTGGAGGCAGCGGCGGTCCCCCAGGAGGCCCCGGAAGAGGAGGAGCCCATCCGCCCTCAGGAAGCGTCTCAGGTGGAGGAGATCCTCCGGCTGGAGCGAGAGATCCAGGCGCTGCAGAGGCAGAAGGAGCGGCAGGAGCTCTCCCTGACCGAGGCCTCCCTCCTCCGCCTGCAGCGCCTGCGTGACCAGGAGCTGCGGCGGCTGGAGGACGAGGCCTGCAAGGCGGCGCAGCAGTTCCTCGACTCGCTCAACTTTGACGAGATCGACGAGTGCGTGAGGAACATCGAGAGCTCGCTGGGCGTCGCGGAGGAAGAGGAGGAGAAGGAGAACGAAGGGGGGACGGGCGACGAGGAAGAGGAGGTCGATGAAGGCTTTGGCGCCGACGACGAGGCGTTCAAGGACTCGCCCAACCCGAGCGAGCACGGCCACTCGGACGGCCAGCGGACGAGCGGCATCCGGACGAGCGACGACTCGTCCGAGGAGGACCCGTACGCCAACGACGTGGCCATCCCGCCCATGCCGCTCACCGCCCTGCTCAGCCAGCCGCTGCCCCCGCTGCCCCCGGCCTCCCACAGCGTCTCGTCCAGCGCCGACTCCGCCTTCTGCCGCCCGCAGGCGTCGTCCGAGGCGCCGTCCGACGACCTGGTGGAGCTGATTCCGCCGGACGAGGACTCGGACTACGACCGGGACGACTACGACGAGGGCGCCATCGTGTGCGGGGGCGGCGCCGCCTTCTCCCACCCTCGCAGCGGTCAGTGGTCGCCTGACTACCGGGGCTCCGTGGGAACCTACAACAGCTCCGGGGCGTACCGCTTCAGCTCCGAAGGCGCCCAGTCATCGGTGAGTCCCTCGCCTGGAGGGTCAGAGTCGGCCGTGCTGGACGATCAGCAGTCTGTTGGTTGATGAACCGCTCCGTGTTCCAGTCATTGCTTTACCAGATTTTCTGAAGACAGTGTTGCTGTTGAACTAAACTAAACCCCTCCTCCATCCTTCTCTGTTTTGGGTTAAAGCTCAGACCAGCTAGGGTTCTAAAGACCTCTGAATCTAACGAGTGTTACCCTGCTTAGAGTCCCTGTCAGACCTTTTTAGCTAGATAAGTAGGACACGACCGATCTACTAACCGCCTCCCTCCTAAGGCCACACCCTTTTTCAGTAGACAGGCTGGGCAGCCATGTAGCCTGAGGCCCCCTGTTTCCTGTCAACAGCACTTGTTCTTGGATCGGTTGAGTTTTAGTGACTCAAACGTCCCTAAGGGTGTTGTTTATTAAATCTTGGCTACAGGCAACCTTTAAAGACCTCCTAAATATTTTTAGAACCGTGCACCATGTCTGTTTTACAACCATCGAAGTCAATAATTGAATGTCCACCACTACTAATAGAATTTTATATGCTTCTTTAATTAGTGCGCTTTTAGCGGGGAATTAGTGACAGCATCATTAATCAGCTACAGAAATCACTGATTAAAATTTAACAAACTTCCTAACTCTGTCTAAGGCTGATTCCTAACATGTTCAGGAGAGGCTTTTGAATTGTAGAGACTCGTCCCAAAGTGTCTCTGATCTCTGGGCGTGTCTGCCTTGTGATAAAATCAGAAAAGCTTTTACATTCACAAAGTGTGTTGTGTAGCATTCGATAAAATAACCTCATTAAGTGTTTAATCAGCCTGTTCCCCCTCTAATCAATCCTCTCAGAGCCTAAAATCCAAGCGAGGAAAGAATGGAAAGTGCTGCAGAGGAACGGCTGACACGGGGTTACCGTCCGGACACATGCCTTAAATTTGATATTTTCACGGCTGACTCGACCACTGCATGGTTGCCAGGTCCTGTGTCCGTAAAGCTCGCCCTCATCATGACCCGCCCACCTCCGGGCCTCACAGCTGGTCCCGCTTGTCTCAGCTGTGTTGGCTTTTCTCCAAAGACGGCTCTGTGCGTCGTAGCCCCACGTCTTTGCTTTGGTCTCGTCCGTCCCGACCGCCTGGTTGCTCCGCGGGAAGTCTGATTGCAATCTCGCGTGTTGACGTGCCCGTGGGCAAGGCACTTATCCCCGAGCGGCATACCGCTCTGAATGCGTGGCCGTTTGTGCCGCTGGATGAAGGCGGCTCTGGTCTGAAGCCTGTGGGTGGTCGGCATGACTAGAAAAGCCCAATGTAAGCCGGTCCTATCACCTTTGGCTTCTGTTTAGTCGTTCTTCTTTAATCCTTCGTCAATCCATGATGAGCCGTGTCTGTTGAGTTTTTTCCCAGTTGTTCTGTCCTGACCTTTAACCTCTAACACGCTGACCGAAGCCTGTCTGAGACGGAGCTCTCGGTTCTCTCACCTGTGAACTTACGGGACGTCCTCTCCTGGAAGACGAGCGGCAGCCTAAATGTCCCCCGTGTGTCTCTGGGGGACGATGGACCTCAGCCTGTCTGATGGCCCTGAAACCCTCCCAGACTGATGAGCAGCAACAATTAATCCTCCTTGCTGACATCTTTCCATCTCAGCGTTGTGTCCACGCTGGCAAACAGCTTCCTTGCCTACTTGTATCCCCTGGAGTTTCTGACACGCAGCTCTTCCATTTGGGCTTTGGGTCGTGAAGCCGAGGTGGAACCCGTTGGGTGCTTTGCTGACGGTTGAGCCTAAGTTGAAGGGATCGTTTGTTGTTATGCTCCGTCACCCAAAACTGTGAGGTTTATTTCCCCGTGGCTGTGCCAGCGAGAATCTGACGCCTTGGACTTGTCTTCTGTTGCAGTTCGAGGACAGCGAGGACGACTTCGACAGGTTCGACACAGACGACGAGCTGTCGTACCGACGGGACTCGGTCTACAGCTGCGTCACTCTGCCGTACTTCCACAGCTTCCTCTACATCAAAGGTGGGTCCCTTTAATCCAGCGTTCGCAGACGGCTTTCATTTCTATGTGAAGTTCCTCCCCTTTGGTGATTTAACGGCACGAGTTTCAGCCGCCATCAGAGCCGTTTTCCTGCCCCGCGGCAGCCAGTAACGCCCGGTCCTCCCGCCTTCAGGGGGCCTGATGAACACGTGGAAGCGGCGCTGGTGCGTTCTGAAGGACGAGACCTTCCTGTGGTTCCGGGCCAAGCAGGAGGCGCTGAAGCAGGGCTGGCTGCACAAGAAGGGGGGCGGCTCGTCCACGCTGTCCCGCCGCAACTGGAAGCGGCGCTGGTTCGTGCTGCGGCAGAGCCGGCTCATGTACTTTGAGAACGACAGCGAGGAGAAGATGAAGGGCGTGCTGGACATGCACAACGCCAAGTGAGAAACCCGGCCTCTGCCGTCGCAGACACGCTGCGTTTTGACGAGCGTGGTCGGATCCTTGGTTACGCCTCTAAGAACCGCTTTGATTCCTGTGCTCTGCAGAGAAATCGTTGATAACGCGGGGAAGGAGAACGGCATCGACATCGTGATGCCGGAGAGGACCTACCACCTGATCGCAGAGTCTGCAGAGGACGCTAGGTTTGTCTCACTTCTTTTTCCACGTTTGTCTTCAAACGGTAAAAACTGAATCCCTTCAGCACCTCCTGGCTTGTTAAAAACTGTTGGCTTACCAGAAAACAACAGTTAGCGATGGTCTGCTGGTCTGCAGGCTGGGGCAACCTCCTGGTGATCTGGAAAACGCCTTTTCCCCCTACCGTTACCCTAAATGTTGAAAATAAAGCAAAAGGATGAGTCTTTTCCACATGCACACAGTGACTCGATTACCACCAAGTGCTCTGGTGCAAGACACGTCCAACATCATCACCTCTCCACCACTGTAGCAGCAGTGGTGGAGAGGTGGGGTTCAAAGGTTAGCCTTAGGGCTGGTTCACAGCCGGAGCCCCGATTATCGCCGTGTCTCTTAAAATAATCTTAAGAGACGTTCCTGGCGTGTGTGGTGTGTTAAGATAGACCGATCGGTCCGCTCCAACCTCAAATCGGGGACATTCAGCATGTTGGATTGTTTTGGCCGGATATCCCAGCGTATGTGTGGTGTCCCCTTGAAGACAAAGGAGCACGAAGCCAATGGCTTTTCTTTTTGTTGTGCTTTTTCTCTGTTAAACTTAATCCACGGACTATCGCCATTACTCCCCCATCATCCATGTTTATTCACTCTGAACTCACGTTTGATCTTCAGAGGATTCGCTAGATTTCCCGTCTGATATCTGAATGATCTTAAGTGAAATCTGTTGGTTTCTGTTGGCGTGTGTTGAGCGGACACCACACACCGTACGAGCAAACCTGTTTTATTTAGGATTTTTTATCGATACGCGTCTCTCAGGCTTTGAAAAGGCTTTGTTTTTAAAATCCTGCCGTGTGAACCAGGCTTTACAGACTAAGCGCCTTTAGGTGTGAAAACATACTTACACTACCGATGGATTGTCCCTCAGCAAACCAGTGGAGCACAAATAAATTGTTTTTCTCTCAACAGTTGGTCTTACAACAAATTATGATTATGACTATTGCCATGGCTTCATTTTTTAATCATAATTTATGTATTTAAAAGAACCAATGAGGGTGTTCTGGTGGTGCAAGGGTGGCGCGTGCGGCCCAGGTACGGAGGCCTTGGTCCTCGGTTTCCTGTCAGCCTACTATCAGTAACTATTGGCACGAAAAATCATGAAAAAATATTTAAAAAAAATACAGTTAAAAAGGTAAAGATTCTGCAGGAGGTTTTGTAAACGGGTTTAAATTTTCTCTGTAAAATCTACAGGTAGGTTGGTAACCTTGCTCACAGTTTTACTGTAACTTTACTGTAAAATTCTGGTTACCACAAAGTTTTTCATTAAAAACTACGGCGTAGCAGTAGTTACATGGTCAGAGTGACCTCTGTGATGATGATGATGATGATGATGATGATGATGATGATGATGAGGATGAGGAGGATGATGAGGAGGATGATGAGGAGGATGATGATGAGGAGGATGATGATGATGAGGAGGATGATGAGGAGGATGATGATGATGATGATGATGATGATGATGATGATGATGATGATGATGGTGATGATGATGATGATGATGATGATGATGATGATGATGATGATGATGATGATGAGGATGATGATGATGATGATGATGAGGATGATGATGATGATGATGATGATGATGAGGAGGAGGATGATGAGGAGGATGATGATGATGATGATGATGATGATGATGATGATGATGACGATAATGATGAGGATGATGAGGATGATGATGATGATGATGATGATGATGATGATGATGATGAGGATGATGTTGATGATGATGATGATGATGATGATGATGATGATGATGATGATGATGATGATGATGATGATGATGATGATGATGATGGTGGTGTTTGCAGTCAGTGGTTCAGCGTGCTGAGTCAGGTCCACGGCGCCACAGAACAGGAGATCAGCGAGATGCACGATGAACAGGCCAATCCCCAGAACGCTGTGGTGAGTTCAGCCATCCACAGTATGCAGCTTCACCTCCTCCAGGAGTTTTTAAGGAGCGCAAATGTGGCAACGGGACTAATGATCCTTCAACTCCTCCTCTGCACCCCAGGGCACGTTGGATGTGGGCATGATCGACTCGGTGTGTGCGTCCGACAATCCAGAAAGGTGCGGCTCCGCCTCAAACGTCCCGAGATGTCTTACTGACCTGCTTTGTTTGTCCCGAGGAGCAAAGATCCATTTTACACCCAGATTCTGTCGTTGTCTTGTCTTTAACCTTCGTCCCTGTTGTGTTGAAATCAGACCCAACTCCTTCGTCATCATCACAGCGGAGCGGGTGCTGCACTGCAACGCCGACACGCCCGAGGAGATGCACCACTGGATCACGCTGCTGCAGCGCTCCAAGGGCGACGCCCGCGTCGACGGCCAGGAGTTCATCATCAGGGGTACGATGGGGGGAGGGGGGGGGGAGTGAGAACAATTAGCGCTTCACTGAATAAGAGCCTCGTTCTGTCCGGCAGGAGCAGAAAGTAAAACATTAACCTGATGTCTGATGTCTGCCGGGCTGGTAGAATAAGCTCTGTGCTTCAGAGCTGAAGGGTTTAAAAAGCTGCCGCTGGATGGGGGGTTGTATTATTTTCTGATGTGTAGACAGAAAAACGAGGCGTTGAGGCAGGTAGAGCGAAGCCTGTTCCAAACGCTAACAGAGATGCGCTCTGCTCGTCCAGGCTGGTTGCACAAGGAGATGAAGAACAGCTCCAAAGCCTCGCTGAAGCTGAAGAAACGCTGGTTCCTGCTGACCCACAACTCCCTGGACTACTACAAGAGCTCGGAGCGCAACGCCTTGAAGCTGGGCACGCTGGTGCTGAACAGCCTCTGCTCCGTGGTGCAGCCCGACGAGCGCTTCTACAAGGAGACCGGTAGGCTAAGGGACGGTGGCGAGGAGGACGGATGCGCCGCTGGCTCGCTGTTCTTTAACCACACTCTCCGCCTCTGCTCGCAGGATACTGGAACGTGATCGTCTACGGGCGCAAACACTCGTACCGGCTCTACTGTAAGCTGCTGAACGAAGCCACGCGGTGGGCCAGCTCCATCCAGAACGTCATCGACACCAAGGCCCCCATCGACACGCCGACCCAGCAGCTCATCCAGGACATCAGGGTAGGAACGGGTTCCCGCCGCGGCACCGAAGCCTGGCAGGACGCGGGTGCTGACGGTCCGGCTGTCCTTCTGTCTGCAGGAGAACTGCCTGAACTCAGAGGTGGTGGAGCAGATCTACAAGAGGAACCCCATCCTCCGCTACAGCCACCACCCGCTGCACTCGCCGCTGCTGCCGCTGCCCTACGGAGACATCCAGCACAGCGGTGAGTCCCGCACACACACGTCTGAGCGGAGGAGGCGACTCTCCTTGGCTTTTAGCATCTCTACCAGCTCATCTGTCACAGGGTGGGGCATCGTAGCAGATGTTGCCCCGAAGCAGCCTGTTATTATTTTACAGATTATATCCTATGAAGAGAAAGCTCTGTGATGTTCTTGTACCGACTTAACAGCATCCGACCTGCTTCACCGGAGAGTAAATTTCCTCTTCCTCCCTCCCCCCAGCGTCACGGAGCAGGAGCTACACGACCCTGCAGGACGAAGCCCTCAGAGTCTTCGGCTCTCTGCAGCACCTGGACGGCGTGGCCGACCCCGTCCCCATCATCCAGGGCATCCTGCAGACCGGCCAGGAGCTCAAGCCGCTCCGCGACGAGCTCTACTGCCAGCTGATCAAGCAGACCGCCCGGCCGCCGCAGCCCGGCAGCCCCGCCAACGTCTGCAGCTGGAAGATCCTGGCCTGCATGTCCTGCACCTTCGTGCCCTCGCGCAGCATCCTCCGATACCTGAAGTTCCACCTGAAGCGGTGAGCGCCGGCCGGGTCGGTTTTTAGTTCGCGCAGTTCCGGGCGGAGACGTTTTAAAGGGTGCCGTCTCTCTCCCCCCGCAGGACCCGCGAGCTCCTCCCCGCCTCCGAGATGGAGCGCTACGCGGCCTTCGCCCTCGACTCCCTGAAGAAGACCCGAGCCAGGGAGAACGTGCCGTCGCAGGAGGAGATCCGCTCCATCGTGGCCCGGCAGGAGATGAGCACCACGGTGCACTGCCACGGAGGAGGCTCCTGCAAGATCACCATCGACTCGCACACCACCGCCGGAGAGGTGGGCTCCTCCGCCAAGACCCCGAACATCCATGACCCCAAAAGGCTTTAACGCCACACATCCACAAGCGCTTTCGTGTTGAAATATGGATCATGTGTCAGTTTTTTGTTCTGATTCCTTGGAGAGGAAGAGGGTTTTAGGTCCAGGTCTAAGATGTCCTGGAGGTTTCTGGTCTGGAAAGGATGTCTGGTTTACCAGAACCGTGTTGGTGTCGGTTTAAACGTCCTGACCGGTCCGTCTGTCTGGCACCAGGTGGTGGAGAAGCTGATCCGCGGCCTGGCCATGGAGGACAGCAGGAACATGTTCGCTCTCTTCGAGCACAACGACAGCGTGGAGAAGGCCATCGAGAGTCGGACCGTGGTGGCCGACGTCCTGGCCAAGTTTGAAAGGTGAGCGCCGGAGTCTGAAATCAAACGTGTTGGGGTGTTGTTGTTTTTTTTTAATGCTGCGGCTGCAGTTATCGCTCCACGTCTTGGCTCTGCAGGCATGCAGGGAGCGCGGACGAAAGCAACACGGGCTGGAAGCTGTACTTCAAACTCTACTGCTTCCTGGACACGGACGGCGTCCCCAAGGACAGCGTGGAGTTCGCCTTCATGTTCGAGCAGGTGAGCATGTGGACACGCTGTCCTCACTGCAAAAACCAGAACTGAAAATAAGTAAAATTTTCTTTAAATGAGTGCATTTGTCCTTGATTTGACCAGATAAATGAGGTGATTTGCCAATGGAATGAGATTTTTTCCACTTACAATAGCAACAATTCATCTCCATCGTCTTATTTCAAGTGCAGGATGTCTAATTATCTTATTTTAGGGGCAAAGATACTCATTCCATTGGCAGATAATCTTATCTACTGGCTCAAATAAAGGATGAATAGACTAACTTTAAGAACATTTTACTTGTTTTTAGATCCGTTTTTGCAGTGCTCTTGATGTTTTACGCACATCCACAGCCCTTTTTGCTGTTAGTTCTTCTCTGCTGCGGAGCAAATCAATCCGTTTGTGGTCTTTTTAATCTAGAAGAAGACGATAAAAGACTGATTTTATGTCAGAGTTCTGACAATGTCTCGGTTCGGTTGTTGAGTTTAGCCTCTGATTGAATGGAAAGATGATGAATCTGATGGAAAAGTGTTTTGTTTCCCCGCCTCTGAAGGCCCACGAGGCGGTCATTCAGGGCCACTATCCCGGCCCGGAGGAGACCCTCCAGTTCCTGGCCGCCCTCAGACTCCAGTACCTCCTGGGCGACCAGAACCCGCAGGCCAACGTCCCCGAGATGTGCCAGGTCTTCCCCATGGCGCGGCTGCGGGCCCGCGTGCACAACTCGGCCCGGACGTTCGCGCCGGGCGCCGGCTCGCCGGCCGAGCGCTCGGGGACGGCGGAGAGGAAACGCTCGAGCTTCCTGGAGGGGACGCTGAGGCGCAGCTTCAGGAGCGGCTCCCTGAGCCGGCAGAAGCTGGAGGAGGAGAACAGCCTGGAGGCCTGGATGAGGGAGGAGGCGGCGGCGGTGAAGACCAGCGTCATGGACAAGTGGAGGAAGCTGCAGGGCATGAGCCAGGAGCAGGCCATGGTCAAGTACATGGCGCTGGTGAAGGAGTGGCAGGGGTACGGATCCACGCTCTTCAACGTCGAGGTGGGGGTGGAACCGTGATTTTTGCTCGGCTCGTTGTCACGGAGACCAAGCCGAGCAGCGTTGACTCTCCCCTGTTAATCTGTCGTTGCAGTGCCGCGACGGAGCGTTCCCCTCGGAGCTGTGGCTCGGCGTGAGCAGGGAGGCCGTCTCCGTGTACAAACGCGGCGAGCCGTGGCCGCTGGAGGTCTTCCCCTACGAGCTGATCCTGTCCTTCGGAGCGCCGCTGCCCAACGCCTACAAGATCGCCGTGGAGGGCCGGGAGCTGGTCTTCGAAACCCAGATGGTGGGTGTTCAGTTCGCCTCTTGCAAACGATTTCATGGTGTGGTGTGTACCCGACCGTAACGAGCCTCGTCTGCCCCCCCGCAGGTCATGGACATCGCCAAGCTCATGAAGGCGTACATCAGCATGATCGTGAAGAAGCGCTACAGCACCGGTCAGTCCGTCAGCAGCCACGAAAGCAAATGCAGCGGCTGGTGAAGGCGGCCGAGCGGAGGCCCAGACGGCCGGTGCCAGAAGGCCAAGCCGCTCCTCACACGTCTGCACAAGCATCCTTCAGTGCTCGATGCAAACTCTCCGCTGTGAACTGCTCTTTGGGTCCATCTTCCAAAGGATTTCTGAGGCTGCACCTCGATGCAAGACTTTATTCAAGATGAGCGAAGTTTCTGTGCTTTGTGTGCAAGTTCTGCTGGGAGTCTCTGAGGCAACCTGAGCTCAGGCCAAAGCGGCGCGTCTGCGCAGAAACTCCTGTTTCCATCTGCCGGCCAGAACCAGGAGCAAACCTGGAAGCTCTTCTTCTCTGCGGTCCGTCCACAGTCCGTCAGTCCTGGAGTAAAACCCATCTGGTGCCTGGACCACTTAAAATGATGCTTTTATGTAAAGCGGAGTGTGGTCTGTTTCACAGTAACCCGGCGGGGAAATCCTTCCAATGACGTTCCCACAGAGCAGGAGGAAGCCTCGCCCTGAACCGGCAGATTGAAGCCAATATTCATCAGATCTGAGGAGGAACAAAGAGCAACGAACGGTATTAAACCAACGATAAACACGCAAAAAAACTAAATATTCCTGTTTTTCAAACCAAAGACAACCAGTTCTCATCGAGTCACTTTTAACCGCTCTTCAAAATGGGAAAGACAAGAGAACGAGTCACGAGAAGCTGACTTTATCTTGTTGTGGAAGAAAAGTGCTGAAACTGCAGCAAAGCAATGATAAAAAGTCGCTTGTTTTAAGAAAAGACTGCTTGAATGTATTTTCCCCCCTCCCGGAAACATTTTGATTCGTTTGTAACCCATTAGCAAACAGTGAGGAGATCCTAAGTGCCTGTTTGTAGTAAAGCAGGATGAAGCTCGCTCTGAAAGATAAAAAGTTTCTAAAACTGCTTCACTGCTCCAGCTTCTCAAGTCCAGACATGTTCTCCTTTTCTTCATGCGTAGCAGTCAGTTCCCAAAATATTAAAGCTTACCCACGAGTTTTAGACAATCCGTTGCTAATGATAAATCCGTTCTGGTGGATCGCAGAAAAGACAATAAGAATCGATTCACACTTTAAATTACTGAAAGGAAAAACCTCTAAAGTGAGATATGAACAGCTCTTCCTGATCTGGAGGAAACTTGGGGACTTTATGAGCCACAAACAGCTTTTCTGCGACGGTTAGCGTCACCGTGGTGGGAAATGCGAGCCGGTTCTGTTGGATCTTTGCCTCGGCGTGACTGACCCGCTCGGTGGGACTCAGGTCTGCAGCGCCAACGTTTCCCTGGAGCTCCGCGGGCGGCAGATCCATCCAGAGAGGAAGAGGAGCAGCTTACTCCCACAGCTCAGTGCCTTGTTGTAAATTCTGTACACTTACTTTGTTTTACACGGTTGGTTTTTGGTATAATGTGCAATGTAATATAAATATATATATATTATATGATATAATCATGTGGACTGTACATTTTTAGGTCTTTGCCTTCTGATTTATTATCCCAGCATTTCTCTCTTGTATCGTTTTTGTATCTTTTTAAATCTGACCTGGCAGCAGCGGGTGTTGATCTGATGAGTCTTTCAATAAATTAACAAAAAAATATTTGCTCTGAGGGTGCGTCATGTTTTTTTAATTTCTTTTTATTCTGATCTGAAGAAAAGAAAATCTACAAAACTTAGTTTAAGTCTTGTTGATAGAGTCAGACGTCTTAGAAATCAGCTTAAGGGGTCAAAGTTTAAAGGTGCATAGCCACGTCCTTGATTTGAGCGGCTAAAATTATTATTTTGACCCCTAAAATAAGAAAATTAGAGTTGTTCCTAAAAAAAAAAAAGAAAAATCTCATTCCATTAGTAGATCATTTAAACCTATCTGCTCAAATCAAGCACAAATACACTAATTTCACTTACTTTTAGTTCCCTTTTTGCAGTGGAGCTTCAGTAACATGCTTCTTCTAACTCAAATGAACGGATTTGTATTTCATATCTGAGATCAGATGTTTTCACCGACTGCTCCAAACTGAATCACTAGGAGCCATATTAGCACGCCGTGTTCATCCAGGTGAGGGTTGCTTTCCACCCACATGATCCGTGCTTATTTCCCTCCTCACAAATTTCTTCAGTTTTTGCTTTTTTTTGTGACAATCAATTGTTTAAATTCAAAAGGCAGTTTTAAAATGTCAAATTAAATGAAAATAGACAATAACTGCATTGTTTATGATAGCAGAATTAAATTTCAACGAGCATAGCCCGTCTGACAACACAAAGTAGGGTAAAAAAATCTACCAGTAGCTTACTGGGAATTTCCACATCATGCTGGAAAACTTTAACTTTCTTAAGGAAATCAAACATTTCCGACGTGCGGAAAAAAATGCCGCAGTAAGATGGATCAGCAGCATCTGCTTTACTCTGCAGATTCATAAGAGTTTAACTCACTTGCTTTAAATCCTCAGTTCCTGAAGTGCTCTGCAAAAAGGGAACTCAAAGTAAGTAAAAGTTTCTTGAAATTTTTGTATTTTTCCTTGATTTGAGCAGGTAAATAAGACCGTTTGCCAATGGAATAAGATTTATGCACTTAAAATAAGTGCATAAATCTTACAATTCTTACAATACAATTCATCTCCGTCATCTCATTTCTAGTTCATTTCAAGTGCAGGATATATAATTATCTTATTTTAGGGGTAAAAATACTCATTACATTGGCAAAAAGTCCTATTTAGCTGTTCAAATCAATGAAAAAATACACTAATTTCAAGAAAATTTGACTTACTTTTAGTTCCTTTTTTGCAGTGTGAGATCTGGTTCTGCTCTCCAGAGCATCTCGTCCATCTCAGCGAACCTTAAAAGAAGACGAGGCACTTAAGCAAATCAACCCACGTTCCTCTCGCTCCCTCGTTGTACAAATAACCTTTATGCATTACAACCATGTTACATACAAAGGAAACAAACACAGTCACATTCTGTGCTGCACAATCAGACGTTAATATTCAGCCCCTTAAGGCACCAAAAGAACCAAAATGACCCAAAACAGGTTGAATCCTTAAAATCCCCCACATTGCCCGGGAAGCTCAACGGAGCGGCCTTCCCCACACCTCTCATTCATCCCAACAGAAGCAAAGCCTTTCATGGCTGAATGAGCGTTGCATTAGCAGCATATTCCAGCATATGAACACAGAAACACATGAAATAAGACACCAAAGTGAGCTGCTGCATCACAGATTAAAATCAACACCATTCCGACGTCACATTGTGCTCGTTTGAAACCATCTTGGCTCCTGAATCTCCAGCTTTTATGTCTCCTTAAAACACGCTGGGCTTCACAGCCGTCAGTACAGCAGAGAATCTGGAAATGAAACACTAACTGGTCGCGCTGAGTGGGACGTTTGTGGCTGGAGCTGATGAGAACTGGCAGGGTTTAATTGACTGGGGCTGTAAAGTCTAACCTCAGAGCGCACAGGTGCTTCCTGGTCCAGTTGGATCTAAAGATGCTTCCATCCCTCCTCTGGCGGCCATCTACTGATGTGGATTCAGCGTTAGGGGTGGATGCAATGCTGCCTTGTGTCCTGTAGGATTTTCCAGGTAAGAACTAGATGTTAACAGGTCATCTATGACCCTCCCACATCTAGGATCTGTACTAGAGTGAATTCAGATCATGTTTATGGTGTCCAGCTGTGGCAGAGGGACGAGGCGGAGCTACAGTTAGGACGAGAAGAACGTAAATCCTCTTTCAGGCTTTGGATTTTTCTGTATCAGGACATTTCAAAATGGATCAGGTCTTTACTGGGTTGTAAAGCGGTAGAAATCTCACCTCAAGTGCAGAAAATGCACAGCAGATTCAGATTCACAGACATCAGTGGGTAAAACATTTAAGGCGACTCTGCTCAGGAGTAGAAACTCACACAAAGGTCAGAGAGTGCAATGGTCAGAGAAACGAGAAAAGCCCAACGCTGCGTCTGAGGCGCTACAATCATCACACTGCAAAAAGGGAACTAAAAGTATGTCAAATGTTCTTGAAATTAGTGTATTTTTCCTTGATTTGAGAAGGGTAAATAAGACCATTTGCCAATGGAATGAGATTTTTTGCACTTAAAATAACAACAGTTAATCTCCGTCATCTTATTTCAGGTGCAGGATATCTAATTATCTTATTATAGGGGTAAAAATACTCATTCCATTGGCCAATAGTCCCATTTAGCTGCTCAAATTAAGGAAAATATACTCATTTCAAGAAAGTTTTACTTACTTCTAGTTCCCTTTTTGCAGTGCAGCAGTCAGCGGGCTAAATGTTTAGGTTTGTGAAGAGGACAATTAGAAAAAGTTTGGACAAGCATGGCTTGCTTGGGGGAGATGGATGAGAAAGCTTAGTTTCTCTACAAGGAACAGATCTGGATCAGCTGAGACGAAGTAGTGATGTTCAGCTGTCATGCAATGTTTGGAGAAAGCCAAGGAGCACAAACAGCTCTGTGTCAAAGCATTCAGAAGTCAAACTCAAGGTCTGAAGATCTGACAGCTGAAGCTTCGTCCAAACTGGAGATCAATCCCAAACGGCAGCAGTCAAATTGCTGCAACGGCCTAGTCAAAGTCCGTCCCTTAAACCTGACTGGAAATGGTGGGGCTGAAACGAAAGTCTGTGAACCTGAATGAGCTGAAGCAGAGTTTTTATTCTGTCCTGATAGATAAAACCCAAGAGCTGGAAGAGGATGAAGTTTCCTCAGAGAAAACTGATGAAAGCAAAAATAATCAGTTTGTGGTCCTCATCTTTAGCTCACAGTGCCTAGAGGCTCAACACGCCTTCTCCTTGGCACTAAACTTCTCATTTTTGACTTTTTCTTATGTTTTCAATTACATCCTGATGGACCTGAACAGGTGCCTCATCTCAAAGAGAAATTCGCCTAAGCTGCTTCGGTCAGACAGAAAATGAGCCGTTATAAGACTTTCCTGATTCTGCGTTGAAATAAATGACCTTGAAGTAGGAGAGAAACTGTCTGTAATGCCACAGTCTGTCTGAAACGAGTCCAGGATGTATGACAGGGATGCAGTCACAGTGCCGAGCCCGGGTTCCTCTTCCTGTCCTCACACGGCTGCAGAACCACAGAGACGCCAGAGCCGGAGTTCATCCAGACAGGTTCGGGGGCCGGCCCCAGAAACAATAACCCTCCCCAACTTATCCGGAGCGCACAGGGCAACCAGGAAGCTGCAGCCAAGAGCAAATCCACCAACTTCCTGGCTTTCAGACCGACGTTACACGGATCACGACCTCCCCCGAGTCTGCGTCCTGGCTCAGGCCGCTACGAGGCACCAGCCCGGGGCAGAAGGGGGCCAGACAGAGGCAGGTCCACGGCCGGGACCCCAGCCGGGTGGGATGCAGGGGCCCGCTGGGGCCGAGGGTGGCCAGAGGCAACCACAGCGTCCTGGGGCCCAGCGAGGAGTGGCCCGTGCTGGCCTCCTCCAGGTCCTTGGCCTTGTCGTAGCTCTGAACGTCCCAGTGGAGGTTGACCGCCCGCCAGCGCATGAAGACGTTGTACACCGCCGCCCCCTCGTGGACGATCAGGCCTGTTGCAACGACAGCAGGCGTTACAGTGGGACAATCACAGCGTGGTAGGACACAGCAGTCACAGGTGTGAAGAAATCCTAAACTGCAGCGACACAACATCACTCTGAAGATGTCAGCCTGTGATTGGATCCCATTCATTCAACGAGGAAAAAAATTCTTATTGGGAGAAATTATCTCCATAGTATATGGCCAGTGCCACACCTATAAACCGTTAAACTTTGGATTATTAATCCATCTCTTCCTGTTTTAATGTTTTTATAAATATGATGAAGCACAGAAGCTAATCGTTTAGTCGCTTTTAGAAACAGGAGAGACAAGAACAAAAGCCATTCACGTAACACGAAGGTGTTTTGACCTTAATAACTGTTTTACTGAAACATCATTAGTTCAACTTTGTAGTCCAACTGTTTTTAATATTTGCTTTTAGTCTCTATTCTCCCATGCTCTATTTTGTTTCTACAGTTTAATCCTACTTGCTTTTATTTTGTTTTATTTTCCTATATTTTAATCATGTAAAGCACTTTGCATTGTCTCTGCACTGAAACATGCTATAAATATAAATTTGCCTTGCCTTAATAAGGAAAGGGCTTCAAGAAAAATAATATTATAATTAAAGAGTTTAAACCGACTGTGAGAAACGAGGTCAGAGCCACATCTATCCTGCTGTATATGTATAGTCCTGCCACCGTTAATGTCAGAGAGGAGATGCTGGTAAGTCGTGTTGTTTTGGTCGAGCTTTTCAGCAACAAAGCTCCAGTGAATCTGCTGAGAACCAAAGTAAGCGTCTATGGAACAGCCCTACTGTTAAGTAGGGTGGAGGGTGAGTGATCCTGTGGGCCTGTTGTTCTTCCACAGCAGGCCCTGGGAACCGTGTGCGACCGCCTGGCATCGTTAACTTATTGAAACGGCAGCAGAATCTGTCTTAAAGTCCGCTGGGCCCGGCCAGGGAACCGGAAACGGGTCGTGGCTGGGTCTCTCAGCAGGACGAGGATCCTAAAACGTGTCAGATTCCACACGGAAAGGCTTCATCAGACACCAAAGCGACATGTTTTAACGGCGAATTCAGTCTCCAGACCTCAGCTTTACAGGAAACCTGGTAGAAGAATGCGTGAAGACAGCGGACTCTGGATGATTGTTCTGTTTGTTTGATTTTTTTTTTTTTTTACAGAACAAAATGGGATTTTTAAAAAATTTTCTCATTGTGAGATTATGCCACTGCAGTAAAAGCTCAACTAAGTTGCATTAAGGTTTGATGTTGCTGCATTTATGTTGCTTCTGTAAGAAAGGTGCAAAAATGAACCCAAAAGATCGTGAAGGATCTCCAGAAAGCCCGCAGATCAGATTGATTGGGCACATTTAAAAAAGAAAAGAAAATCTAAATGTTGTGGTTCTGTTGCATTGTGGGTAAAATGATGGGACACCGTCCTGCTCTGAGCCTCTGAAGGTGTGACTGGAGCATAGACTGACCTACGCAGACCAGATCCATGAAGCCGTACATGCCGTAGCAGATCTGGAAGAGGACGTCGCGGCGCTGCCAGATGGCCTGCGGGCTGAGGGCCGACCAGAGCAGCCAGGAGATGCTGGCCACCAGGAAGAGGGAGCCCAGGAACACGGCGATGATCTGCACCTTCTCCACCAGCGTGATGGTGATGGACTGCCACTGAGGAGCCGAGAGGGACAGAAACCGTCAGAGGAGACCAGAGGAGCCCGCAGATGAGACTTCAACGTGTGCTCCTCCATTTTTAACGTCATTTTTACGTCTTTTTCTTTACTTATTGTGATTTATTGTGCATATAACGGTGAAATGGAGGTAAACGATGCAGTTTTCAAAATGTTTAGCGAAAAAGATCCTGGAATGTTTGATTTGCATGTTTTTTGCACATCTACATTTAACTTGAAACCCCCCAAACAAAGTCCAATGTAATCAACTGGCTTCGGAAATTAATTTCCTAATTGGAGGTGTTCTATGTAGCTACATCATGATGCAAATGCAAACAAAAAATATGTCTTTTTTATGCTTAAAACACAGCATCCAGTCACTCCAGTGTTTCTGTACCTCACTCCGAGATTTCCTGAATCATAAATTAATGGTTTAAATTGATTTATCTGAAGTCTGGTCGACGCAACCCGTTTTCTCGCTTAATTTGCATCACTTACTAAGATTTCACATTCTGCATCAGAATAAACGGCTGCATAAAGCCATGTTTGTGAAGTTTAAGCATGCAACAAGCGTTTAGAGCTGATGGTGATCTGGTCTCAGAGGCTGTTTACGGGTCTGCAGGTTGCAGGAAGTCTCTCTGTATTTCTCTCTCCCTCACGTTTACTCAACAGTTGCTATGGGCGACCTGCACAATTAAAAATGACATCACCTCCCTGCTGAGACCCCCCCCCCCCCCCTTACCTGCCACGGTCTCTTCATGTTGATGGCGATGACCTGGAAGCGGTAGCAGCAGAGCTCACAGGTCCAGCAGCCCCGCTCGCTGATCCACTTCAGCAGACACTGCTGGTGGGTGTACCGCACCGAGCCGTCACAGCGGCACGGGTTCAACAGCTCGCCCTGCAGAACCGATGAAGAAGAAGGAGGATCAAACACAGCACTGTCCACCTGAGAAGTTTCACAGCTTTCTTTTCAGCGGGGAAACGTTTCAGTGCTCCCAAAGCTGAATTTCTCCCCTTCAAATACAAAACTCTGGTGAAATGAGAAGCCAAAACAAAAGTAAATCCTAATAATTCTGTGAGCAGCAAGAACACGGTTCAAACAAACTTCAGGAACGTAACGCGCCACGATTCTCTGGCCTTCATCAGAACACAGGGTCTTCTTTGTTGGTTTAAACTGGGCCAGCATGGAGCTTTTTGGGACATGGACAGTCCAACATGCACTGGATCTAAAACGTTAACACAACCCTGTGACAAAGCTCAGGAAAAATCTCACCATGATCAATCCGCTGCAACAACCTGGTTACTTTGATGTGCACAGCTCTCATTTTAAGCAGTCGGTCTCTTTGAGTTTCTGTTTGTCACCAAATACGGAGAATCTGCTTGGCCTGTCATAAAGTCCAGCTGTCCTCCATCCTTATAAAGCTACAGTTTACAAAGAGATTACAGAGGGACCAAAATGATGTCCTGGTACAAAGACATGGCTCAGAGAAAACATTTTAAAGGGTTATACATTCACCACTGAACATGAAGACGGTCATCAGTAATTTCAGTGGCAAAAATCGTGTTTTTCTGAAGCTGACGAGATGAAAGCTGGTCTGAGAGGTGGTGGAGAGGGCGACAGCAACACTGAGGGCACTGCAACGATGACGACTGGTCCTGGCTTTAGATTAGACAACATTCTCCTGTGTTCTCCTCACATCCAGATTTAGGAGCGGAGAAGCTTTTTCTTCCACAGAAAACATCTTCAGAGAGATTTTTGGGACTGGATTCCTAAAAGGCTTGTTCACCACCAACCAAAACAACAACAACACACTGTACCACCTTAAAAACCTCCCGGATTGAAGCACGGTGGCGACGGCATCATGCTGTGGGCCAGCTGTTCTCCAGACATCCGCATTGGGAATTATTGCCAAATGTAAGAGATTATGAGACTACAGAGACTGGACTGCATTACGTTTACCATGGAGATCACAGATAAACATGCTTTGATTGGACAGAATGACTGTTTAGGGGAAACGTGTCAGCTAGGACACGTCTGCATTATAGTATCCACTCCACCAATGTGATGAACAGAACACTGATATCATACTGTGAACGCCCCTGAATGGGTGGACACAATCTGTCCTATTTAATGTCTGTGTGAGGAATGAACCGGGTTCTCAGGTACCGGTTGCGTTGTTATGAGAACCCAGTACTGAAGGTGTAAACATCCCTCTGCCTTTTAGATTAAATATGGTAAAGTATAGTTATGGTATGAGTCTTTTTACTTCTACAGAAGTCTACAATAGAAACATCTCATTATTCAGTAAAAGAACCTGAGGTGACCGCAGCTAGGTCAAGAGATTACAACACAAGCGTGGAGGAAACTCTGAATAAATTCAAACAGCAGTCGGTTCTGATCCATAAATGATCGGGAGTTTGCCAGGAAGAAGAAGAAGAAGAAGAAGAAGAAGAAGAAGAAGAAGAAGAAGAAGAAGAAGAAGAAGAAGTCTGACGGTGAGTCCACATCCAGATGGACAACAGAACGACTTCATGATGGTCACCCGGAGAGGGACGTGGACTAGAGACGTCCGGCCAATCTGAGAGATCCGGAGAACTTCAGCAGGAAGCAGATGGAGCAGACATCACCACATTAAGATGTCACAAGCTGACGGACTCTAACCAGAGAGGAAAAAAACTGACATTTATCAGATAAAACACAGAAAAGCTTCTGAAATTAGATCAGAATCACAACTACAACGCCGTTAGAATCCAAGCATTTTCTGCTGGGTTTCATCCAACAGCCAGAACTAAATGAACAGATGCAGCAACCAAGATTTATTGAAGCGACATAAGAGGCCATAATCTAACAGCCACAAGATGTCTGCACCTTTTTTCATCAAGACTTTTATTTTGGAGCACGCTCCCTTAAAGCGACGATGCAACAAACTGCAGCAAAGCAAATATTTCATCACACAAACTGGAGGAATCTGCCTCCTCCAGTAAATCAGCGCCTGTTTTTATGGCTCTGGCCTCAACATTCAGAGAATGTTTGGGATTTCTTAGGTGCAACGGGCTTCATGTTATATAAGCCTAAACCTGAGGGTGTCGCCTGTGGCTGCAGCAGCTTTGATTAATGACGGTGGTTTCTGGGAGCTGGACCCTGCTGCCAAAACCCCAGAAGTCCTTTAAAACCTGAAAACTATTTTAGGTGGCAGCCTTTAAAAATAATAACTAGTTATTAACAAAGAGGAGCTTTCTTGTCCTTGAAACACTAGAAGGTTGTTGAAAGAAAGAAACGACCCGAACAATTCAAACAAGTTTCCTCCCAGCTCAGCTACTCCGGATCCATGTAAACAAGGATGAACCGAAGGGAGGGGCTCAGAGAACGGAGGAATACATTTATCTGAACAGAAAAGAGCAGAGGCCTTCCTTTGCTTCGTGATTTGCATAAACAATATTAGCAGCATGAGTCAGGAAGACGTTTGGCTTTATTTTCAGGAAACCAACCTGATTCCTCCTCTATGTGTATCTCTGCACTCTTTGTGCAAAGCAGGATACGGGATCTGCGTCTCTATCAAAGTCCCAGTTTTTTGGTTTTTGTTTTACATCGACCGGCGTCTCTCGCAGCTTTAATGCGTTTCAGGCCCAGAGAGCCACTGTCTGCTTTCCGATCGATGCGAGAACCTCCTATCCAGGATTAATCCTCCATTCATTTCCCTGATCCGGCTTCCCCCGTCATCAAGAAATCCTTCGTTTTCCAGCCTCAGCTTGGCTCCTCTCCTCCCAGCAGGTGATCCATCAAGGTAAACCCATAACTTGTCCACCAGAGGGCTTGAAATCAATGAGCATTTCTCAAAACTGCAGCAGGATGCAGCTTGGTGTTAATCATCACAGTCACATCTATTTATTTCTCTACTTTTAGAGTTCCTGCTGGTCTGAGCTGCCAGCCGGGCCGTGACGGGCGCATTAGCAGTACATTAAGGTCAGCTGGTCAGGGAGCTCCTTTTTCATCCGCCCGTGTTAACCGTGCGTGTTTAAAATGACCTGGGTTCACGCAGGTCGGCCCTCTGACGAAGGAGACAAAGCTCGTCCAGGAACACGTCCGGGGAGAACCAGAATCTATCAGGCTGCCATGAAGCGCTGCTTTCTGGGCCTTTTAATGGTTCCTCCAACACAAACCTTCCAATAGGTCCTACTTTTTCTCCGCTCCCTGCTCCTGGTGGTGTGGGACAGAAATCTAATGTGAAATGGTGGCATGGATCAGATAGAAATGCATCTTCCTTCCATGTACTAAAGCAGACTCTCTGTCCTGATGTCCTTCCTCTGAGGCCATGGTTCTTAAACGCAGAAGCAGGAGGAAAGCCTTCTGCTTCGTCTCAGAACCTTTCACCTGCTGAAGAACCTCCAGTGGGTTTAAAGCAACCAGAACCTGCGGCGGGTGTTTGGGTTACGTTCGCCTCGCTGGAGAAAACCCAGGCGAGCTCTTCTTGAGATCCCAGTGACCCCAGTGTGTTGAAGCTCTCCCCCTGATGAATCCTCAGGACTCTCTCTGGTCACTGGGAGCCTGAATATGTCTGTCTGTAAGTTTTCTTTTTGACCGAGTTGTTTTAATGTATTTTTGAAATTTAAAACCAGATGTAATCCTTCATCCCTTTTTTTGTATTAAATGATTATATCTCTCATTGTTTTCTAAGATTTAGTACTTGTCTAGCTTGACCTCGGATGGGCTTCATGGTTCTGACGGGCCGTTCTCCTGTTGTTCTGGAGAACAAATTAGCCGGATAATCGCAGTTCTGTCCAGGTTTATTGATATTGTTTGTAATTAGAACGGATTAGTGATTGTGAGAGGGTCTTCTTTAGGGTGACACCAGAAAGAAAGTTCTGGTGTTTCCTGAGATGGCGCCATGACAAATGTTAGGGCAGCTGTTCTTTTCGAGAACCTTCAGGGTACTTTCCCAGAACTTTGAAGGTAATTTGGAGAAATTTGCTACGACTCACAGACTCCGCACTCAGAACTTTCCAGAAATCTTTGAGTATTTTCACGTATAGCTTACTTTAAGGTACATTTCTGGAACGTTTGCTTCGTACTTTTCAAGAACTTACTTTACTGGAACCTTTATCTCAGCACTTTTTTCTGGTATTGTCCTCAAATTAACAGTTTCCTTTCCCAGAACTTACAGGACACTTTCTGGTACTTTCCAACAACTTACTGTCCTCAAAATGTCTTTATTACCTTCCCTGAACGTACTTTCTGGTACTTTCCTGGAACTTTAATCTTAGACTTTTTCCAGATATTACATCTCAGGATTTTTCTGGAATTTCCTGTTTTACTTTCAAGAGTGGAGAACTTTACAAAGAATATAAAGAGGTGAGAAAGTATTTTCAGTAGGTGTACATGTTGATGTCAGCAGCCTAAATGGTCATCTAGAAGTTAGCCTGAGTCATGTCATCTCCTCTCGTTTGATCGCTGCACGGAGCGCTTCTTATTGGTGCGTAAAAGCACCAAGACGCGCAGAGAAAAAAGGCGCATTGATCTGCGGCAATACGCTTCAGAGTCCGCGTATTTGCGCCCTGGTCCGGGGAATAATTTACCTTCCAACACTCCTCTATTCTCCTCCCAGAGGTTTCTCCACCTTCTTTATACCAGCAGGCGATGCCAGTAAAATGCTGACAGGTGAGCGAGCATTAAGGTCAAATAGATGACGTGGCAAAATGACTGGCGAGTTTAAACAGCAAATCAAAATAATGACGAGGATGTAAATAAGGTGCGTTCAAACATTTTGATGCTGCGGGACAATTACTAATTTAGCTGGGTTTCATCATCATGACTGAATCCAGTCTAATCAGTTAATTTCTCTCCTTTGATCACTAGAAGGGCATTTGTGTTGTTTTTTTCTTCTACTATCAACCAATCACAGCTCTTAAAAGGCAGCGTCACACCTGGCAACGGGGTCAACCTCACCTACGCACTGAAATAAAAAACTGTCACTCTCAGCAGCATCTCAGTTTCTCTTAAGCTCAGACTCCTGGGTAGCAATTTTTAGTCTAAGTTAGAAGCTCTCTGAGAATCTTTCTGAATCACTGGAGCTATTTAATTTATTTGTTATTCACAAAAAAAAATACATATAAGTGTAATATAAGAGGAAAATAACTAAATGTGTCCTTGTTATGCATCTTTATTGCTTTCAATGCAGATTTGATTTATTTTTTTCATATAACAATACAACCAGGGGCAAATCTTAACATTTAATTTGAGCTTATTTTACACCTTTAGAGAAATGATGATGGTGCGTTTATTTAGCGCATTAAACGCTGTTAAGTTCTGGAGAAAAGTTTGCGGTTTGCATTTTGAGTTCAACTCTTACAAGGGTTTCTGTTATGTTTTACATAGGAGTTTATAGTGACTTAGAAGAGTACTCAGACCCCTTAAATGTCTTCAGATTAAGTCACATGAGAACCATAAACTCATAATGTATTTTAATGTCCCATTAAAATACATTATGAGTTTTAATGGGATTTTATTTGATTTACCAACTCAGAGAAGCCCGTAACTGTGAAGTGAAGGGGAAACAAGATCTTCAAGGCTGTTTTAACAAATATGCTAAGTGTGATATTCATCTGTGATACTTTATAGGACAACCTGTTACTTTATTTACAAAAGCGGGTCTCCTAGTGTAAGATCACCTCAACTCATCTAGAGAAGGATTTTCTTTACAAAGTTACCGAAGTTCAGACTGGATTGGATTAAATTGGATGAGGATCTCCTGTGAACATCTATATTCAACTCTTGTCACAGATTCCTAGTTGGATTTACCTCTGGACTTTGACTAGGACATTCTAATCCATGAATATGGTTTGATCCAAACCAGGGATGTCCAAACTTTTTGTTAGGGGGGGTGAAAATTGTGTAGTCAAAAGTATTCGAGGGCCAAAAAAATAAAGAAACTAAAATTACTAACCCTTGGAATATTATCGTTAAACAAACTAGTCAGTTTTTCTTTAGGAAAGGAATGTATAAAAACTTAAAAGTTGCCTTATTGAAATATGGCCGTCCAGTTTGCAAATTCTATTGTGCTTGATTGAAAAAACATTTGACAGAAATTGAGTCTATGCTCAGCAATAAAATAGAAATTCAGTCTTTCTATGAAGACACATGCTGTAATTTTGGCAATTTTAATACATTAATTAATAGCAGATTTAGGTGCATCAAAGTCAGCGTTTGAGTAAACGTCACTGAATATATGTGGTCTAGTTTACTATTAGATTAAAGAAAATCTAAAAAGCGTTTATTAAAAGACAATTACTTTGTGTTCTTCCATTTTACAAGATTTTAACCTTTCTGTGATAAGTTTGCTCTAATTAAAGAAAAATGCTGTCTGCATCAACCATATGTGCTGCTGGGCCAAACCACACTTTGGACGCCCCTGATCTAAACCATTCCAAGCCGCTCTGACTGTATGCTTCGGCTCATTCTCAAGTCTTCCGCGGGTTTTCCTCTAGGACTGATGTGTGTTTTGCTCCCGCCGTCTTCCCATCACCTCTGACCAACTTCCCCTGTTCCTCCTGAGAAAAACTGTTCCCACAGCATAATGCTGCCGCCACCATGCGTCACTGTGGAGGTTTTTACAAGCAAACATGTTAAAAACAACAGTTTGTTTTCCTTCCACTTTTAGGCAACTATATACAGCCTTCCATCACAAAATGTAAGAAAGTCTGAGGGGTGTGAATACGTCTGCAAGGCGCTGTGGATGGATTGTTCTATAACGGTCAATTAGTGAAAATTCAGGTGATCTAAGTTCACCTGAGCGCCCCTGAAATGTCTGGTCTAAAGTCACTGTTTGCTTTGTCCCAGTGATAAATGTTGATTTAAAAAAAAAACATCCTGGAAACTGTATTTTATAATAATAATAAAAATAAAATATTGGCTTTTTTTTCTATAATCATCTAATGAGAAAACTTTAGTGAGCAGAAAAAAAGTGTGAAACTGAGATTTCCTCTGGATTCTGAGAAGCTTGGCTCAGTTCAGCGTTTCTGATGATAAACCGGTCAGACGTCAAATATTAATGCGTCGCATCATTCTGAGCAGCCTTTTGCATGACTGGGACTTCCCCCGGCCTCCGTGGCTCGTATCACAACCAGATATGGGTCTGGACCCGGAGGCGGTGTTATTAGATTTGATCTGCTAACAGGCTGGAGCCCACGCTGAGAAGACAGGATGTTCACTTAGGAGTTTACTGCCCTGACTCCTGTTTCCCTTAAGCTCTGTCAGCCATGAATCGTCCCTCGTCAGAGGCCTCTGCTGTCACGAGCCAAACGGGCCTGCAGAGTCTCAGGTTTCAGGCGAGCCTGGACAGAGTCCATTTGTCCCCGCCGGTCCACATCTGTCCGTCCGCTTTCAGGAAGACCTGCAGACAAATTGGTGCGTCGCCCAGGGAGGAGATTTAACCGGATTACGGTCGGGTCGCTGTCCTGCACCTCTGATGTGACGGACGTGGGGCCGCTTCCTTTATTCAAACCACATTATTACAACACATTTTTTCACTTTATCGCTCAGTTTGTGGCACTCTATGTGTCTTCAGTTTAGCCTTTTGTCATTTCTTTTGAAGACAGTTTTGTTTTGAAACGTCAATCCTCTGAAAGACTTCTGTAGAGATCTGCAGATTTCTGTCTAAACAGTCCCGGCTCTTGATGCCAGGCGCTCTGACGAGGTTCTGGGCCTCGTTAGAGCGCCTGGCTGGCATCATGGATCTGGCCCTATATTAATTTCCTGTTTCACACCCAGTTTGTCTGGATTGTTTGTCACCGGAAAGCTCAGCACCCGGAGACATGAAGCAGCAACTAGTTGGGAGGTTTAGTTTAGCTCTTTGCTACAGTGACATTTGGAGAGGCTTGTAGCAGACCGGAAACACGACTTCTTCTCAATAACTTTGCCATCCTTCTGTTGGAGGCCAGTCCTCACTCTCGCCTGAATTGCACACCTCTGCAGCTCCTCCAAAGTTACCATGGAGCTCTTGGTTTGTGTTGCATTTGCATTTTTTGGGTGACGGACTTAATGCTCTATGTTTTATAGACCGACTCTGCTTTAAACTTCTTTGCAACTTTCCCTGTTAACCTGCTCTTTGTTATGTGATATAATTTCACGGGTGTAAATAATAGAAATAATGCATTTGTTGATGCTGAGGCTGTCAGAAAAGTACCAGTAAAGCACGTAATTTGGGGGTTGTTATGTAAAAGTATGTGGAAAAGTTTGAAGGCAAGGAGGACTTTTTACATCTGTAAAATATGGTTTAAAGGTTTAATCTTGTTCCCACCTCCTCCTAGATATTGTAAAACAGTACTTAATACATAATTAGACGTCATCTAACTAAATAAATTGCTGTTAAGTTTTCAGCGAGCAGCTGAGGTAAACAGGAAGCAGACATGTGATCAGACGCCCGGTCCTATTCTTTTCTCTGCATTATTAATAAAGCGGTCACACCAACACAGGTCTGAAGCGACAAATGTTCCGGGCCGGTGTCGGTTCTGATCCCGGCTTCGAGCTCCATCAGCAGAAGCGGAAGTCATCCAATCAGGATGGACGGCTCTCTAATTAGACGAGCTGCAGCCGCCGGCCAATCAGAGGAGCGTGCTCCCCCTCCAGCTCCACTTCCACCGCTGAACCGAACCGCGGTTCTGACCCGGTCGGTGACGTGGCAAACGGAACCTACCTGCTCCGCGCCCTGGAAGCAGATCCTGCAGCTGGGCGTCGGGATGCACGTCTCGCTGCTGCAGGTTGAATGCATGGCTTTGTCACACCTGCCCCCCACCGCCCCCTCCTCGCTGGAAGTGTTGCCTCCGCTGTCAGCCGCGCACGCACGGCCCTCCGCCTCCTCTTCCTCCTCCCCCTCCTCCTCCTCCCCAGGCTGCGGCTCCTCCTGGACGTCGGGCTGCGGTCGTCCTTGGGAGCCGAGCGGGTCGCTCTCCTGCTCCCAGGTGTGGCGCTGGCTGGCGGCCGGAGCTCCCTCCTCCTCCCCGCACGCCGGCCCCGCATCTCCCCCCTCTGTGCTCATAATAAAATGCAAAGTGGGAATAAAATTGCATAGATGCTGCCGCCCCCCACCCCTCCTCCCCGCAGGCTCACGCAGGATCCACCTCCACTGCGATGCAGGGACGCGATGAAAGCCTCGGTTCGGTTCCCCTTTGCGCCGAACCTACAGCGCGGTCCGCTCGCACAGCTGCACATCAGCAGCCGGAAGCTCCCGGTGCCGGAACCGCCTGACGCGCTCCGGAGAGCCGCGGAGCAGCTCCATGTCCCTCCGTGGGTCGGATCCCCGTCTTCCTGTCCCCCTCCGAGCAGCAGCTGTGGGGAATAAAGCCGGGGATGAAGTTCCGCCGATGCGTCCGGCTCCGATCCTCCCCGAGTCCGCTGTGAGTTCTCTGAAGGACCCTGCGCGCTCTCAGGAAGCAGCAAAGAGCGTTTCTCCGCGGAAATGACCAATCAATCACATTATTGTCCCATTAATATGATGGAGGAGACGAGTTTCCACAGGCAAACAGAAACTACTCTGGCCCAGAGCGGCTGGAGGAGGGATGGGCATCTTCCTGATTCCAGCAGCAGCATCAGGACCAGGAGGTCGGCCCGGCTGCCACAGGGAAGATTTAATGTGGGGAAACGTGGCGACCCGCAGCACTCCTCCTCCTCCTCCTCTTAAAGGAATCACCTGCTGGAGCCCAGATGTCATCATCATCATCATCATCATCATCATCATCATCATCATCATCATCATCATCATCAGGAGTGGCAGCTCAGGCCTCTAAACATCAGGTTTCTAAATAAAGTTCAAGGAGAATCTAAAAGCTGCAGAACAATCCGTGAGGGCCATAAATCCACGACCTGCTGAAGGGTCGTAATTGGAGATATTTCAGAAATCTGGTGTCTCTTAAGAGTCCTATCGGCCTACAGACTGTGTTTAGCAGAGTGATGGAGGGTCGTTTACATCATAGGCCTCGTTACAAAGAGCGTTAAAATGCCTGGAAGTCTCACTGTGTGGTCCGCGGACGTTTTTCAGGTCAAAGGTGAATAATCCGTTGTTTGTTAGACTTAGAGTTGTTGTTATCTATCAGACATTTCAACATGAAGGCTTCCATAAAGCCTGTAAGGACGAGCAGACGGAGAGCCAAACAACTGGAGCTTTTGATGTGTGTCTGTGGCCGTTTAAAGATTTAAACCTGGATGTATGGAGGATGGATTGATGATGGATGGTGTGGCTGCATCACTTCCTTCATCCTCCAGGATCTGCCTGCAGTTTAATCACTTATTTTAATTCCAGGTTTAATTACTTTATCTTTCTCCTTATAAAACACAGATATATCTCTAGTGTTCCCTTCATAATCAACACAATTGTTTCCACAGTTCCTCACCTCACTGGTTGCTTTCTCATTGAATGTCTGTCCTCCTGTTTTAAATCTCTGCAACACTCCTGACTGTTTTAAAGCTGTGTTATAAATAAAGTTTGATCCAGAAACCAGCAGACAGGTCGGGGAGAAGCTGTGGAGCTGCTTAAAGCAGATGTTAGGTTAGAAACCAACATCCCAAACCTGGAACATCTGCTCCGTTCGCTCCAGCAGCGTCCAGATGTCCACAGCTGGCAGATACTTACAGTCCTCCCCCCAGGACACAGCGGTGACCTACGCTGAGCTGATCTACCACATGAAGTCCTTATAAAACAAAGAACTCATTGGTTATAAAGTCACGTGTCATGAAAGTTCGGTGTTTATGAATGAGTTTCATGCCGTTGGATTTTTTCGGTTACCGAGTGGCTCTAAAGTTGATCCACAGCGGGGCGGGGCCTCTGCAGGAGGCTGGGCATGTGGGGCCCTGGATTCTGCACCTGACTCCTGCTTGGAGGACTGGGGCCTTGCTGGCGGGGTTGGTAGGTTGGTTCCCGGGGTGCCAGCGCCATGTTAGGCAGGTTCACACACGTTTACATTCATCACAGTAGCTGTGGTCCTCTAGTTCTCTCCATCAGGAGCAGCAGTTTGGTTCCATATTGGTGCTGCTGGTTTTGTTGCCATCTGTGTTTTCTTTTTCTGTTTGTTTTGTCTTTGCAGGTGTTCATGGTTCTCTTTCCTGTTTGCCCCCAATAACTACTGGAGGGTTCGCTAACTTTGGTCTATCCATATTCTTTGTGTCTCTACCCTTGTTATCCCTCTTCCCCTCCTTTTGTCATGTTCAACACACGTTTAGTACATAAAACCTTTGTTTTTAAAATGGACCCGCTGCAATTCGATTGAATTTTGTTTATTTTTTAGCGCCTGTTCCCAACACGTCCTCTCAAGGCTCTTTCCAAAGTCAGACTCCATCAAATCCTCCAGGTTGGTCAGAAAGTTTCCTCTCTAAGGAAACCCAGCAGGTTGCATCAAGTCTCTCCAAGCAGCATTCACTCCTCCTGAAAGAGCGTAGAGCCACAGTGGACAGTCGTCTGCATTGTTGATGGCTTTGCAGCAATCCCTCATACTGAGCATGCATGAAGCGACAGTGGAGAGGAAAACTCCCCTTTAACAGGGAGGAGAACCTCCAGCAGAACCAGAACCAGGCTCAGTGTGAACGCTCATCTGCCTCGACCCACTGGGGCTTAGAGAAGACAGGGCAGAGACACAGAAAGCACAGAAGTACACATTGATCCAGGAGTACTTTCTATGTTAGATGGTAATAGTGGATGATCTGCCTCCCTTGATGATGTCACAGCTAACAGAACGTCAGACCAGGTGTACCTTCTATGTAGAGAAAAATGACAGAACAAAAAGTTAAAGGATGAAATGAAAACAAACAATGCAAATAGGAGAACAGTAGAACTCAGGAGAGTGAGAGAAATAGACCCTGATGTCCTCCAGTAGCCTAAGCCTATAGCAGCATAACTATAGAGGTAGCTCAGGGTAACATGAGCCACTCTAACTATAAGCTTTGTCAAAAAGGAAAGTTTTAAGATTAGTCTTAAAAGTAGACAGGGTGTCTGCCTCACGGACCAAAACTGGGAGTTGGTTCCACAGGAGAGGAGCCTGATAGCTAAAGGATCTGCCTCCCATTCTACTTTTAGAGACTCTAGGAACCACCAGCAGACCTGCAGTCTGAGAGCGAAGTGCTCTGTTAGGAACATATTGGGTAATCAGAGCTCTGATATATGATGGAGCTTGATTATTAAGGGCTTTATACGTTAGAAGGATAACAAATTTTAACAGTGTCCTGTCTGGCAATGTGGCAATAAGAATTGTTGTCTTAATGCCAAAAAGAGCCCAACAGATTTTACTTTCGCAAGCGGAGCCTTACTGCATTCGCCATATTGCTCCGCTTGATTTATATGTGCAAGAGACTTTATTAATGCAGGGAATATTTCATCTTGAAACAAGAAGGTAGAAGAGAAGAGAGAGAGAAAAAGGAGAAAAGGTGAAAGAAAAAGAGGGAAAAGGGAGAGAACGATGATACATCCTCAGTCTGCTTCTTCACCTGCAAAGAGAGATGTAAAAAGAACAGCAGCACCAGCAGATAAAGTATTACAGGTACAATCAACCAAGGCCTTGTTACCATCAGTGAAGAATATACAGTATTAATCAATACAACATGTATAACGTGACAGGAGAAGACAATAATAGGGGTTTTCTGAATGGAAGTGAGTCTGTAAGTACCTGGATTCAAGCACCTGTAGATGTAGGTGTAGAGAAGGAGAATTTTAAATTCTATTCTTGATTTAACAGGAAGCCAATGAAGGGAAGCTAAAATTGGAGAAATATGATCCCTCTTGTTGATTTTCATCAGAACTCTTGCTGCAGTATTTTGGATCAGCTGAAGACTTTGAACTGCATTTTGTGGACTTCCTGATAGTAAAGAATTACAATAGTCCAGCCTTGAAGTAACAAATGCATGGACTAGTTTTTCAGCATCACTCCTGGACAGCAGCCATCCCTATCATAACACGCTGGGCGTGATTCAGCTCATGTTGTGTTTACATGCCTGCTTCCATCCACATGTTTTAGTCTTCATTTCTTTCATCTCTCCATTATTTCTCCTTCTTGCCAGTTTCCTCTGACGGTGGGATCAGACGATGTCAGGCTGCGACAGGTGAGTGAGGGACAGGTGAAGAAAGCCGTCTTACCTGAGCGAACAGCAGGAACCTCCTGCTGGTTCTCAGCACCTTCTTATTGCCTCCAAATGGACCCGATAAAGTTCGAGGAGCCTCGGCAGACGAGAAGAAGGCATTTCCAAGAACATTCAGTTGTTTTTTTTTTCTTTTTGAGGATGTCTTTCACTTTCCGGAGAGCGGACCCAGTAATGGACTCTAATGCAGCAAAGGAAATTATCCACTCATGTCCAATCACTACCTACAGAGCGCCGATCAATACCAGGTCCCCAGGGCTCAGAGGGAGACCGGGTTCGTGCAGAGAGCGGCGTGTGTGCTACAGAACCAGCTACCAGGAGCTCAGGTTCTACCAGAACTGTTGCATCTTACCCGAGCTGGGGGCACCGCGCGGCGTTCACAGTCTTTAACTGGCTTCAGCAGATTTTATTTTTTACTAAAGAACTACAGAACTCATTAAAACAACCAAAGAAGCGCAACAGAACAGCCACGTCGGTCCGAGAAGATCATCGAAGGCAGAATCTAACGGTGCCTGTGACGGACCGAGCAGTAAGGACAGCCAGGCACAGGTGTATATCCAACAAAAAAAAATAGGGTTCTTTTATTTAACCCAAAAAAAAGATAAAATGTAACAAGTAGCCTACAACAATTTATCAAAAATGAATCCAGAAAAGGTCAAAGGAACCAAAATTAATCAAAACAATTAGGAACAGATCAAAACTAACTCAAACAAACTGACCTCCCTTAATGAAACGAAGGGGAACTTAAATAGTGGCTGATCAGTCCACAAAAGAAACACATGAGGCAAAACACACTAGAACCTAACTAAACCAAATAAAGCACGGATGTCCTGTGGTCCAAATCAGCTCAGCCCTTTGGCCGCCTGCTGGTTCCTCAGCCAAGGGACTGGAGCAGCAGCAGAACTCAAACAGAATATAAACTAAACAGAGTCATGACAAAAACAGGGTAAACCAAAATGTGCACAATAGTTTTCAAACACAGTGCAGTGGTGATGGATAAATTCCAAATAATGAAATGGTTCTGTAGATGAAACCCTTTATGAAAACTAAATTAATGGTATTTGTTACCATGGCTGTAAATGCAGCCATCACGGTGCCGGAGGCTCAAGGACGGCCGTCGTTTCTCCTTCAAAGGTTTGTGGACATCAGGCGGTGATGAGCCGCCCGGGTCCCAAAGTTAACGTCCACAAATTAAAAGGAGTGGGACTCAAACGTTGACAAGGAAAAGAATCTGGTTCTGATCTGGGGATGTTCCAGCATCGTGGAGCAAAACCGCTCTAGACGTTGACCCAGATGTCTCCCAACATCTGGGTCAAGCTGAGGAGAAGCCGAGGCCAGAACCTCCCACCTCAGACAGGTCTGTGGTGGGTCAGGCAGGATGTGGGTCAGCAGGCTGACACCGTTACAGAGAGGAAGGCTCAACACTAGAAATACCCACTCCTCACCAATTATCTGTAATATCTGATAAAAAAAATAAACAAAACTTAACTCTGTAATTATTATTCACCACAATCACTCAAAGCAAAAAGTCCATTTCATTTCCAAGCATTCGTTTAAAGTTTTAATCAAAGCCAACGTGAGAAAGCATCAACCCGATGAACTCTGGGAGAAAAGGCGTCACATAAATGGTCGTTCTGAGCTGCAGGCCTCAGGCGTCCATCATGTTCAAAGCATCACCTCCTTCACGCCGCTGCACAGCCCGTCTAATTCCCCATTTCCCTCCCAAGTCGTCCGGATCAATTAGCCTCCTCCTCGCCGTCGGCCTGTCTGCCCCCCCCCCCAGCTTTTTCCTGTCCGCTGTGTCCAACGGCAGCGTGCAGCTCGGGCAGAGTGCCCTAAACCTCTGAAACCATCCTGCCACAAACGCGCCGAGGGCCGGCGAAAGGAAGTGGAGCGGCTGCCAGAGATAAAGTGGAGGACCACAAGCAAATGGAGTGGCTGAGCTCATTAATGCGGCAGCGGCGTGGTGGGTCAGCGTCCGGACCGGGGGCCCATCCCTTCTCCATTACATCATCTGCTCCAGGCCCCGAGTCATTCACAGATCTGACGCACGCGTGGACCCGGCGTTTACAGGAAGGCCTGAGTGAGCGGCGCAGGTTTCACACTGAAACGGCTCTGAAGGCGATTTGGGGGAATTTCAAAGAGCTAAAGATAAAGAGCTGCACAATATTAGACATCAGCGTGATTCTATTATTACTAATAAAATAAAAGCACATTTTCCTCAGTACACGGTTGCTTCTGCACCTCTGTGACCTTTAGTCCTTTGACCTCCAGCACTGGCGTCAGGGGTGGGGACCTGAATAAGCTTCTGATTCAGCAGTGCACTGAAAAAAAGAGAACTAAAAGTTTATTTTTCATTGATTTGAGCAGCTAAATAAAACTATTTGGCAATGGAAGGAGTGTTTTTATCCCTAAAATAAGATAATTAGATATCCTGCACTTAAAATAAGATGGACAAGAGTTGTTCTTATTTTAAGTGCAAGAAATCTTATTCCACTGGCAAATAATCTTATTTACCTGCTCAAATCAAGGGAAAATACCAGAAATTTTTACTTTTAGTTCCCTTAGTGCAGTGTGAAGGACAATTTCATGGCTTCATAAAGCCATGTAGATGGACTGGGTTTCCCTGCACCAAATACAGATTCTTTTAAGTCTGTTTTGCCTCCTTCATTTGGTTTGTAGATATTCATAAAATAAAATAAAATAAAAAGCCGTTTCAGAACATCTAAACCAGAGCAGGTTTAAAATCCTGAACCAAGGTCCAGAGGCAGAGAAAAGGCCTGATTTCTCAATAAACATCCATATGCAGGGTTTCTACTTCACTTACAAAATGAGTTTATGTAAATGGAACAAGGAGAAGTTTTGTTTTATAGTTTCTTCATTATATCAATGAAGAGAAGAGGTGGAACGCCTGGGGTGGAGACAATAACCTCAGAGATGGTGGATTTCAGCAGGGAAAGCGCTCCATCAGAGCAGCAGCTGTGGAGGTGGTTGCCAGCTACAGCTACCTGGCTGTGCATGTGTCCAGTCACCTCACCTGTCTGGTCAGGGAGGCCCACCAGCGTCTCTACGGCCTCAGGAAGCTGTGGAGGGCTGGAACTCCGTCACAGAGGACTGTGGGGAGCAGCTTTCCCTTCACCTCAGACCTCTACGCATCCCGATGCAGGAAGACGGCGCTCTGCGCTCCACCTTTCTGCACACAGACTGTTTCAGCCCCTCCCAGAGAAAGAGCACCAGGCTCAGAAAGTTTTTACCCTGCAGCTGTCAGGCAGCTGAACTCAAGGCACACTCAATGGGCTAAATACAGCTCTCACCTTTAACTTAATTATTTACATATTTAGATTTATTTATTCACGTCAACAAACATGAAAAACCATGAACTGCTACGACAATGAAAAAAAATCCTTGAATATTCTGACCCAGAAAGTTATGACAACAGATTCCATATTTTTCTGGACATATTTGTGTCCATTTTCTGCAGTCTACCAGTGAGGACGTCAGCTCCCAATCAGTTAAGTCCTGCGTTAATGAGAATCAATCCATCAGCAGTTACATTTTATAGAGATTTTATTTTTACGACTCGGAACTGAGAAATCCTGATTATCTGGACTAAAACTAGACCAACCCAGGGATGCCAACTACCCATCCAGTTAATCTAAAGTTGACTGATGTTATCGACCGACAAACGATTAACTTTTCTTTAAAACCCAGTTTTCTCTTGTCTCTTTCCATAACATGAAGGTTTTTTTTTCTTCAATATGCTGAATTTTAAAAGAGGCACATCAATATATTTTAAGTTTATTAAGACAATTGTATGAAATACTGACTAAATAATCAAGTAATGCAGTTCTCACATTATTAAACTTGGACACTTTTAATTAATTCAAACAGGAACCTCATCAGGTAAACTGACCAGAAACAAGTTGAATAGACATAAATCTATGAAACCCTAATAATCCTTAAGGAAAGCCCTCACCGTTAACCGTGGTTCTGGCTTCATATCGTCATGCTCTCTGCTTTTCTCTCATCACATCCTCGCCTCATGGGCGCATCGGTGAGTTTTGGTCGATAAGTTGACTCTGCTCCGCCATGCAGGCCGGCTCAATCTGAGCCATTTAGACAACATAAGGAGCTTGTTGAGCGTTTGTATTTAAAAACAGAACCTCGTAAAAGAGCATTTGGCATCCCTGTTGTCATCAAAGCGCCCTCTTGTGGATGGCGGCCATACTACAACACAAAGGTCCTGGTCTAGGCCAGGGGTCTGCATTCTGCAGCTCCAGAGCCACAAGTGGCTCTTTAGACCTTCACCAACAGCTCTGAATAACTTTGGATGAAAATAAAAATTAGGAAATTTATGTTTTACATATAGATATAATTGAATAATTTCACTGATTTTCAAACAACACTAAAGTATCAGTTATGTATACTATATTTAAGATAAATTCGTTTTTTTAACAATTTTCCACAAACATCAACCTCCAATGGAGAAAAATGTAACCACCCTTTGTTTGCAACAGTTCTATGTATGTTCATATTATTTTTTTGGACCTTTAAAAGTGAATGCAACATTTACAGCACCAAACAAGCTTTAATTAGCTGGACTGAAGGCAAATATGGCTCCTTGGATTGTAAAGACTGCAGACACCTGGTCTAGATGGATGTTATCAGTTAATCGGATGGAGCCTTGATCTAATTAACCATTGATCAGCAATTAATCATAAGTTAGTTATGGTTTGCATCCCTAGACCAAACCATTGAATCTCGTGAGGTCTTCCAGCCTCTACCAAGTCCTCCACAATCCCGCAGCCGTGAGCTGACTTGATGCAGTAGACCGTCACCTTTTACCCAGATCTGAGGCGCTGCCGTCCATTTGATCCGATAATCATTGCACTACAGTCACACCACCATCCTCTGACGTGCAAAGCTTTATTCATTCCCACCAGAAAACATGGAGCAGCTGTCAAACTGACAGAACAGCGGATCCACACAGGTTCAGTCATCTCTAAGGCGCCAATACAGGATTTCTCCTCTTTTAGGAGCGTAAACATTAATTCAGCTGGTCTACAAACTGATCATCTCATCCTGAAAGACGACAGATTTGTGCCAAAGTTTCGAGGAACTTGCCTGAACGTTATGGCAAAGACAATGAAATTATGACAGCGGTTTACCCAGAAAATACGCATTTATTAGGCTGGAAGTTTAAAAGCCATTCAAATCCCATCGTGGGTTTAAACCAGGTTTTTATTTGAAGTCTTCATCTGGAAGATGATGTCTGAATATTTAAGTTACATTTTTCCATGATCAGTAAAATTTAAGAATAAATTTATGAATTTGGGTTTTGCTCTTTTTATTTTAATGGTGGGTTTTTGTAACCCGGTTGATTAGATTCATCTTTGAGTCCAGCTGCTGGGGGTGTTAGAGAAAAACCCAAAGAGTTGAAGTTCTTCTCCATCATGGTTTGTTTTTAAGGTCGTCAAATGCAGAGGAAACAGAAAAGTCTGAGTCTTTCTTCCTCCGTCTCTTGTTCGCTGGCCGCCACCCTTCATCGTTCTGAGCCAGCAGTCAGCTGCTCCTCCTCCTCCCCGGTTCCTCACTAGAACATGACCTGGGCTCTGAAGTGCTTCTGCTTGGTGGTGTTGTTGCTCATCCCTGTCTTCAGCATCCACTTGGACTTCATCCTCTGGACGTACTGCATGTCCTTCTGTCTCTGATGGACGGAGCCGCAGCCTGAAGGAGAGAAAACCATCAGAGCTTCTCTCTGCTATACCTGGTTAAGACTCAAAAAACATTCGATAACTTTTAGCCTCCAGGACTTTCATTCTGACACAGAGCCGTTGGAAGAACAGACTCTCCAAAGGTCAAAGAAGCAGAAACGTCTGACATCAAATCTTGGTCAGAGGACGAACTGTTCTGTTCAACCGCAATAAATGGGAAGCCCTAAAATCAGGGCAGCTGTCAACGTTAAACCCAGACCTGCAGGGAACCTAACCACCAGGTTGAGTTACTGTGTTAGGGACGGGGTTTGGGGATGCTTATGCTGCTACAGTTGTAGGTTATTAGAAAGCTGTTGAGCAATGAGTCGACAATTTTCTTGGGTAGATCGCCCAAGTAGAATCTATGTATGGGAAACAATGCATTTGCGGCTCCAAGTGTCTTATTTTCCATGGAGACTGTGTCTAAATGGCTCTGTGGTTGTCAACAGGTTTCTGACCCTGGTCTAGGCTTAGTGACAGAAAACTACAAAAAACCAGCGATGGGTCCGCTGATGCCAAATCTCTTCTAGAATATGTATATTAACTTTAAATCATGAAGTTCCCCTTAGAGATGCAAAACATTTCCCACAGGTGAAAGATGGCTGCGTTCAGCAGTCAGCGTCTCCAGCGAAGCCTCACCTGCGTCTCCGGCCCAGCCGAGGGCTTTGTACTGCCGCAGGACTCTGCCAACGGCGTTACTACTGTGGCTCAGAACCACGGCCCGCTGGATCCCGAACCGCTGCTTGTAGTACCTCATGAGGGAGCGGTGGCCGATCTTTGCTCCTGAGGACGTGACACACAGCAGCCGTTTAATCGCTTTAGGCTTAAAAACAGGAGCTCTGCCTGCTTTAAGTAAAAAAATCACCTGAAGGGAGAGTCAGCTCCATGGTCTCATCGTCATATCCCAGGCTCTTATCATCCGGCAGCTCGTCGTCGTCCATCCCTTCATCCTCTCCCTCGTTCCTGTCGGGGTAACTGCTCCTGTAGGCAGAAACAGAGGCAGCGTGTCGGTACGAGCCTTCTACACGTTTACACAAACACCTGAAGCTCCTCTGAAAGGAGACCTCTGTCTTCTCCTCCAGCACAGCAGGAGCAACGCAAGGAAGGAATGAAGGAAAGAGGAAGAACAACAAGCAAAGATAGATAGAAGAGGCGACAACAAAGGAAAAACTGGAGACATATTCAGAATAAAAGAGGGAAAGAAAAAAGGACAAGATGTTGTCATTAACAGGGAATCAGGAGTTAAAATAAAGATTTCCTCCCCAGGATCTAGTAAATCCCTCATCAAACTTCCTACGTTCCCAGACAGCGAAGGACAAATGATCCCACTTCAGGAAAAGTCCATCGTCTCCAACCAAAAAAGGATGAAAACATGTGAAACTAATCCCATAAATACCTGAAGTCATAGAAGTCGGCGAACTCCAGCGCGGCGTCTCCGTCTGTGAAGAGCTTGCAGTGGCTTTTGTCCATCATGTGATGCTGCACGGCTTCTGTCGAGTAGAACGAGCGGCCCTTCTCGTTGCACCACAGACACACGTTCCCGGCGCCGACCTTTTCTCCTGCAAACAGACCAGAAGCAGTCAGGTTTTATCTGGAGGCGACCAGCAGGGGGCGCTCCTGCAGAACCAGGGTTTGTTCTGGAGCCACAGAGAAGCTGACCACAGGGTCCTGAAGGAGAGAAGAAGAACTTCTCCTCCAGCGAAAGGTGGGAGCGGACCAGAAGGAACTCACCGAGGTATCTGATGAGGCCCCTGAGGTTGACCAGGAACTCCACGTCGGGGATGAAGAAGCTGTGGACGGTGGTCATGTGGGCGACGTTCTTCAGGAGCGACCTGGAGTGGTGGGAGCAGAAGAGGCAGTCTGTGACGGGGAGGGAGCCTGGGAGGGGGGGCGGCTGGGAGACGGACGCACCCGTCAGGCCTTCCTCCTCATCCATCATCTCCTCCTCATCAACATCTTCCATGTCATCATCCTCCTCCTCCTCATCGACATCCTCCCACTCTTCTGGAGGAATTTCACAGAACATCAAACCTTCTCCATTTAAACAGAGTCTGGCAGATTTAATCTGCTGAATCTCTGCTGGTTACCTTCTGCTGCTGCTTCCCCTCCATCTTCTCCCCCGCGCCGCTTCACCTGCTCCTCCAGCCACACCATGCGGGGCGGCTTCTCCACCTTCCCTTCGCCCTGTGGAGTCTGGACCTTGGCCGCCTTGGCCGGCCCGGGCCTCTGCTGCTCCCTCAGCGCCTGCTGCAGGGCCTCGTTCTTGGCGTCGTTGTCCTCCTTCTCGTCGCAGACGCCCTTCTCCAGGTTCTTCTCGTTCATCTTCTCCACCTTCCTCTGAGCCGCCAGCACCGCCTGCCTCTCGGCCTGCTGGTGCCGGTGGGACCGCAGGTGGTTCTGGTAGGCGTTGGCGCTGGAGAACCTCTTGCTGCAGGCGGCGCAGCTCTCGGCGGCACCGCCGTCCGCCAGCTGGCGCTCGGCGGCGGTGCGCTGGGCCAGGACGCGCTCCTGGAAGTTCTCGGCGGTGACGGGCGGCATGTCGGCCACCTTGCGCTTCAGGTTGTAGCGGTGCCAGTCGGTCTTGTAGTGCGCTCGCTGCACCTCGCCGTCCGTAAAGGACACCCGGCAGCTGATGCAGGTGTAAGACGCCATGGTGACCTGAGGGAGACGCACATTACTCACGTTTAGACCTTCTGCCTAATCTATCTATGCTGTATGGATGAAGGTGAGAGATCCAAAGAAAACCCTTAAAGATGCTGGTGAAGATTCTCAATCATTCAGGTCATGATCATTCCAAAAAAAGGTTAAAAAACAAAACTGGACCTTTTTCTGAAGTTTGAAGATTCCCGTCCAGAAAGTTTTCTCAATTCAAAGGTCTGGAGTAGTGTGGAGCTCCAAGCTTTATATTATTGCCCAAAAAGACTTTGTTATGGCTTAGATAACATGCAAATTAAACCGTAACCGGTCCACTCCTTAGTAATGGGGAGTCGTTAAGGTCGTTATTGGCCTGGTTTACAGGGGAGATGTTGTGATCACCTGCATGGAGGTGAGGATTGAGGTGAAAATTGAAAGGAATCAAACCTATTGGTGTGTTGTTAGTTTTTGATTTGGTTGAATTTGCATGTTATCTAAGCCATAACAAGGCCTTTTGGGCAATAATATAAAGCTTAGAACTGCACATTACTCCAGACATTTGAATTGAGAAAGCTTTCTGGATGGGAAGCGAAACGTCTTCAAACTATAGAGAGAAAAGTCCAGTGTTTTGGGGTTTTTTTGTTTGTTTTTTACTTTTTTTGGAACCCTGAAAGATCTTAGAGCTGCTTCTCAAGACCTCGGCATCACTTGGTTCTGACGTCCAATATAAGATTAGTTCAGTCCAAACACAGGAAGGGCTCGCCCCCTTTAGTTCTGTGCAAAAGTTTTAAACCGCATGGTACAGCACTTCCATTTTAAACAGAGTTTCTGCATCTTCCCTTCCCTTAAATAGGAAATTTTTGAACAATCTGTATAATATGATTGAATTTGACTTTGTAAAGTGACTTGAGATGAAGTTTCACGAATTGGTGCTATATAAATAAAATTGAATTGAATCTTCTTTGTGAGAAACTCAATACTCTCCAAAACTCACTAAGATTCAACAACAAAGTTAAACAATGCCTCAAATCTACTCAAACCTGTGAACATTAGAGAAACTTTTGTATAAAGTCTGTATCAGATGTTCTGTATGTTATTCATGTTTATATCTCACTGTTTGTATGTGTTAGGGACCTAGTCTGCAAATTAACTATTAGCCTGATGACCAATGAACATGGCATCGGTTGCATTTCGAACTGTAACAATGTTTTTTTTGTTCTGTTCCTATCAAACAAACTTAATAATAATAATAATAATAATAACTCTAGTCTTAAGAAGTCCCAAATGTTATCCTTCACACTCATGAAGAAATAAAACCGCCAACGGGCACCGAATTCATGGCCGGTATCGACAGCGAAACACAGAATCAGGAAGCAAGGACACAAGGAGGGATTGAAGGAAGGAAAGGGGCAAGGGAAGAAGCTAGGATACAAGGGGAAAGGACAGACAGAAGGGATGTAGTCTACACAGAGGGAAGAAAATAAGGACAGGAATCATGACACAACGAATGGAAGGAAAATGAGGAGGAATGCTAGTCATAAAGTAGTACACAAGAAAGGGAGAAAGGGAGGACAGATGGATTAGAAGGAATAACCCAAGGAGAGAAGGAAGCAAGGAAAAAGTAAAGAAAGAATGAGCACAAGGAAAAAGGAGACAAAGAGCATAAGAAAAGACACCAGAAAAAGGAGATATAGGCAAAAAAAGGAAGGACACGAGGAAGAGGGAAGGGGGGGGTGTAGGACACAAAGAAAACAGAACATGAGGATAGAAGGATGGACAAAGAAAGGAAGAACATATAGAGAAGGAATCAAGGGAACAAATAAGTATGGACACAAAGAATGAACGGACAGATGTCCTAGGAAAGGAAGGACAGCATTACAGTAAACTGGGCTTCCTAACATCCCGGCAGAGCCAGAAGCCTCTAACACTTCCCAGCAGACTTATATTATAAAACTTATAATAGACTGAAATGCAAACAGACATGACCTTCATATGGCCTAAAATGCATTTACTCTTAAGTTTCAAACATGGCTTCTTGTGGGGCTAATCCCAGACTTTACACGTTTAGTACATTTTATTGCCTTCATGGTTCTGTTATGTCAGCAGACAGAGGTTAGTTGAAACAATTAAAGAATATTTCTGGATAACATCAAACTGTTTTAAGAGGACATTAAACGAGCTTTAGATTGATTTTGTTAAAGCTAGCAGTCACTTAAAGTCAGTTGTCTTATAAACATAGATTGTCGCTAACGTTAACTTTTACCGACCAAAGATTGACTATAAAGCGATAAAAAAGCGCAGGTAAACTACGGCTGTACAAGTTTCACATCAACTAACCCGATTTCTGTTAGCATCAAGCTAACCAAACATCCACCTTCAGGTAAACACAGCTGACGTAACAACCTTTTCTGCCCGCAAACCTATACGAGAAGAAAAAACTCTCTTCTACGCACAGTAACTACTTACGTTTTAACGTAGTCGCGGCTAAAAACCCAGAGTCTGAAGCTGTTTTGATGATAATTCTGTTCCCAACATGCAAACACGAGGAACAACCTCAAAGATGAGGTTAAAACTTCTTCTTTGAACCTTCAGCGTCCGTCCGACTCCCGAGCGCCGCGCCGTTGCCCCTAGTGGGCAAAGCGATGCTCTACAACGTACAGCGTAGAGAGTAGGAGACGTCAGCTCGTCCGCCATATTGTGAGTGGCGGATTGAGCTTAATCAGTGAACCATACAGGCGGAAACCGGGATTTCCGAATAAAAGAAGATATAAAGTTGACTTTTGATTTATGTTTCTTTTTTTATAAACAATTTATTCTTATTTTAGAACCAATAGCCTAACGACCAGTGATACAAAAACTGGACAACATACAAATCAAAATAAGGAGTAAGACAAATCATGGCTGGAAATATTTGAAGGAAACTGTAGTTATTTTTCAAGTTTTTTTATTATTATTATCAAAGTTTAAAATCATTTAGCTTTGCATTGAGGTATTCGTGTTGTAAACACAATCTTTTTGATATTAGAAGAACTTAATCAGTGTTTTATCTTTTCATAGTATTTCAAAGCAGGTTAAAAGGATTTCTTAAAAGTTTTGGACAAAAAACGCACAATTGCTGTCTAAGAAAGATAGATTTAAGGAAGGACGATACATTTTTATTTCAAATACAGCCAAAATTACAGAAACAGCAGCAAAAAAAACAGGTTTTACAATGAACTTGAGGGCACAGCCGCTAATAACCAGTCTACCTGAGTTCACAGAACTCTGCAGTGTCTTTGGAGTAATAAACCCAAACCCCAGCATGTAGCGGCTGAGTGAAGGTGGTCTGGACTCTGTGGAGGAGAGTCATGGTTTCAGAGACGCTGTAGAAGGACAGAATACCTGCTCTGTGATCCAGGTACACTCCTACTCTGGAGGAACCAGGACCTGAGATGGGGGTTTTGATTTTCTTGTGGAAAAATGTATATCTGTTTTGGTAACAATCCAACGCCCAAGATTTGTTATTGCGTCCAAATGCACATTCAGATCCACCCCCTGTTCTGTTGATATTCTTGTATGAAACAGCTACAAACCCACCTCTTCCTTTCCACTCCACCTCCCAGTAACAACGTCCAGTCAGACTCTCTCTGCTCAGGATCTGACAACAACCAGTGAATCTGTCTGGATGACTAGAATAAGACTGAGGTTGACTGACAAGTGTCACCCTCCTGTTGCCCTCTGACAATACCAGCTGTGTGTGTGCTGTGTTCGGATCTAGTGTGATGGTACATGAATGTTCTAAAAAGTCAGCTCTGCTCTTTAGCTCTTTTTTTATTACTGGATCCACCACAATTATTGATGGTGAGAAGGTTTTAGACTTGTCGCTCAGAAAGTCCTGTAGTTGATCTCTGAGCTCTGACACAGCTGCTGTCACATCCTCAAAGTAGCTCAGAGGACGGATCTTGATGCTGGATGAGTGTGTAGACTCACTGAGTGCTGACAGTGAGGGGTAGTTGTGGAGAAACTGGTTGTGATCCTCTGTGTCTGAGAGCTGCTTCAGCTCAGCGTCTTTCCTCTTCAGCTCAGTGATCTCCTGCTCCAGCTTCTCCTGAAGCTCTTTGACTCGACTCCCTTCAGTTTCCTGCTGGGATCTGATCTGCTGCTTCACATCAGAGCTTCTTTTCTGGATGAGACGGATCAGCTGAGTGAAGATCTTCTCACTGTCCTCCACTGTTTTATCAGCAGAGTGCTTGATGGCCTCCAGCTCCTGTTGAAGCAGCTTCATATCTTTCTCTCTGTCCTGGATTCTCTGCTGGATGTTTTCTCGTCTCACCTCCAGCTCTCTCTGCCTCTCAGTCCTTTCTGCTGCAGCTGACACTGTGTCGTGGCCTTTATGTTCATCCACAGGGCAGAGATAACAGATACACTTCTGATCAGTACGACAGAACATCTTCATCACCTCATCATGACGAGAGCAGATGTTCTCCTGGAGGTTCTTGTAGGGCTCCACCAGTTTGTGTTTTTTTAGTGGAGTCATGTCATAATGAGGCTGAAGGTGTTTCTCACAGAAAGAGGCCAGACAGACTAAACAGGACTTGATGGCATTCACTTTTCTTCCAGAGCAGAAATCACAGGCCACATCTTCAGGTCCGGCTTCAGGTCCAGTGTCAGGAGCAGCTTGGAGTCCAGTCTTCTTCTTCTTGGAGTCCAGCTGCTCCACTAAAGCTGCTAACATGGTGTTCTTTTCCAGAAGAGGCCTCGGTATAAAAGTTTTCCTGCACTGAGGGCAGCTGTGGATTCCTTTCTGATCACCATTATCCCAGTGGGTTTTAATACACTTCATACAGTAGCTGTGTCCGCAGGGAATAGTCACCGGATCCTTCAGTAGATCCAGACAGATCGAACAGGAGAAGGTTTTTTGGTCCAGTTGTAGTCCTTGCTGCTCCATTTCGGCTCTTTGTCGCTGTGATTATGGGTGGTAATTTGTTCTATCTTTGACTTTGAGCACAGAAGGGGAGGAGACAAGGAAATATGTGGTCTGACTGGAAATGAAGGGAACCACATGAAGAGCTAGGCTTATCAGGTATTTTCACATTGCAGAACAGTAAACAGTAATCGTAAATGTGGATCTCTCTCTCCCTCCTTCCTGTAAAGACTCAGAGTGAATTTTTCCTCTCAACCTGTCCCACTTTCCATTAAACTATAAGCAAAACTTTCCTAACTATCTTTTTTCAGTTGTTATAAAGCATAATAAAGGCAGAATTCACTCCATGCATTAAATATCAATTCTGTTACTTTAATTTTTTTATTCTGTTTTATAGTTAAAATAGCATACATGGTAACGAAAGGCAGTAAACCTCAAGTTTAAGATAAGATAAGAGACTCCTTTAATGTCCCACAATACCTCGGTCATGATAGTGCCAAAAACAGAGATACACACTAATCAGTACTGAAAAACAAGCTAATCTGAAGTTAGTTCTGAGGCCATGGAGAATTAACTTATCAGAAAGGCCAAAATGAAAGAACCCATATAAAACCTCAATAAATTTCAAACTCTGAATAACAAATTAATATTCTGTAGATTACCATCAAATTGTGATTTATTTTCTACCTCTATGCAACAATATGGGCTAGTTTCTAATAAAGACTCACAGTGAGGGAAGTGACGGTAGGCTCCTGGGCCTACCGCTCCCCCCTGGCAGTGGCTAGCACAGACAGTGACTCAGCAGAAATGTTTATGTAAAAAAAAAAAGCAACAGCAAACACAAACATAGGTTTTCATATTCCAACCATAATACTGATAGCAATAGCACTGCTAAAGAATAATACGTAAACATGTCAAAATAAGCTTCCTATCTTGGACTATCGCATGCTAGTGCTAGCCCTGCAGCCCGGATAGATGAAAGTTAGAAGAATAACAGCCTTGAGGTTCCAAGATTCGTTTTTTTAAAACAGGTGATGTTCAATACCAGAAAAATATTATTCCAATATTCAAGAAGTATTTTAAGAATAGAGAAGGAAGTTGAGCTGAGAGGATGAGACCATTTAAAGCAGCCATGTGGTCACAGCATCGCTAACTGACTGGCAACGGCACTAATCCTAGTAAACATAACTACATCTTGTTTTAAACATAATGCTTGTTTTTCGTTTAGCTTGTTTAGCTTCGCCATAATCATGGTGAATGAGTCATTTGGGAACATTAATGCCGATTTAATGGTGGTTTTGTCTAATTTAAGATTATCTCAACAGGTTAATGGCGACATGTGCCCTGACACACGTCATTTCCGGTTGATCGTCTGCTACAGCAACCTCTAGCTTCCTAAGTTACCAATTCAAGTCTTAATTATTTCCAGCAAAAGTTATTACATTAATAAAAATCAGCGTCCTAAAGGTTATTGATTTTTTACTGAGCAAATATTCTTTAAAATGTTATGTCCTCAAATAATGTTTTAGCTAACTCAAGATTTGCATTGTCAATTGGTTGAACACATATGGCAATGATATCAGAAAAATATGATTGTCTTGCATTCTAAATTAGTTAAACTAATCTAACCTCTTTCCATCTTCTTTAAAATGAACTCTGGTTCTATAAGTCACATCTGCAGTAAACCCAAGATTAACTAAATCATTGTTATGATAATGATTTTCAACTATCTTTATTTGTCCTTTGTTATTTTGTCTGTACATAGTTCCTTAGTTTAATTAATCTTAATTTTGCTTAGTAGTTTAGTTAAGTTTCACTAGCCTAGCAGAGAAGATTTGTTGATTGAAATATAGTGTTACTTCAAATAAACAACATTCTATAAATGGTGGTCACCGGATGTTCATTTATCTCTGTTAATAAATTCTTACTTGAAGAGAAATTGTCACTCCTTTATTCTATATGTGTGCAGAGTTTGGTATCAAAAGAATGCCAGTGCTCAAATTGTCCTTAAAACTATTGTCCTAATATCATCTTTTCAGGCTGATATTCACCAGACTATACCTAACAGAGAGAGATTTACTAAACATAAAATAACTTAAAACATGCATAATGGCAGAACAGGAGAGTCCAGTGTTTCTCCAGGTATCCGTAGGAGCCTTCTCTCTTTGCTCCAGTGAGCATGCCTTCACATGTCAGACTCTCTCTAGCCCATCCACGATGAGCCCTTGCTATTTCTCCATTTTCCCCTCTTCCTTTCTCCCGGTGATTCCAGCAACTGCTCTCTACCACTTTTCAATGATCACAATGTTGGGCCGTTGGCCAAGTCCAGTGCCACTATCACTGCAGATGTGATTCTACACAAATGAGGCCATAAATGGTTCACCTGAGGTATAGATTTGTCAGGAAGAGGGAGACTGGCGGTGGTACCAGCAGCCCAGATATAATCAAACTTGGAAACTTGCTGAAATAAAAACTCAAGTGTGGCACAGACTCAGAGAGTCTACTAAAATCAAACTTGAGTATGATGATATTGACAAGAATGCACTAACTAGGACAGAAGATACAGGTTACACTACGGGGGGAGTACTTCAAGGTTCTCCCAACAGACTTCTATGCATCCTGTAATGGAAGTGGAGATTAAACATCTGTCATATGTCAGTCATCTGATTGTGTAATTGTTGTTGGGGATTTTAACATCCATGTTGATAACCCTCAGCACATACTGGCAAAGGAATTGTATTGCATTCTTCTGTATTTTAGGCTGACTCAAGATGCAACAAAGGGCATTGGGTTCATCCGAAAACGTCTTTTGGGTAAGGACTCTTTAGCCAAAGTGGAAGTGGTTCAGTGGTCGGCATGATAATTCAATTCAATTCAATTTTATTTATATAGCGCCAATTCATGAAACATGTCATCTCGAGACACTTTACAAAGTCAAAATCAATCATTTTATACAGATTGGTCAAAAATGTCCTATATAAGGGAACCAGTTGATTGCTTCAAAGTCCCGACAAGCAGCATTCACTCCTGGAGAAGCGTAGAGCCACAGGGAGAGTCGTCTGCATTGTCCATGGCTTTGCAGCAATCCCTCATACTGAGCAAGCATGAAGCGACAGTGGAAAGAAAAACCACCCATTAGCGGGAAGGAAAAACCTCCAGCAGAACCGGGCTCAGTATGAACGGTCATCTGCCTCGACCGACTGGGGGTTACAGAAGACAGAGCAGAGACACAACAAGAGAGTAAGTACTGACTGAATGTGTAAGGAAGGAGGTAGGAAAAGGGGCCTGTATGATAATTTAGCATAGGAACCTCGCAACATCTCTTACTGGCAATAAGGAGCTATAAGGAATCCCACATTTCCGGACATGACGTATCAGTACAGCCCATCTCACAGGAATTCATGAAAATATCTGGGGAGAAGAGATCACACACTTTGTAGTTCATTTTCAGAGATTTGACTCAGGTGTGTGTTTCCATCACATTATGACGTCAGAGTTAAAGGCTGTCTGAATTGGCACCTCCCTACTTGGCAACTTCAGTAGGGAGGCCCAGGCGTCCCTCTCCCCAGCCACTTGGGCCAGCTCCTCTGGGGGGAATCCCAAGGCGTTCCCAGGCCAGCAGAGAGACATAGTCCCTCCAGCGTGTCCTGGGTCTTCCCCTGGGCCTCCTCCCGGTGGGACGTGCCCCGAAGGTCCAGAATAATATCCGCTTCAAAACGGATAATGGCAACATTTCAGCCTTGGTTTTACTGGATCTCAGCGCTGCAGCTGACACGATGGACCATAACATCTTGCCAGACAGGTCGAAGAATTGGGTGGCACAGCACTTGCCTGGTCGAAGTCCTATGAAGGGGATAGGCAATGTTTTGTGTCTGTACTACAAATTGGAGCAAAAAAAAAATAGCGAGGAGTTCCCCAAGGTTCAATTATGGGTCCTCTGTTGTTTAACATCTATATGCTCCCACTTGCTCAAATTATGAAAAAAACTAAACAAATGTGTTAACAGAACTATGAAGATGACACACAACTCTATATAACTGTAACACCTGGAGACTATAATTCAATTCCAACAATGATCAGATGCATTTATCAACTTAAATAGTGAATGTGCCATAATTTTCTTCAATTACATGAGGATAAAACAGAAATAATAGTGTTTGGAGCCAAGGAAGAAAGATTCAAAGTTAGCTCTCATTAAACCAATAAACCAATATTCAAGCCTGAAATCTGGGAGTGGTTCTGGACTTAGACCTGAACTTTAACACAGTAGTACAGTCAGCCTATTATCACCTGAAGAACATATTGAGGATTAAAGGACTGATGTCTCAGCAGGACTTAGAAAAACTTCCCCTTACTTTTATTTTTAGCAGACTGGACTGTGGTAACAATGTTTTCATGGATTTCCCCCCAAAAAAATCCATCAAACAGTTGCAGTGAGATTAGAACACTTCTGACCATATAACTACGTTTCAGATTTTAAAATCCTGTTGTTTTTTAATAAATCTCTGAGTGGTCTGGGCCAAAATACAGCTCTGATTTCCTGGTCCATTATGAACTAACCAGAACCCTAAGGTTGTCAGAGTCATGCCTCCTTTCTGTACCCAGAGTTACAACAAGACGTTGTTGGGCCATAAAATGGCCGATGTGATTATGGCTCCTGGTACGCAGCACCGTTTAGGACCCCAAACTCAGCCTGGTAACCACTCCTCCAAAATGATAAAAACACAGTGTGAACACAGGCTCATTTCTTCCCAGAGTTTCCACTGTAAAGGGGAGAGCCCCATCAGCTGAAGTTTCTCACGTGTTGGAAACGGTGGTCGACGCCTTGATGGACAAAGCCGCAGCCACTTTAGCTCTTGTTGGTTTTACAAGAGAGGTCCTGGACTTTAATTAGGTTGGAGTGCACAACCAATGGAGAATAAGGAGTTACTTCCCCCTTTACCGTTGACAGGTGAGGTGGTCTTTGTTCTGTTTTGGCCGAGTAGTTCACAAAGACCAGTTGGACCTGTCCTCCGTACAGGTTGGAGCCGACCCATCTCCCCTGCTGCCAGAGAAGGCGAGACGCAGTAACGAGACGTCACGACCTGTCTGATTTCTCCCAGAGCATCACCAGGAAAGAAGCCTTTTTTGTTTCTTATATAGAAATAAGTTCCTTTGCCTGGGCAGATATATTTAGAAATAGGCTTAATGCCGATGTTTTTACTCCAGAAGAAGTTGTTGGACTGTCTGTGAATGTTTTCTTAGCTGTGACTGAATTCAGGTGATAAGCTGCTTACTGTAACGGTTACCGCTGGCGAACCCGAAATTCAGCTGGAAACAGAGTTACGTCAAAAAGGGTTTATTGAAAAAAAATCCAAAACAGACCAGGAGACGCAGGGGTTACCAGTCCTGAGGCGATGCAGGTGAAGCACGTAGACAAACTGAAACAACCACGCCGGCAGGGCACGAGTGAGGAGATGTGAGGCGCTGTGAAATGATGAGATGAAGTGAAATGTGATGTGATGATGTGGCAGTGAGTGGGTGAGTGAGGCAGGCATAAGAAGGCTAGGGAACAGGTGAGCACTGATCAGTGGCAGCAGGTGGAACTTGTCTAGGCTGATGACTGAGCTGACTGAAGTGTGGACAGGGAAGTCCAGAACGGTTCAGAACAAACCAAAACCTAAATCAGGACACTGTGTTTCTTTTATTTGGTAACTGTAAAGCTATCGTGCAGACGGTTTGCTATTATTGTGGATTTTATCACTTTGAGTCGTCCTATACATGAAATGTGCTACACAAATAAATCTGCCTTGCCTAAGCTGCTTGTGAAGAACATTTCTCTGCTTGGTACAACGCCTTAAGAAGCTAAAGCAAGGCTTTTGTTCTAAAAAGTGCCACAAAAAGTAATCTGTCATTATAGGTTTCATCAGCAGTACAAACCCTGAGGCTGTTCACTCAGCAGCCAGACAATTCTGACTTTCTGGCTGCTCCCAGCCTCACCTTCCCTCAGTTCTTCCTGGTTCTTTTAATTCTTAGCAAAATTTCCCCAGGTGTTGTTAACCCTTCAGCTCCTCTCTTTGGATTTGGTTTGCTTGCCTCAAATTGCATTTTGTCTGTTTTGCACTTATGAAGTCAGTAATTTGGTGCTGGGCTCCCTGGACTGTTACACCGTTGTAAGCCACGCGTAACTGTTTACCGACACATTTGCAAACAATCATCCTGAAATATTCCTCTGGCCTAAAAAGTTATAAAACTTCTGCTCACATAGGATCTGACATCACAGCCCCTAGAGATTTAAAAAAGGAAACCTCACCTTATCTTCTTTGCAGCTGCTGCTGTGATGTCATCTCCCTCTGTGGAGCTTCTGGAAAAATAAAAACACCCACTCAGACCGGGTAGAATCACCATTTGTTAAAGATCTGACCAGGATGCGGTCACTCTAGGTTATTTTTCTGAATATTGTGGTGTTTCTATTGTAGACTTCTGTAGTAATAAAAATACTTCTGAAACTAAAAAAGATTTTTAAAAGGCAGAGGGATGTTTACAGCTTCAGTACTGGGCTTTCACTAACAACAACGTGACGGGCAGATTTACGGACACCAGAGAGAGCCCTGTTCATTCCTCACACAGACATGAAGTAGGACCCATTGTGGACACCCATTCAGGGGCGTTCACTGTATGGTCTATTTGCTCCTCAGATTATAACCCCCTTCTCTCTGTGTGAACAGCTTTTGGATATTAGCAAGTAATATATATATATATATATATATATATATATATATATATATATATATATATATATATATATATATATATATATTATTGGCTTTACATAGAAATTGTGCATGAAAATCAACTAAATCAAAGAAACTTTAGCAATTTGGACTGTAAGAATAAAGTGTTGGTGTGGTCAGAAAATCTGACTGTATGTAAAACTCTCACAGCTCGAGTTGGAGCATAAAGAGGAGATGTAGAGGACTTTATAGTTATTATCCACATTAATAAACAGTTAAATAGGGCAAAACGAATGAACAAAGCAATGAGTACAGTGCTTTAAATTCTAAGAAGTATTTAACATCGTTAATAATTGACATTTTTACACTATGGTCTCCTGTTGACTCCAGCTCAGCCTTTCCCTCCGAGCTCCCAGACATGCTGGTCCTGAAGCTCCACAACCTGGGATTATCAGCACCGCTCTGGATCAGTGACTTCCTCACTAACAGGATCCAGGTGATGAGGACGGGGAAACTCACACATATTCAATGTTAAATCAGTGGGTCTATAAATTTCAGGTTTGTGTCGTCTCTTCCTGGTTTGACTATGGCAACAATGGCTGACTCCTTCCAGCTCTGTGTTCAGCCGCTTTAAGATGATGTCTGTGGAGGAATAACTGAGGTGGTCCATCTTTTCCTGGTGCTCTTAATCTTTCTGACGGCTCGGTTCTGATCAGCTTTGTTAAATGGTGCATTTATTAAGTTATCAGTTTTATCAACACTCCTTTGTAAAGTTTTATGCTTCAGTTTGTTACTTCCATCTATTTTCTTCCATCACTAAAGTTATTAATCCTACTTAATGTTTTTGCCAATAATTCAGCTTTATCTTTTTAAATGATTCCTTTATCTATATTTGTTATTGGGTATTCATATTCTTTGCTATTTATCATTTTAATCACTTCCATATTCTGCCAACTTTAATTTCTTTCTTGATTGTTTCAGATAAGTTTCTCCAATATTTTCTCTTTTATGAACGTGGCTTTGAGCGGAGCATTGACATAAGGAGGAGGAGGAGGAGGAGGAGGAGGAGGAGGAGGAGGAGGAGGAGGAGGAGGAGGAGGAGGAGGAGGAGCGACCTTCAAATATTGTAGCTCTCCAACATTACCAACTATATCTTTAAGTAGAGCAGCTGATGCTGAAGATTAACAGAGGAAACCAGCAGCTGCTCCACAGCGCCCTCTGGTGGCCATCTGGAAGAAAAACAACACCATTTAACCTTGGATCCTGACAAAATCACCACCATGGGGAGCAGAGCATTCAGCCGCTCTGCCCCCCGCCTCTGGAACTCTCTACCACCCCTACTTAGAAACACGGACTCACTTCTAAATTTTAAATCACAACTCAAAACTCATCTGTTTAAGACTGCCTATTCTCTTTAATTATCAATTTCCCTGTCCTAGCCTCGGTATTTTTTAAAGGGGAAGTCCGGTCAACAAGGAAAAATCAGGGTATCATTAGCTATAACTAAAACTAATACATTTGTGGTTATTTAATGAACTTATCTTTAATCAATAAGAAAAAAAAAACATAAATTGTCGTCTGAATCACTGTGTATGGGGGCTGACATGACTGCCCAAATATGGGCAGTAAGGGGCGTCTGACATCACATCCTGCGACGTGGAAGAGCGGAAGCGGCGACAGTATTTCTCTCCGCTTTCCATGCAAAGTCAATAGGAGCCGTTCTACACAGCTGCGATCATCAATAATTATTTTGGATTTCCAGAGGACTTCACCGCTGACATTCCCAAGAGCTATTGCTGAAGCAACAATGCCCACATGCATGGCCATCGGATGTTCCAACACAACTGGTAAAAGAGGAAAAAACATTGCTTATTTCAACACAGTCACTTCAGCGACAGTACTATTCTTGACCAAGATGGATTCCTCCACATAAACATGATTAAATGAGAATTATTATTAATTAAAAAAACTTATAATTTTTTGCACAGTATGTAGTAGTTTTATATTTAAAGTACTTTCAGCAGTTTGAATTCTGATTTTGACCGGACTTCTCCTTTAAATGATTTTTGTTTTGATTTTGTTTCTGACACTCTGTTTTTTACCCTTCTGTACGGTGACCTTGAGTGTCTAGAAAGGCGCCTTTTTAAATAAAATGTATTATTATTATTATTATTATTAAAATATTTAGTTTCTCCAGTTTTTCTTTCTCTCTACCAATACCTTTTTGCAAATGATTTAAAACATTTAATTATACATCTCCACAACGTATACTGGGGCTCAGGTATCTCTCATTGTTCACCTTCTGGCCTGAATTTGAGTAATATTTTAAATTCCTCCCTCATTACCTTTCTATGAACAACTCTGTCTTCATTCAAACTATTTTCCTTCAATTCCAGTTTACTTCCTAGACTATTAAACAACCTCCATCCACCTTCTTGTCGCCTCCACGTTCTCAGCCTTGTCTCTGGTCATTCCTGGTCTCCAAACATCAAATATTACATCGTCCTCAGCTAAACATAACCTGCAAATATATAAAAAGAGTTATTAAATTACTAAAACTATCCCTCAAAATAATGTACGAAAAGCAAAAAATATATTTTTCAGAACCTCTTTCCTTCCTGGGCTTTTGGATAATGGGCAAAATACTACAAATAAAAGTACAAATTCTAAAATATTCTTCGTTTCCTCCTGGATTAAATGCAGATTATGTCTCACAATTATTCTCAGGAGATCAACAGAAAAAAGTTTGAACAAATTATTTAAATCTTATCATTCCTCCAAAAGTGATGGAAATCCACTTCTAAATCTTGTCAGGTGTTTAACCTCAAGAGAATCCCTCAGACGTCGTTTTGCTGTTGATAATTAAACTCGTTCATTTAGTGACGGGATGCTGAGTCGACAGAACATCTATTTTATGACTGTGTGTGCAGGAAAGCTCTGTGGGAGGATGTGCACCACTGGATTTCCTCAATAGTCCAAACTTCCTTTTCTAAAATCAAAATTAGTTTTTTTGGACCCCAAGAAGAGAAAAAAACTTTAGAATCGCTTAAATTGAATAATTTCTTTAAGTTATTTCTAATAACACATCCTTTATTTAGTATTCATTAAATGTATTATGTATTCTCTCATTTCTATTTTTGTTTTTCCCTTCTATGTATAGAATGAGCAGTCATTGCTCAATCTTCATCAGGCTGATGCCCTGAGTTCAGCAGCTTTAACCTCCTCTTCATCACTGTTTCCAGGAGGACAGCGCCCTCTACAGCATTTGAAGAGGCATTAATTGAAGATGAAAATTCACCTGCTGCCTTGAAAATACAAGTAAAGTCCTTAGAAAGTGATCTTGGTTTAAATTTAGAAATAAAAGTTAATCAAGCTGATTTAAACAGCAAAGGTAAAGTTATTTAAACATTGTTTTTATTAGTTCTTCTGACATGTTATTGATCTTGAATTGCAAGTTGTTTAAACTTAATACTGCAAGTTAAACCAAATTATAAAAGCAGAAAAACTGTCCTTGCCCAGATTAACCAGCACACATTTCTGGATTAATTTCACTAACATTATCAGGTTAAAATAATTCATTGTTTCAGTTTACTGGGACCGAAAGTCAACTTGCATGAATAAAACATCTGCTAATGTGTTTTCTTCAACATCAGACTCAATTCTGCTGGTTTATTTCTAACAGAGCTTGAACAAAGTGAGGAGACGTCGTCCTTGACCGTTGCAAACTGACTGTTACTGTAAATCAAAGTAAATATTTGCTTTAAGGTGACAGAAAGCAGAAACCTCCAGAGGCTGGACAGAGAACCTGCTCACATGAACCAAGAAGCTCAGAATCTGCTGTTGGCCTCAGCTGTTGTAAAGGCTTTAGTGGATAAATCTGCTGTGGAGGATTCCTGATGTGATACCTCTGCTCTTCTCAGATTTATAAAACTGGACGTAAAAACAAAGATATGTTCATTTCTAAATGATCAAAGCTGGAGGTCAGAACAGTGTATGAAGCTTTTTAAAAGCTGCAAACACTTTCTTTGGTGTTACTGTTGTTCAGCTTTCTTGCTCTAGTTTGTAAACTGGGAATAAAATGATTCAGATGATACATTTTCCTTCTGTGTAATTCACTGTATAATCAATATGTTTCAGAATCAGAGAAAACATTTTATCTGCTGCACTTCTGGTAGCAGGAAAAATGCATCATCTGGTGATGAGATCCAGGGTTCAGGTTTGTGTTCATCACCTGCAAAGGTTCAGTAAATGAAAGCATCTGAGATCTTAATTGTAACCATGAAAATGGTGATTTATTTGGGAATATTTCACAGACATGTACATCTTTACATTTTAACAAACATTTCTGTTTTCATGCTGAAGTTTTAATTAACGTTCATGAAGAAAACTCAAAGGGATGGTTAAGTTGCTTGAATTAATGAACTTCTAAGGACTTAATTTACATTTTGTGAGAGAGATCAATCAAAAGATCAAAGAAGGTTCTTCAAACTTTAAAACCTCAGGAACATTTTTTATTGTTGAAAAATGACCTTTTTAACTAAACTGAGTTTTCCTCCTGTAACCTCAGTGGCTAGAAAATGACTTAAATAAACCTACAAAAAATAAATGAGAGCAGTTTATATTTTAACTTTAAAACCTGAACAGAAAACCTTAACAGCAAAGACACTAAAATGATTGAATTAAAAATTTTAGAAGGAATAAAACAGATCAGAAATATTTCAGTTTATCTGAGTTTACAAAACTCTGCAGAGTTCTCATTCCTTAAAGAACCAAAGAAAAATACTTTGAACCAAAATCCAGCATGTAGCGGCTGAGTGAAGGTGGTCTGGACTCTGTGGAGGAGAGTCATGGTTTCAGAGACGCTGTAGAAGGACAGAATACCTGCTCTGTGATCCAGGTACACTCCTACTCTGGAGGAAACAGGACCTGAGATGGAGGTCCAGATGTTGTTGTGACCAAATGTATAACTTCCTTGGTAACAATATAATGCCCAAGATTTGTCATTATGTCCAAATCCACATTCATTCCCTCTTCCTGCTCTGCTGATATTCTTGTATGCGACTGCTACAGAAACTCTCTCTCTCCTCTCCACCTCCCAGTAACAACGTCCAGTCAGACTCACTCTACTCAGAACCTGATAATAATCAGTGAATCTGTCTGGATGACTAGAATAAGACTGAGGTTGATTCATAAATGTCACCTTCCTGTTCCCCTCTGATAGTAACAGACGACTGTTTGCTGTGTTTGGATCCAAGATCATGCCAAATCGTCAACAATGAAATCCTGCTAACTGAGTTAGCGACGTACGAAGAACGGACCCCCGGTCTGAGCATCACAGACTATTCCTGGATGTCATCTACATACATTTTCCATTATTTGTTATTTTGTAACTTTAAAAAACATATATAATTCAAATGTGTATATTTTTCTGCAGGTTCTTCTGCTATTTGACTTTCTTGACTAACTTTATTTAATTATTTCAGAAAGCTGGGTAATCATCCATCGACCCAGCCATCTTCTTGACCAGCTAATGTCATGTTCCTTAAAGAATGAAAGTTTCACTCAGGTAATAATCATGGAAACCAAAGGAAAGTTAAAAAGGTTTATTGGTGAATCTGCAAAGTTTGATGATTCTTCTTGCTATGGATCAAGAACCCAGGACGGCACTAAGGGGAAAGGTAATGGGTAAATATCTGAAAGTGAAATGTGTGAAGGTTGAGAATGTGTGGAGATGGTTTCTTACTGGTGCAGACAAGACGACTTTATCCACACTGGTTGAGTTAGGCAGGAGATTGGTGGAGATGACAAGTGTCTTTGGTCTTTCTTGTCAAGGTGTGAGTTGTGGCTCTGTGAAATGTTGGAGGGTCCACCAGGAGGTGAGAGAACGATGATTTAAAGAAGAGCCATTGTTCCAGGAGCTCAGCCAGAAAATCTGAGTGGAGATTTTTAAGGAAAGTTCAATAAATAGAATCCAGGAATGAGAAACAGTATGCTGGATTGACAAAGAAAACAGATTTCTGTTAAGGAGAGACAGCAAAGGCAAATGTCAGAACTCCAGGAACATTATTCTCAAAGAAGAAGAGAGCTGGATTACCACTTGTAGGAGGTGAACAGTCTGTAGTCTTCCTCAGGAAACCTGCTGGTCTTTAAAGGGAGAAGTAAGTGGGTTAATATCTGAAACTGAAATGGGTTCAGAATGTGTTGTAAAATGTGTGGAGAAGGTTTCTTACTGGTGCAGGCAAGGTGACTATGGTGAATCTCTGAAGGATGGACAGGCAGGTGTGAAAGGAGGCGGTTCTTAAGAAGAGTTGTCAAACAGATGGAGGGACTGAGGAACAATACGCTGGAATCCAGCATCTGAGTACTGACAGACAAAACAGATTTCTGTTAAGGAGAGACAGCAAAGGTAGGTGTGAGAACTCCAGGAATATTAGATATAAAGAAGAAGATAATCTGATTACCACTTGTATGAGGTGAACAATGTGGCGTCTGCCTCAAGAAAAAAGCGCCTCTTTAAAAGGAGAGGTAAGTGGATTACTAACTTAAACTGGAATGGATTGAGAATGTGTTGTAAAAGGAAAGGAGACAAATTCTTACTGGTGCAGATGTGCTGAGTATATCCACACAGGTTGAGCTAGGAAGGAGCTTTGTCATTGGTGGAGTTAGTCATTGTCTTCTTTTGTCCTTTTTTTTCCAGGTTGGAGTTGTTGATCAGTGAATTGTTGAAGGATGGACAAGCAGGTGAGCCAGGAGGACTGCTGGAGGAGCAGTGTGGTGGTTCTTAGGGAGCGTTATTAAAACAAACAGTTTGCTGGAGCCCAATATCTGAGCAATGACAAATAAATCAGATTTTGTTTAAGGATAGACAGCAAAAGTAATTCTAAGACTTCAGAAATGTTATATACACAGAAAAAGGTGGAAATGGTTTCTTACCGGTGCATAGGAGGCAAGGATATCCAGATTGGTGGAGTTATTAATGTCTCCTTTGGTGCTTCTTTTCCTTGTTGGAGTTGTCGATCAGTGAAACATTGAAGGGTGGACAGGCAGGTCAGTGAGTGATGAGTTACAGAGGAGTTCTTGTGCCAGGAGAGCCACCAGAGGAGCGGCTTGAAGATTCTGATGGAAAGGTCTTCAAACGGATGCAGGGAACAAGAAACAGTGGACCTCTTTAAAAGGAGAAGTAGGTGGATTACTAACTGAAACTGGATTGGATTGAGAATGTGTTGTAAAAGGAGAGGAGACAATTTCTTACTGGTGTAGAAGAGGTGAGTAGTTCCACACAGGTTGAGCTAGGCAGGAGATTGGTGGAGGGAGTGATTGCCTTCTATTGTCCTTCTGATCCTGGTTGTGGATCGGTGAATCTTAAAGTGGGCACTGACAGTTGATAAAGTTTGCATTGTAGAGGACCACTTGTACTACGAGGGTGGCCAGAGGAACAATTTGGGGATTCTTGAGAAGTGTCGGTGTTTAAAGCCCTTTTGTGTCAGGAAGTGCATCCGGCATAGAATCTTTCAAGTCTGTATGATAGTGGTACTGACTTGTTGTACTACTTTAAAGAATCATTCAAACTAAGAGGATTTTATGAGCTGTGGGTAATATCCAGTAGTCATTTGGTCAGGGGCTAGGTTACACCCTGGAGATTTCACCAGTCTGCCACAGAGGTAATCAGCGTTTTTATGTATCATAAGCATGATGTTTTCCATGTCATGAGGCACAAAGGTTTTAACAACCTCTTTCTCTCCGTACATTAAAGAGACTCAAAGGACAGATAACATATAAAGTTCTGACCAATAGCAGAGGTTGAAGTTAGTTTTAAAGAAAAATGATAATCACATAATAAACCTGGGAATCTTGACCAAAACAAATAAAAGTGAAGAAGCCTCAGACCAGCCTTGCAGCTGACTGTCACAAGGTCACCCTCCCTGCATATCCAAATACTAGAACCAGAGGGCAGAAAACAGAACTACAGCTAACTCCTAAAAGCTCAGCTTGTTGATTGGCATGCTGGGGCATGTAGGAGGTAGGAACTGGAGCCAAGGTTGTCTCTCAGACTTTGGTCATAATGTCAATGTTTTAAATAATATTTAAAAATGGTTTGTATGAGATTTTCACATAGAACATTTTAAAAGTGACACTGCACGTTTAAAATCTACACAGGAGTGAGGTGATGTCTTAACAATTTCAAATAACCGGCCCATTCTTGCAAACAGTGTTGATGGTCAGAGGGGATGCCCACCCTGATGCTCCTGCCCACCTGCCTCACCCGGAGAGCCAGGCCGTTGCTGCTTTGACCTTTTCCTGTGTGGCTCTGGTTCCTTCGTCCGAATGGGCACAGAGGCGATGCTTCTTTGTGGCTGTGTCCTCTCTTTGCTCCCAGCAGCTTGCAGCTGTGCCGGGCTTTGTTTTGCTTCTGCCACCTGGATCACAGCCACGGGGGGAATCTGCTTGTGCTTTCTCACCAGCAAGTTTCCGGAGGTCTATATGGTATCTTTGATGGCAGCAAGGGTGAGCTAATGCTTGGCACAGTGTTCTTTACAACTTGTGTGCTGCAGCTCACCCATTAAGAATCCACTCTGGTAAGAAGGACCTCCCCTGCTGGTAAGTACGGGAATTGCAAGGAACCAGGCTTCGCCCACTGGTCTACGGCAGCACTGCACTCTTAGACCAGGTGCCTCACCGACTCAGGCGCGCCACAACCAGGTCGGGAGTACTTAGATAGAGCTGACATGTCCTGGGAGTGCATGACGGTCCTGACCGGCAGAATCCCATGAGCCATCCTCCATGATATGTCATGAAGTCACTTTTGAAGAATAGGATCGTTTATAAATTGCCAAGTAATTGTGGACTCTCCAAATGAGTATGTGCAAACTGGAGTCACTTTCCCCCCACTAATGTACAGAAATAGACAAGCACCTCAAACATGCAGCTAATAGTTAGCTTTTAGATTGGACTCCTTTAAAATAACCTGTTCAAATCCAAATTGTAAATTGAATCACTGGATTTAGAACATATAAAGTTGTGACCACTAGCAATGGTTATCTCTCTCTTTATGCTCTCAGCAGCTAATCATAAGCTTTTTGTGTTTTGGCCGTGTTTTCCTTTAGTAATCTTAGAAAGATGGGTTATCATCCATCCAATGCCTACATCAGTTTGGTCTTAGGGAGTCTAGGGAGGCTGGAAGCAATATCACACATTGACTGGGTGAGAGATGGAGTACATCCTAAAGGTTCATGAGTCCAGCAGAGAGTGAATCAGTTTGCAGAAATTTAGCAAGGGTAGGGTGAGTAATTCATGCACAGAGGCGTCAATCCTCAATGCAGGTGTCCTTATCCTTGAGTCCTCATGGACAGAGAACTTTGCTGCACGTCTCTCTGCCTCATTTCCTTTCAGACCACATAAAAAACAGCAAGGCCTCAAACAAAGTAGGGTTTTACTTTGAATTGATTCCCAAAACGCTTTGAGCTTTACCTGAAAACTAACTTCAACCTCATTTAACCAGTGGGTTATTGTGTCCTTGGGCAAGACACTTCTCCTGCTTTTTCTGCAGTTGGTGGTCAGAGGGCCCGATGGCACCAGTTGTTTTGTCTGGAATCTTTGCTTTTGTTAGTCTTTTCCAGGACAGCTGTGGCAACAATGTAGCTTACCACCACCATCGTGTGAATGGCTGAATGAACTGGTGAATGACTGAATGTACTGTGAAGCGCTTAGGGGTTGTTAAACTTGATAAAGCGCTATACAAGTACACACCAGCTAGCATTTACTACAAATCTTCAAGGAGCCCTTGCAACACATGGGCACATGCAGGTTGCCAGTAATGGCAGTTTAATTTAATCACAGCTACACCCACTGACCAAAACCCGAATCAACAAGTCAGCACCCAGTAGAAATGGTCCAGTTTGGTTTATTTCTGCTCCACAGGCAGACCACTGCCAGGTGTCAGAATAAATCATGCAGGAAGCCGCTAAGTCTAGATCAGCCCCCAAAGGGCATGAGTGATGACAATATGAGTGAGGTGGTGGTGTTACAGGTAGTTACCGGTGTGTCCAGTAGTCAGTTGGAACAGTGAGCGAAGGTCAGCAGACACAGAGAACGACTCGTAGACGCATCAGATAGCACCACCAGCAGGTGATGGAGTTTGATGGGGTTGTATTGCTGGTGTGTATGGAGCAGGTTGTAGAGATCCAGTAACCTGGCTTATGAGGCATACAGATGTCACGGTGACCAATGATGGTACCAGATATCTGGATACCCCACATGCCAGGCAATGGCACGAAACACCCTCCACACCTCACTGACTGGCATGTGGGGAGAACAGATGTTTGGAGCCAACAGTGGGCCACAGTAACACCTGTACACGCCACATGCCAGACAGTGGCACAAAACACCCACCCAGGCTCATTGGCTCTGTCTCAATTCAGGGGCTGCATCCTTCGAAGGAGGAATTTATAAGCTGATTAAGTCACAGCCCAGCAATGAAGGCTGTCCCAATTCTAAAAACCCTTCAAAGACTCTTTCATTGTGGTTGACAAATGTGTCCTTTTCCTCGATTTGTACTGTGGGGCCGATGTATCCTTCATTGCTAATCCTATTTTATGATTCACTGTAGGTTGAAGAGAATTTTTTAACCGGAAAAAGCAGTGGTGAATAAAGTTTAATATATTACGTATTTTATCGCATAAAAGTAAATTTTAAAAAGTTTTTAGGCGAGAAGTTGGCTTTCTAAAACCGGAATATGTGCTCGGTTAGTTGGCACATCGCTTGAATTACAAAAACGCTCAAGAGTGATCGGACCGCAGGCAGATCCTGTTGTCAGTTTACAGCCACTGGGCAGCCGAGGCTCACCACGCCGAGAGAGAAGAGCTTTCTACCGACACACTGCTTTCAGACATGTGCTGGCTTTACGCTAAGAGGAATAAGATATCTAATCTTATCTATCTTCATTACAAGATATCTAATGTCAATGTTCGGTTTATTCATTATTATTTGCTACAATAAACTGATTTAAACCTTCCTCCCAAAGTTATAGGGTTAGTGCTTAGCTTGGAATTAATTAATTTTTATTAATTTATTATTATTGATTTGGAAAAAGGGTATTTGTCATCAATTAGTTTTGTTTTGTGGTATATTTTAATATGAAATTAAACATTTGGCTGATTAATAAATTAGGATATTATAACAGTTGATGAAACAACATTTTAAATAAAAGATTTTTGGCCATAATGAATATATAAATGGGAAAGTAAAAAATATGTGCAGTTATGTACAGTGGAGACAACAGGATTAACGTTTTGCTCCAATCTTCTCTTCTGGCGGCGCATGAAGGACCCAGCTCAAGCAGACCAGGTCCTTTGAAGGATGCAGCCCCTGAATTCAGACAGAGCCATTGTCAGGTCTCTTTGGCCTCCAGATATCTGGTTCTGACATTGGTACCCTTTACAACTATGCCAGGATATAGCAACCCACCCAGTTTCATTGCCTGGCCTGTGGGATGTACTCAGATCTGGAGCCAACACTTTGCCACAATAACACCTGTATAACCCATATGCCAGGCAACAGCATCACACGCCCACCCAGGCTATATATATATATATATATATATATATATATATATATATATATATATATATATATATATATATATATATATATACACACAGTATATATATATATATATTTATATATACACAGTATATATATATATATATATATACACAGTAAATATATATATATATATATATATATATATACACAGTATATATATATATACACAGTATATATATACACAGTATATATATATATATATATATATATATATATATATATATATATATACACAGTGTATATATATATATATACTGTATATATATACTGTATATATATATACTGTATTTGTATATATATACTGTATATATATACTGTATTTATATGTAATTATAGATCTAAAATATGCAACATCTGTATATCCTACATGCTCACCAATGGTAACAAATAAACTCTCAAACAGCCTAAATACGCAGCATGTGGGGCTTACAGATGTCTGGTTCCAGCATTGTTCACCAAGACATCGGTATGCTCCATCAGCTAGGCTAGTGGATCTCTACAAGCCATCCTCACACAAACCCACAACACAAACTCCATCCAACTCCATCAAGTGCTGGTGATGCTGTCTAAGGAGCCTGCGAGACAGACTCTGTGTTCACTGACCTTCACCTGCTGCTCTGACTGACTGCCAGACGCTCCGGTAGCTGCCTGTGACACCACCGCTTCACTCACCATGCCACCACTCATGCTCTCTGGTGGCCCTTTCTGACGTAGCGGCCTCCTGAAAGTCAACATTTCTGACACCATCATCCATCTGTCTGCCTGTGGATTAAATAATGTCCCATTCAGACCATGTCTACTGGGTGCTGACTTGGTGAAGATTTGGTGGAAATGTTTGGTCAGTGAATGTAGCTGTGTTGATTATTTCCAGACTTCTGGTTGGAAACCTGCCATGTAGATTTTAGCAGGTAGTGTTTTAACCCGATCCCTTCAGGTGGCCCTCAGGCCTTTTTAAAGGGCTTGTAGAGGGCTTTGCCGACAGAGGAGAAGAACCTTTTCAGGATGGGTTCCTTGGCTGTCTTCAGGATTTTCTCTTTGCAAACAGCAAGTACAGCCTCCTCTACGTTTGAGTCCTTATGGCCCACTATTATAAGAAGGTTTGTATATGAGCAGCCAGTCTTTTTACAGGAGGCTCTCAAGATGTCAGCGCTGAGCTTATTCAGGCTACTTTGGCTCTTCTTAAAATCTTCTCCCTCCAACTCAGCACAGAGTTTCTCAGACAGCCTCTTGGTGACTTGTTGAAACTTTGTGTATTTATACCTCATCTTTGATTTAGTAACAGCCTGTATAATCAGTGCATGAACCAGCAGGCTGATGAATGACTGCTGCTCCTCCTTCTCTGAGCCTGAATCCATGGGCAGCGGCTCATCAACCTGTGTGGTAGCCTCTGGTGCCGGCTTAACTTCTCTTTCCTTTCTATTCATTACTTGATGAATCTGCTCCTTGGACACAGATTTTTGAACCTCTGTAACATCCGTCTCCTGCTCTCTCAGTTCCTCTTTAACAGGCAGTAACTCCTCTGGTGAAACTCTCTTGTATCGTCCCTCACTGTATTTTTGAAGGAACCTTTGGATCCTGACTCCAACTCCTCTGTTCTGCTGTTTTGCTGAAGCTGCAGCAGCTCTATCCTTCAAGCCTCCATTTTCAGAGATGAATTTGTCCACCATTTTCAACTCTGACTCCTTTTCCTAAGAGATTAAATCATTACCATAATCATTTCGGAAATATTATCAGATATAAATTAATCTTACATCTAAAGTTCTGATTCCTTTCCCTAAAAAACTAAAATATTTACCTCATTCATCTCTGAAAGCTCCCCACAGATGAATTCATCCACCATTTTCAACTCTGACTCCTTTTCCTAAGAGATAAAACAATTTACCTCAATCCGTTCAGAAATATTATCAGATATAAATTAATCCACCATCTAAAGCTCTGATTCCTTTCCTTTAAAAACAAAAATATTTACCTCATTCATCTCTGAAAGCTCCTCACAGATGAATTCATCTACCATCTTCAACTCTGACACCATTTGCTAAGAAATAAAACAATTTAACTAAATGATTTCAGAAATATTATCAGCTATAAATTAATCCACCATCTAAAGCTCTGATTCCATCTCTTTAAAGTTAAAATAATTTACCTCATTCATCTCTGCTGGTGCCTCTTCAAGTTCTGCTTCCTCTGGGGTGACCGGTAGCACCTCGTACCGTCCATGGCGGTACCTACTGCAGGACTTCCTAGAGCTCTGAGGACGCTTTTTCTTCTGTGGATTGTGGACGTCTTTGACCTCTCCTAGTTCCTCAGAGATGAATCTGTCTACCATCTTTAACTCTGACTCCTTTTCCTAGGAGATTAAATAATTTACCTCAATCAATTCAGAAATATTATCAGATATAAATTCATCCAACATGTAATGCTCTGATTTATGGAGCCCCTCTGGTGACATGGACAGAATTTTTTTTTAAGATGTTAAGTCGTGACCACGCATTACTAACGCGTGGCCCAGACATAGATAAGTTGAGGCCACAGGTTATTTGTGAGGGAGCTCCTTTATGGTTGTGTTGCATACATTCAAGAAACAAGGAGAACATAGACTTGATTTCATTTTATTTCGTCCTTGGAATGAACTATAATGACATCCTGCTATCTCTTGCAATTAAACAGAGTGGTAATAAGCAAAGCTCTCATCTTACAGGCATTGACCGTGTGACGCGCGCATTTCACTGACTTCACACGCTCGCGCGCAACAGAGCTTAGTCTAAACTCGGCCTTCTGCGGAGCTGTTTCAGCTTCTTTCACAGCTTGTGGCCATCAATAATAATTCCTGCTGCAGTTCATGTTAACAGAGCAGCAGGAAGAGCGATCAGAGTTCTAAATACTTTTGGTCTTAACCAGTGGTGACAGTAAGCCGGTACCGTCCGCTACCGCACACACAAGAGGGAAGTAGGGAGAGCGGCTGCCAGATAAATCCTTCATTCTGAACCAGTCATGGCTGCACGCTGGATCAGAGAACAGTTCTGCTAACCAGATCCAGTCTAAAAAGCCTCTTATTCTGTGTCAGGGTGCTGCAGGCGTGCCTGGGCTGGGCGCTGCCTTTTTTCCTCTCTCTTCTCCACAGGTGGCGGCTGACAAGCAGGGAGGCGCCGCTTGCAGGTGATCTGCGTTCCTTCGTCAGCGGGGACGGTTCTTAAACAGGCTGCTGCCAGCACCTCATCGCCAGAGTGTCAGCCTTATGTGGTAGGACTCAGTGGGCCAGCGTCTTTCTACGCCTTGGAAAGAGCCTAATTTCTGTCTCCCTGTTTCCCAGGTGGAACCTGCCTCGGATCAGGCTCCGGAGAACCTCTTTCCTGGCCGGCAAGCTCTCGGCCCGCTCAGCTGCTTAGGAAGAAAACCTCAGAAAGTCCCTGATCATCCTGGAAAGTCTCGGTGTCCACAGAGCGGTGATCAGCTGACAGCCTCCCTGCCGCCGCCTGCGTTGCACGACTGACCGGACCGTTTTATTAACTATAAATTATGCTGATACCAGACGTTGCCAAAAAAAATAATTTTTTTCCACTGTTAGCGAAAAAGGAGGATGTACAGTTAATCATCTCATCCCTGGACCCACTCCTGTCTGCTGAACATCATCCTGGAGGCTAAACCGAAGGCAGTATTTATCTGATCTATCTGGTGGCCACGTGTTACTAATGCGTGGCCACAACTTATCTATCTGGTGGCCATGACTTAACATCTTCAAAAAAAAATTCTGTCCATGTCACCAGAGGGGCTCCGTACTGATTCCTTTCCTTTAAAGTTAAAATAATTTACCTCGTTCATCTCTGCTGGTGCCTCTTCAAGTTCTGCTTCCTCTGGGGTGACCGGTAGCACCTCGTACCGTCCATGGCGGTACCTACTGCAGGACTTCCTAGAGCTCTGAGGACGCTTTTTCTTCTGTGGATTGTGGACGTCTTTGACCTCTCCTAGTTCCTCAGAGATAAATCTGTCTACCATCTTTAGCTCTGACTCCTTTTCCTAAGAGATAAAAATTTTTTAACTAAATCATTTCAGAAATCTCATCAGATATAAATTAATCCACCATCTAAAGCTCTGATTCCTTTCCTTTAAAGTTAAAATAATTTACCTCGTTCATCTCTGCTGCTGCCTCTTCAAGTTCTGGTTCCTCTGGGATTGTCGGTAGCACCTGGTACCGTCCATGGCGGTGAAGCTCTCCTGTCTGCTGCTCCTTGAGGGCATTTAGCTGGCCTTCTGCAGCTTTTCGCAGCAGCCTCTGCTGACGTTCTTTATTCTTCATTTCTAACAGCTCCTTTATCAATCGCACTGCAAGTGGAACCATTGAATCCACCGTGTCCTTCTCAGAGATTTGCAGGACGAAGGAAGCTGCTGGATCATTCATGCAGCAGAGGGAAGATCTCACTTTTCCTTTGACATGTTTAACAAATGACTTGTTAAACTTGTCAAAGTTCTTGGGGGGAGTGGTTCCTTCAACCCAAAGGACGTCTGCAAATGATCTTAGCACTGAGTCGCCCACAACGGTTTCCACGTCCAAAGATCTGAGGCGTCCTTTGTAGATTTTACGCAGAACGAAGGCGGTACATTTCTCCTCTAGCTTCAACAGCAGCTCCTTTACCTTGGACTTGGTGTCACCATCAGGTTTTCCTGAGGTCAAATCCATGCTCTGCTTCAAGGAGATGGACAAAAAGAAATCTTGGATCGTTGGTGTGATCATGTCCACAGTAATAACTGGGACTCTTGGAGCCTTTGAACTGGTGGAGGCGTTCATAGCTTCTCCGTTTGCGCTGGTTCTTAAAGCAAACTCTGGTATTTTCTATCGATGGCAAACTATCACAAACTATCGCTAACTGGTTTTCTCTCACGAAACACGTCTGTCTCTCACTAGGAAAGTATCAGAAGGAAAGAAAATCTGCGTTACAGGGTCTAGAAGCTGCTGTGATGTCATAAGCATCAGAGGAGCTGCTGTGATGTCATAAGCATCAAAGAAGCTGCTGTCATCAGAAGTTCCACCAAGGAACGCCATCAGCATAGCAACCGTTGCTAGGGCCGTCTCCAGCCTTCCAGTGTGCAGCACAGAGAAAAAGTGTCTAAATTAAAGGATTTAAAGTTAAAAAGGTTCAGGGTTTTAGGATCAGCTGCGGCCCCTGCAGCTCCACTCAGTAAACGTCTCTACTGTCTTCATGTTTTAGCGGGACGGAAAGATTTAACTGCTGCTTTGAGACACAGCAGCAGCAGAGTTCCCTCTAAGCTCTGCGCCTGCGCAGTGGCGCACGGCATCTGGATTCAGCGCTCACAGCAAATCTATGCTGCGCAGTAAATAACAACCAAGCTGAAAATAATAATAAACCAAGTTATTGTGTAACTTTCAGCAGCTCTGCTGAGACGGTGTTCCACGGCCCGCTCTGTGAGCGCCAGGTGCTGATCGGAGCTCACCGCTGATTGGTGGGTGGGGCTGACGTCTTTATAGTTGGTATGGAAGTAAATATGTGCCATCAGAATTTTAATAAAAAATACCTTTGAAATTTGAATGTTGTATATTAGTGCTTACTTTTTCAGTATTAAAATAAATTCAGAATATATTTTTAACCTAAAAAAAATTCAATGTCATTATTTTTGCAGTAAAAAAAAATTCGGTGTAATTTTTTTTACATGGTTGCAATTTTCAGTTATTAAAAAAATTCACATTCCTATTTCAAAGTGATCAAATTTTCAATATACATATTTTTCACAGTTTAAATTTTCAGTGTTAAAAAATTCAGCATATAAAAAATTTCAACTTTTCAAAATTCAAATGCAATATTTTCGTTGTCCTCCAATTCAACTTGCTCAAATTCGCCGTCTCAAATTCACCGTCTAAAAATTCGCTGTAAAAATGGCCAAGGTTACTTCAGGTCACAGACATTAGCAATGGATGTCCAATTCCAACATCCACCTAATCACGTGACACAACCGTCATATTGAAGAAGTACCAGTATCACCCAGGCTGGCGACCATGGAGGCGAACTCAAACCCAACGGTGAGTTTAATACTTTCATATTTCTGTAGTATATTTTATTTTGCGCATGAAGTTTGATACATTATCTTAAAGCCTGATTTAAAATACTGGTTTGGGCCGTTGTTAATCTTACACCGTGTAGAACCGGCATATTACTTCTCGCTACCTCCTAGCACCCTCCCCCCCCTCCCCCACCCAATTTCCCCCGTTTTATTTCAAAAAGAAATACCACTTGCGCCAAGTCTAGAATCTTTAAAGAGAACTGATGGGTGGTGACTTTCTGGGTTGTTTGTATGTTGTCTTAGATGAGACTGAGACAGGCAGTCTTAGTAAAGTCGTAATTTTTCAGGAGATGCTAACGCTAATGTAGTAAGCTAATATGGCTGCCTTGTCTGCTTCAAAGATACAGACGTGAGAAGGAAGACACACATCCCAGGCTGAACAGTGTCAGTGAGGATGAATGCTAGCAATTTTTTTAAAAATTAAGAGGGAAACTGAAGAAATTATACTGTCTCTTTATTCTTTAAAACTTATGTTGCTGTAGTTTTAGCTTATCTAGTGAAATAGAATGACACTTTCCATCTGCTAGATCAGGGATCTGCAACCTGTAGTTCTGGACTACAGGTTCCCACGGGGGCCATGGACTACTGGCCCCCGTGGTAAATTTGATCTGGAACCAGCATTCACATACATATTTGCACATAACTTTATTTCTTGCTGTCTGAGAAATTTTGAACATTATATCAGGTGTAATGATCAGTTAATCAGTATTTGAGTAGACTTTTTACCAAATACTTTCTATCACTACACCGGCCATCCCACCATTATGAAAGAAGGGTGACATGGGCCGTAGCATGCGTCCATATTTTAATTTCTGAAAGGTGGCAACCCAACCCACAGAGTTTTCCCAAGTAAAAGTGATCATTCTCATGAAGTGTAAATTTCTTTTTAACAAATCGTTTTTCAACTGCTACTTTGTCTTTCATATATTTTTCGTATATATTCTGCTTCTCTTATCTGACAAATGTTGATATACAATACCACTTTGCGGTATAAAACCTTTGTTTATTTCAGTTGATTTTAACTTATTTTCAAGAAAATATATGCTTGTAAGTACATCTGTTAACTTATTTTAGATTAAATGTAATAATTTAATTTATATTACTGTGATTTCTCAATACTGACCAACTGATATCAAAATACTTTTTTATTTTACGGACATTTTTTTTGACATGTTTTTTTCTTTTTTCTCTATTCAAGGAACTTTTGCTGGATCATATTTTTGATAGGCTCCGTGATCGTTTGGAGCATGTTCTGGAACGGATGCCCCTGGATCTGGATTTCCTAGACTTTATCTGCACTCAATTAGTTTTTTTAAATGCCATGTCTTGGTTTAGTTCTGTTTTAGACCATTTTCATCCTTGTTTAGCTAGCTTAAGTGATTTTCCACAAACCAATTTAGTTGTGAGATTATTAAAATGTGAACATAAACGATCCCGTCTCACTGCCCCCTAGTGACTGAATTGAGAATTGTGCTTATTTCTTTTTTCCCCTTGTGAAGTTTACTTGTCTGCAAAGGCCACAAATAAAATACAAACTGGAATACTCAAACAACAAACTTTTATTGTGCTGTTTAAATTCTTAGCATCGTTTTTCTTACATTTGCAAGATACCTTAGCAAAACATGGGTTTTTAAAAAAACTCTTAAAAGCTACTAAATCCACAACATGGCATATAGTGGCAAGATGTTAGAACAGAATTAACTAAATAGGACAATAGAAAATCAGTGTACAAAACCATTACTAAGCCATACATAAAATAACAAAATACATAGTAACAAGCTCAGACAGTAAGTAATAGCAGTAATAGCATCTTTATTGTCATTGAAACATACATTGAAACATACATAACAATGAAATTTGTTCTCTGCTTTTAACCCATCCCCTGGGGAGCAGTGGGCTGCCATGTGCGGCGCCCGGGGAGCAATCTGGGGTTAAGGGTCTTGCTCAGGGACCCAGAGTGCAGGCGCTGGGGATCGAACCGGGTACTTGCATCCTTCTCTGAGTGCAAGCGCACTGCTCTAACCACTAGGCCAACACTCTCCCGTTTGTTTGACAACCAAACAAACCAAAATTTGTTTGACCTGCAACCTTGACATTTTGGAATCTACACTTTTTTAAATAGCGACAATCCACATAACTCTTAGTATTGGGACATTTTATCTCCAACAAACCAAATTTTGGCCTCTCAGTCAGGTCAAAAACAACACCATCTGGAGAAGAGCCCAACCATGGAGCATCAGGGTGAATGATGAACCCACAGGGCCAAAAGTTGGTGTTTATGATCCTGCAGTATTCCTGGATAGCTGATGGTTCAAGTGCTAGGCCCCTTTTCATGGCGGCTGTGGCTGCTGTTGCCTTCTTGATGCGCTGCGCTAAGCACAAAGCAGAAGTGGCTCATCTCACATGACATACTTCCCAGAACCGAGAAGTAGTAATACAGGGCCTCCTGACATCATGCCGTTGAACTGTTGCGCTCTGCTCCCTGGTGGATTAAAGTAAAACTAAACTTCACAATAAAATGGCCCGAACAAATCTTCTTACTGAATATGATAAAAAATAAAAAGCAAACCATCATACAAATAACTTAAATATTTTCTATTTATGGCTCTAACACCACCGTTTCCTCTTTAAAAGCCACTGTCAAATGATGTGTTTCTCTGTTTATAACAGCCACCAAGAGACATCTCTCTACAATTAAACTGTCGCGCTGCACTAAAGGATCCTGTCTATTGCACAATACACCATTAATTCGAAAAGCTCTGAAATTATTCTTGCACCTTCTGCAAATGGTTGCCGTCGTAAAAATGGACAAGACATGGCTACGACAGACTTCCCATCTCCTCCGCTTATAAAGCTGCGATCTAATCCTGTTTACATGAAATAAACCTGCTCACGAGCAGGTTTAAACTGGCGCACATGTTGCTATGACAGCAAGTCCAGGATGAGTTTCGAAGAACCAAACGATCCAAGATCATGCCAAATCGTCAACAATCCAATCCAGCTAACTGAGTTAGCGACGTACGAAGAACGGATCCCTGGACTTTACCAAAGGCCGAATCAACTAAAGGGGCATCAGCACTGATTGCCATGGTAGTAATGAGAGGTGCAAGGTCTGCTGAAAGTCCTGATACACCTCTGCTACTCTGAGAACATCAGGGTCTGGTGTGTCTCCTCGCACGGCCTTGTAACGTTTGCTCCTTCAAAAAAACAAAACAAAAACAAGACATCCAATTAATACATGTTAGTCAAAATAAGTATTCAAAGAACATATTCAGTTACTTCAACCTTACATTTACAATAATTACCTTACACCATTTCCAACTGTGCGCTGCTGTTTTGGTGTTGCAGATATAAAAACCATGTCACGCACGCGGCCTGGTCTAACACCCTGTAAAACAATTAAATGAAATGCTTAAAAATAACATTGATGATAACACACAGAAAAGGTACAAACCCAGGGAAGCTCATTCAACCTTCACAGAGTTCAGAGAGCACGTGTTCTTTTTTTAACACTTACGGTTTTTGTAAAAAGTTGGTTCAATAATGGATTGTGTTGGAATCCATTTATCTAAAAATAGGTCATTAAGCAACAGCATAAAATGGCCAGGGCTGCACTTAAAATGTATATTTTGACTGTCATAATTGTTTAGCAAGCCGAAAAAAGACTGGAAGAAAGTGCAGGACAAAAATGTGCTTATTTTTTTAAAACCTTAGCCGATTTATGCTCACGTCTGTTATTAATAAAGATGAATGAATGCACTTTGGGTTGACATCCCAATTCTTTTTTTTAATAACTATTTGCAAAGATACAAATGAAAGTTTGCAGTTGTCTACAGAGTAAGAACTATCTCTGCAGCACAATGCGCTTTTGGTGATCAGTGTTTTTAATCAATTTCAAGCTTTTTTATGCATCACAAAGCGTCAAAAACTACAACTTTGAGCAGGCTTATACGAACGAATGTGAAATCATCACGTCAGTGACTTTGGTAGGCACCATGCATATTTTTGATAAGTAATAGTACAATGAAGAAACTTTGTTTACAAAAATTAATGCTTCCCTGACGTCATAACTTAAATAAGATGGACATTTCTGAACATATTTGCCAACCAAACGCACGCAACGTAAACAACAGACGTCGCTCACATAGAAACTGCACACCGCGGTGAAGTTGGTTTGATATTGCACATTCAAACTCCGCGGATTCAGCGGGATCTAGCTCACGGTTGATCCGGTTGAAGCACTCCGATTCCGGCCAGCGTCTCAACAAATCTTTGAACCAAGCACTCTTGAGAAACAAAAATCAATAAATTCCTTATCTTGTGACCAGCTAACGTGAAACTAATATAAATTGATCCCGCTGAGTCCGCGGAGCTTGAATGTGCAATATCAAACCAACTTCACCGCGGTAAACTGCACTGTGTTCCAGTCTTTAAATGAAGTAAAAAGAAGCAAAAGAGCAGAATGAACAGGCCTAGGAACTGGCCCTAGCATTAACAGAGTCATATATATTTGAACTTACAATATAACAAAAATCTGCAGTCATAACAGACTAGCTTCTGGGGCTCTCGTGTAGCTAAGCTAATGCTAAAGTTAGCAACTTATATGTGCGCTACTACTCCAACACACAACAGCTATAAATACTTACAACTTACGCTGCACAGGAGCTACATAAGACCCCCAAAATATAGTCCTCTTTGCATAGAACAGATCATCATTTTATGTGATTTCAGCCTACTCTGAGTTCATGAGGCTTATCATTTTTGCGCACCGATCTATAACAGACCGCCCTGACGCTCACTATCCCTGACGAGTCTTTGTTGGACACTGTGGTTAAAACATTAAAACAGAATCTGAAACAATGGCTTTGAAGTTATGTTAAAACAAATATATTATAAGTGAAAACGAGACAGTATATGTATGTACAGAATAAAAAACACTACCTAGGTAGTCAACATTGGCTCAGCAGTGACCGACTGGTACATTACTTACCTTCAAAGTTTTCAATGTAGTTCGACACGTAAAACTTGAAGCCTTTCTCTTTTTTACTCCGTGGAGCAGATGATAAGGTTCGTATAAACCGGAGGACGTGGTTAATTGTTATTTTTGGAAGGTCCTGCAGGCAGCGTGTAGAACGCCATTGCTTGCCGTGGGTGAACAGCCTAACCGGAAGTATGCTCCCTTACCCCTTTCAGTTAGCGGAAGTTGCGTAGCAACATCGTGCACATAGCCTATTGGACACCCATTGCTAATGTCTGTGACCTGAAGTAACCTTGGCCATTTTTACAGCGAATTTTTAGACGCTGAATTTGAGACAGCGAATTTTTAGACGGTGAATTTGAGACGGCGAATTTGAGCAAGTTGAATTGGAGGACAACGAAAATATTGCATTTGAATTTTGAAAAGTTGAAATTTTTTATATGCTGAATTTTTTAACACTGAAAATTTAAACTGTGAAAAATATGTATATTGAAAATTTGATCACTTTGAAATAGGAATGTGAATTTTTTTAATAACTGAAAATTGCAACCATGTAAAAAAAATTACACCGAATTTTTTTTTACTGCAAAAATAATGACATTGATTTTTTTTTAGGTTAAAAATATATTCTGAATTTATTTTAATACTGAAAAAGTAAGCACTAATATACAACATTCAAATTTCAGAGGTATTTTTTATTCAAATTCTGATGGCACATATTTACTTCCATAAGTTGGGCAGGTTGCGGTGTGCGCGTCTTTGTTCTGGGCTCCGATTCAGAAAGAATGGCTGATCTACTCTGATTAGAAAGCTGCTGCTCTGAGTAGGTCTACCTCACTGTGTCATACTCAGCGTTTCCGGTCTCAGAACAGGTGATAACAGTCAGGTAACGAAACACAGCGTCCGATCAACCAGGAGGTGAAGGCGAGCAGGAGCATGAAAAAAGTCCTCCTGAACGCAGATAAGGTGATTCAGCATGAAAACGGCAGGAAACAAGAAGCCTGGAAGTGGAATTTCCCACCAGTGGAGTTAGAAACCTTTAATGAAGGCATATGGAGAATATTAAACCATAAGAAACAATAATGTTGCTGCGGAAAAGGCGAGTTGGTGGCAGATAACAGCTGAAAAGGTTAATGTATGAGTGATATGAGAGTTATTTGATGGAGAATTACAGCTGTTTTCTCACACTTTACTCATTTAAACAACAAAGGGGGATTGATTAGGAAAGGCTTTGGAAGGACAGCGTCACTTTATATTTATCATATAGGCTATATGTATATTTTATATATATATATCCTATTATATATATCTATATCTATATATATATATATATATATATATATATATCTATATCTATATATATATATATATATATATATATATATATATATATTTGTATTTATCTACAGTAAATTACTGGCACCAGGGTTTCCAGCCGGTTACTTTACTATTTACAGTCAGGTTACTGTATTCTATTCACTGTTTTCCCATAATTCTATTATAGCTTTTCTGTAATTTTATGACAAATTTACTGTGATATTAATATTTCACAGTAATTCATCACAACATTAATTTGATTAAATGTTTACTGTAATTTTAGTGCAACTTTGCTCTAATTATATTAGGTTAATTACATTACAGTTTTATTAGATGAAATGTTTAATGTAATAAAATTACAGTAGTCCTGTAATAGAAATACAAAAAAATATTAGGTATTGCTAGCTGATGAAATAAAATGTCATTTTGAATCCTTCTGTACCAAACTCTCCAATTTTATACAAAAAAATACCAAAACATTTTAAAATTGTTTTATTGACAATTTAAAACCAACAAACTGCAGCATAACAACAAAACCAACAACACCATTTACTTTTTACAATGATTGATCTCAAAACATTGTAATTGATAATAAAAAATACATAACCCACATGATATTATATTGAAATTTTTATTTTTACACATACATTTATTATATTATAATATAAGTGTATATTATTATTATATACACAAATGCAGTTTATATACAAATGCAGTTTAGATCTAGTGCAATAGCAGCAAGTGAAGGATAAACAATGGTTCCATAAGTACAGGACATGGGTTTTTACTGAATAAATATAGAGATGGATACTATTATAAACAATATTTTTACTGATAAATTTGTCCTTTGAGTATGATATATTATCTAGTTTATATTATCTATTTTAACTAGTATTGTGAACTAAATTTACAGCTGGATATGCACCGAATATAATATACGGGTGGACACTTAGCCTTCACAATAAAAGTTATAAAAGGGTCAAAATTTCCAAACTATCAAACAAAGGCACAAGAACAAGGTTTTACAGTATTTCATGAAACCTTCTAGCCTCGTGAGACCATCCTGGTCTCGCGAGCTTTCAAGGTTTCACTCGCAGATCAGTCTGGCTACTTTCCGTTAAAGAAAATTTGGAGCCGTTCACCAAACGAACGTCCAATCAGCGTTGGCTTTGAGGCGGGTTGAGGTGTGACGCAACGAGAAGCGCGACAGTTCAGTCTAAAGAACATGGCGGCTTCGGCCGATGAAACTAGCGTTAGCGTGGCTATCGAGCAAATTTTATCGGAATTACAGAGTATTTCTTTGCTGAGCTAACGAGCCTTTACCTGCAGCAGCAAGAGTAGCTTGGCTTGTGGTTGTGTTTTCGTCGTCGCATGTTGACGAGTACGTCATATGCTTCGTTGATCTGATTGGTTTATTTGGCCCGTCTATCACCAACATAGGCCAATCAGCTAACCAGTATTTTCGCCCCTTCCCAAAATTACTTCAACGGAAGAATTCCAGATAGATATGCGGAGCAAATCCATCTGGCGGAGTCAGGTAAGAAACCTTCAGTCAAAATGCTAAATATCTTTATCCTTATAAAGGAAGAAAGGGATCCAACACAGTCAAGCTTTAAAATTGGAGGTTAAAACTTAGTGAAGACCCAATCAAAGTCAACATAAATATTGAGTAGGGCCTGTTCCTGAACACCACCAGAAACCATCAAGGGGTCGCTAGACGATAACCAAAGGAAAAATGTTTTATTAACACATGACATTTTCATTAAATGTAACCGCATTTATGTCAGTTTAAGAAAGACAGGATGAAAAGGACAGATTTGGTGGACGGACAATCCTTCTCTGACCTTCCCTTATTGTAGCTGTCTCCCTGTCCTTCTGTTAGAAATGGACAGGATAGACAAGGAAAAAGACAAAGTGAGAGAGACAGAAAGACACACAGAGACAAACAGGGACAGAGAAAGACAGACATAGAGAAAGAGAGAGACAGACAAACTGGGATAACGACAGTCAGAGTGAGAGAGAGACAGTAAAACAGGGCCAGAGACTCTCAGAGAGAGAGGGAGAGAGAAAGACTGAGAGGGGGACAGACTGTTTTTTCTTCATCTGTCCTCCTGTTCATGTCATGGACAGGAGGACAGATTGAGAAAACAGATTGTGTGTAAATGTGTAATTTGACCTTTTTAGAAGTTCCACTGATAGTCCATCAGCTGGCAAAGCAGAGTGGAGACATGTGGCTTCACCGCTGCCTGTTTCCTTTGCTCCAGCCGTCCTGTCTTTGATTTGTTTTTGATTTTAATTTTCCTTTTGCAGCTTTTGTTCCCCTTTCTGGATTAAGGCCCATGAATCGTCTAAAACAGATGGGGATATATAGCTCAGTATTCAAAAGACCCATTTCTTCATCCATATATTACATAGATTCTTACATAAGGATTAGTGAACTTGTTCTCACCTTTGGATAAACTCTAGTGTACATGTTGCCTCCTCTGGATACTCAAGGTTAAAAACATAAAACTGCAAAAAGTGCAGCAAGACCAGCCTGGACCTTAGGCTGTGTCTCCTCACAAACAACTTCACCCTCAATGCTTATCATCCACTGATGAAGACTATTGGTGTCTCCTGAAAAAAAACAAAAAAAACAATCTTCACTGATATTTTTCATTTCAATTTAATGATCAGGTACTTTGTTTCTCCAGTTTCCTAGTTCTATGTGTTACCAGGTAAGTACATTTAATAATATTCAGACTATTCAGAACTCCACAGACAGGGACTACAGAAACAGCTGATGTGCCGTCCCTCTGCCTATGGACACAATGAGATGATGTGTCCACTGTCTATAGAGATATTTCTAGGGACAGCAGACAGAGAGAGGGATGGCAGATACATCCCTATATCAGTGACATAGAGACATATCTGCTACTCCTCAGGCACTTCTTCTGTCTCTGTCCACATGCTATGCCTGCAGACACCATGCATTTCCCACCCTTCTGACTATAGATGTAGGGCTAGCAGATACTGAAGATGTCAATTTCTCTCTGGACCTTCCATCCATGTGTCTATAGACAGAAGACTGGAAGATACAGACACACTGAAGAGTATATTGTGCATATGCTACTTACCAAGGGAAATAAGTCGTGGACTTGGCAGCAGATTGTGTCTTCCTCAAAATCTGCAGCTGTAGCTCACCTCTAAAAACATCACAAGGTTAGACAAAATCGTAGATTAATGGCACATCTGACTTTTGTATTCTTACATCTGCATAAAACAGAAGTCCTGATCTTCTGGGAAATGTGCGAGGAGAAGCTGGCAACCATGATCCCAACCTCT